>JAGDQO010000459.1:1682500-2282500 GCA_018342035.1 Solanum appendiculatum
GGATGGTCATGATAATGAGGCAAGTGCTTTAAAGAAGCACGATGACATAACACTTCATAAAACCTTGGCAAAGGTTCAGGTACTTGAAATGATGAATATGAAGAGATCTCAATAAGTTATGTCGTATTGGAATCGAGTCAAAAGACCGTTGACAGTATCTTTGATATGAAGTAGCGCTCAAGGCTACAAATGATGATGAGGATCTTGAATTCAAATCTGTCATATAGTGTGGACAGATAAATGATTGGCCAAATGAAATGCACAATTCAATTATATTATATTTCACTTAGAAAAGTGATTTTTTTGGACTCATAGTCCATGGATCAATATATAATGTCAGTGGGGTATAAATAAATAATTGTGCGAAAGTATAACCGTAAGATATAAAGTACGGTGTGTGCCTCGGGGCATAAAAGGTTTTCGCAAAAATCCTGACTTAAATGGAGATATACTCTCTTGTGGTGGATGCAATGAAGCTTATTTCAGTCTGGTAATAGATGAAATGCTTGAATATGTGTAATGAATGATTGTCATGTCTAACTAGACGATGAAGGATATATAAAATCCTTGAAGGATTTAAAAGGTCTTAAAGCAATCCATTGAGTACCCCGATGGTAGTGATATTGCTTAACATAAAGAAAGATCAATTTCGATCTCATGAAAATGATTGAAAAATATCATATATTAGTGCAATTGGTGCACATACAGATTGTTGATTATGTAGATATCGGGAACTGTGTGATTTTTCTTTGAAAAGAGATATTATAGCCACCATGTATGAAGATAATGTTACATGTATAGCTCGATTGAAGGAATGATACATCAAAGGAGACTGGACAAAGTACTTTTCATCAAAGTTCTTCTTCACATGTGATCTTCAACAAAATGGTGAGATACAAGTTCAACGGATCTCTTCAAGTGATGATCTTGCAGAATTATTTATTAAGGCGTTGCCAATGTCAACATTTGAGAAGATGAAATATGAGATTGAAATGCATTATCTCCGGGATATCAAGTACAGCTTTCATCAGGGGGAGTGAAAAACGCGTTGTACTCTTTTCCTTAATCATGGTTTTGTCCCAATTGGGTTTTCCTGGTAAGGTTTTTAATGAGGCAGCACTCAAGGCGTATTATGAGATGTGTGCACTCTTTTTCCTTCACTAGGCTTTTTCCCATCGGGTTTTTCCTAATAAGATTTTAACGAAACACATTATCTATGGACATCTAAGGGGGAGTGTTATAAATTCATTCATTGAATTAGTGGATTGTCCATATTCTCAATACATGAACTACTTATATTCATGTATGTGTATTTTCTAAGTTCTATGAACCATTTTGGATAAAAATATATCTATTTATTATGACACTTAATATGGTGACTTTTGGGTTGATTTCTCAACTTATAAATAGGGTTGTTCATTCACCATTGTAAGACACACACAGAGATGAGAGACTTGAAGATACTTGAATAAGATGATCTCTACATTCTACTCCCCATATCTTTTGTCTATATTATTTGTAGTATATTGCTTATACTTTACAACAATAATAACAATAATAATAAAAATATTAATAATAATATGTATTAAAATATTAATTATTATTTTAAAAATCGAATTAAAAATATGATAACTCAATTCAAAATTCTATAAAAGTATTTAAAAAGAAGATGGTTATTTTTCATATTAATAATAATAATAATAAATCTGCTTATTATTATTTTAATAAAAACGTTTATTATTATGTTATTGTTAATAAAAGCGTTTATTAGTATTATATTATTAATAAAATCGTTTATTATTATTTTAAAAATAGAATTAAAAATATGATAACTCAATTCAAAATTCTATAAAAGTATTTAAAAAAAAGATGGTTATTTTTATTATTATTAATAATAAATATGTTTATTAATATTTAAATAAAAACATTTATTATTATATTATTATTAATAAAAATGTTTATTATTAGTATTATTATTATTAATAATAATAATAAAAACATTTATTATTATTATATTATTAATAAAACGTTTATTGTTATTATATTATTAATAAAACATTTATTATTATTTGAAAAATGTAATTAAAAATATGATAAATTAAAATGGAATTACACACCCTATTTTTTTTTAGAACTATTTATGTATTTATCGTTTAGTTGTAAAAACTATTGTAAAATCATTCTAAAACTGTTGATCTTAAGCTGTCACTTGGCATGATCCAAGGCTAGACTTTCTTTCTTTTAATAATATATATATATATATAATTATTAATAGTAACTTTTTTTTTTTGTGATGCTGACACGTAGACAACTTCTAGCCTAAACAGTTTCATACTTTTTATTATAAATTTAAAATAAAAAGGCAAAAGAATATACTAAAGAAAACTAAAACATACACGACCCTTACCCCATTACCCCTACTAACTCCCGTTAAACTACTAACTCACAAGTACATGATATACACATTTTTTTGCCTTAAATTAAATACTATTTTTTTCTTCTTTAGTATTTAATCATTGAAATATATTTAAATATTATATTTTAAATAGATATCCATTACTATAATTTGAAAAATATCAGAGTATGAATTTTTAAAAAAGCGTAAGGAATTAGAATAATTATAAAACTGTAAAATAAATGGTAACATTCAAATTAAAAATCATTAACATGATTACAAAACTGTTACAATTTGTATTTACATAAAATGTAAAATTAAAATAATTATGAAAACGTTTTTAAAAAATAAAACAATTTTCAGAATTTAAATTTATAAAATAAAAAATTGTAAAAGTTTTTTTTTTAAAACAAAACTTGGTCCAGATTGGACCAATTATATAAAATAAAAGATCAAAGTGTACAAAGCAGAGGCCCAAAGTAAAAATATAAATGGTAAGTTACATAAATAACATAGTGTGAAGATGAAATTAATATCTATCCCTACTTTTTTTCTAATTACAATAATCTCTTAAAATTAACCCAATCCGGATACATTAATAAAAGCGCGGATACATTAATACAAGCACGAATACATTAATACGGATACATTATTAAAATAAAAATTAACTCAATCTGGATACATTAATGAAAGCGCGGATACATTAATACAAACACATATACATTAATACGGATACATTATTAAAATAAAATTAACTCAATTCGAATACATTAATGAAAGCACGGATTTATTAATACAAGCACGAATACATTAATACGGATACATTATTAAAATAAGAGATTTTAGTTATTTTTAAAAGATATGAAGACAAATAGAAAATAATATATTAAATATGTGTACTTTAGTAATATTTTCAAATATAAAAACAAATGTAAAGACAATAAGCCCAAAGTCAATCCCCAAAATTCAATAGTGTCTGCACTCTTTCATTTCCAACTTGAGACTTGAACAACCACTGAACTATTCTCCTCTGTCGAGACAAATTCGATGTCGAGTTTCTATCCGTAGGAAAGAATAGATTCTTGTAACTCTTGTTCCGATTTAATAGTTGAGGATTGTTATTTTTTATATTGTTCTTGTTGTTCTTTTCGATTCCATTCGTCCTTTCGACTTGTTCATCTTTCTGATTCTTTGCTTAAATTCCAGCTGAAGGTTGAAGATAATGAATTCTGATGTTCCCAGTTGCAGAGCTTTGGCTCAATTCCACTAATTTAGTTTTCCTTTCTTAGATCTAATATTCAAATTAGATATCGGAAAAGATTACTAATGTAGTTTCCACTAATTTAGTTTTCCTATCTTAGATCTAATATTCAAATTAGATCTCGGAAAAGATTATTAATGTAGTTACCTTTTCTGAGGTTGCTTCCAGAAATCTACTGTGAAGCTTCAGCTGTACTGTGACACATATCTTCTTCTTTTGACAACTCCAAGGTACATTTACACTCTTCAATTAATTTCTGAACTCTATTCTTTAATGGAATGAACCCATAAGATTAATACCACCATTAAATTCAAGAATCTCGAAATTAAACTTAGCTATGTCTTGAACAAAATATGTATGCAAATATGATCTGTATCTGAATATGAATGAAAAGCTGAATTAGAAGACATCACTACTTCTCACATATGAGTCCTGATTACCTACCATTTGAACACCTTAAAACTCTCACCAGGTGCATGATAATGTAACCAACAGAAATTATATCAGACATCATAGTGTAGCTTAGTAGATTATTTCTCCTTAGAAAGCTTTACAATCATCAAAATATTGGTTAAAGTACCAAACTAGGGTACGTGACTTGAAGAACCCGATTGCCTTATTCTTAACTGTGGTGTGTTATTCTTATCAAGATTGATTATCCTTTTGCCAGTACTTGGGACTTCCTGGAAAGATTTAAACTCATATGTACCTGCAAAAAGAAAAACTAAGTTAGCAAAATAATCAGCAAGAGTATTTCCCTCCCTTAAGGAGTGTTGTACTCTTACTGACATAGACTCCCTTAGTCTATTAATGGAGTTGACCAACAATATCACACTCCAAGGAGTTTCCCAATATCCCTTAGTCTATGACTTATAATCACTCTTGATTTGTGGATCTGCCAAATTTTGATTCGAGAGTTCAGTTCTTAGTAGTTGTTCTTGATGAAATGGTTTTAAAGATGAACTCACTTGGAGAGATAAACATTGTTTGGAAATTATACCTTAGGCTTTTGGTAATGTTGGTTTTCCTTCCTTCTTCTTCTTTATGTTCGGGACGAAAATGGTTTTTAGTGGTGAATAACGTAATGACCCAAAATGTCATTTTTGAAAATTTCACAAAATTACCGTTTTACCCATCCTGATAGTTATCCTGAGTCATTTATGAGTAGTCGGTGGAATTAGTTTGGAAATTTTGAACTATTTGATAATTACGATTATTTAATTAACGAGTGATTTTAAATAATTAATTTGATTAGTGGTTAATGGACTAAATTGCTAATTTAGTTAATACCCTATACAATTTGGCCCATATTTATTAAAATAGGTTAGGGATTTGCCACTTTTAATTCATAATTATTTTATTTAGAAAAGAAAAAGGGAGGCAAAAACTTATCCGTGCGGAGGAACCAAGAGGAAAACCTCGTGCTTTAAGTTTCAGGTATGAGATACATACCTATGCCGCTCAATTTTTTTGTGGTGATTTTAGGATATATATAAGCATGAATTGATCTTAGGGCTATATGTTGCGGTGTAAGGAATTGGTTTATAAATTGTTATAATATTGATTTTTTTCAAATTTGTCTTCTGTTGATTATTGTCGACAACTATGGCCATGTGGGTATCATAATCTCATCACTTGTGGGGATATTATTTTATTATAGAATAGATGCACATATACATTCTGCCAAAAAGAAATTAATGAGTAAAATATAATTGGTTTTACGTTTTAAGTACTGTTTCGTAACTTGATTTCAATTTGGCATTTTTTCTATAATAATCACAATTCAAGTTTTTATATATGAGTATAAGTAATTAAATATTCGGTGTATTTGTACTATATGAATACCATTAGATTTGTTTTATTTGGAGAAATTGAGGCTTAACCCAAGGCTTGAAATTTAGTAAACATGAGTCTTGACATGTTAATTGGCATCTAGATTAGGAATTTGATTATAGATTTAGTGAATAGACACATAGTAATATGGGTGTTGTTAGTTTCAAAAATTTATTGTGATTATTTAATTGAATAGATTGCATTGATTTGGAAGCCCAACGAAAGGGGAAGGCTCAAGTCCCAGAGTAATTGTTCGATTATTTGAGGCAAGTGGATTTCTCAACCCATGTTAAGCGTATAAAATCATGTATTTCCTTGTGGTATGTGTTGGGGAGTAATGGGACTTGGTGATGGGTTGACTTGTCCATATTAAATAATTTTAATGATGAAAAAGGATAATAAAAAGCAATGTGATTGATTATTGGTGTGTGATGTGTTGAGAATGGTTTGAAAGACTTATTGATTCATTGTTGATGTTGGTTGTATCACGATTGTGTTGTTGTGAATTGTGCATTGTAATAGAAATGGTCATCTCCTCATTATTTGTGTGAATATGTCATTTGCATTGGTTCTGAGACATGGTTGTGACAATTATTATGTGAATTGAGGAAGAATACGAAATTAAAGAAGATGTACCGTTTCGAGGGACGTGTCACGCGCCGCGATAGATATTATGATTTGAGGGACGTGTTGCATGCCTTAACGGATTTTATTATCGAGGGAAGTGTCACACACCGTGATGGATTTCATTATCGAGGGTCGTGTCGCACGCCGCGACAGATGCATGCACAAATATGTCCCCATAGGTCTCGGACTGAGAGATAGCGGGTGTGTATCGTTAGGTCAGACATGCATCACTATACTTGACATTGCATTTCATTGCATTGTGCATCTTTATCATTTGTGAACTTACGAGTACTTTTCTGTGGAACTTGTGATTGGTGAACTTAATCTTGTGTGTTGTTGATCTGTAATTGTTGAAGTGATGTGGTTGAATTATGTGCTATGTAAATGGTGAACTATTAGGTTGGACTGGTTTTTATACAGGTTATAGTTGTGGAGGTTCGGTTGGGTTGTAAGAAGTACCCATATTCTATCCCCTTAGCTTGTGTTTAGAAGTTTACTTGCTGAGTACCGTGTGGTTTGGTACTCACCCTTTGCTTCTACAATGTTTTGTAGGTTACGAGCCTGGAACTTCGTGATACTTTCTATTCTCTTCCTTTCCGAGGCTTCCTTTGGAGATTTGTGAGGTAGTTGTTTGTCATCTCAGCGGACCTTCTTCCTCCTATTTATGATCTTGTTCTACTTTAGTGACAACATCATTTGGGACTTGTATTTTTCTTTCAAATCTATTGTAATACGTTAGGGGCTTGTGTACGTGACAACCAGGTTTTGGGGATTTAATTAAGTTGACTTTGTATTCTGCATTATTAGATTGTGTTAGTCTCTTTTTCTTGTTTTACTTCCGCATTTATTGCATTAGTTGATTTTAGGCTGACTTGTCTTGGTGGGATAAGACGAGTGCCATCACGTCTATTTTTGGGTCGTAACACGTGCAATGCACGTGTTCGAGAAATAATATAAAATAAGCGTATGAAGATTACACCATAATATTTTTAATTCCTCGAGCATGGAAATGGAATCCTCTCCATTAATCAATATGAGACATCTTATTCAGTGTTAGACATTTAAGACTCTCGAAGGTGACTTATTCCATGTTCTATTCCTTCCTCCACTCGAAGATCTCGTGTGATAGGCTATGGTTTTGACGGTTGTGATAATAACTCTTTAACTCCAAATTTCTCAAGCATGAAGGGAAGTAAATATAACGACTCGATTCCTCGAGTGATGATGACACCTACTGTAACCCACTAGTAGGTAAGCCAACCCGTCACCCAGAACAATAAGTAATGATTATAATGGTAGAAATAAGCATAAATCATACTATAATCAACAAAACAAGACAGAAGAGGAAGCAAACTGAAACTATATACAAAAAGATCCCTCCTAGAACTTGAAGTCACAAGTACAAAGCCATCTAAGAGGAGAGTACAAGTCCCAAAAGTGGACAAAAAGCATAGCTGTCTCAAAAAGCAAAAGACTAGCTACACAATACACAAAAGGAGACTAGCAAGTTCAGGACGCCAAGTGCTAACCCTCATCTCTAATCCCAAAAGGTTGTTGATGGCACGAAAAGTCACCGCTGGTAGCTGGTACTAGGACCTGCATCACGAAGCAGATATAGAGTGTAGCATGAGTAACAAAACAAAGGTACTCAGTATGCCTCATAGGCCGACTGAGCAAGAAATGTAAAAAAATATGAAAAAGACAGAATCTAGACACAAATAGAGGTTAAAGCAGATATGAAAGAGAGCACACGAGTGTACCATAAATAAACTAAATACAAATAAACTAAACATAACTAGACCCCATAAGCCTAGAAGGTACACTTGTGCATAAGTTTAAGTAAATCTCGAACGGGCCCTCATAATCTCGACAGGTACATAGAATAACTATGTTTAATGAGAGTGGAGTACCACAAATCCAAACCCATGAAGCGAAAGCCGAGCTCCTAGCCCAAGTAACCTCAAATATCCAATAATGGGCCTCCCAGCCAGCCAGACAACTCCCAGCCCAACTAGCAAGAGTGACTCAGGGGCGTAAGTAGAATCAATCAAGGCCTCCCAGCTAGCCAGTCCACTCCTAGAGGCGTAAGCTGCCCAGCTATCAAGAGTGAACCGAAGGCGTGTCGACTCCGAAAAGGATCTCAAATACAGCAAGACTGCCAAGCTAGCCAGTCTATTCCAAGGTAGCACCCAGTTAGCAAGAGTAACCCGAGGGCATGTCGACTTCAAAGAGGATATCAACAATCAATACCAAGCCACTATGGAATGGCTTCCACCCATAAGGAATCACTAGAAGGCTCCAAGACTAAACCACTCCAATCTTGAGTCGCCCCGCAAAAGCACAAAACCTCTGATAATGCATCAGAGTCGCAGAAATAGAGAGAGTGAACAGAAGCTCAATAAAGGTGTGACAACACCTAAACTAAGGCTCATACTATCAGATCAAGTCTACTACTCTAGTCTACAGGGAGCTAAGCCATACAAAATGATGTCGGAGAAAAAACCAGGCTAATAGGGCACAAGGATCGCAAGCCTAAGGCAAATACTAGTCTAAGGCTAAACATGCTCAAATACCAATACAACAACAAATAGTCAGCTAATAATAACTTGGAATATATCACAATCCCTGACTAGCATGGTTCTAATCCCGAGATGGAACCGATCAACCTAAAACATGGTTTCTAGGCAATGCAATAAGAACAACTAGGTACCCGCCCCCAAATAACTCCAATCAACATAAATTCACACATACAAGCTCAATCTAATGGAGAGGAAGTTGTAGCCTACCTTATGGTTGACCGCGCACGCTCTTGAATAACAAAGCTGAAGCTTTTCCTTGCTATAAGGCCTTAGAATATTGCCACGCTATCAAAAATAGGATCACAATGTTAATATGGTCATTTCAACACAAAAAACACATAAAATGGAAAAGGCTCAATTTCAAAGTAAAGCAAGAATTGTGGGACCCACATCATAATTTTTGGAATTGACTTCTTTAACATGTCCTAAATGGTACCCCTAACTTGTGTCCCAAAATGGAACTCAATTCGGGGCTCGAAACAACAAGAACAAGCCACATGTGAAAATTCACAATTTAAAAGAAACAAAGGAGCTAAGTCAGCCAGCTATAGCGTGATTTTACCTCAAACGAAGGTTCACCAATGACTACCAATCACCAACACGTGAAGCCTCGACAGTTTCGGATGCATAGTACTTTGAACCACCCAATTCCGAGCCAAACTAGCAAGAAATTACCTTTTAAAAATTCCACACAAGGTTGATATTGCGTCTGGTCTTTATTTAAAAGACCAGATGAAGCTCTTCATCGCGATCGTGAGAAGAAGAGTCACAATCGTGAATCACTAAGAAGCTGACCATCGTGATCGTGGAGACCCGTCTCGCGGTTGCGATGACCAAAAAAGGTCAACCCTTTATCACGATCGCAGCCAAGGGCCACATGGTCACGAAACACTAAGGGCCAGGCCTTCATGAATGCGACCAAGGGGCCTGTGAAGACGAAGGGTAAATCACCCAGCACTAGCTGATGCATATCAACTGGTTTTGGTAAGTTCAGATCTCCTATGGGGTGTTTCGAATTTTTTCAAAATCCCGTGCACGCAAATGAGATATGCTACCCTACCAAATTCAATATTTTGGACTCAACGGAGCAGTCACAATTTCCATTTGAGGTGTTCTCGATAGAAAATATGTCCCACACCTAACTCCCTTTTAAGCCAAAATCAACAAGGGGGCTTAGAGTTAGCATGTAAGCCTTGGGAGCCGCACGAAGGGTCATTCTAGACCAAAATCATTATTTTGGAACTAATCGCGCTGACAGAATTCTCATCTGAACATATTTACCAAGAATGTTCATCACGGTCAAACATAGGCCTTAACTTGAAAGTTAAAACGCATAATCACACAAACTCACACCGAAAGCCTCGGGAGCTGTGCTGACCGTGTGGCTAGCCTAAAACTACCCTTCTGGAGCTGATGAAATCGTTAGAATTAGATTTAGAGGTCATCTTCCTTAAATTTTGATCGACAATGACCGTTCAAGGTTCAAAAGCGTGAAAATACAGAGATTCACATAAAAAACAAATAAATGACCAGATGATCAAAGTGTCCGTCCCAGCACGTCATAAATGACTTGAGGTCACTATAGGAATGCTCTAAATGATGAACAAAAGGCATAAACACAAAAATGACCTGGAGGGTCATTACAACATCCACTCCTAAAAGGACTTTCGTCAGCAAAAGTAAGAGTTTAGAAGTACTTGAAGGCTCAAACAAGCCAGGAAACTGCTCCAGTCTCTCATGCTCGGTCCCCTAGGTAGCCTCCTCAGTTGGACGATGCCGCCAATGAACCTTAAGCATAAGAATGGCTCTCGAACGCAACTGCCACACATCTCTAGATAAAATCACAACTAACTCCTCGATAAAAGTCAAATGGTCAGCCAACTCTATCGCATCATACTGGAGCACGTGAGGCTCATCAGGCACATATATATGCAACATGGATACATGAAAATCTGAGTGGATAGTTGAAAATACTAGAGGCAAAGCCAACTCATAAGCAACCTCACCAACGGTCCAGAGGATCTCAAAATCCTTAATATATGATGAGTGGGTGATTTTCACTCATTTGGAGCTCTTTTCTTATGATTTTGTGGCACTTAAGTAGAGAAAGAGGCTAATTATCCCTTGAATATGGTTGTTTTTAGGTATATTTTGGTTGGCAAGGAGTTTTGATGAAAAAGAATGGAAATTGGGGCAAAATAGAGCTAAAAACAAAGAAATTGGAGCTGGCAGAAAAGTTATCGGTGAAGCACGAACGCGGAGCTTCGGTTATCTGTGAAGCACGAACGCGGGATATCCTTCGCGAATGCGAAGAAGAAAACATGCCAGGCATCTGGGCAGATTTGAAATTTCACCTTTTGACCCTAATTCACAATATACACTGAGGCACAACCATTTTTTGGGGCATATACCGAAAAACACAAAAGAATTGATAGAGGCTTGAAATTAGGGCTTAGCTTTGAGATCAAGTTTCCACAACAAGCACCATTAGAGTGAAGATTGAAAGCTTGATTTGTAACTATGTTTCACCCTTTCTTCAACTCTTTGCTTTGTAATGCTTAAATTCTAGGTGTTAATTGTTGTTTGGTGATTCGGATATTGTGTTAGTGATAAATAATGTTTGGGTTGTTAATTTCTACCTTGTGCTTTTGTAATTAGTTGAATACTTTTTCATTTATGAAATGAGTTTTTGATTATCCAATCAATTTCATGCTTTCATTGATTTCCAATGGACTTGATCACTCCTAGGACTTGCCCATTTACTTTGATTGAGATTGTAAGAGTCAATTGAGGTTGGGAAAGATTGATTGGCACATAATTTGAGGTGTAACAACTCATTTACCAAATTATAGCAAGAAATAGTGATTCCTTGCGATGCCTATAATTGGATTGATTGTGTTGTCACTTGACTAGGTTCGTGAGAACTAGTTGAGAAATATTTACCTATATTCGTGAGAAATAGGTGGATAATTAAATTCTAAGGCATATATGATTTTACCCATGATTAATTGAGATTGTATGATGCTAGTATGCAATGGATCATATAGGTGTTGATTTATTTCCCATTCCCAAATTCCATTAGTATTCTTCCTTAAAAAGGCTTTGTCCCTTGTTCTCCTCTATCCCCTATCCTAAATCGTTACTTGATATCTTCATATTATAATTGTATCTTTTATTTCGGGTTCAAATTAGTAGCTTGTAATTCTTTATTTCTTCAATAGCCTACACATTGTTCCTCGTGGGATCGACCCCAACTCATCGTTGGGTTTATACTTGCTAGCGGCTGCATACACTTCGAATCATAAGAGGTGTAGTTGAGCATTATCAATATACCTGGGGCTAAGCTTGCCCCGCCTCCTAAATTTCATCATGCCGTTCATGGCCGACACGTAAAGGAAAACCTGATCACCAACTAAGAACCTGAAAGGCCGATGCCTACGATCAACATAACTCTGGTGCCTACTCTGAGCTGTCTAAAGCCTGCCCTGGATCACCCTCACCTGGTCCAAAGTCTCCTAGATCAAGTCTCTACCATGTGACCTATGCTCTATAGACTCAAACCAAGTAACCTGAGAGCGACAACGCCTACCCTATAAAGCCTCGTATGGGGCCGTCTAAATACTAGAGTTGTAGATGTTGTTTTATGCAAACTCCACCAAAGGCAAGAACTGGTCCTATTAACCTCCGAACTCCAAAACATAGGACCGTAACATATCCTCAAGAACCCGAATAGTATGCTTATCTTGAATTCACTTGTTCCCTATTTCTTTATAGAATTAGTGGAATATGGCTTTTATTATTTATTTTAATTATTTTTGATAGAAGTTCTCTTCTAACCATCGGTCTACGGTGGAAAGATGTGCTAAGGTCGATGCGAGTGACCAAATTTTCATGAAAGGTCCTCCAAACTCTAGAAGTGAACTTGGCACCCCGATCTGATATAATAGAGACATGCATCCCATGAAGATGAACCACCTCTCGAATGTATATACAGGTTAACCTCTCGGCGCTGAGTAACAACTAAATAGGGAGGAAGTGTGTTGACTTGGTCAATCGATCAACGATGACCCAAATGTTGTCAACACCTCTATAAGTACGAGGCAAACCTTTCACAAAGTCCATAATGATGCGATCCCACTTCCATTCTAGAATGGTTAATCTCTGAAACTCACCACCAGGCCTCAAATGCTCGACCTTCACCTGTTGGCAACATAGGCAATGAGACACATAGTCTGCAATATCTCTCCTCATGCTGCTCCACCAATAGTGCTGCTTCATATCATGATACATATTCGTGGGGACCGGTTGGATAGAGTATCTACAATCATAGGCCTTACAAAGTATCAGCTGAATTACATCCCTAACTCTCAAAACATTAATCCATCCAGCAAACCTCAAAACCCCATCTGAATCAAAGGTAGCCTGACCGACATCACCCACTATCACTCGATCTCGAAGAGCCACCAAAGTCTCATCGTCGAACTGACAACCAGGAATCTGATCAAGTAGGAAATACTAAACTCACACGTAGGCTAAGACATCCCTAGAATATGAAATGTCCAATTAGATCATTTGATTATCTAAGGACTGAATGTTCAAAGCTAAAGTTTACTCCACAGTAGATAGGAAGGCTAGGCTACCCATACTCACCACCTTCTGGCTCAAAGTGTCCACTACCATATTCGCCTTGCCTGGATGATAGAGAATAGAGAGGTCATAGTCATTCAGAAGCTCAATCCAACAACAGTGTCTCAAATTAATGTCCCTCTGGCTCATAATGTACTGAAGCCTCTTGTGATTAGTGTAGATCTCGTAATGAACTCCATACAGATAGTGCCTCCAGATCTTAAGCGTGAAACTACCACCGCCAACTCCAAGTCATGAGTGGGGTAGTTGCACTCATGCAACTTAAGCTGCTTCGATGCATAAGCAATAACCTAGCCCTGCTACATCGATACACAACCCAAACTAACACCTTATGCGTAACAATATACTGTGAAGACCTCGCCCTCAATTGGAAGAGTCAGTATAGGAGCGGTGGCCAGCAACTCCTTGAGCTTCTAAAAGCTCAATTCACACTTCTCAGACCACTCAAAAAGAACATCAAGCTGAGTCAACCAGGTCAAAGGTGCTGTAATAGTGGAGAAGCCCTCCATAAACCATCTATAGTAGCTTGCCAATCTGACGAAGTTCTGAATCTTAGAAACCAAAGTGGGCCTAGCCTAATCTTTAATAGCCTTGATCTTCACCGGATCTACCATGATGCCATCCTTGGACAAAATGTGCCCCAATAATGCTATAGACTCAAGCCAAAACTCACACTTTGAGAACTTGGCATAAAGCTGCTGATCTCTCAATGTTTTGAGCACAATCCTCAAATGTTGCTCATGATCTCTCTTGCTTTGTGAGTATTCGAGGATGTCATCTATGAAAACTATGACGAACAAATCAAGATACGACCCTAACACCTGAGTCATCAAGTCCATAAAGGCATCAGGGGCATTAGTCAACCCAAAAGACATCACAAGGAACTCATAGTGGCCATATCGAGTCTTAAATGCAGTCTTTGGGATGTCTGCTGCCCTAATCCTCAGCTGATGGTAACCAAACCTCAAATCAATCTTTGAAAATACTGTGGCACCCTGAAGCTGGTCAAACAGATCATCAATCTTAGGCATGGGGTAATGGTTCTTCATTGTCACCTTATTCAGCTGCCTATAATCAATACGCATGCACATCGTACCATCCTTCTTAAAAAAAAGGAATGGGCGCACCCCAAGGCAATACACTAGGCCTGATGAATCCCTTAATCAAGAGATCCTAAATCTAAACACTAAGCTCCTTGAGCTCTGATTGAGCCATCCGATATGGTGAAATAGAAATAGGCTGACTACCTTGCTCAAGCTCAATAGGGAAATCAATATCACGCTCTGGGGATAGGCCAGGTAGGTCGGTAGGGAACACATCTACAACTGAAGGGATCTCCCTACTCACATCACGCGCATAGGCTAAATAAGATAAGCATCCACTACCAACTAGCCTCTGAGCCTAAACAAAAGAGATAACTCCAACCAGTGTTCTACTATGAGAGCCCTGCCACAACACTAGGGGAATATAAAGCATGGCTAGGGTAACGGTCTTAGAGAAGCAATCTAAGACTGCGTGGTAGGGGAATAACTAGTCCATGCCCAAAATCACATCAAAATCAAGCATATCAAGCAGTATAAGGTCAGCCTGGGTGTCACCCCTGGATAGTCACCAAACAAGATCGGAACACTTGATCCACTACAAA
This sequence comes from Solanum appendiculatum, assembly GCA_018342035.1. NCBI lineage: Eukaryota > Viridiplantae > Streptophyta > Magnoliopsida > Solanales > Solanaceae > Solanum > Solanum appendiculatum. Next base: position 1,697,488 of record JAGDQO010000459.1, read on the forward strand.
AGACTCACCCATGGGGGTCGACACACTCAACGGTTCTGCCAAAGGCTCAAAACTCAAACCCATATAAGAAGCATAATAAACATATACATATGAAAAGGTAGAGCCCAGATCAAATAAAGTTGAAGTGGGCCACTGGCATAAGAGAATAGCACATGTGATCACATCGTCTGATGCCTTAACCTTTGCCCTTGTTGGAGCTACATAGAAGTGGCCCTGTCCACCTCTACCCTGGCCATCTGACCTACCACCTGACCTGTCTCCTCGGGGACCACTTATAACGCTCGACCACACCTCTTATGATTCGAAGTGTGGGTGGTCGCTAACAAGGATAAACCCAACGAAGAGTTAGGGTCGATACCACGAGGAACAATATGCAAGGCGATTGAAGAAATAAAGAATTACAAGCTACTAGTTTGAATCCGAAATGAAAGATAAAATTATAAAATGAGAAGATTTCAAGTAACGAATTAGGATAGGGGATAGAGGAGAACAAGGGATTTAAGCCATATCGAACTAGATTACCGAAGGGATTTGGGAATGAGAAATCAATGAAAACCCATGCAATCCATTGCAAACTAGCTTCATACAATCTCAATTAATCATGGGTAAAATCATATATGCCTCGAAATCTGAATCACTTACCTATTTCTCACGAATATAGGCAAATATTTCTTAATTAGCTCTGTCAAACCCAATCAAGTGGCAGCACAAGCAATCCGATTAAAGGCAATGCAAGGATTCACTATTTCTAGCAACAATCCTACAAATGAGTTGTTAAACCCCAAATAATGAACCAATTAACCTTTCCCAACCTCAATTGATTCTTACGAGCTCAATCAAAGTAAATGAGCAATTCCTAGGAGTGATCAATTCCATTGGAAAGAAATTAAAGCATGAGATCAATTGGATAATAAAAAACGCACTTCATAAAAGACAAAGCATTCAACTAATTACAAAAGCACAAGATAGAAATCAACAACCCAAATATTGATTATGTCTAACACAATATCCAAATCACTAATCAACAATAAACACCTAGAATTCATCAATACAAAGCAAGGAGTTGAAGAAAGATGAAGAATAGTTACAACCCAAGTTCACAATCTTCACTCTAATGGTATTTGTTGAGGAATCTTGCTCTCAAAGCTATGCCCAAGCCTCAATCCCCAAGGTTCTTCTCTCTATTTTTAGTGTTTTTCTCTGTATTCTGGTGATCCTCCCCCTAAATTGGCTGTGTTCCAGTGTATATGGTGAAATAGGGTCAAAATGTAAATTTCCAGAACTTCCCAGACACCTGACATGTTTTCTTCTCCGCGTTCGTGGAGGTATGAGCGCGTTCGTGGAGGTCAGCGACCTTGTGCTCCGTGTTCACGGAAGCTCTTCCGCGTTCGCGCTTGCCAGTGACTTTTCACTCCGTGTTCGTGGAGGCTTCCCACGTTCGCGCTTCATATAAGACTTACACTCCGCGTTCGCGGAGGATTTCCTGCGTTCGCGGAGAACACTTCACTGCCAGCTCCCATTTCTCTGTTTTCAGCTCCATTTTGCCCCAATTTCCATTCTTTTCCATCAAAACTCCTTTTTAACCAATATGTACTTGAAACAACCACACAAAAAGGAAATTAGTCTCTTTCTCTACTTAAGTGCCACAACATCTCAAGAAAAGGACTCCAAATGAGTGAAAATCACCCACTCATCAACACCCCAACTTAGAAACTTTGCTTGTCCTCAAGAAAAACAAAATCAAAAGCACAAGAGGCAATCAAGTTAAGCACAACACATTTTCATTTCAACTAAGGGTCATGATCATGGCTTTGGTTGGTACTAACAAATAGTCCTCATGCACATTTTTCACAAAATCAACCCCTTATTCTCAAGTTACATTTTTCAAAAACCAAGAAGCATTAACTGACAACAACTCAAACTCAAGAAATGACTCAACTCTTTAGCTCTTTTACATGCTCACTTGATGCAATTAGGAATTTTCAAAAATCACCACTCAAGCAACCTACATGCCCTTACAAGAAAAGAAATGTCCCAAAACACTCACAAAGTATTTACAAACGAGGGACAAAAGCACAAACACTCACACTCACAAAAGAACATTTCATGAACACAAATGCCACACCATAGGCTTGCCCATATTTTCAATCAACATTGACTCAACTTCATCTGGTTAGAAATCACAAAGGACTTTGTTAAGCTTGTAATGCAGGCTTAGGAAGGTAAGGATATCATTTAGGTACATGTGGCTACACCCTCCTTGAACTTTACTCAACAACTCAACAATTTTTCAACTTTTTCACATTTTCTTCACTTTCCAATCCAATGCACATTTCACATTCTCTTTTACTTATTTTCAATCTAGATGCTCCACATGCAACCATTTTCACTTTTTGGAGGATTCAAGATTCTGTTATTCACTTTCTTTTTCACAACTTTTTCTTTCTTTTCGACTTTTTCCTCCATTCATCCTTCTCTTTTTAATTTTATATCAAGCTCTTATGCGATAGACATCCCTTCTATAAGTTTCCCATAACACCCGCAACTTAGGCTTTTAGCCTCAACTTTCACAACTTCAAGTTCAAGGAGGGAAAGGGTTCAAGAGAGATGTACATTTTCAAAATGGATAAGGCTTGTAATGAGGTTGCCAATAAAAAGGATTTAGGCTCAATGGGGACAACTAAGGATACATTTAGTGCAAAGGTGGGATTTTTAGGCCAAGTGGACTTCAATAACAATTAAAGAAGGCCTAAGATCATTTTTCCAACCCAACTCAATCAAGACCAATATTTCAAGACCAACCGGGCAAGTTCTAGGTAGCATAAGCGAACACAAGACATTATTCAACAACTCACCACACATGGCATGCAAATCACTCAAGATAGATCAAAATCTTATTTCCTTTTCAACAAACAAGTGGCAATGAACAATTAAACTGCCAGCGAATCAAAAGTCACAAAAAGAGTCACAAGAGTTGTCACAAAATCATTCCAAACATGCTCAATTTTCAAAACGGAGGGGTATGCTCAAAACACACTTTTCACATGCAAGACTATATTCTTAGTACCAAACAAGACACAATCTCCCAAAAAAAATGACAAATTTACCCTTAAGAAAGTCATCAACCAATCCATCATTGGGCAAACTCATACATCTATTCGGGACCGGCTACTCAGACTTCACCGCACATCAGCAATGGCTACTCAGACTTAACCACACAACAACAATGGCTACTCAGACTTCACCAGACAACCAACCGACGCTTTACCCTTAAGAAAGTCGTCACTCTATCCATCATAGGGCATCTCCAATCAACAACACCATCACAAAATAAAAGCAACAAAATAAAGAAGCTATCAAAAGCAATAAAAACTAATAAAACAAAAATGACTTATCTATCACGGTTCATGATTAGGATCCAAAAGCCCGACAAGGGCGCATCATCCATAAAACCAAACAAACATCCAACAACACAATATAAACAGCCAACAAAACAATTCCAATCATCCAAAATAGGAAATACAAAACAAGAGTCATAAGGGAAACACCGCCAACTGAAAATCGAACTGTGTCCTCACAGTACAAAAATCAAAAGAAAATACGAGGGGCTCCCTGAAATGCAATCACTCTAAGCTCGTATTGGAGAGGAAGGACAAATCCTCATCATCTGACCCACTACTACCGCATAAGCTCCGGAGCTTTCCCATCATCCTGCTCAGTAACTTACTCTTCTTCTTCTCATGCTCTCTGAAGGTCCTCTGTCGTTGCTCGATCTTCCCCTGCCTTCGACTCATATGCTCAAGTCTGTCGGACATGGCCTTCTGTGTAATAGCTATTGAAGCAAGGGTAGGTGCAGGGGCACCCTCATATGTGGTAGCTCTAGATGGTCCAGTGGGGAGGCCAGCAACTAACTCTCTGATATGAGAGTCAACTACCTATATCTGAGAAGATATGTAGCACATCGTGGCCGGTCCAAACTGGAGGGGTCCTGCAGCAGAGGAGGCACCAGCCTCAGAATCATGCTCAGCAAATTGGCCAAACTAGGGGTCGGCCACATCGATCTTCCTCTTCTTGTGCCTGTCGCCTTGTGCACCCCTCTTCTTCAGTGGGTGTATCTCCTTCCCTGGCTTCTTCTCCTCATCAGTGGGGAGCCTTGTCACCCCAGTACTGTAGCACAGCTGAGTGATCAAAGAAGGGACAATAATGGTCTTGGCTCTCCCTTGAGCCACCTCAATGATGTGATTCACAATCAGCACTCCCACATTCGCTTCCCGCCCATCAATAATAGCAGCAGCCACCAGTGCTCTGTCCAATGTCAGCTCGGTGTCATGATTAGAAGGAATGACCCGAGCACATATGATAGAGAGCCAAGTCTTGGCCTCAGCAATGAACTCTCGGGAATCAATCCCCCTTTTATTCTTGAACCACTCCGGTGCCTCTCCTGCGTGTAGCTTATCCACAAGCCACTGATTACCCAACTCTTGGTAGCGGTCCAAATATACCCTGTTGTCAGCATTCGGGAGATCGTAATAAACATTAATCACTGTCGGGCTAAAACACACATGCACCCCTCATACGATAGTCACCGCTACTTCATTAAAGTCCATCTCTAAGGCATTCGCATAAAATTCTACTACCAGTGTGTGATTAGCCTTAATAGGCTTGGTAGCAAAGACCATCCATCTACTAGCCACAAGCCGGTTATAGAAATCCGGCATTCCACTCTCCATCTTTTCAAAACAAATTCCCTTCTCCTTCACCACAGCTCTGCCCAAGTATTCATCGTATTTGTGGGCGCATTTGGATGACAGGAATGTAGTTGCATCAAAGTAATCCTCCTCTTGTGCAATTTCAGACTCTCGGGGAATGTTGTCGGTAGACATTTTTAGCTCAAAGTACCTACAAAAGAAGCCAACAAGTTAAAAGTTCTTATGGACACTTAAAACAATGTATTAGGAAGTAGTTAGGCCAAAGAAAATAATTAAAAGAGGTCCCGAGCTACGCTATGCGAAGCTACTATTTTGGGAAAGAATTGATTTCTTCTCCGCGTTCACGGAGAAGCCTCCGTATTCGTGGGGAAGCAGAAGCCATACCTCTATATTCATGGAGAGGCAGCCACGTTCACGACTCAGAGCATGACAGACCTCCGCATTTGCGGACCAGCTGGCCGCGTTTGCGGAGTACAAAGAAAGAGAGAGGTTCGTGTTCGCGGACAAAGGTCCGCGTTCGCGGAGAAGTCATCGTCCCCAGAAAAATAGTGTTCATTTGAGCATTTTATCAAATAGTTCATGGGCAACAATTTAACCACAATTTCTACCAAAATTCGCCCCTATGTATACCTCATAAACGCAACTATCAATTTACAACCCAACAAACATCCAATCTACTCAACAACAATTAAACTTAACAATTTCAAGCTCAAATTAAGAACTCAATCAAGCACAATATTTCAAGTCTCTTCCCACATGATTTACCCTCAATTCGACCCTAAGAGTCAAGTATCAACAATCACAATACAACCAATATGACTTCTACCCATGATTCAACAATTAAGCACAAACAAGGTAAGTTCAAATCAATAGACAATCAATCGTATCTAAATCAAGCCTCTTTAACCAAATAGAAACTAAATACAAGGGCAAAAATCGTACCTTGAAAGTGATTACAATCACAAGATGATGAACTAGGAAGCAAAAGGGTTTAGGGAGATTGTTAGGGGGATTTTGATTCTTAGGAGATTGAAGGAGCAAAGGAGTTTGTTTTATATTCCCTTTTTGAGAAAATGAACTGCCTTTTGGCAGTTATGACTATTAAAGTACCTGACTCCCTTCCGTGTTCGTGGAGAGCAATTTAGGTTTGTACTGGCAGCATTCTGGAAATTTTGGCGATGGGTGGGTTCAATTGGCGACTCTCCCAATGCATTTTGGCGACCTTCAGCTTTCAAAAAGTGTTCCAACCCCCATTTTTGAAGGTAGTTCAACCCCAAACTTCAATCCCAAGTGCATTTTGCTTCCAAACCGGGTTAAAACACTTCCAAATACTTTGAAATCATGGGGATTAGTCAAAAATAAAATTCTAATCTACCCTAAAAATAAAAATTTATTAAAAATAAAATTTTTGGATACCGATGGGTTGCCTCCCATCAAGCACACAATTTAACGTCGCGGTGTGATGCCGGTTGCATCACCCTTTATGTTTCCACTTCAAGGCGATGTACCTTCTCCCCAACTTCAAATCACTTTCTCTTTGAAGCATATGGGGACTACCGGAGAGCATCACGCATTTCACTCGATCTCTCTACTTCGAAGACTTGAATTTCTTGCCCAACTTCACATCATTTTTTAATGGAGGAGCATTGGGCAATAGTGATAGAGTCACTAGGCGATTCAAGCATCAAACCTCATAAACCTTGGCCCTCAAGTGCATGACACCATCACTTTCAACGAATTAGAGTTGCCATATATGATCTTTTTGGCTTTTTCTTGCAACTCTAATATCATCTCCTTGATATTGACATCTTTGAATTTTATTGGGTTGGCTTGGTTGAAAACACCCAAGATTTCATCAAGCATAACAAGGCTGGGTCCTCAAACATATGAGGCCTCACCAAGTCTTCGATGTCACTAAGTCCTTACTAGCCACGAGCGAGATGAGAAGAATCGCCAAGTCCTACATCAACAAGTCAATGTAGGCAAGAGTATGCGTTAGTACAATCAAGTACCAAGTATGATAGCAATGTGCAACAACATATAATATGCTACAACAGACATTTTCATAATCATGCAATGACCAAGTAAAACATGATAAAAGAGTAGACGTGCGTAAGTCATAAATCATGGTCAACCAAGCTAAAAATCATATAAGCATGTGAAGTACTTTGAGAAGTGACTTTAGTTCATTAGTGTTGTGGGAAGTAGCCTTAACCAACATGTAAGACTATGTGAGCTATCAACACGGAATCCGGTGTATAACCCCACACTGATAGGGCCATCCTACTTGCCAAGGTAGGACCCTTTACTTAACATGTAGCTTACGTGGATCCACTAGCTAGTGTCTATCATAGACCATCATCCTAAGGTGGCACATAGTTTAAGGGACATGGGTAATCGCCACTTGTCCACTCGGTGCTAAGGATAATTCCCACATGTTAGACATAGTTCAATTATCAAAAGTAGACATGGGTGATCGCCTCTTGTCTATGTTAGGGAACATGGGTAATCGTCTCTTGTCCCTTCATTAGAATAGCTCCTTAATCATGGGTTCAAGTTTAGTTGAGGAAGCTTTTCAACAAGTTATGAATCATTACATGTGAGAAAACCTTTCACATTCATAGGTTAGGCATTACATGTGAAATCCTTTCAGAACTCAACATCAACATCAACATATCATAAACTTTAGTGCTGCAATCTCAAAGCACCTTTAAATCAACATTAACTTCATAAGAGACATGCATGAGTTCATCAATTTCATCTTCACATGGTTCATCATGCTCATAATATAGTTCTGACCTAGATTTCCTTGACCTTGGCGCCAATTTTCCTAATTGAATCCTTGGGCGTTGGTCCAAAAACCCCCCATTTGCTCGATCATAAGATTCGTGTCCTCCTCATATGTGTACCAATCGTTTGGTGGTGCATTCTAGTGATATTGGATTGCATTAACCTTCTCCGCATTACCACTTACGTGTTTTAATACCAAACTCATCTCCTTTCTTAGTTGCGCCAATTCTTCACGAAGATCATCGTTAGATGGATTTGGTGCAGCTTGTATTGAGAAGGTGCTCTTCGAAGTAGATGCCGCTCTAGTGCTCCAGGCCTTGGTATTCTTCGATATCCTTTCATGTTTTTCAGCAATTTCCTTGAAGGTACTCGCTCCATAAGATTCACCTGCAATAGTATCTAGCACAGCCTTACCATTATCATCCAGTCCTCGGTAGAAGTGTTCTTTGAGTGACTCATCATCAATGCGGTGGTTTGGCACAACTCTCATGCAACTTGTGAATCTATCCCAAGAGTCGCTGACTGAATCTCCATGCAGAGCCACGAAGTTATTGAGTTTATCCTTAATATTCAACTTCCTTGATACTGGAAAATATTTTTTGATGAAAACTCGATGCAGCTCATCCCATGTGTATATAGAGTTGTATGGGAGCTCGTTCAACCATACAGTAGCGTCTCAAGTCAGAGACAATGAGAATACACGTAGACCAATCACATCCATATCTAAATCCGGCATCTCCACGCTACTCTTACATACGCTGGTAACCTTTGTCATATGGGCATAAGGATCTTCCGATGGTAATCCAGAAAATAGTCCTCTAGTGGTCAACATCTGCATAAGGCTGCTCATAATCACAAATGTGTATTCGGCTGGTAATGGAGGAACAACTATAGCGCCAGTTAATCTTATTACATTATGATCAGTTTCAAAGTTGCGGCGGATATTAGCTGCATGCTAGTTTTGCACTCGAACCTCTTGAAGGTTTCCAGGCACCTCTATAGCTCCCGGAGGTTGGGCTCTTGGTACCTCTTGCTGGACCTTGCCGTTTGGATCATCCTCTTGTCTAATTATTTGACCCGTTCCAACCATTCTTCGCAGAGTTCTTCTTAGTTCCAGGTCGTAAGGAGTCAGAGGAATGCCTTGACTTCGTGTATTTTGCATACACTGGAATTATGGTATGTTAAAATAAAAAACAATAATAAAACGTAAATCGAGAAATAATTGACTAAAGTGCAATAACAAATTAGTCTAATCTAAAAGCCTTATTCTCCGGCAACGGCGCAAAAATTTGATACGCCCAAATTACACCTCCCTAAAGAAGTATAAGCGGTCGTTGTCAAATAAAGAACCTAACAAAGGTTATGGTCGATCTCACGAGGAATATGGTTTAGACTTAGGCTAATTTACGGTTAGTTGTACGTTTAGTCAAATTATCTCTAAGAAAGGGGGATATAAAATAAATTAAAATTATAATTGCTTGATGTGTAACAGAACAAGTAAAGCAAATAACAGGAATTTTGTAGTTTGTGATATCAATACGAGAATGAAACTAGGGCATATGTGTTCCCCATAAGCTCTTAACTCAGTAATCCTAACAATGGTAAATCTTTCTAATGTTTAACATGCATAGTCGATAAGTTAGGTATCCCTAAGTGATTGGTTCTCCAAATAGGGAATTTCACCATGCAACTTTGTCCGTTTACGTGTGTCGATTTACTAACCCTTACCTTTGACCAAGATTAACCCACAACTTATTAGTTTGGGCTATTAGATAGCGGACTAAATCAACGCTAAATCTCCATTGTGTAATCTCTTTCTCATTCGTTACCTCCTTGGTCCGGCAAGTAAGAATGAGGCGAGTTCTAACGTTGGCCACCGTTAAAAAGCATTCTAAACGAAGAGATTAACAAATACATGCATAAACACTTTCAAGAATTACAACATTATTAGTTTTACTTTCGTTAATTACTCATGGTTCCCACAACCCTAGTTGTGGATTTAGCTACTTATGCTTGAGGTTTCACTATTCAAATTAGGGTTTGAAGAATAATTCATGAACTTACAGTGATGATAGATGAACTCCCCAATACTGAATTGAAGATCAAAAGTAAACTTTATAATCCCAAACTTCAAGAATTGATTTCCACAAAAGTTCCAAAATAATTCCCAAAGTTAAAGCTAAATATTCGAAACTTGTTCAACAACACAAAAATGAAATTTTCATAAGGTATTTATAGAAAATAAGTCCTAATTAAACTAGGAAAAGGAAATTTAAGGAAATTCGGCCTAGGAAGAGTCATCTACGGTTGGAGACCTACGGCTCGTAGACGGACCTACGGCTCGTAGGTTCCCATCGTCATCCAGAAGTTGGTAAAAATCGTGAGGGTTCCTTTATACGAGCATGATCTATGGCTCGTAGACCTTTGTATGACCCGTCCTGCTCTTGCATCAACCAAGTCTTGCAAGTGACCCTCTTTGAAGTTTTCTATGGTTGGTCATCTATGATTCGTAGAAGGAACTACGGCTCGTCATCCTGGTCTGTCGTTCCATACTTAGCCAAATCATCAGGCACCTTAACCCATGACTTCAACTTACAACTCGTCAATGCCCTGTCGGCCCGTAGATCATCTCGTACATCACCAAAATCCTACTACTGCAACATATTTCCCCCCAACTGCTCCAAAGGCCTATTTCCTATAAAATTGACAAAAAAATACTATCACATCTAATAACAAATTACTTAAGAAACATGCGAAACTCTAAGTTTAATGCATCAAAAGTACCAAAAATTCACGGTACATCAAGTATGAAGAATATTCATAATAAACATGATATCTGAACATACTAAATCTCTAAAATATGTTTATGCAATGACCAAGTAAGATAACATGAAACTAAGATATACTCAACTGAGATACATAAATACAAGGTCATGTAATAACTGAAAGTCTAACTGTGGGAGATACTAAAATAAACATAAACTCTGTGAGCTACTATATAAAGTTCAGTGTACTACCCCCACACTAAAAAGAGGGTGTCAAATAATTTTCAAGGTAAGGACCTGAGCTAATCTACAACAGATCCATGAAGCTAATGTAAGTCTGAGAGATATCCTATAGTGGAATGACGTTATGGAACTTAGAGATTGCTACTAAGGGTCCAATGATGCTAACTGAAAACCCTTTATTAAAAAATCTTGTTGGTGTAAAGTATTACTCCCAACGGAAACATGCATAATCTGGAAACAGTAATAATCTAATACTAATGTATCATACAAATAAATGATACATACTAAGTAGCTCATAAATATAACCGGAATTATACTAGAATATACTTTATCTAAAACCATTTATATTATGAAAAATCTGATAATCTCAAACATGCATCTAGATTGGCATAATTCTAAATCATGAAAATAATTATATACATAGGGTTCATGAAATACCATAAAAACAAGGATTTATAATTTAAATCATGCAATTGGAGTCTAATCATGAAGAAAAATAGAAATTCATTAAGAACCCATGAAGATCCTATAAACCCTAGTTTTATAGAAATCAAATCACAAACTTGTAGATAGGGTTTCCTTAGGACTCAATGGGTGAAGATATACCCATTGATGAATTCCCACATACCTAGAGTAGAAACCCTAGCTTGAATTCCTTTTATGAAGACTTGAAGCTTTGAACCCTAGTTCTTGCTTTGGGAGAAGACTTGAGAGAGAAGAAATTGATTTTGGGAAAGTTATGAGTTTAAGGGACGGTTCAAGTTGATAAGAGTCCTCTAATTCCAATTAGAAAAGGTCAAAAGATATAGTATAAGAATTAAAAGAGTATGAAAAACAAAAATAACTCTGACTCAAAACTACTAGAAGTCATTTACGGATGCCCTCCATGGACCGTACAACCATCTACGGATCGTGAAGGTGTCTGTAAATGACAAAAAATTTTGAGTTCTCATATGGTCATTCTACGGGAGCTTCTATCAACCGTATAACCCTCTTTGAGACGTACAAGTACCCGTAAAATATAGGATTTATGAGTTCTAATACACGGATCCTATCATGGCCTATTGTTTCTTTCTTGGTCCATGAATGGGTCAGTAAAAATCCATTTATGCTTATATCAATCTTTTTGAATTTTCTAAGGTATGATCTGGGCTTAAGAACTTCTAAGGTATTCCAATATCTCTCCCTTAGCAACATTCGTCCTCAAATGGAGTCTATTAAGGCCGAAAAGAATAGGAAAAGATATGCAACCCAATACTTAAAGCGGAACACACTGAAGGAATGACTGACTCTGAACTAAAACATAAAAAATTATCTGGTTTCAAGAACATGCATGCATACTAACACATGAGAATACTGGAAGACATGAATCTGAAAGAGTACTAAGATGAAACTATTATCTTAAGCTGAAACTGAACTGGAAGGAAAGATATGGGTGTACTTGTACATCATTATACTTCGGCTTCACTAGTAGCACCCTCAAATAACTGGTTCCTCCAAAGGACCTTCAAGGATCTCAAATAGGTCCTTTTCATAAGAGAGACTTTTGTTTAATCTGAAACTGTCTAAAGACACAACTGAAGTCGGGTCACTAATGCACTACTTCAAAAAAGAGACATGAAATACTGTATGCATTGATGCTGATTTTGAAGCCAAATCCAACTCATAAGCCACATTACCCAAACGTCTTACAGTCTGGTAAGGGCCTATATAACATGGACTGAGTTTTCCTTTCTTACCAAACCTCATCACCCCCTTCATAGGTGAAATCTTCAGATAAACCCAATCATCTTCAACAAATACAAGCTCTCTTCTCCTCAATGACAGAAGCTGAAAAATAATAAAATACAACAACTCAATGATCTTAATTGTCTAAAAAAAGCTAACGTTGAGAGTTTAAAAGTTCAATGATAAAAGCAATTTGAAGAGAAATATTAAATGTTATCTTAAAATAAGACGTGGCGAAGATTTCAACTTTTGCTTGTATTATCACTTAATATCAAAGAACCCTTTTATTGTCCTAGATGAATGAATTAGTAAGGTAAACAATTCATTGTAACTTACAATTTAATTAATGATCCTTTGATTTTCTTTCTCATAATAACTTACAATCCAAAAATGATTAAAATGTTAATATTTAATTAAAAATAAAAATTAACTTTGTTGTAGGGATAATATATATATATATATATATATATATATATATCTTATTATTAGGAATTGCACTCATAAATACTTGCCGCTAATATTTTCATCATATTTAGGAATTGCACTCCTAAATGCTTGGTTTTTGAAATGGTTTGTAGTTGGTTCTCCCACTGGAGAGTTAGTGTGGGCGCCACTCATGGGGTCGTGACAAAGTTGATAACAGAGCCCTAGATTTGTTGATCTCGTCGTACCAAAATAGGTCTAGTAGAGTCTTATAGAATGGTATGGAGCTTCAGGAGGCTACATTACTTTAGGAAAATCCTCTCCTTTCTTTCCTTTCATGCTATAACTTGATTCCAAGTGGTATATAACTATCGAAATTGGTATATAATCATCTTAATTCTTCTATCTGCAGGTAATAGATAATAGGCACAATATAGTCAGAGTGCCAGTTTAGGCGGCAGAACTAGTAGTTTGAAGCCGAGGCAAAGGTAGAGGTAGGGGCAGGGGCAAAGGGAGGACTACACCCACCAAGGGTGCAACTCAGGAATTGGTTGGGCCAAGGCTAGCGACCCTTCCCCCACCCAATATATGTGGACAAAGAGGTTGAAATAGGAATTGAGAGGGATGTTGACCCGAAAGTGGAGGCAAATATTGGGGTGTAGGTTTCACCCCTATGACTTCTAAAGTGATCCAAAATGTGTTGGCTTTTCTGAGTGGGATAGAAGGTATAGAAGTCACTCCTGCTGTACTTGTTACTCAAGTTCTAGATACTTAACATGTTGCTGCTACGACACCTAGAATGGATGAAGCTTCTGGTAAAGAGGGCTTATTCCATTCAGTGTTGGGTCATGTTATGACTAGTACTGAGCATGAGCTTTCCACCAAGTTCCTAAAACTGAAGCCTCTAGTGTTCCATGGAACAAAGAGACATGATGCATATGACTTCATCTTGGATTGCTATGAGAGGCTGCAAAAGTTGGGTATTGTTCATCAGCATAGGGTAGAGTTATCACCTTCCAGTTGTAGAGTGATGTCAAGCAATGGTGGAGGGCTTATGTTGAGTGTTGATCATCGGTCCTACCTCTGTTAACTTGGACTCAGTTTCATGCATTGTTCTTACAAAAGTATTTTCTGCGTACTCTGAGCGACAAGAAGAAGGATGAATTTCTGGCCCTTGAGAAGGTTAATATGTCAGTTATGGCCTATGAGGAAAAATTCCATGTCTTTTCCCTTTATTCTAACTAGTTGGTAAGCGCTGAGGAGGATAGGATCCACCTCTATATGAAGGGACTTAGCATGGACTTGTGATGAGTTGGTATGTAACCGACTTATTAGAATCAAATTCATGAATTATTCCCATGTTTTAATGCTACTTGCAGGGGTTCTAGGCCCTAGTTCTCTCGGATGCAGTCATTCTTTAGAAAAAGAAAGTTTGACTGATTTGAAGCCAAAAACACTGAAGCACACCAGTGTCTCACATGAACAACATGCGTCTCTTTGGATAAAAGCCCGCTTGAATGGAGATAAGATGCCTTAGTACAATCATTGCAATTAGTGCGGTACAATGATTGATTGGTGATTCACCGGTCCCATCACAAACGCTCCTGTGAGAACTAAAGGTTGAAGAGAAGAGGTGAGTGGTGCTGCGCTTTCTCTGATCGGCGTTCCACCAGTCTAGTGCAAGTCTCAAGATGGAACATGAAGGGTAAAAATGTAATTATGTAAAAATAGTATTTCCTCTAGAATGTTCAAAGGATAGAATTTGGATTTATACAATTATGTACCATTATCTTCTTCCCAATTAGGGATAGAGAGAAAGGAGATCAATTATTATAAGAAATATTGATAGAGTTATAGTGATGAACTTCTTAGCTTGTAGAGAAAGAAACCTCATATTTGTGTCAATCTAAGCTTGGAATTCAATTTTGCCTTATAAATTAGCTTGGAGTTGAGATTTCCTACATGAGTATTGTCTTTATTTCTTCTTTTATGAGCAGCTAGACCCTTAAATAAGGGTGTGTGTGCTAGATGGGGGTGTAAAACCCCGAATGGGTATGGACTAATTATCTCTAATATTGATTGTATAGCATGAATCTATTGTTGTCTTGAAGTTCTAATAAAAAAATTAGTGGTTGCAAACATTGATGGATCAGGGTTTTTGATCTTGCTTAGTTACTATCCAGGGGCGTGACACTCAGGCTGACCTTATATGGCTAGATATGCTTGACTTTGATGTAATTCTGGGCATGGACTGGTTATTTCGCTACCATGCGGTTGTAGAGTTTTTTCTCTAAGACCGTTACCTTAGCTATGTCGGGTATTCCCCTGATGGTGTGGTAGGGCTCCATTAGTAGCACACCGATTGGAGTTATATCTTTTGCTCGGGCTCGGAGGTTAGTGGCTAGCAGGTGTTTGTATTATCTGGCCTATGTGCGTGATGTGAGTTGGGAGGCCCCTCCAATTTAGTCGGTTCTAGTTTTTCGTGATTTTGTAGAAGTGTTTCCTACCGACCTACCTGGCCTGCCCTAGAACATGATATTGAATTTTCAATTGAGCTTGAGCTGTACTCAAACTATTTTTATTCTTCCCTATCGAATGGCTCCTATAAAGCTCAGTGTTCAGCCTCAAGATCTCTTGGGTAAAGGGTTAATTAGGCCTAGTGTATCTCCTTGCGGCACTCCCATTCTATTTGTGAAGAAGATGGATGGTACAATGCACATGTGTATTGACTATAGGCAACTGAATAAGGTGATGATGAAGAACTATTACCCCATGCCTAGGATTGATGATATATTTGGCCAACTTCAGGGTGTCGTAGTGTTCTCAAAGATTGTTCTGAGTTCTGGTTACAATTAGCTGAGGATTAGGTCAGAGGACATCCCTAAGACTTCATTTAAGACTCAATATGACCACTATAAGTTCCTAGTGATGTCTTTTGGGTTGATCAATGCCCCTGTCGCCTTCATGGACTTAATGACGCGGGTGTCTAGGTCGTATCTTGATTTGTTCATCATTGTGTTCATAGATGATATAATGGTATACTCGCGGAGTAGGAGTGATCATGAGCAAAATTTGAGGGTTGTGCTCCAAACTTTGAGAGATTAGCGGATTTATGCCAAGTTATTAGTGTGCGAGTTTTGACTTGAGTCTTTAGCATTCATGGGCAAGTGGTGTCCAAGGTTGGTATCATGGCAGATCTGACAAAGATTGAGACTATTCGTGATTGGGCCAGGACTACTTCAGTTACTGAAGTTCAGAGCTTCGTTGAATTAGCAAGCTACTACAGATGGTTAGTGGAGGACTTCTCCACTATTGCAACACATCTGACTCGGTTGACTCACCTCGATGTTCGAGTTGCTGACTATAGCTTTATGTTGACTCTTCCAGTTGAGGGTGAGGGCTTCATGGTCTATTGTGACACATCCGACATTGGTTGGGTTTTCTATTGATGTTATGGGGTTGGGTTATTGCTTATGCGTCGAGGTAGCCTAGGCTACATGAGCGCAACTACCCTACTCATTACTTGGAGTTGGTGATGGTAGTTTTTGTGCTTAACATCTTGAGGCACTACCTATAAGGTGTTTGTTGTGAGATCAACACGAATCACAGGAGCCTTCAGTATATTATGAGTCGGAGGGACCTTAATTTGAGGCAGCGTCGTTGGATTGAGCTTCTGAAGGACTATGACTTCTCTATTCTCTATCATCCAGGCAAGGCAAATATGGTAGCAGACGCCTTGAGTCAAAAGGCTGTGAGTATGGGTTGTCTAGCGTTTCTATCTACTAAGGAGTGACCTTTAGCTTTGGACATTCAGTCCTTAGCCAATCAAATGATTCGGTTGGATGTTTCAGATTCTAGGCGTCTCTTAGCCTATGTGGGGTTTCAGTACTCTTTGCTTGATCACACCCATAACATCAATTTGAGGATGAGGCCGTGATGGCACTTCGAGATTGGGTGTTAGTGGGTGATGCTGGTCAGGTTACCTTGGATTCAGATGGGGTTTTAAGGTTTGCAAGCCGTATATGTATTCCAAGAGTTGGGGGTTTGATCTAGCTGATACTTTGTGAGGCCTATGATTCTAGATACACTATCCATCCAAGCACTATGAAGATATATTATGATTTGAGGCAACAGTATTGGTGGAGCTGCATGAGGAGAGATATTGTAGGCTATGTGTCTTGTTGCTTGAGTTTCTAGTAGGTGAAGACTGAGCATTTGAAACCTGGTGGTGAGTTCCAGAGCTTACCCATTTCAGAGTGGAAGTTGAATTGCATCACTATATACTTTGTGTCAGGTTTGCCTCATACTTCTAGAGGTGTTGTCAACATTTGGTTCATCGTTGATCGATTGACCAAGTCAACATATTTCCTCCTTGTTCAGTCTTTATTCAGAATCGAGAGGTTGGCCCGTATCTCTATTTGAGAGGTGGTCTATCTTCATGGTGTGTCAGTCTCTATTATATCAGATCGGGGTGCTCAATTCACTTCTATCTTTTGGAGGACCTTACACAAGGAGTTGGGCTCTCGCATTGACCTAGTAGAGCTTTCCACCCACAGACTGATGGTCTGTTGGAACCTACTATTCTGGTTCTTGAGGATATGTTTTGGGCATATGTTTTGGAGTTTTGAGGTTAGTGGGACCAATTCTTACCCATAGCGGAGTTTGATTACAATAATAGCTACCACTCCAACATTCACATAATCCAGTCGAAGCCTTATATGGTAGGCATTGTCACTCTTAGGTTGGTGGGTTTGAGTCCATAGAGCCTAGACCATGTGGTACCAACTTGTTTCAGAAGGCTTTGGACCAGGTGAGGGTGATTCAAGACAAGCTTCGGGCTACTCAGAGTAGGCACATGAGTTATGCTGATCGTATTTGGTGACCTTTTAGATTTTCAGTTGGTGATAGAGTTTTCCTTTGCATGTTGCCCATGAAGAGCGTGATGAAATTTGGGAGGCGGGGAAATCTTAGCCCCATGTATATCGGGTTGTTTTAGATCCTTCGGACAGTAGGAGAGGTTGCATATGAGTTAGCTTTACCTCCAGTGTTCTCAACTATCCACCTAGTTTTCCATGTTTCGATGTTGCATTGGTATGCTCCTGATGAGTCTCATGTGCTTCGTATAATGCAGTAGAGTTTGATGACCGTCTAACTTTCATGGAGAAGCCAGTTTCCATTATAGCCAGAGATGTGTGGTGGTTGCGTTCAAGAGCCATTCCTATGGTGAAGGTCCGTTGGAGGCATTGTCGAGTTAAGGAGCCTACATGGGAGACCGAGCATGATATGCGGGAGCAGTTTCCTTGCTTGTTTGAGCCTTCAGGTACTTCTTGCCTCTTACTTTCACGGATGAAAATCCTTCTTTATAGTGGATATTGTAATGACGTCCAAGTCATTTATGTGTTTTTACCTCCTGTTCATCATTTAGAGCTTTCCTATAGCGACCCCAAGTCACTTTCGATAAATGACTTGGTGGGACTGATAGTTCATTCACCTTTTCGTTCGTTTGGTTTTTGTGCGAGTTTTAGTGTTTTGGAGCTTCTAAACCTTGAACAGTCAGTTTTGATCAAAGGTTTAAGAAGATGACCTCATAATCCAATTTTGAGGATTCAATCAGCTCCAAAAGGGTCATTTTAGGCTAGTAACATAGTCGGCATGACTCCCGAGGCTTTCAGTGTGAGTCTATGGAATCAGGCATTTTAACTTTCAAGTTAAGGCCTAAGTTTGACTTTAGTAAACATTCTGAGTAAATGAGCTCGAATGAGAATTCTGTCAACGCGGTTAAATCCTGAATGTTGAGTTTGATCTAGAATGACCCTTTGTTTGGATCACAAGGCTTCCAAGCTAATTTCGAGCCCCTTGTGGATTTTGGCTTAAAATAGAGTTTGGGGTGGGACCCACTTTTTGTCGAGATGACCTTGTATGGGAATTTTGATTGCTCTGTTGAGTCCAGAATATCAAATTTGGTAGGGTTGCATATCTCATTTGCGTGTACAGGGTTCTGAATGAATTCAGAATGCCCCGCCAGTGATTTAGGAACATGGAAACCAACTGATATGCATCAGCTGGTGCAGGCCCAATTTTATCTTCGCATTCCCGTGCCATTTTGGGCGCATTCGTGGAGGAGAGGAATGGTGGCCTCCGTGTTCCTTGTAGTAGTGGCGCGTTGACGGAGCCTAGTGTCCTTGCCTTCCGCGTTCGTCGAGGCTTGGGCGCAATTGCTGAGAAAGATTTCACCTGGTCTTTTAAATAAAGACCAGACGTGACCAGCTTGTAGAGGTAAAGTTCAAAAGGCAATTTCTTTGTCTATTTAAGTTGGAATTGAGTGATTCAAAGTTCCATATGTCCTTAATTGTTGAGGTTACGTGGGTTGGAAATATGGAGCTGTTATAGAACCTCCGGTTGAAGTGAATTTGGGTGTGTTTGGGCTGCCTTGGCTTGGTTTTCTTGTTAAAATTGCATGATTGTTGTTTTCGCTGTTTCGGGCCTCAAATTGTGTTCAATTTTGGAACACAAGTTCGAGGCATAGTTTAGGACCTCTTGATGAAGTTATTTCTGGAAATTTTGGTGAGGGTCCCACAATTCCTATTTGACTCCAAAATAGGTTTGTTTTTTTTTAAAATGTATTTTTGGTGTCTTAATGACCGTGCTAATGTTGTGATCCTATTTTTATAGTGTGACAATACTCAGAGGCCATTCAGAAAGGAAAAACTCCAGCCTTGTGATTTGGAGCACACGCAATCAGCTTACAGGTAGGTTATGGCTTCCTCTCTATTTAGAATGACCTGGGATGTCTAAGTTCATGTTGATTAGGGTGAATTGGGGGCGGGTACCTCGTTATTCCTACTTCCTTACTTAGATACCATGTTTTAGGTTTGATCGGCATAGTTTCAGGGTTAGTACCATGCTTGTTTGGTTGTATATGTGTTGTTGCATGCTGTGTGTTTTGATTGTATTATCACTTGTTATCTGAAGCATGTTCAGCCTTAGTCTAGGATAGACTAGAGATGCCTTAGACTTGTGATCCCTATAGCCTTGCTTCTGTCTCTGATGTCATTCAGACAGACTATATCATTGTAGACTGGATTAGAGACCCAGTATGATAGTTGACCCTTAGATTAGGCATTTTCGTTGCTTTTTTGACTTTCTGCCTTCTCTCCCTATCTGTGCAGCTCCGAGGGGTTACAGGAGGTGGTGTGCTTTCTCAGGATTGACCTGTTTCAGGCTTGGACCCTTAAGTGATTCTTTGTGAGTGGACATTGATCTACAGTGGCTTGGAGCCTTCTTATGATCCTCTATGGAGTCGACACGCCCCTGGGTCACTCTTGCCAGCTGGCAGCTTAGGCCCTTAGGAGTGGACTGGCTGGCTGGGCGGCATTGATATCTGAGATCCTCTACGAAGTCGACACACCCCCGGATCACTCTTGCTAGCTGGGCAGCTTTGGGAGTGGACTAGCTGGGCAGCTTTGGGAGTGGACTAGCTGGTTTGGCGGTCTGGATTGATTGTCACTCTTTCTAGCTGGGCTGGGAGCTGACTAGTTTCTAGGTTACGTGGTTACTTGAGCTGGGAGCCTAGCTAATGTTCTTGGTTCCGAATTCAGGTTACTCTTCATTCTTGTAGTCTTAGCTATTTTGTGTACCTGTTAGACTTATGGGGGTCCGTTCAGGTTTTATTCAAACTTGCACATGAGTGTACCTTCTGGGCTTATGGGATCCGGTTTGGTTTAGTCTTAGATGTGCTAAGATTTACTTTCAGTATGCTCCTGTGCTTTCTTTTATTTCTTCTTTGACCTCTGTATGCGTCTAGATTCTATCTTTTCATAGTGTTTTTATCTTTTTTGCTCAATAGGCCTATGATGCCTACTGAATACCTTTGTTGTGGTACTCATGCCGCACTCTGCATCCTTTTTATGATGCAGGTCCTAGTACTAGGTACCAGCGGTGATCGTTCGTGTAGTCTTTTGAAGCTTTGGGATATCGGAGACGAGGGTGAGCACCTAGCGTCCTGGACCACCCTATCTTCTTCTGTATATATGTGAGCTAGTGTTTTACCTCTGAGAGGACTTGTTGTGGTCCACTATTGGGACTGGTATTTGTTCAAATTAGACAGCTCTATGCTCATGACTTCTGGGTTCACGGAGGGTTTCCTTTGTATATAGTTTTTGGCTTATTCTATTTCTTTCTTATTCTTATTGCTAGTATTATTTCTGCTTCATTCTACCCTTATACTCATTACTTGTCATTTTGGGTACGGTTGTCTTACCTATCGGCGGCTTATAGAAGGTGCCCTCATGACCTATGGAATTGGGTCATGACACCGCAACTAAAGATAAGAAGCCCAAACCTTGAATTTGTGACTAAAGTAGAGCAGCATGACCAGACCTTTAATCTGCGACCAAATGAGCTGCCGAGAAGAATGCCATGTCAAATCATCACCATAAGGTCACCATGGAACAAGGTCCACTCCAAAGTAATCAATACAATAATCCAAGCCAGAACTTAATCCAATTCCAAATCGTCAAATGAAGCCCAAAATTGTAACAGTGATTCATTGAGGTCGTAGAAAATGAAAGTTATGGATGAAAGGTCATCAGAGATGAGTTACCACCTAATTAAGGCTCGTACTATTAGACCTAAGTTTGCTACATTAGTCTACAATGAGCTAAGCCGTTCGAAGAGACGTCAGAGCAATTCTAAGCCTATCGGCTCAAAAATGAAGGTCAAAGGCAAGCACTAGTCTACACCTATACTAAGGCCAAACATGCTTCCAAAAGCAATCATAAACAAGTAGAACACAAGCCACAAGGTAAGGATGATCACAAAAAGAACAAAAGACATGCTAACAGTCCTGAAAAAACCCAAAATAAAGCCTAAAACATGATTGCTAATAAACTAAACATGATCAACTAGAAACCCAACTCAAATTCAAACTAATCAACATGAATATACATTCTCGAGCTTAATCTAATATCGGGAAGCCGTATCCTACCTCAATGCAGACCGCATGCTCCAAAATCATAATATTTGAGCTTCCCCTTCCAAATGGTCTCCAAATGCTGCCACGCTAACAAGAATACAACCACCACTTCAAAACAAATGTTTAGACACATAAAACACAATAATTGGAGACGAATCTTAAATTGAGTCAAAATAGGAATGTGGGACCCATTATAGGAATCTTGAAATTGACTCCATCAAAAGGTCCAATTTAGCTTACCGAGCATGTGTCGCAAAAAGGGGGCACAATTCGAGGCTCAAAATGCAGAAAATCAACACATTTAAGAATTTCACCATAAGTACCCAATTTCAAGAACTAGGCAATCCCTTTCGGATGAGTTTTACCTCAAATATGCTCTTACTGAAGTTCACTGATCATTCCCACACATAGCCCCGAACAATCGAGATGCAATTAAAAAAAATCACCCAATTTGGACTTCTAGAACTCAACAAAATTGATTTTGAAGCCTTACTCCCTTGGCTGATAACGACTGGTCTTTTATTTAAAAGACCAATGAAAATGAAACATCGTGAACACGAAGTGGAGGTTCACCCAACTTGTCCTTCATGAACTCAGAGAGGGGCCCGCCATCACGCAAGGCAAACCTCCAGGCTTTCATGAACGTGGCAGCTTTCTCGTGATCATGCAAGGCAACCACGCTAGGCCTTCACGAACATGATTGAGGTCTCAAGAATGTGGAGACCAATTCCCTTGGCTCCGGTGAACGTGGCCAGCTGCCTGTGAACGTGAAAAGAAGAAAGGGCCTGCACCAGTAGCTGATGCACATCAACTTATTTTGTCCAACTTAAAAATCTCTTACGGGGTGCTTGGGATTCTTTCAGAACACCGTGAGCAGAAATGAAATATGCGACCCCACCAAATTCAGCATTCCAGAGCTGTAGAAACTTCCAATCGAGATCTTTTTGATGAAAAGTGGGTCCCACACTCAAACTTCATTTTTTGCCAAATTACACAAGGGAGCTCAAGATTAGCTCAGAAGCATTAGGATCCTCATCAAGTGTCTTTCTAGACAAAGTTCGATGTTCCGGTGTTGACAAAATCGCCAGAATTGCATTCTGAGGTCATCTTCTTGAAATTTTTATCAAAGCCAACTATTCAAGTTTCAAAAGCTCAAAAATCCAATAACTTGCACAAAATCCAAACGAACATCCAGGTGACTGAATTGTTAGCCTCAGAAAGTCATAAATGACTTGGGGTCAATATAGGAACACTCTAAACAATGAACAGAAGGGAACAACAAAGAAATGAGCTAGAGGGTCATTACAACATCCACTACTAAGAAGGACTTACATCAGCAAAAGTAAGAGTCAAGAAGTACCTGAAGGATCAAACATGAAGGGAAGCTTCTCTAACATCTTGTGCTCAGTCTCCTAGGTGGCCTCCTTGACTAGACGATGCCTCCAATGGACCTTAACCGCAGGAATGGCTCTTGAATGCAACCGCATTACATCTATGTGTAGAATGGCAACTGACTCCTCTATAAAGGTCAAACGGTCATCCAACTCGAATGAATCATACTAGAGAATATGAGACTCATCAGGAACATATACAAGTGTAGCATAAAAACATAAAAAATCGGGTGGATAGCTGAAAATAAAGGAGGTAAGGTCAACTCATAAGCGACATCACCAACACTACACAAGATCTCAAGTGGACCTATATACCTAGGGCTAAGCTTTACCCACCTCCCAAACCACATCAAGCTCTTCATGGGTGACAGTCAGAGAAACACTCGATCACCAACCCCAAATTTGAAAGGTCAACACTGACGATCAACAAAACTTAGGTGCCTACTCTGAGCTATCCTAAGCCTATCTTGAAACACCCGTAAAAGAGCTAAGGCCTCCTTAAGAAAAGCAATACCACATGGCTTAGTCTCTGAAGACTCAAACCAACCAAAGAGTGACAACGCCTATTTTATAAAGCCTCGAACGGGGCCATCTAAATACTCGAGTAGTAATTATTGTTGTACGCAAACTCCGCCAAAGTCAAAAACTAGTCCCACTAACCCCTAAAATCCAAAACATAGCCTACAACATATCCTCCAAAACTTAAATAGTATATTATGACTACCCGTCAGTCTACGGGTGAAAAGATGTGTTAGGATCAAAAGAGGTGCCTAACTCCTTCTGAAAGATCCTCTAAAAGCTAGAAGTAAACTAAGAACCCCATTCTAAAATGATAGATACCGACTCCTCATGAAGACAAACTACCTCCAAAATGTAGATATGAGCCAATCTCTCAGTGCGGAAAGAAGACTGAATGGGGAGGAAGTGTGCTGACTTTTTCAATCAATCAATGATGACCTAAATGTTGTGAACACCTCTAGAAGTCCGAGTAAATCCTATGACAAAGTCTATGATGATAGAATGGGCAATCTCTAAAACTCACCACCAAGCCTCAATGCTTGGCCTTCACCTACTGCAACACAAGCAACGGGACACATATGCCACAATATCTCTCCTCATGCCGCACCATAAGTAATGGTGCATCAAATCACGATACATCTTTGCTGTGCTAGGATGAATAAAGTATCTAAAATCATGGGCCTCATGAAGGATCAGCTTAATCAAATCCCCAACTCTCAAAACACATATATGGACATCAAATGTCAAAAGGCCATCAAAATCAAAGGCATCTTGTCTAACATCACCTTGGAATATCTGAACTCAAATAGCCACAAAGGTCTCATCCTCAAACTGATGACCATGTATCCGCTACATTAGAGAAGACTGAACTCTCACATAGGCTAACACCATCTAAAATCTAAAACATCAAGCTGAATCATCCTATTGTCTAAAGTATGAATTTCTAAAGCCAAATGTCGCTCCATAATAGAAAGGAAGGATAGAATACGCATACTCACCCCATTCCAACTCAAGGCGTCTGTTACTACATTCAACTTGCCTGGATGGCATATCATAGAGAGGTCATAGTCCTTTAGGAGATCAATCCACCGACATGCCTCGAATTAAGGTTCTTCTGGTTCATAATGTACTAAAGACTCATGTGGTCATTGTAGATCTCACATCGAACTCCATATAGGTAGTGCCTCCAAATCTTAAGTGCAAAAACTATCGCTGCCAACTCTAAATCATGAGTGAGGTAGTTACGCTCATGCACCTTAAGCTGCCCCGATGCATAAGTTATAACCCAGCCCCACTACATTAATACACAAGCCAAACTAATGCTAGATGCATCATAATACACTGTAAAGCCCTGGCCCTCAACGGGAAGAGTTAGAATAAGAGCAATGGTAAGAAGTTCCTTGAGCTTCTAAAAGCTCAACTCACACTCTTCAGACCACTCAAACAGAATGTCAAAGTGAGTCAGCCAGGTTAAAGGTGATGCAATAGTAGAAAAACCCTCCACTGACCATCTGTAGTAGCATGCTAGCTACAAATCATAGTAACAAAGGAGGCACTAGCTCAATCATGAATAGCCTCAATCTTCGCCGGATTCACCATAATGTAATCCTTGGACACCACGTGCTCCAAGAATGCTACAGACTCAAGCCAAAACTCAAACTTTGAGAATATGACATAAAGTCGTTGATCTCTCAAAGTATAGAGCACACTCCTCAAATGCTTCTCATGTTCCTCCCGGCTCCATGAGTATACAAAAATTTCATCAATGAACACAATGACAAAGGAATGAAGGTATGGCCTGAACATACGTGTCATCAAGTCCATTAAGGTAGAAATGGAATTAATCAACCCAAAAGACATCAATAGGTACTCATAATAGTCGTAATAAGTCCTAAATGAGATCTTACGGATGTCTGCCTTCCTAATCCTTAGCTGATGGTAGTCGAATCTCAAGTTGATCTTAGAAAACACCAAGGAACCATGAAATTGGACAAGCAAATCATCAATGTCATGCTTGGGGCAAAAGTTCTTCACCGTCACCTTATTTAGCTGCCTGTAATCAATACACATCCTCATAGACCCATATTTCTTCCTAACATACAGGACTAGGGCACCCCAAGGTGACCCAATATGCCGAATGAATCCCTTACCTAAAAGATTCGAAGTCTTAACACTGAGCTCCTTGAGCTATGTGGGGGCCATACAATACAGCGAAATAGAAATAGGGTGAGTACCCAGCTCAAAGTCAATAGTGAAGTCTATATCACGCTCCTGGGGAAGGCCAGGTAAGACACTAGGGAAAAAATCTACAAAATCATGAACAATAGGGATTGAATTAACCGTAGGGATCTCCCATCTCACATCCCGCACATAAGACAAATAAGCACTTACTAGCCACTAACCTCCTAGCCCAAACAAAAGAGATAATCCTAGTTAATGTGTGACTATAAGAGCCCTGCCACACCACTAAATAGATACCGGGCATTGCTAATGTAACTATCTTAGCAAAGCAATCCAAGACTGTGCCAAGAATAACATAAAAATCCAACATATCAAAAAGAATAAGGTCAAACCAAGTGTCACGCCTCTAGTTAGTCACCAAACAAGATATGTACACTTGATTCACTACTAAAGACTCATCCATTATGGTCGAAATATGCAACAGTGCTACTAAAGGCTCCCAAAATATACTCAACCGGTAAGCATAATACACAAATGCATATGAAAAATAGAGCCCAGTTTAAATAAATCCAAGGTCGGCTGATGGCATAAAAAATCATACCTATGATAATAACGTTCGATGCCTCAGCCTCTGCCATCATTGGAGATGCATAAAGATGGGCCTATCGACCTTTACCCTGAGCATCAGTCCTACCACTAGACCTACCACCCTAGGGTCCTCCCCGAGCACCCTTATAACTGCTTGACAGTCATGACCCTAGGCAACTCCAACTACCTCTACAACTAGTCTAGCTGGATATGGAGTTGGTGCAATCGTCCCTCGCCGGAGATAGTCTATGGACCAATGATCAAACTCCCCATAGTCATAGCAACCCTATGAAGATTGTCCCACAAAATAACAGCCTCCACGACTTGAAAAACCCAACTGTGAACCCCTCAAACTCTGACGCATACTAGCATCACCCAGACTGTACATGTCACCCTTTTAAGCCTGAAGTGAGGCTGGAATAGGTAGGAGACACTGACCCTACTGAAACCACTGGCTAATGCGATCATAGGAGCCCCTGCCCCTAGAATCAATCTCTAACACTCCGCAGAATGAATTTGTCAAGACATGCCTTTGAAAACTAATCCCATGAAACCAGAGGTGACCTAGATGGTCTACACTTAATAAAAGTATGCCACTGCTGCCTAGCTAGCCCATCAAGTTGGTATTTTGTGAAGGCGGCTCCTCTCAACTCCACTATACCCAAAGTGTATAGCCTCTGACGGGATGTAGTCATGAATTCATAGGCATCCTCCCTAATCGCCCCGAAAAACCTTAGAGTTGAAAATCACACAAATAACTTGATCATCTTCTGCTCCTCTAGCGGCATAGCTCCGGCTCCAATAACTGGTTGGGCATCCTCGAGTGCTAGTAGCACCTCAACATGGGGAGCTGCTTCTGTAGGTTTGCCCTGTGGTGCTAATGCAACTTGAGTTGGGGCTTCATAAATGCCCCCTAGCATTGGCTACAACTAGGTGATAGCTGCCTAATGGTCGGGATCCATAGCTAGCTAAGGTGGTGGTTGGGCTGGTCCCAGCCCCATCTACTGAGGAGGAACTGGGGCTGGTTGAGGCTCTAGTGCTGGCTCTGGAGTCCTTTATCTATCTCGGGTTAGTGCTGCAGCCCTAGCACATCATCGAGGTCATACTCTACCCCCAATTTGGGCACTACCAGCTGGCCCGAGTCCATCACCACTAGGCGGTCACGCGCTCATGTGAGCTATCCTACAAAAGAATTAAACAAGTCAAATTCCAGGAAATCAATAAGACACACACTACATGAAAGCGATACAAAAGAGAGGATCTTTCTAATGATGCCCTATAGCCTCCCAAAGATAAAATAAAGACGTCTCCATAGTAATATGTAGGACTCTACTAGGCACTAGCTCTATACAAGTGAGACTGGTGAACCTGGGCTCTAATACCAACTTGTCACGACCCAAAAATTCATGTCATGATGGCACCTACTATAATCCATGAGTAGGCAACACAACTCGTAACCTAAATGACAAGTAATGGGTGTAAGGATAGAAATAACTATCAAAATGCAATAGAGGAACTATATAATCGTTAGAACAAAAGAAAGGAAGCGGAAGCAATATATATATATAAAGATAAATAAAAAAATCCAACCTAAAACTGGGTGGTCACAAGTACAGAGCTACTACATAAAAGAGTACAAGTCCCAAAAGTGGACCAAAATACACAGACTTGTCTCAAAATACAAAAAACTATCCTAACTACATAGAAGAAGACAACTATTATCTAGAACACCATATGCTTACCCTCGTCTCCCAATCCTTCTGCAACCGGCTAAAAAATAATACTGATAACTGGTTCTCGGACCTGCATCATGAAACAAATGCATAGTATAGAATGAGTACCAAAACAAAAGGCACTTAGTCGGCATCATAGGCCGACTGAGCTAGAAAAGTAAAGGCAATATGAAAAGCAAGAATAAAACAGTAATGAGGTCAAATGAGCGGAAGTCTAACAGGAATGAAAATGAGTGTAGAAAAAATGGAAATGAAAGAAAGTAATTAACTAACCTAATAGGACTCCCATAAGCAAGAAGGTACACTTGTGCACAAGTTAAAGTAAAAATCCAAACAGACCCCCATAAGCCCAACAGGTAAACAAATTCTCTATAACTACTGAGAATATAACCTAGTGAGCACAAACCTCAGAGTACGGATAGGACTCCCAAAGAAACCAATAGACCCAAGCTGATAGATATCAACTTTAAAAAGGATAATGAGCCCGAATAAGAAATTGTGGCTGAAGATCAGATGTCTAAACCTTGAATCTATGACTAAAGTAGAGTAGAATGATCAGACCTTGAATATGTGACCAAATGAGCAGGCGAAAAGAATCCCATATCAAATCATCATCATAAGGCCACAGTGGAATGCCTTCCACTCCAAAGTAATCAATACAATACTCCAAGCCCAAACTGAATCAAATCCCAAATCATTAAATGAAGCATTAAATCACAAATATGAATCACTAGGTCCGTTGAAAAGGAAGTTATGGATCAAAGGTAGTCAGAGTTGAGTAACAGCCTAACTAAGGTTCATACTATTAGACCCAAATTTGGTACACCAGTCACTAAGGAGCTAAGACGTCTGAACAACCTCAGAGCAATTCTAAGGCCTATCGGCTCCAAAATGCAAGTTTAAGGCAAGCACTAGCCCACACCTAGACTAAGGCCAAATATGCTTCCAACAACAATCAGAAACAAGTATAAAACAAGTTACACAATAAAGATGATCACAATGAGAGCAAGTGACATGCTAACTGTCCCGAAAAACCCAAAATAAAGCCCAAAACATGATTTCTAACTAGCCCAAATTCCATCTAATGAACTGAAGTTACATTCTCGAGCTCAATCTGAAGAAAGGGAAGTTGTAACCTACCTCAATGTAGATGATGCACACTCTAAAATCATAATTCTAGATCTTTCCCCTGTTGAACGGTCTATGGATACTGCCACGCTAATAAAAACACAACCACAATGTCAAAATTAATGTTTTCAGACGAAAAAGACAACAATCGGAAACTGACCCAAAATCAAGTCAAAAATGGGAATATGGGACCTATGTCGAGAACCCCAAAATGCACTCTACCAAAAGGTTCAAATTACCTTACCAAGCTTATGTCCCAAAAACGGGACACAATTCGAGGCTCCGAAAGTAGCAAATCAATTGACGCAAGAATTTCACCCAAAGAACATAATTTCAAAAACTAAGCAGTCCCTTTAGGATACGTTTTATCATAAATGCATGATTTCCGAAGTTCCCCGATCACTCCCACACGTAGGCCCAAACAATCCAGATGCAATGCTACAATACCACTCAATTTGGACTCCTCGGACTCAAGAAAATTGATTTTGATATCTTACTCCCTTAGTTGATCGCGGCTAGTGTGTGTGTCTGTGTTGTTGAGAATTCAACTAATTTGTTTCGAATAGTGAAATCAATAAAAGAAGAGTCCTATATGTTGATCCTTATGGTTCAACCCCGACATCATAAGTTGGATAATTGTCTTGCATATGACCGCCTACGCCCTGAAATATGGGACATAGTTGAGAGTTTATCAATTTGTAGCTTTTATCGGTGCACATGACTTTATTGGGGAATAACTTCAATGAGGTAAAAAATTATGTTAAGAAATTTGAAGGAGTTCCATCGGTTGGACAGACCAACGCATTAGCTAAGAGGTTCAAAAGTGTGGGAAAAGCTACGGTGGTTCTTATTCCAAAGGGGTCCATTAAACAGGTGTATTCAACCCATCTGATTCAATTAGCTTTGCCTGCCTCTACGAGTGGCCATTCTTGGGTAACATATCACTCTCCATTTTAGGGTGGCCAGGGAATCTCCTATTTCTCTGCAAGAAGGCCTTCACTTGACCGATAATGCTTCACTTGTGGTGAGGGGGGCCACTTAAGGAGGAAATGTCCTTATCCCACATCAAGTAGTCCATTGCATCCACAGACTAGAGCTATAGTTCTCGCAGGGAGAGTTGTTAATAGAAGAGGATGCTAGTAGGGTGGGCGAGGTTGTAATCAAGCAGGTCGTGGGCACAAAGAAAATGGTCATTTTAGGAGAGGAGCGGCATAGTCAGGTAAAGGGGTTGTTCAAAATCATGATAGTGCTTAGTGTTACGCCTTTCCAGGAAGGTCAATAGTTGAGGCGTCAGGCGCCCTGATAGCAGGTACTATTCTTATCTATGACCGAACATCTTCTATTTTTTTCTCTAGGTTCCACTTATCCATATGAATCTGTTATTTTTTATTTGGGACATGACTTGGCTTGTGATATGCTTGATGCCCCTATTTATGTTACTACCTTAGTTGGGGAGTCTGTGGTAGTAACCCGTGTGTACTTCTCTTGATCTGTGATGTTTATGGGTCTGCAAACTTGGGTTGATTTTGTTATTTTGGATATGGTGGTTTTTGATATGATCTTTGGTATGACTTGACTTTTTCCTTATCATGATGTTTTAAACTCTAATTCTAAGTCAGCAACTCTAGAGATTCCGGGTAGGGATAAGCTAGAGTGGGAAGGTTTGTATAGGCCTAAGCAGGTAACGATCATATCCTACATTCATGCTAGAAGGCTGGCGGGGATAGGTTGTCTAGCCTACTTAGCCCATCTCTGGGATGTTAGTGTAGAGTCCCCTTCCATTTGGTCCATTCCCATAGTTTCAGATTTTTAGAGGTGTTTCCTACAGATTTATCGGGCATGCCTCCAGATAGGGATATAGATTTTAGCATAGATTTGGAGACGGGCGTCTCATTCAATCTATATACATCCATATCACATGGCCCTAGCAGAGTTGAGGGAACTCAAGGCTCAACATTAAGAGCTTTTAGATAAGGGTTTTATTCGTCCTAGTGCATCACCCTTGGATGCTCCGGTGTTTGTTGTAAAGAAATAGGATCGTAGTTGTAACGCCTCGTAACTTCTAAGCAAAGATTTGAACCATCCTTCATATGTGTATAGGCCCGAACCCGAAGATGTAAAAGTTATACATATATGTTAAGGTCTGTTACTAAGTGTAGTAAGTGTATCAGGTGTAGTTTTGGGTCATAAGGTACCTCAAAACCCAAGACAAGTTCAAAGAATTTCTATCGGCTAAGTTTTTGCATGACTTCATCTAAGGGTCAACTTCAAATTACCATATCTCTCATCTTTTAATGAATTAGGTGCCCTGACCTATCAAATTAAAGTTCCATGAATTTTCTTTCCAACCACACCAAGTTTGCATATTTGGAGTTCCAAGTAAAACGTTATAGTTAATATACTAGAAACACTTTAACCTAGAAACCGCTCTGCGATACAAAGAGAAAGCGGACATCACTGTCCATTTGAATAAAATTTTCTCTTCCAGATCCGATTGTTTATTCTTTTTTTGATATTTTGTCCTAAACACCCTTCGAGAGCTATCTAAGTGGTCCAAAACATGTAGGAAATCAGTTTTTCATAATTAAATTATCTCATTCACTCCAAAAATTCAACACTGAAGAACTTATAGAAACACCAAGGCTAGGGTTCATCTTTTAAGATTCTCCATTAACCTTCCTTACTAAGTTATGTAAGCATTCAATGAGACTATCCCTTCACTCTCATGCCTAAAGCATTTTGATTCTCAAGAATTTCACAAGAATTTTAGAAGCAAAGCTAGGGTTTTTTTTAAATGAAATTATGATCTTTCATCATAAATTGTTTTTTCACTATTTAACTGGTTATAAAAACCTTATTGCACTAATTTAGCATGATTTGTATTGTCTCGTATGCATTTATAACTTTTAAACATGAAAGAAAGCATGATATGATTTATAACCTAAATGCACGTTATTTTAAGATATGACTTTTGATCATAGCCACACATGTGATATAGATGATAAGGGGTTTATATATGCATGAGTGAATATATGTTGTTTTGGGAGGACTATTTAGTACTGAGAGGATGCGGGTCTAGAAAATCCAAGTCTCGTAACTATTCACGAATGTAGGATTATGTTTTACCACTTTGATGATTTATCTTTAGCTCTTTGAGACTCATTATGTGGATCCACATATGATAAGATAAGGTTCTATACCCCGGGAAAGTATAGGACAGCCCATCCAACTAGATTATAAGTTAGGCGTCATTAACTCAAATGCCGTATGTCAGCTATAAAAAATTCTCCAATTATGCACTTTTATGAAATGCCATTTATGTATATGGTTATGGAAGATTACAATTGTAAGCTCTTTTTATAAGTATGCTTTGAAAAGGAGGACTTTTAAATTGATATTCATGCATGGACTATGGATGTTTCTTTCAGCCATTTTTTAATTATGATTCTAGTATTGTTCCCTCCTCATGCTATGTTGCTGACCTTATATACTCAGTGATTCAATGTACTAACATATACTTTTCTTTGCATTGCATCCTTTTATGATGTAGATTTCGGCGTTCATTCTCAAACACGTGGCTAGAAAGGTTGTAGTATTTCCATTAAGTACTTGGTAAGCCCTCTTAAATTGGGGATTCCAGAGTTTTCAAATTAGTAGACTTCCTTTATGTAAAACTTTAGTTTTGAGGTAGCTGGGGGCCATGTCTCGGCACACTACATTTTCATTCCAAGTATGACAGGCTCTATTTTAGACATTAGTAATGTAGTGTCATGGTTAATTGATTTTTCATTTTCTTTGGGTCTTATGTTAAGAATGTACTTCAGCTTTCTCTTAGCCTTTTATGATTTGCTTTGCTATGTATGCCAAGGGTTAGCCTGGGATCACTTGTGGTTCCAAGTACCGTGTCTTGGCTGGGATATAGACTCAGGTCGTGACATAGTATGAGGATGTGCATCAACTACCGATAGTTGAACAAGGTCACTATTTGCAATATGTATCACATACCTCTCATAGATGAGTTGTTCGACCAATTGCAGGGTGCCACAATATTTTATAAAATCAATTTGTGGTTTAGATAGCATCAACTAAATATTAGACAATAGACATACCTTAGACAACCTTCGAGACTCGGTATGGGCATTATGTGTGCTTGGTAATGTCCTTCGGGTTAACTAATGCACCAACAACCTTTATATGTTTGATGAATGGGGTCTTCAAGCCCAACTTAGGTTCTCTTGCGATTGTATTCATTGATGGTATCTTGATCTATTCCAAAAGTAAGGAAGAACATGCAGAGCACCTTCGTATTGTTCTAGGTATCTTTGGAAAGAAGAAAATATATGCTAAGTTCTCCAAGTGTGAATTTTGGTTGACTTTGATGGCCTTTATAGGGAATGTTGTTTTGAAGGAATGGGTGATGGTAGTTCCCCAAATGATTGAGCCAATTATGAATTGGGTGTGGCCTAGCTCTATGACAAAGATTAGAAGCTTTGTGGGTCTTGCAAGCTCCTACCACAGGTTTGTTAAGAATGTTTTTGCTATTTCTATGCATCTGACGAGTTTGACTCAAATAGAGGTGCCCTTTGAGTGGTTTGACATGTGGCGAAGATAGTTTTCAAAAGCTCAATACAGTCTTGACTATGGCCCCCATCTTGACATTATCGGTGGAACGTACAGACATAATTTATTGTGACGCTTCACATTCGGGTTTGGGTGTTGTGTTGATGTAGGACAGTAATGTCATTGCCTATGCTTCAAGGCAGCTAAAGGTCCATGAGAAAAATTACCCAACCCATGATTTAGAGTTGGCAGTGGTAGTGTTTACTCTTAAGATCTGGCAGCATTATTTGTATGGGGTTAAGTGTGAGGTGTTCATCCATCATCACAGTCTCCAACATGTGTTCACTAAGAAGGATCTAAATTTGAGAGATAGAAGATGGATGGATGAAACGACCCCAAAAATGCCCGAAAATGTGCTTCGGAAACACCTATAATTGTAATTTCCATATATCTCAAAATCCGTGCATGATTTCGGAAATTCGACTTCATATTCTTATTTGTGGGGTCAAATTGAGTGGGAAATGGGTCTAACCCGAATTTTAGAGCAACCGTATCAAAATTCGAAAATCGCAAAAATTGCGATTTGGAGGGTCAACTTTAAAGGGGCATATCTCTTAGCACACAAGGAACTGGAAGGGCTGAAACCTATCAAATTAAAGCTCTTTGAGTTAGCTTTCCAACGCACTTGGTTTCACCTTATTCCGCGTTAGGATGAGGGAGTTATGACCATTTTCGTAAAACCTGTCAGTGCAGAATTTCCAATTCCAGTGAGCGAATTTTCTAGGCGGGTTGGAGTCATTTTTTATAAAAAGGGGATATGTCCCATATTTAGTCATTTTCTAAACTCCAAAAACACTCTCTAAGCCCTCTCCAAAAATTCCACCAAGATCTTCAACCAAATTCAAACATCTCAAGCTCTAATTCCGGATTCAAGACTCAATCTCAAGCTTCGATTCTCCATTCCAATCTTCATCAAGGATTCTCCAAAGTTGAGGTATGTGGGTTTGATTGTGGAAACCTTCCTTTCCACAAGTCCAACCATTTATCCTCTATTTCTACTTCAAGTTTATGGGTCCTCATGATCAATTATGAACTCTTGAATTACGGAATTACTACTACACACCCTATTATGGTCCTTTTTGCATATTATCATGAAATGGAATTTTTATGTGATGTTTATGGTTTACATGCTTCCATGATCAAATTATGAAGGTTGATATATATATGTATGTTGTTGGTGGGCTGATTTATATGGATTTTGGAATTGGTTGGATTTAGTATTCTTGAAATACATGATTTCATTTACATGAACAATTGCCCACCATGTGTTTGATAAAATGCCCATTTATAGAATTCTTAGGAAAGGGAAGGTCCAAGGTACGTCCTATGAGTCGGATGGTTATGTAATTACTGAAATGATGATGAAATGGACACATGTATATGATTTTCTCTAAATAAGTGTTGTGAGTCGACCATGCCTAGTACGGGGGGTAGTAGGCCCGTATAACCATATCGAGGGGTTTGTACCTTGGTTGCCTAGTACGGGGGGTAGTAGGCCCGTATAACCATATCGAGGGGTTTGGTACCTTGGTCCCTAGCACGGGGGGTGGTAGGCCCGTGTAACCATATCGAGGGGTTTGTACCTTGGTCCCTAGCACGGGGGGTGGTAGGCCCGTGTAACCATATCGAGGGGTTTGTACCTTGGTCCCTAGCACGGGGGGTGGTAGGCCCGTGTAACCATATTGAGGGGTTTGTACCTCTTTCGCCTCTCCAAGGGGGTGGTAGGCCTTGGAAATACTATATTGATGGTCACTCGCCACACATGTACTACGTCCCACTAAATATGATTTTTATGTAAGCATCATTATACATACTATTTTATTAATATGCTATCTATTGGGTATGATTACGCATTTTTCCTATGATGTCCATCTAATGTAGCCTTGCATTGCATCCCATATACTTAGTACATTCAAATGTACTAACGCATACTCTATGCCTACATGATGTCACCATGTAGGGACCGGAGCACCGCTTGACCATCCTCCTCCGCGTGGCTAGTACGATTTTCTATAGTGGTTATTGGTGAGTCCTCCATTTCGGGGACGTTGCTCATGATCTTTTGCTATGTATAAAACTTTTCCTTTCTAGTTATGTTTTGACTATGAGGGTGAGCCCGGTAGTTTGTCTTGGCCCCCGCTAAGTACTCATGTTTAGAGGTGGTGTTGGACAAGTTGTGTTTTATGCTTGAGCTTGACTCATCTATGGTATTTATGTATCATTTCTTTTTTTTTCTTGCTCCCTTAGTCCCGATTTCCCCTTGACTATGCTTATCGCTTATGGTCATTTAATTGCTTCCGCGACCAAGGATGTGTAATGATACGCTATGAGGCTTGTTTGGGGTTCCTTCGGGTTCCCCATTCGCCGGTCACATCTAGGCCCTAGGCTTGGGTCGTGACAAACTTGGTATCAGAGCCCTAGGTTGAATGATCCTCGGAGTCCAACACACCGCGTTGATTAGAGTCCGATTCATGGTTGTGTTGTGCACCACAACTATGAGTAGGAGGCTATGAGACGTTTTAGGAAATGTTTCCCTTCTCTATGTTCTAAGTCGTGCTGTAGAGTTGAATTAAGTTCTTCCCTAACGGTTGTTCTTTGCTATGCAAGATCATGTCTAATACAAGAGGAAGACGAGCCCGACTCGTTGCGTGAGTCATATAAGGTGTCTACTCCTATTTGGTGCATATATTGTTGCTAGGAAGGTCTATAGAAATTGTCCTATTTGCATCTTGCATAAAATATTGCCTTGTGATCTTGTTGAATTGAACATGGTCGATTTTGATGTTGTTCTTGGGATGGATTGGTTGCATGCATACTATGCTTCTATTGATTGTAGAACCCGAAGGGTCAAGTTCCAATTCCCAAGTGAACCCATTCTTGAGTGGGAAAGCCAAAATGTGGTAGTCAAGGGTAGATTCATCTCTTGCATTAAAGCCCGTAAGTTGATCTCTAAGGGGTGTCTCTATCACCTCGTGAGGGTTAGGGATGTGGAGTCCAAAACCCTTCTTATAGAGTCGGTTCCGGTCGTAAATGAATTCCTTGATGTCTTTCCTAATGACCTTCCCGATGTTCCTCCCGAAAGGGAAATAGATTTTGGCATAGACCTCCTCCCCGATACTCAACCCATTTCTATTCCCCCTTACCGTATGGCCCCGGCGGAGTTAAAGGAGTTGAAAGAACAATTGAGGGACTTGTTGGAGAAGGGTTTTATTAGGCCTAGCCAATCACCATGGGGTGCACCGGTGTTGTTTGTGAAGAAGAAAGATGGGTCCTTTAGGATGTGTATTGATTATCGGCAACTCAATAGGGTCACCGTCAAGAATAAATATCCTCTTCCTAGGATTGATGACTTGTTCGACCAATTGCAAGGGGCTAGCCACTTCTCTAAGATTGATCTTCGGTCCGGGTATCATCAAGTGAAGGTGAGGGAGGGTGACATTCCCAAGACAGCCTTCCGGACTAGGTATGGACATTATGAATTTGTGGTCATGTCCTTTGGGTTGACCAATGCACCGGCTACCTTCATGGACCTAATGAATAGGGTCTTTAAACCCTACCTTGATTCCTTTGTTGTGGTTTTCATTGATGATATTTTAATCTATTCGCATAGTGAGGAAGAACATATGGGTCACTTGAGGGTTGTGTTGCAAAGATTAAGAGAGGAGAAGTTGTATGCCAAGTATGAAAAGTGTGAATTTTGGTTGAGGGAGGTTGCCTTCCTAGGTCATGTGGTGTCGGGGGATGGTATTAAGGTAGACCCTAAGAAGACCGATGTGATTAGAAATTGGCCTAGGCCATTGACCCCGTCGGATATTAGGAGCTTCTTGGGCTTAGCGGGTTACTACCGGAGATTTGTGAATGGGTTTTCTTCTATTGCTTCTCCCATGACTAAGTTGACACAAAAGAAGGCTAAGTTTGAGTGGACCGACGAGTGCGAAAGGAGTTTTCAAACCTTGAAAGATAAACTTGTGTCCGCTCCTATATTGTCACTACCGGATGGGCTTGAGGGATTTGTTGTGTATTGTGATGCTTCTAGAGTTGGCTTGGGTTGTGTCCTAATGCAAATGGTAAGGTGATAGCCTATGCTTCTAGACAACTCAAAGTGCATGAAAAGAACTATCCTACGCATGATCTTGAATTAGCCGCGGTGGTGTTTGCTTTAAAGATTTGGCGTCATTATTTGTATGGGGTACATGTTAATGTGTTCACCGATCATAAGAGTCTCCAATATGTCTTCACCCAAAAAGATCTCAACTTGAGACAAAGAAGGTGGCTAGAATTTCTTAAAGATTATGATATGAGTGTGCATTATCATCCCGGTAAAGCTAACGTGGTGGCGGATGCTTTGAGTAGGGTGTCTATGGGTAGCCTAGCTCATGTTGATATTGGTAATAGGGAAATGGCTAGGGAGGTACATCGGTTGGCTAGGTTGGGGGTTAGGTTGGAAGAGGTTGGTAATGGTGGGGTGGTCGTTGTTGATGGTGCTAGGTCTTCCTTGGTTGATGAGGTGATAGCAAAACAAGATCTTGATTCTTCCTTGTTTGAATTGAAGGCCTTGGTGAAAGAGGGCAAGGTGGAAGTTTTCTCCCAAGGGGGAGATGGTGCCCTTAGGTACCAAGGTAGGTTGTGTGTGCCTTGTGTTGATGGTTTGAGGGAGAAAATTCTTGAGGAGGCTCATAATTCTTCCTACTCCATCCACCACGGTTCCACCAAAATGTATAGAGATTTGAGGGATGTGTATTGGTGGAGAGGCATGAAGAAAGACATTGCCAAATTCGTCTCCGGTTGTCATAGTTGTCAACAAGTCAAGGCCGAACATCAAAGGCCGGGTGGTCTAACCCAAGACATAGAGATTCCTACTTGGAAGTGGGAAGAAATTAATATGGATTTTGTAGTTGGTTTACCCAAGACTAGAAAAGGTTTTGATTCTATTTGGGTGGTGGTTGATAGGATGACAAAATCGGCTCATTTTCTACCGGTAAAGACAACATATGGGGCGGAAGATTATGCAAGGTTATATATTCATGACTTGGTAAGGTTGCATGGGATTCCTCTATCCATCATATCGGACCGTGGTACTCAATTTACTTCACACTTTTGGAAGTCTTTCCAAAGGGGTCTAGGTACGAGAGTCAAGCTTTCTACGGCCTTTCACCCGCAAACGGATGGACAAGCCGAAAGGACTATCCAAACACTTGAGGATATGCTTAGGGCTTGTGTATTGGAGCTTAAGGGTAGTTGGGATGATCATCTTCCATTGATTGAGTTTGCCTATAACAATAGCTATCATTCTAGCATCGGTATGGCTCCTTTTGAGGCTCTCTATGGGAGGCGTTGTAGATCACCGGTTGGGTGGTTTGAGGTTGGTGAGGTGGCCTTGTTAGGACCAGACCTAGTTATGGAGGCTCTTGAGAAGGTTAGGCTGATTAGAGAAAGGTCGAAGATGGCCCAAAGTCGCCAAAAGTCCTATGCCGATGTGAGGAGAAGGGCTCTTGAATTCCGAGTTGGTGATTGGGTTTATTTGAAGGTGACACCCATGAAGGGTGTGGTTCGTTTTGGTAAGAAGGGCAAGTTGAGCCCAAGATACGTGGGTCCTTATAAGGTGATGAGGAGAATTGGCAAGGTAGGTTATGAGTTGGAATTGCCTAGCGAGATGGATTTGGTTCACCCGGTATTTCATGTGTCTATGTTGAGGAAGTGTGTGGGTGATCCTAATGCCATGGTGTCTCTTGATGTTGTGGGTGTTGTTGAAGATAATTTGACCTATGAAGAGGTTCCGGTTCAGATTTTAGATAGACAAGTGAAGAGGTTGAGAAACAAAGATGTGGCTTCCATTAAAGTCCTTTGGAGAAATCAACAAGTTGAAAGTGCTACTTGGGAGGCCGAAGCGGACATGCAAAGGCGATATCCTTATCTTTTCCACTCCACTCGAGCCTAAGGTATTGATCTAAGCCCTTTATAAAATCTCAGGTCTTAAGTTCAGCCCCCATGTCATTGCATACATTCATGCTTAAGTTGACAAGTTCATTGTGGTTTTACAACTATGTTGAGGTTTTGAAATAAGGTGTAAGTGCATTGTTGCATCCTTATGTGGGCTGAAATTGCCATGTTTGTGTCTCTCATGTACGTTTCTTTAACATTCGGGGACGAATGTTCCCAAGGGGGAGATATTGAAACGACCCCAAAAATGCCCGAAAATGTGCTTCGGAAACACCTATAATTGTAATTTCCATATATCTCAAAATCCGTGCATGATTTCGGAAATTCGACTTCATATTCTTATTCGTGGGGTCAAATTGAGTGGGAAATGGGTCTAACCCGAATTTTAGAGCAACCGTATCAAAATTCGAAAATCGCAAAAATTGCGATTTGGAGGGTCAACTTTAAAGGGGCATATCTCTTAGCACACAAGGAACTGGAAGGGCTGCAACCTATCAAATTAAAGCTCTTTGAGTTAGCTTTCCAACGCACTTGGTTTCACCTTATTCCGCGTTAGGATGAGGGAGTTATGACCATTTTCGTAAAACCTGTCAGTGCAGAATTTCCAATTCCAGTGAGCGAATTTTCTAGGCGGGTTGGAGTCATTTTTTATAAAAAGGGGATATGTCCCATATTTAGTCATTTTCTAAACTCCAAAAACACTCTCTAAGCCCTCTCCAAAAATTCCACCAAGATCTTCAACCAAATTCAAACATCTCAAGCTCTAATTCCGGATTCAAGACTCAATCTCAAGCTTCGATTCTCCATTCCAATCTTCATCAAGGATTCTCCAAAGTTGAGGTATGTGGGTTTGATTGTGGAAACCTTCCTTTCCACAAGTCCAACCATTTATCCTCTATTTCTACTTCAAGTTTATGGGTCCTCATGATCAATTATGAACTCTTGAATTACGGAATTACTACTACACACCCTATTATGGTCCTTTTTGCATATTATCATGAAATGGAATTTTTATGTGATGTTTATGGTTTACATGCTTCCATGATCAAATTATGAAGGTTGATATATATATGTATGTTGTTGGTGGGCTGATTTATATGGATTTTGGAATTGGTTGGATTAGTATTCTTGAAATACATGATTTCATTTACATGAACAATTGCCCACCATGTGTTTGATAAAATGCCCATTTATAGAATTCTTAGGAAAGGGAAGGTCCAAGGTACGTCCTATGAGACGGATGGTTATGTAATTACTGAAATGATGATGAAATGGACACATGTATATGATTTTCTCTAAATAAGTGTTGTGAGTCGACCATGCCTAGTACGGGGGGTAGTAGGCCCGTATAACCATATCGAGGGGTTTGTACCTTGGTTGCCTAGTACGGGGGGTAGTAGGCCCGTATAACCATATCGAGGGGTTGGTACCTTGGTCCCTAGCACGGGGGGTGGTAGGCCCGTGTAACCATATCGAGGGGTTGGTACCTTGGTCCCTAGCACGGGGGGTGGTAGGCCCGTGTAACCATATCGAGGGGTTTGTACCTTGGTCCCTAGCACGGGGGGTGGTAGGCCCGTGTAACCATATTGAGGGGTGTGTACCTCTTTCGCCTCTCCAAGGGGGTGGTAGGCCTTGGAAATACTATATTGATGGTCACTCGCCACACATGTACTACGTCCCACTAAATATGGTTTTTATGTAAGCATCATTATACATATCATTTCATTAATATGCTATCTATTGGGTATGATTACGCATTTTTCCTATGATGTCCATCTAATGTAGCATTGCATTGCATCCCATATACTTAGTACATTCAAATGTACTAACGCATACTCTATGCCTACATGATGTCACCATGTAGGGACCGGAGCACCGCTTGACCATCCTCCTCCGCGTGGCTAGTACGATTTTCTATAGTGGTTATTGGTGAGTCCTCCATTTCGGGGACGTTGCTCATGATCTTTTGCTATGTATAAAACTTTTCCTTTCTAGTTATGTTTTGACTATGAGGGTGAGCCCGGTAGTTTGTCTTGGCCCCCGCTAAGTACTCATGTTTAGAGGTGGTGTTGGACAAGTTGTGTTTTATGCTTGAGCTTGACTCATCTATGGTATTTATGTATCATTTCTTTTTTTTCTTCTTGCTCCCTTAGTCCCGATTTCCCCTTGACTATGCTTATCGCTTATGGTCATTTAATTGCTTCCGCGACCAAGGATGTGTAATGATACGCTATGAGGCTTGTTTGGGGTTCCTTCGGGTTCCCCATTCGCCGGTCACATCTAGGCCCTAGGCTTGGGTCGTGACAATGGAGTTGTTAAAAAAACTACGATGTGACCATCCAGTACCATCCAAGTAAGG
Source organism: Solanum appendiculatum (assembly GCA_018342035.1). Classification (NCBI taxonomy): domain Eukaryota; kingdom Viridiplantae; phylum Streptophyta; class Magnoliopsida; order Solanales; family Solanaceae; genus Solanum; species Solanum appendiculatum. The sequence goes on from JAGDQO010000459.1 coordinate 1,739,579, forward strand.
CCAATATAGTGGCAGATGCATTGAGTTTGAAGACAGTTAGCATGGGCAGTCTGGCCTTCTTGGGGGGTGTTTAAACGACCCTTAGCTAGAGAGATTCAGGCTTTAGAATCTAAGTTCATAAAGTTGGGTATCTCAGAAAAAGGTGAGGTGTTAGCCAATATTGGGGTTAAGCCCACTTCATAGAAGAGATTAAGACTAAATAGTTTGAGGATGAGAACTTGAACAAGCTTAGGGATGAAGTTGTTTCTGGAGAGACTCCTGATGCTACACTAGATGCAGGCGGTGTACCCAGTTTTAGGGGGCAAATTTATTTTCCCCGGGTTGATAACTTGATACAGAACATGTTACCAGAGTCATACAATTTGTCGTATTTGATTCATCTAGATGTGACCAAGATGTACTGATAACGCTCAAATCACCCTCCAAAACTAATCCAAAGAGTGAGCGGTCGTCATCAATAAAATACACAACTCAGAGTCGAGGTCGAACCCCACAGGGTACAATGTACCGGCAATTGAAAAGATAAAGGTTAACTAGATACTAGTTTGAATCTAAACATGCAATGTACTAAATTATCAAATAAAAGACAATTTTTCTAACTAACTACGAGCGGGAGCCAAGACAAAATCAAGGAAGGGATGCATGGGAATTGGGAAAATTTAAGATTCACTAAATACTCACTGATCCATCGCAATTCAAACCATGATCATTCAATAATAGATAGGCTAGATCATCTTAATTCAACCCTAATCTCATTTCGGTCTCAAAGGGTTATATCACGATATCTCCTTTCGGTCTCAATCGCATCAATACAAAATAATCCACTACCTTAACTTAGACCTCTCTTTCGAGCAAGCCTTGCACTCAACAATGAAACTCTAAATTATTTCCTTTCGGTCTCAAATTCAAGATTCAAAGCTAAAATATGATTATCAATCTAATTCTCCACTTCACAAATTCTATTTTCAAGCTACAAACAAAGATCGGAAGCTAGGATTGAGCGTGCACTCTCAACCCATAAATTCAAACATGAAAACTAGATTGAACCTATTTCATGAAATCAAACATGGAAACAATGAATTACAAAAGCAATAGAGAAATTAATCAAATACCCAAATAGCTTTGTCTATTTCTAGCACAAAACCCCCAAGTTTCATACACACAATCACACCCACATTTCTAGCAATTAAGAACAAGGAATAAAAAGAAGAGTAAAAGAAATTATTAAGATAAAATACAATCTCCAAATCCACAAATAAAATGTGATGAACCTTGCCTTTAATGTCTTAACCCCCAAGATCAAGAACAAAATAAAATATACTTTAAGATGAGTTTTTCTCTATACAATGTTATCTCTCTCTCTCTCGCTCTCAACTCTTGGATGATGAATTCCCCTAAACTCTAACCCTATTTTCTGAATTTTGGGTCCAATGCTTGAGAATTTCCCATTCTTCCCCTTTCTAATAAGGCGAACATTGCAAAAGCGGCAGGAGGTTCGTAAGAGTGAACATAAGTTAACGTAAGCGACCCCTACCTTTTTGGAGTAGTTCGCTTAAGCAAACCCCGTACCATTGCTTAAGCGGCCAGTTAACTTTGGTTAACTATTTGTGAAAGTGAATCCCAGCTCCTAGATGCGAGATTTGGGGCTTGTTTTCTTTCAGCTTTTGCTCTATTTTTCCACTTTTGTGCATCATCTGCCATCCTAGCAACAACCACCTGAAATTAACACAATTCAAAGGATAATTAGCCTCTTTCTCTACTTTAAGTGCCACAAAATCATAAGAAATGAGCATCATATGAGTACAAATTCACCACTCATCAGCACCCCCAACTTAAAACTTTTCTTGTCCTCAAGCAAAACAAAATCCAAAACACAAGAGACACTCAATTTAAGCACAACATTCTTCCATTTTCACAAAGGATCATGGTCATGGCTTTGGTTGGTACTAAGAATTAGTAAGCAAGCAAGAGAATTCCAATCCAAGAAACTCCATCAAGTTCAAGCACAATTTCAAAATTCCACGATTTTTAAAAATGATCAAGTGACAAAAAGGATTCTCTAGAAGTGACTCACAATTACCATTACTCTAACAACTTCCCTTGACTCAATTTTGGAGTCTATCAACTTCACTAATCTATCCTAGCATGCATGCCCTCACAGGAAAAGATATGTCCCACAAAAGAACATACACGTATTCACAATACAAGGGACACAATACAAACACTCACACTCACAAAGAATCATCTCATGCACACAAATGCCACACCATAGGCTTGCCCATATTTTTAATCAACATCGACTCAATTTCATTCGGTTGGAGATCTCAAAGGACTTTGTTAATCGTCAATGTAGGCTTCGGAAAGATTAGGAAATCATTTCGTTAGAAGTTACTACACCCTCCTTGAACACTACACAATAACTCATCATTCATCAACTTTTCCACTTTTTCTTCATTTTTCAACTCAATGCACACTTCACACTATTTTCTTTTTTTATTCTTATTCTAGATGCCTCACATGCAACCACTTTCAACTTTTGGAGGATTTAAGTCTTATTTATTCAAACTCTTATTTTAAAATTTTTTATCAAGCCTTCATGTGATAAGCATCCATCTATAGGTTCCCTATAACACTCCCAACTTAGGCTTTAAGCCTTAACTTTCAGCATTTTCAAGTTCAAAGAGAGAGGGGTTCTAAAGAAGGTTACTTTTCAAAAAGGTCAAGGCTTGTAATGTGGTTGCCAATAAAAAGGATAAGGCTCAAGGGGGACAACTAAGGATATATTTAGTGCAAAGGTGGAATTTTTACACTAAGTGGACTTCAAGGACAATCAAAGAAAACCTAAGATCATTTCTCCAACCAAACTCAATCAAGACAAACATTTCAAGACTAACCGGGCAAGTTCTAGTTAACACGAGTGAACATAAGGCATTATTCACAAAGACTCACCACACATGGCATGAACACTATTCAAGAAGGATCAATTTCACTTCCTAGTCAAGAAAAAAAGAGTTATTTTTCACTTTACCACCTAGTAATTTGGAGTCACAAAAAGAGTCAAAACATTGTTGCAAAATCATTCATTTTCACAAAATTTTCAGAAGGGTGCCTCATTTTATGATTCACAAAGCTTGACTAAATCTATTAGTACAAAACAAGTCACGACTCCCATCAAGACTCGACCAAGCCAACAATACTCGACAAAATGATGATTTGCCCTTAAGAATGATGTCACCCAATCTATTATAGGGAAAATTAAAGCATTTTCGTTGAACATTCACAAGGGCTTCCAAACTCACAAGTTACGGGTACTCAGACTTCCCCTGCTTTAAGGTATACAAGCGTGAAACATCATCATCACAATTTTATTACTACAAAACATAAACTATCAAAAGTTTCTAATACAAAAAATCCAAAACATAATAAAAATGACCAATCCGCACAATAAACAAAAACATCCAAAACAAAAATAAAAAATGTCAATCAAAACATGATAACACAACCCAAAGGGGAGCATCCCCAACTAAAAATGATGTTGTGTCCTCACAACACAACTATAAAACTCAAAAAGAGAATACGAAGGGTTACCTGCGCTGGCTCAATCCTCTCCATCAGTGTTGGTGGCCTCACTATCCTCATCTCCACCATCATCGCTCTATGTAGCCGGCTCATTTCCATTGTCATCTGGCCTAGAAGTCAGGAGTGGCTCATTTGCCTTCAAAACTTTCCAATGGCCTTTTACCCCTTTCCACATTCGAGTGAAAAAATTATCTCTACTCTTCTCCCACTTCTTCATTTTAATGTGTGAGATACTTAACTCACCATGTGACTTAGCCAAGCCGACATAGGCTTTCTCCAAACTTGCAAGTTGAGATTTTTGCTTTCTTTGATCAATTAGGTAAGCATCAAACTCCCTTTGGGGAACATAAGGTATTGGCCTAGAAGATGATTCACCCGGCCCTTGAGGCAGCTTTGCTAATAACTCCTTCACAACCCGCAGATCACTTGCCAATGACTCAAAAGGGCCCATGACTAGTGGTGTAGGGGTATCGTCCTCCACATGTACGGACTTTCCAGAGTCAACCTTCCTCTTCTTGCTTTTTACCCCCATTCCCTCACCACACATCTTAAGTGGAAAGATAGGATTTTTGGGCTCCATCCAAGTGTCACCCGAAAGCACCTCCACCTCAGCCCATTTACAAAGCTCCGTGATAAGAGAGGGGACAATAAGAGATAGGCTATCATGCAGTTTGAATTCCCGGAACTCATTCACAATCAAGTGGCCTATATTTAGTGGGATATCATCAAGTACACAAGCTACTATTTGTGCTTGCAACATCGGGATGTTGCTAATGTTCCAACTTGGGGAGATACGGCTGCTTACGATTAACATCCATGTCCTTTCCTCTACGGTCAAGTCTGAACATAAGATCCCGGCCTTTGTGATGGCCTATGGAACATTTCTGCCTGGACATAGCTTGGAAGCCAGCCAAGCACCTGATTCACAATCCTTGTCTGTGAAGGCTTTGATATCATGGTTGAGCAACCCATATACTTGATTGATTGCCTCCGGCTCATAGTCGACAACCTTGCCCCGAGTGGTGATCAATCTTGATGCCATGTCAGTCTCCATGAGGTTATCATAAGACTCCCTCACCCATTGCTCATTCACCTTCAAGGTTCAGCTACAAAGCATATCCAACCAGATGCCACAAACCTTTGGTGGAAATTTAGGAGCATTTCCTCAACTTTGTCAAGCGATATGCCTCTCTTCGAAAGTAGCTTCTTCCTCATCAAATCAGCATAATAGATCTTTTGTGCTTGAAGAGAGATAAATCGATGTTGTTCATATGCGACCATCACATCATCCTCAAAACCATGTTCTTGTGCCATCCTTGACTTTGTAAAATTTTTAAAATCACAATAGCATACAAGTGTGAGAATCATATATGATGCTATTTCGTATGTATAAGTCAAGGGAAAGGGTTGGAACTTAATTTTGAACCAAAACAGGCCTGTTGAAAATTTTCACCCCGATAGGAAATGGTCTCTGATCTCACTAAAACAAGGTCATGTTCACTTAAGCGAAAATCACAAAAGCAACCTGAAAGTCTGCTCATGCGGAAATCGCAATAGAGAAGGGGTATCTCTTAAGCAAACATCGCTTTTGCGATGGCAAGTCTGCTTTTGCGAACAGTCGCCCCCTTCAACATAAACAACCAATTTTTTATTTCACTTTTAAGCATGAAATTTCAACTACCATCAGTGCAAAATAAACAATAATCAAACAATCAACCAAGAAACTCAATCATTTCGGCACGCAAGTTTTAAGAATCATTTTTGAGTTCTTTGGGGCATTTTATCAAACACATGATGCCCAATCTATTTTCAACAATTAGATCATGAAATGGGTACTCAAGACTTCCCCAAATACTTTAAATCAGCCCACATGCATGCATTTAACAATTTAAGCAAGGAATTTAGCGAACACATTCACAATTTTAACACCCCCTCAACATAGAGAAGTTACTACCCACTAAATACCCCCAGCTTTCAACAAGGCAATCAAAATTAAACAATGATTATTACCTCTTCAAGAGGGTAAGAGTGAGAGAGACATACTGGATTGTGCTTGCACAATGAATACCAAGTGTTTGGAATCATTTTGAGACAAGTGAAGAGGAGAGAACAAGAAGTTGGACCTTTTATTTTGTTGAATTTGCCCGTTTGGCTTCTGTTCGCTGGCTTTTGATATGGCTTACCTTCGCTTAAGCAACGTCTGGTCACTTTTGTGACTGCTTATGAGAGGGTGGGGTTTGCTTAAGCGAGTACCCCTCCGCTTAAGCGATGTTTTCTTTTGTGAGAGGGAGCCACTTTTGTGGACTTCTCTTAAGCGAACTTCTCTTCACTTTTGCGACTTCTGAGGCCCCTTTTTGGCAGGCAGCTCACTGTACATTTTGGTGGACTCGGGGGTTATTGGGCGATCCTCCCAGTCTTGTTGGGTGAGCTTGGCCACCCAAAAAGCTTTCCAATCATTTTTTGTTGGGGTTTTAGCCCCGAATTTCATTTCCTCCAAGATATATGCCTCCAAACCTATTCTAATTAACTCTAAAACTCCAAAATCATGAGGATTAGTAAAAGACAATAATTAAAACTAAGAATTACTTTTATTCAGATTTCAATGGGGTGCCTCCCAATAAGCGTATAATTTAATGTCAAGGTGTGACACCGGATACATCACCTTTTATGTTTCCACTTCGAGGCGATGAACCTTCTTTCCAACTTTAAATCACACTCACTCCGAAGATAAGGGGGAGTGCAAGAGAGAATTACACATTTCACCCGATCTCTCCACTTTGAAGACTTGAATTTCTTACCCAACTTTGCATCAATCTTCCGTTTGGGACCCTTGGGCAAGAGTGAGGATTAGAAGGTCATTGGGCTGCTTGAATGTTTCTTTTCATGATTGTTGGCTCTCAATAGTGTGACACCCTTGATTTCACATGAACTAAAGTGCCATTTATGATCTTTTTGGTTTTTTCTTGCAACTCTAGTATCATGCTACTTATTTAAGCTTCTTGGAGTGTTATTGACTTGGTTTGGTTGTACAAGCTCAAGATATATTCTATATCCACCTCACTCCTTTCTCTTGTATTGGCTTCAAATGCTTCAATCCTGAACATGAGTTGGATTGTCTCATCACACCAAGAAAGGTGCAAGTTGTGAAACTCTTCTTCGCACTTTTCGGCCATCGGATAATGAAGAGTTTTCAACCTCACGGTTTCTCTCGCCTTAGCTCTAAGAGTAGAAAATCTAAACTTAAGATCGACCATGCCATAGCACTAAGCTAGACTCCTTTTTCGAAACCTTTCAATTTCTTGGGAGAGTAGGAATAGGGCTTTCCTGCCCCAATTAAGATTTTCATCCACGACCCTAAGACTTAATTGACTTACTACATTTGCTTCACCAAAAGGCCATGGGTCAGTAGAGGGTATACCATCCCCAGATATGTAATGATCACAAAAAGCCATAGAAATAAAACAAAAGAAAATAAAGACAACTATTCACAATCTAGATAGAAACAAGTAAACTAGAAATCCTAAATCAATTCAATATGCCTAGTTGTATCCCTGCAACGGCTCCTTTTTTTATAATGCTCAAATTACCCTCCAAAACTAATCTAAAGAGTGAGCGGTCATCGTCAATCAAAATACTCAACTAAGAGTCAGGGTCGAATTCCACAGGAAACAATGTACCGACAATAGAAAAGATAATGGTTAACTAGATACTAGTTTGAGTCTAAACATGGAATGTACAAAATTATCAAATAAAAGGCAATTTTTTAAACTAACTACGAGCGGGGGCCAAGATGAAATCAAGCAAGGGATGCATGGGAATTGGGAAAATTTAAGATTCAATCAACACTCACTGATCCATCACAATTCAAACCAAGATCATTCAATAATAGATAGGCTAGATCATCTTAATTCAACCGTAATATCTTTTCGATCTCAAGGGTTATATCACGATATCTTCTTTCGGTCTCAATCACATCAATACAAAATAATCCACTACCTTAACTTAGACCTCTCTTGTGAGCAACCCTTGCACTCAACAATAAAACCCTAAATTATCTCCTTTCGGTCTCAAATTCAAAATTCAAAACTAAACTGTGATTATCAATCTAATTATCCACTTCACAAACTTTATTTTCAAGCAACCCACAAAGATCGGAAGCTAGGATGAGCATTCACTCTCAACCCATATATTCAAACATTAAAACTAGATTGAACCTATTTAATGAAAACAAACATGGAAACAAGGAATTACAAAAGCAATAGGCCAATTAATCAAATACCCAAATAGCTTTGTCTATTTCTAGCACAAAAGCCCCAAGTTTCGTACACACAATCACACCCATATTTCTAACAATTAAGAACAAGGAATTGAAGAAGGGTAAAAGAAATTATTAAGATAGAATACAATCTCAAAATCTACAAATGAAATGTGAGGCAACTTGCCTTCAATGTCTTAAATCCCAAGATCAAGAACAATATAAAATCTACTTTAAGATGAGTTTTTCTCTCTAAAATATTCTCTCTCTCAACTCTTGGATGATGAATTCCCCTCACTCTAACCCTATTTTCTGAATTTTGGGTCCAATACTTGAGAATTTCCCATTCTGCCCTTTTCTGATTTGGCGAGCTTCACAAAAGCGAAAAGAGTTTTGCAAAAGTGAACTTCGCAAGAGCGAACATAAGTTCACTTAAGCGACCCCTGCCTTTTTGAAGCAGTTCGATTATGCAAACCCCGTACCATCGCCTTAGTAGCCAGTTGACTTTGGTTGACTGTTCGCCTAAGCGAATCCTAGCTTGCAAGTGCGAGATCTGGGGCTTGCTTTCTGGCAGGTTTTGCTCCTTTTTCCACTTTTGTGCATCATCTGCCATCCCAGCTACAACCACTTGAAATTAACACAATTCAAAGGATAATTAGCCTCTTTCTCTACTTTGAGTGCCAAAAAATCATTAGAAAAGAGCATCAAATGAGTGTAAATTCACCACTCATCATGTACCAAGATCTAAGGCGGCTTTGTTGGTGGCCCGAGATGAAGAAAGATATAGCCGAGTATCCAAATGTCAAAATTGTCAGCATGTAAAGTATGAGCATCAAAGTCCTATCGGTCTACTTCAGAGAATACCTATTCCTGAGAAAAGGATAGCCATGGACTTTTTAGTAGGACTCGGTAGTACCATACAAGAATTTGCAATATGAGGAGGAACTAGTGATGATTCTTGATTAGGTTATCCAAAAGTAAAGGAAAAACAAGATCAAATAAGTAAAGGTCTCATGGAAATATCATTCGATTAAGGAGGCTACTTGGGAGACCAAGAGGGACATGTGAGACAAGTATCCTCACTTGTTTGAAGATTCAGGTACTACCTTTTTTCTAATTTAGCCATGTTTTCTTGTTTCATCACTCGGGGATGAGCAATGGATAAATTGGTACGGATTATAATGACCCATATTTGTCATTCTGAGTAGGCCAATGTTGGAAAAAATTGGTCTAGAAAACTTTTTAGGTAGCGACTTAAATATTTTAGGTTAGGCCACTCTTAGACAGAATCTAAGTGAGGTGAGGTGAGGTCTAGGGCCATACGAGAATGGGTAGGGTGATATTACTAGGCATTATTTATATTTTCTAGTAGCCAATATATTATTGAATCCATAAGGCCTTTTGGAATCGAATTTGGGCAAGTAAAACTCCAAGTATCAGATTTGGTATGAAGGGGTTAGTTTAGAACATTAAGATCTGAAGGTGTGTTGTGAAATTTGGGTTTGGAGAAGGATTTATGAGTCTCTGTCTCAGTGCAACACTCTATAGCGGGTGTCATGCCGCTATTGCGGATGAATAATTTCTTCTGTAATGGGTGAGAAACTATGGCGTCACCACTATAGTGGGGTTAGTCGTGGTTTTATAAAGAAAAGTCACAAAAACCTCTTATTTTCCTACAACTTCATTCTTAGAAATGGGAAGGGAGATTTAAGGTAGTTTCCTTCGGTTCTTCCACCCAATTCTTTAATAAAGGTAAGTTAATTACTTCTCCAACTTGGATTTTTATTCTTAATCCTTTGAATCTAGGTTGTTAATCTTGGGGAATGGTTTTTAACTTGAATTAATAGTGGAAAGAACCCTTGTTAGGTAGAATGATCATGGAAATGGCATGGGTTAGAATTTGGTTATAATCATTCTATTGTTAGGCCATCTTTGATTGATTATTGTATTTTTATTATTGTTTAGACCTTGAACAAGCTGGAATTCATAATAAGGGGAAAGCTTCAAGTCTTTAGAGTTTTCGAGGCTTGATTTAAGGTACTTGATGGTTGTTGTTTCCTCGTATATGTTATATGTACTTGTTAAATGCATCATTAGTAATGAATGCTTGATACATGATTAGGGATGTTGAAAAGGCACAATGTGAAATGCAAAATGTTGTCAATCACATGCAATGAATGTGTTACATGAATGTACACGTGTGATTGTGATTCATTGTGATTGTGATTGTGTTGTGTAATGATGATTGGGATCGTGTGCAATGCCGGTACACTAGCATCTGGAAAAAGGTACTACACTGGTACATTAACTTGGGAATGGATACCACATCGTACACTAACTTTGGAATGGGTACCATATAGATACACTAACTTGGGATCGGGTACCACACAGATATATTAACAATTTGTATGAGTGGGTTCCATGAGAGAGCCATACTTGCTTGAAGTGTTGTGGTGATTCGTGTTGTTATGCATATAAATTTTGAACTACACTATACTTGTGTATTAAGTGCTTACTGAGTTGTGGTTACCTGTCCATATTTTGTATATTGGAGCTAGCGGATGATCCTACCCGTACACTATTGTTGTGTACTAATACTACACTTTCTCTCTCTTTGTTGAGTACATGGCATCTTCAGGAAGCTTATTTGCGACCTCATTTATGAGACCTTCACAATCTAAATCCAAGGGTGAGCCATTTTGTAATGACCGTCTATGTCATTTTTGTGTAAATGCTTTTCTTCCGTCATTAGAGAGTTCTTATGGTGACCCCAAGTCATTTCTAACTTGTTGGGATTGATAGCTTGATCATCCAGTCGTTCGTTTGGTTTTTATTCAAGTTTCCATGTTGTGGAGCTTTTGAAACTTTGATGGTTAATTTCAATCAAAAAGTTTAGGAAAAAGACCTCAAAATTCAATTCTGATAGTTCCATCAGCTCTGGAAGGGTCATTTTAGGCTAATGGCATGGTTGGCCCAACTCTCTAGGCTTTTGGTACGAGCTTATGTCATTAGGCATTTTAGCTTTTAATCTTTGGCCTAAATATGACTTTGGTCAATATTCTTAGTAAACGTGCTCAGATGAAAATTTTGCCAGCATGGTTGAGTCAAGAATATTGAGTTTTTCCCAAAATAACCCTTCTTGTGAATCCCGAGGCTTCCGTGCTAATTCTGAGCCCCCTTGTGAAATTTGGTTTAAAATGGAGTTTTAGTGTGGAACCCCTTTTTTGTTGAGACGACCTTAGTTCAAAGTTTTGATTGCTCTGCTGATTCTGGAATGTCAAATTTGTTGGGGTAGCATATCTCATTTGCGTGCATGGGGTTCCAAATTAATTTTGAGCACCCCGTCAAAGTTTTGAGACTTGCCAAAGCCAGCTAATATGCATTAGTTCATGTAGGTAAGATTCGGCCTTCGAGATCGTAGGCTCTCTTAGCCGCATTCGCGAAGAGAAGTTTGTTAGGCCTCCACATTCGTGAAGTTCAGCTTGCTGACCCTCCGCGATCGTGAGCTGGGTGCCGTGTTTGGGATGATTGGGTCCCCTTAGACTTGCATTCACGGCCCCTGGCCGCATTTGCAAAGGTTTATTTCTTGGGCCGTTGTGATCGCACGACCTCTTAGTCGCGATCACGATGAGTTAACCCTATCATCCTTGATCATCCTTGAGACTTAAATTTAAAATTACGATTACTCACTTATTTTAGCTTCGATTAAGGTGATTAGAAGTCCGGTGTGATCGAGGATTGTCACATATTCTCTGTTTGAGGAAAATTGTAATGCTTATGGATTGCATCAGCTTCTTCGTTGTCCCTTATATTGTGATTTCTTGCATGGTAGTTGTTTACGTTGTTTCACCCTAAATTTTGTCCCATTTTAGAATACAAGTTTGGGGAGGTAAGTTGGACCTTTTGATGGAGTCAATTCTAGAATTTCTGGCACGAGTCCCACATTTCCCATTTTGACTCCAATTGGGTCCATCTCTATTTTATGTGAATTTAGTGTCAAAATAACTGTATTAACATTGTGAGTCTATAATTGATAGAATGGTAGCATTCGGATGTTGTTTGGAAAGGAAAAGCTCTATAAACGTGATTTTGAGTGTGCGCGTTCAGCCTAGAGGTAGGCTAAGTCTTTCAATTCCATAGATTGAGCTTGATTATGTGAAAGCATGTTGATTTGTCTGAATCTGGGGCGGGTACCTAGTTGAGCATGCTAGATTACTTAAAATTCATGTTTTAGGCTTTTATCAGGCTTTTCAAGATTAGAAGCATGTCTTTATCTAAGTGCGATCATCCTTACCTTGTGATGTGCCTTCATTGTTGTAATTATTGATTAATTGAGCATGTTTTTGCCTTAGTCTAGGCTTAGACTAGTGTTTTCGATAGATTTGTGATATTTGAAGCCCTTAGGCTTTGGACTCATCTTATGATGTTATTTCAGATGGTTTAGTTCCCTCTAGACTGGTGTAGCAGACTTGGATCTGATAGATTGAGCCTTAGATTAGGCGTTGAAATAGTTTCAATGACCTTCTATCCTTTCCCCCTCCTTTTATGGCCTTGTGAGTTACAGTTGATATTTCAAGCTTCGCTTGGTGACTGGGGGCTAGAGTTGGTTCTGGCTCTGAGTATTGTATTAACTATCTCGTAGTGGTTCCATGATGATGATTAGACATAGGACCCTTTGACAGCTATTATAGTCTCAAATTCGAGGTCTAGGTATCTAATCTGCAGGCACATTCCATGATTAGGGCTCTCTATCCTCTACAGAGTTGATACACATCGTCTAGATCCTATTGATCTCTTTGGAAGCCTATCCACGATTTGAGGTCCAGGCTACGTACTCCCTATATTGGATGGGCTTATTGCCCCTTTTGGAGGTTATCCATGATTCGAGGTCTGGGCTCTACACTCTTTATCTTTCAGTGACTCTAATTTGTTACTTACAAGGCTATCCATGGTTCGAGATTTGGACTACACTTTTCTCCTACTTTGGACTTACTGTGACCTATCCTTGGTAGTTTAAGCTCTTTTGTATACTTGTAAGTCTTATGGGGTCTGTTCGGGTTTTTACTTAAACTTGTGCACGAGTGTACCTTAAGGGGTTATGGGCCCTAGTTAGGTTTAGTTAGTTGTACTTATTTCTTTTTGTTCTTAGTACACTCGTGTGCATTTCTTTTAGATTTCCATTCCTTTACTTCTGCTTGTGTTTTATTCTACCATTTCATATTACTTTTACTTCTCTTGCTCAGTCGGTCTATGATGCCTACTGAGTACCTGATATTTTGGTACTCATGCTATGCTCTGTATTTGTTTTGAGATGTAGGTTCGAGCCAGCTACCAACGTTGATATTCGAGAGTGCTGTAGCTTCAGTTCAAGGGCAAGGGTGAGCACATGGCATCCTGGACTAACCTATCTCTATCTGTATTTTGTTGGCTAGTCTTTTACTTTTTGAGACAAGCCTTGTATTTTTAGTTCACTTTTCGGGACTTGTACTCCTTTTAGATTAGAAGCTCTATACTTGTGACTTTCAGGTTCTGGACAGATCCTATTGTATATATATATTTTTTGTTTCTGCCTATTCATCTATTTTTGTTGTTAAATCATCAGTGCAACTTTGTTTCTACCCTGATGCTCATTAATTGCTGTTCTGGGTTACGGGTTGGCTTACCTACTAGTGGTTTATAGTAGGACCCATCATGACTCAAGAAATCGGATTGTGACAAGTTGGTATCAGAGCCTCAGGTCCATCGGTCTCACTTGTGTACAACTAATACCTAGTAGAGTCATATGGATCATGGTAGAGACATCAGAATCCTATCACGGGGAGGCTACAGAGTGTCATTAGGAATGTTCTCTCTTTTGTATCACTTCATGCATTGTGTGTGTCTGATTGGTTTCATAAAACCTCGCTTGTTTATTCTTTCGCATGATGGCTCGTACACACTGCACGGTAGCCAGAGGTAGAGGTCCACCTCCTCAATAGGCTAGGGCTGTAACACCAGCCCTTTATAAAGAGAAGGATTCGGAGCCTACAGTGGACCCTCAGGCAGCTCATGTTCCCATTCAGCCGATGGGGCTGGAGATAGCCCAGCCACCACCCAGACTAGCTATGGCTCCCAAGCTCAAGGTAGCCATTGCTCAACTCTTGATTGTCATAGGGGTATGCAGCGGCCCCAGCTGCAGCTACAATTGAACCAGCACTAGCCCAGTAGGGTCAGCCTGCAGTAGAGGCACCTCCAGTTCAAGAACCATATGGGGGTGACCAGCCCGTGATTACAGGTGGAGCTATGCTGCTAGAGGAGTAAAAGATGCTCACAGTGTTTTTGAAACTTTCACCTCCGAGGTTTTCTTGATTATTGGAGAGGACACCCATGAGTTTATCTCTACTTGCCACGAGTGGCTATATACTTTGGACTTAGTGGAGCCGAGAGGAGCTATTTTCACTGCTTACCAGTTTGATGGGCAGCCAGGCAGTGGTGGCAATCGTATGTTGAGACTAGGCCAGCTAAGTCTCCTCCGGTATCTTGGTCAGAGTATTCTAAGGCTTTCTTGGCTAGGTTCATTTCCCGTAGTGTTAGAGATCAACTTTGGGATCAGTTTTTGAGTTTAGAGTTGGGCTCTATCACTGTGTCTAAGTATGAGGTAAGGTTTCACGAGCTCTCCCTCCATGCCACTATGATCTTACCTATTGAAGAGGAGAGAGTTTGGTGTTTTGTTTGAGGTTTGAGACTGCAACGGTAAATTGAGACCCAGGCTATGGTCTCCACATGTCATTCATTTCTGGATATAGTTGACCATGCCCGTACTATTGAGAAGCTCAATCGTGAGGCCCATTGGGGCAGTGAACAGAGGGCTAGGCATGAGGGTAGCTATAGTGGGTCCTGTTCTAGACCCAAGGACTTCTATGATAGGCCTCGATAGTAGTTTCAATAGAGTTAATCCAGTCGGCTTGTTTAGGTCTCTCTATAGGCTTTAGAGGGTGATCGGCATAGTTTGGGTGATGCTAGCCTGAGTTAGGGTCGAGATGGATCACATTTGGGTGCTTCAAGCCATGGCGATCATTTTTTTTGCGGTTCGATTGTCACAAGGTTGTTGTGATTGTAGGGAGATTGATAATTGATCAAGGACTGTCCTTTGCGTAAGATGGTGGCACTAACTCTACATACAACCCTACCAACCCCACCACCTGCACCTCCAGATAGAGGCAGAGGCTAGGGTTAGGACCGTCGTGGTAGTCATTAGGGTGTTGGGGTGGTCCCTGGAGAGGCAAGTAAGATACCCTGGGTAGAGGAAGATAAGCTCACTTGTTGCAGCTCTATTGAGGACGGAGGTTGAGGCATCGGACAATTTGATCACGTGTATAATTCTTTTATGGCATTAGCCCGCCTCAGCTTTATTTGATCCGACTTTGCTTTTTTTATGACTTTGCTTTTTTTTATATATATGTGTATTATGCTTCCTATTTAAGTATGAGCTCGAGAGCCTTTTGCAGCACCATTGACTATGATCTCGAGAGCCTTTTACAGCACCATTGAATGTGTTAACCCCCGTGGGTGAGTTTTTTGTAGTGGATCGGGTGTTTTGATCTTGTTTAGTGACTATCCAGGGTGAGACACTTGGGCTGACCTTATATTACTTGATATGCTAGACTTTGATGTGATTTTTAGCATGGACTATTTATCCTCCTACCGCGCGGTCTTAGATAACTTTTCTAAGACTGCTACCATAGCCATACCTGGTATTCCCTTGGAGGTGTGGCAGGGCTCTTGTAGTCACATCTATTGGACTTATCTCTTTTATTTGGGCTCAGAGGTTAGTGGCTAGCAGTTGCTTATCTTATATGCCTATGTGCGGGATGTGAGTAGGGAGGTTCCTTCTGTTGAGTCGATTCATGTTGCCCGTGAGTTGATATATATGTTTTCTACTGACCTACCTATCCTACCTAGAGCATTATACTGATATTACTCTTGACCTTGAGTCGGGTACTTGTCGTATTTCTATTCCGCCTTACTGGATGACCACTGCAGAGCTTAAGGAGCTTAATGTTCAGCTTCAGCATCTCTTGGGTAAGGATTTGGCCTAGTGTGTCACCTTTGGGTGCCCCTTTTCTGTTTGTGAAGAAGAAGGATGGATCCATGCAGATGTGTATTGACAACACGCAACTGAATAAGGTGATGATGAAGAACATTTACCCCATGCCACATATTGATGATCTATTTGACTAGCTTCATGGTGCCGCAGTTTTTTTGAGGATTGATTTAAGATCTAGTTACAATTAGTTGAGGATTAGGGCAGCGAATATCCCTATGACTGCATTTAGAACTCACTATAGCCAGTATGAGTTCCTTATAATGTCTTTTGAGCTGACTAAGTCCCCTTGTCACCTTTATGGACTTGATGAAGTGAGTGTTAAAGCCTTTTTCTTGATTCATTCGTCATAGTGTTCATCGATGATATTTTGGTATACTCACAGAGTAGGAGAGAGCATGAGCAACATTTGAAGATTGTGCTCCAGACTATAAGAGATTATCGACTTTATACCATGTTTTCAAAGTGCAAGTTTTTGCTTGATTTTGTAGTATTCTTGGGGTACGTAGTGTCAACGGATAAAATCATAGTAAATTTGGTGAAGATTGAGGACATTCGTGATCTTGTTAGGGTCATCTCATTTATTGAGATTCGAAGCTTCTTCAGATTAGTAAGCTACTATAGATGGTTTCTGGAGGGCTTCTCTACCATTTCAACACCTTTGACTAAGTTGACTAATCTTCATGTTCCATTGGAGTGGTCTGAGGAGTGTGAGTTGAGCTTTCGGAAGCGAAAGGAGTTGCTTACTACCACTTCTATATTAACTTATCTAGTTGTGGGAGAGGGTTTCACCGTGTATTATGATGCATCCGGCATTCGTTTTGGTTGTGTATTGATGCAGTGCGGCTGGGTTATAGCTTATGCTTCGAGGCAGCTTAAGTTGCATGAGTACAACTACCCCCTCATGACTTAGAGTTGGCAACGGTAGTTTTTGCATTGAAGATCTGGAGGCACTACCTATATGGAGTTCAATGTGAGAACTACACCGATCACAAGAGTCTTCAGTACATTATGAGCCAAACAAACCATAATTTGAGGAAGCACCGTTAGATTGAGCTCATGAAGGACTATGACATATGTATTCTCTATCATCCTGGTAAGGAGAATATAGTAGCAAATGCCTTGAACTATAAGGCGGTGAGTATGGGTAGTCTAGTCTTCCTTTTTACTATGGAGTGACCTTTGGCTTTGGACATTTAGTCATTAGCTAATAGGATGATTCAATTGGTTTCGAATTCTAGGTGTGTGTTGGCCTATGTGGGAGTTCAGTCCTCCTTGTTGGACTAAATTCATAGTTGCCAGTTCGAGGATGAGACCTTGGTGGCTCTTTGAGGTCGAGTATAGAAGGGTAATTCCAGTCAGGCTACCTTAGATTTGGATGGGTTTTGAGATATGTCGGTTGTATGTGCATTCCAAGAGTTGGAGATCTAATTTAGTTGATCCATAGTGAGGCACATGATTATAGATATTCTATCCATCTACGCACCACAAAGATGTATTGTGATTTGAGACAGCACTACTGATGGTGCGATATGAGGAGAGATATTGCAGACTATGTGTCTCGTTGCCTGTGTTGCCACCAGGTGAAGGTTGAGCATTTAAGGCCTGGTGGTGAGTTCCAGAGATTACCCATTCTAGAGTGGAAGTGGGATTGCATCACTATGGACTTTATTGTGGATTTTCCTCAGACTTCTGAGGTGTTGACATCATTTGGGTCATCACTGATCGATTGAGTCAACATACTTCTTCCATGTTAAGTCTCCATTTAGCATCGAGACGTTGGCTACTATCTATATTTGGGAGGTGGTTCATCTTCATGGAGTGCTTGAGTTTATTATCTTAGATTGGGATCCTCAATTCACTTCTAGCTTTTGGAGGACCTTTCAGGAGGAGTTGGGCACTCATGCTGACCTTAGCACAACTTTTCACCCGCAGACCAATGGGCAGTCAGAGCGTACTATCAGGTACTTGAAGATATGTTGTGGGCCTATGTTTTAGAGTTTGGAGGTCATTGGGACCAGTTCTTGCCTTTGGCAGAGTTTTTGTACAACAACAACTACCACTCTAGTATTCAGATGGCCCCGTTCGAGGCCTTAATGGTAGGCATTGTCACTCTTCAGTTTGTTGGTTTAAGTCTATAGAGTCAAGGCTGCGTGGTTCTAATTTTCTTTAGGAGGCTTTAGAGTAGGTGTGGATGATTCAAGATAGGCTCAAGATAGCTCAGAGTAGGCACCAGAGTTATGGTGATTGTAGGCGTTGGCCTTTGAGGTTTTCAGTTGGTGATAAGGTATTTCTTCGTGTGTCATCCATGAAGGGCTTGAGAAGGTTTGGGAGGCGGGGCAAGCTTAGTCCTAGGTATATTAGGCCTTTTGAGATCCTCTGGACAGTTGGTGATGTTGCTTGTGAGTTGGCGCTACCTCCAACATTTTCACCTATTCATCCAATTTTTCATGTCTCAATGCTATGCCAGTACGTTCTTGATGAGTCTCATGTGCTCAAGTATGATGCGGTTGAGTTGCATGATAATTTGACCTTCATGGAGGAGCGAATTTTTATTCTTCCCAGAGATGTGAGGTGATTCTATTCGAGAGCAATTCCTGTGGTGAAGGCCCTTGAAGGCTCATCCATTTTAGAAGGCTACCAAGGAGACCAATCATGAGATGCGAGAGAAGTTTCCCGGCTTGTTTGAGCCTTTAGGTACTTCTTGACTCTTACTATTGCAGATGAAAGTCCTTTTTAGCAGTGGATGTTGTAATGACCCTCTAGGTAATTTCTATAAAATGCCTTCCTTCCATTGTTTAGAGCATTTGTATAGTGACCCCAAGTCATTTATGACTTGCTCGGACTGATACATCGGTCACCCGGTTGTTCATTTGGTTTTATGAAAGTTTTCATGTATTGGAACTTTTAAAACTTGAACAGTTGATTTCGATCAAAGGTTCAGGAAGGCGGCCTCAGAATATAATTCTGACAATTCCATCAGTTTCGGAAGCATAATTTTGGGCTAGTGTCATGGTTGGCGCAGCTACCAAGGCTTTCTGTGCGAGTTTGTGCCATTAGGCATTTTAACTTTAAAGCTTTGGCCTAAGTTTTACTTCGGTAAACATTCTGTGCAAATGTGCTCAGATGAGAATTCCATCCGCGATTAGCTCTGGAATGTCAAGTTTGGTCTAGAATGACCCTTGGTGCAGATCCTGAGGCTTTCGGGCTAATTCTGAGCCCCCTTGTGGATTTTGGCTTAAATAGTGTTTTTGTGTGAGGCCCACTTTCTATCGAGACGACCTTCAATGGAAGTTTCGACTACTATGTTGAGTCCAGAATGTTAAATTCTATAGGGTATCATATCTTATTTGCGTGCACGGGGTTCAAAACCAATTTCAAGCGTACCGTCAAAGTTTTGAGACTTGCGTAAACCCACTGATGATGCAGGAAAGATTTGGCCTTCGTGATCCCGGGCCCCCTTAGTTGAGTTCATGAAAAGAAGTTTTCCAGGACTCTATATTTAGGTGGTTTGGTCACGTTCGCAAAGGTCAACTTTTTGACTCTCCACAATCGCAGGCCAGCTATCTCATTCGCCATGATCGAGTCCCTTTTGCCTTCGCATTCATAGAACCCTGGTCGTGTTTGTGAAGGGTAGTTTCTTGGGCCTCCACAATCACGGGCCCTCTTGGCCGCGATCACGATGAGTTAATTGGTATGGTCTTTCAAATAGTCACTAGACCCGATTAGCCTCGAGACTTAAATTAAATTTCAAATTTCAAGCTTCACTTGACGAGACGGGACTGGAGTTGGTTCGAGCTTTGAATATTGTACTGACTATTTGGGAGTGGACATCATTCCATGGTGGTTCTTTGATGATGATTTAACATAGGACCTTTCGACAACTATTATAGTCTCATATTCGAAGTCTGGTATCTGATCTACAGTCACAGTTCTTGATTAAGGATCTCTATCCTCTACAGAGTTGATACACATCGGCTATATCCTATTGATCACTTTAGATGCCTATATGTGGTTCAAGTTCAGGGCTACATTCTCCCTGGATTGGATAAGCTTATTGCCCCTTTTGAAGGTTATCCACGATTCGAGGTTCAGGTTCTGCACTCCTTGTCTTTAGGTGACTCTTATTGGTTACTTGGAAGCTTATCCACGGTTCGAGTTCCGAGCTATGCTTCTCTCCAGCTTTGGACTCACTATGACATGTTCTTGGTAGTTTTAGATTTTTTGTGTACATGTCGGGCTATGGGGATCCTTCGGGTTTTTGCTTAAACTTGCTCATGAGAGTACCTTCTGGGTTTATGGGGGGCCAATTAGATTTAGTTAGTTGTACTTATTTCTCTCTATTCTTAGGACACTCGTGTGCATTTGTTTTAGATTTCTGTTCCTTGACCTTGTTTGTGTTTTATTCTAGCATTTCATATTGCTTTTACTTCTCTCGCTCAGTCGGCTTATGATGCCTACTGAGTACCTACTATTTTGGTACTTATGCTACACTCTGCATCTATTTTCTGATGCAAGTCCAAGAACCAGCTACAAGCTTGATATTTGAGCCTGCTGCAGCTTCAGTTCAGAGGCGAGGGTAAGCACATGGCATCCTAGACTTAAATGTCTTTATCTGTATTTTGTCGGCTAGTCTTTTGCTTTTTGAGACAAGCCTTGTATTTTTGGTCCACTTATGGGACTTGTACTCTTTTTATATTAGAATTTCTATACTTGTGACTTTCAGGTTTTGGGAGAGATCTTATTGAATATATATTTTTTGGTTTGTTTCCTCATGTTCTTCAGTTTTTGTTGTTAAATCATCACTTCTTCTTTGTTTCAACACTTATGCTCATTACTTGTTTTTCCCTATTACGAGATGGCTAACCTACAGTTGGGTTATAGTAGGTGCTATCATGACTCGAGAAATTGGATCGTGACACACTTCCTCTGATCTTCTACGGATTCCTCTTTACCTTCTTAGTCCATTGATCGGATTCAGATATTCTAGACTTATGTTTTTCCTTCTTAGTATTTGGGTTGCACCCCCTATCCTAGACTTTGAGTTCTTTTCGTACTATGACTTTCATGTTCTAAGGAGTTTATTCCGCTTTGATTTTCTTTGTTTAATTTTGAGTTTATGGTAACTCAACCTTTTAATTGTTTTAAGACTATTTTCTTAGTATTTTATATCATGACTTGGTTATTCAAATGGTTTGATGGGTTAAGTTTGGGTGGTAGCTGGTTTTCCCATTGGAGGGTTTGTGTGGGTGCCACTCACGATGGGTCCAGGTCGTGACATACATACATTTTCAATTTTGCTTTAATATTACTTCTTTCATTTCGATTTGTTTGTCTTACATTCTAGTTTAGTCAATTTTAAAAAGAATGTTTCTTTTTTGGTACATCTTTAATTTAAAATTTTTACAAGACATGTTTAAGACCACAAGATCAAAGGACATTTTGATATATTCCACGTATCTTTAGATTTTAGATCCTGTTTGGCAACATATTTTGAACTTGAAATTTTTAGTTTTCGAAGATGTGATTATATATTTTTGGAACTTAAATTTATTTTGAAGACAAATTTTCAAAATCTAGACCATAATCTTTGATCACACAAATAGTTGAAGACATTTCTTTCAAAATCTGATTCAAATTTATGGTCATATACCAATTGAGACCACGAGATTCAAAAGTTTTCTTTATTTTTTAATATTTCGCAACATGTCTAAATATGACAAATAAATCAAAATAGAGAGTGTAATAAAAAATTCAAATGTTATTTAAAAATCAAATAAAATGAAATTTTGTTTAATTTCAAACAAAGTTTAAATACACATTTGTATTAATTGTTGAAAAATCAATCTTAACAATAATAATAATAATAATTTTTCTCTTTCCCTCTTAAAGATAGAATAGATATTAAAACCTATTTGTTTAGAATTTGACTATTATAGATAGAAATTATTGTGGTCAAACAAATATTTGAAGATAATTTTTTTAATTATGATCCAAAATCAGTGGTCAAATTAATATTTAAAGTTAAATTTAAAAGATCAATACAAAATCTATTGTCAAAAACATATTTAAAGGTAGATTTTTAAAATCTTATCCAATTTTAATGGTCAAATGGTAGTTAACACCACAAAAATTTAATTTATTTTCCTTTCTTAAAATTCATGCCAAATAAAAATCAGACAAACAAATTCAAACTGAAAAAGTAATAAAAAAAATTGATTGTTATTTAGAGGATGTCACACCAAATTAAAGAATGCATTTGTATTAATTGTAATGAAATCAATTTTGATAAAGTTTTGCACGGTTATAAATAGAGGTGTTGCTACCTATTTTGATATAATAATTTTTGGGGAATTGTATCCTTTAGACAATTTCTTCAATGTCTAACCAAAAGCATTTGCTTAGCATGAAAAAGACATTCTTCTATAATTTCTTTCCATCAAAAGCTGAAGAAGAAGTGTGCAATGTTAACAAAACTCCATGGGTAGTGACTCGAGAACTAGTGGAGATACGGGATATATACGCTGCCCCAAAAATTGATCTAGAAAACCCGTGGCAGATAAAGAAAAGTGTTACCCGTGATGAGGTTGTTCTCGGAATGTTGATGATTCCTTCTTTTGAGACATATGCGTACATTCTTCGATATTGGAAGATGAACGTGGCAAAAAGTTTGGAGAACTGGTGCGAGGTGCGTACTGACATGTGGGATGTTACTGATAAGAATGTCCCTAAGAAGTATGAAGGTGACAGTGTTCGGTTAAGGAAGTTGTACAATGATAGATGTTCTCTTTCATGCATCAAATTGTTCAATAATCGCAAATTGGGTGTTGGTGATGAAATTGGGTTGTATTGGGATCCTAGGTTCGTATGTTTAGTGTTCAAATTACTTTCTCAGGTCTGCTCTTAGTGAAAGGTCAAAGAATTTAAGACCAAAAATAACATATCATAGTGTTTTGTTTAGTATTACTCTTTCATATAATTGTAATAGCTGAAGATTTGATTTTGATATTAGGATATTTGCAATATGGAGTATGATGATTCTGGAAGTTCCTAATATAGTCCGCACACTCCCCTTCATCCACTTGTGTTTTCATGCCCTATTATTATAATGCTCTTTTAATATGACAATAGTATAGTTCACGAGGTTCCGTAAACCCTTCCAATGATTTAGATATGAAATTTCAAAAAAGCCGTAATAGTTTAGGGGGTTTATTGATGCCAGAGTGCTTGCCCTCACTATTGTTAGTATTTAAAATAAGCATCTTAAGATTGCATTATAATATTTCTAATTCCCCGAGCATGGGAAAAGATTCCTCTCCATTAATCAAATGAAGACATCTTAATCAGTGTTAGAACTTTGAGACTCACAAAGGTGACTTCTTCCATTTTCCATTCCTTCATTCATTTTCATCACGTGTGATAGGCTCAAGTTTTGAAGGTTGTAATAATAATTCTTCAAATCAAAATTTCTCATGCATGAAGGGAAGTAAAAATCAAGCTGACTGTAGGAAGTGCAATGAAAAAAATGTGGAAATTTGTTCAAGATCATTAAGGACATCCAATCTTGGAAAACAGATCTGCTCTCTGTTGAACAAATCCCTTGGTTCTTCAATGTGAATGCAAGGTTTCAATGATTGGGAAACCTTTTGAAAATATTATCTTTGTCTTCCAGACATAAAAGGTTGAGCTGATATAATACTTTTAAATTCTCTAACTTTTTGTCCTTTTCTTGCACAATTGATTCAAATGAAAGGTACACATAATATCCGATCCTATAATAACCCAAAAGAGCATTTTTGAAATCTTCATAAAATTACTGTTTTACCCCTCCCAATAGTTGCCCTGAGTAAAAGATTGTTATTTTTGGAAGTTTTGAATTTTTAAAGGTTTAAGTAGCTTAAAGTGATTTTTGGTAACAATCAAAGCACCGAGTCTCGGAATGAAATTATGTTAGTTCCATCAGCTCCGGAATGCAGAATTTTATTTAGGAGAGTGTTAGTTTTATATTTGGAGTTGTTTCATGGATTTGGTGTCTTATGTTTGAAGTTTATGGAATTTAAGACTTTGAGTGACTTTGATCAATATTCGGAGTTCAGATGCTCAGATTGGATTTCTGGTAGTTCCGTTGAATTCGAGGGATGATATTAGGCCTAGGGGAGGTCTTGGTTGAATTTTCAGAGGTTCCGAGCTTGGTTTGGTCTTTTTAGTCATTACTTAGTTTAATTGTGACTTTTACAGAATTTGGTTTGTGTGTATGGGGTTCTAAACAAATCCCGAGGATCCTTTTGGTGAATCAATATGCCTTGTGAATTGTTGAACTGCTGGTGTTTGATGACCCCCGCATTCGTGAAGCTTGGGCCGCATTCGTGGGGTGCCTGAGGATAGACCTCTATTTTTGCGGAGGAGCTCCTGCAATCACAGAGGGTTGAGAAACCTGGGCTCCGCATTTGCAGAGGAGTTCCCCCATTCACATAGATTTAAGTGGTCGAGGGTCCGCATTTGCGAACAAGGGTCCGCATTCGCGGAGGACCCCTGGTAGTGTTTTATTCCCAAAATCGGGGTTTTAGCCCCATTTCCTCTATTTTGAGTTTGCAAGCTTGGTATAGGCGATTTCGAAGTGCATTTTTAAGAAACTTCAACTTGGTAATGCATTTCAACTCTCCCTCTTTATTATTCTTTGTTTATGGAGAGATTTTCCTCCTAATTAATGTTTTTTTGTTAAAACCTTGGGGGATTTTGAAGAAACATGTGTTTAAGGGAAAATGGGGATTGTTGGCTCAATTCTACTCTGTTTTTGAAATGGTTTTCACCAATGACTTCTAAATTCTTTTGGGTAACGCTTTCGCGTATAAATTTCCAAATATATCCATCATTTTCAGAACTAGGTTTTTGGGTCGATTTGACCCCATTTTCAAAAATAGTGATGTGGGTGTTGTTAGTTTCGAAATCTTATTATGATTACTTCCTTAAATAGATTGTGTTGATTTGGATACTATTGAGAAGGGGAAAGCTCAAGTACCAGAGTGATTGCTCGATTGATTGAGGCTAGTGAACTTCTAGACCTTTGTTAAAGCTTGTAGAATCTTATATTTTCCTTGATTGTTTGTGTTGTGGAGTAATGGGAATTGGTGATAGGTTGAATTGTTCATATTTATTAATTTTAACGATAAAAAGGGGAATAATAAAAAGGCAATATGTAATTGTTGTCTGGTATATGATGAATGACATGAGTGGTAATATTGGTCTATTACTGGTGAAACACTATAATTGTGTTGTTATAATTGTGAATTGCTATGGAATTGTCATCTCCGTATTATGGTGTGAACATGTCTATTAGAATTGGTTCTGAAGCACTATGACAAAGTCCATTGTGATTATGTCGAGGTCTCTTTCGGTGGATGACGTTGATGCTGAGGTTTCTTCTGGTGAGTGAGATTGATGACGAGATTTCTTCCAGTGGGTATATGGACCTTGTGCGTTTAGATTCAGCGGATGTGTATCATAGGGTAGACATGTATCACTCTACATGACATTGCACATCATTGATCGCACCTCATTGACTGTGATTATTGAGACTCTTGTTGTGGAATACTGTGATGATAGAATAAAATATGTTGAGGTGTGACTCAAATTACTCTTTATGTACTTTGTGATGTGGAGTGGAAACTTTTGGGAACTTTGATTGATGAACTGGATACTTGATTATGGTTGATATGTAACTGCTAAGGTATTTTTGTTATACTATGTGCTACTTCAAATTGTGAACTGTTAGGTTGGGATGATCTCTGTGCAGGTTGTAGTTTATTGAGGGTCGGTTCGGTATGAAAGTAGTACTCATATTCTATCTTGCTTTACTTCATCTTTATTAGTTGCTTGTTGAGAACCGTATTTTTTGTACTTACACCTTGCTTCTACACTTGTGTAGGTTACGAGCCCAGATCCGCATGATTGTTCTTTTTCTCTAATTCGTTCGAGGCTTTTCTGTGGAGACTTGTGAGGTAGCTACTTGTTACTTCAGCAGGCCCTCTTGTTCCTTACTTATGTTCTTGTTCTACTCTTGTCATGACCTAAAGTACCCTCTAGACGTGACATGGCGTATAAGACCCTGAAAGTCCCTATACAAGTCACTTAGCATACATCATACAAGATAATAGTAGTTAAGAGTTCAAAAGTCAATTTCATATTAAAAGAGTTTAACAAAATAGCGAAAGTCTAACATAGTCTCATTGCCATCTAATACATCAATGAAATGATATTTGAGACGTAACCCATACAAGTTCAAAGATAAAATGACATAGCAATATAAATGTAGTATTTTCCTTAAGTATGAGGACTCACCAAGTCTTCAAATCTCTAATGCAATGAACTAGCCACGAGTAGATGGAGAAGAGCCAGATCCTACATTATGAGACAATGTAGGAAAGAGTATGCGTTAGTACATAGAATGTACCAAGTATGATAGCAATGCATAAGAGTTATGAAATCATGCTCAAAAGGACTTTGTATGACATTCAATGACCAAGCTAAATCATAAGATAAAAGGGTTAGAAAACATAACTCATAATCATGGTCAATGCAATGCAAGCTTAACATCTTTAAAACACTTGTGTGATACTTCTAGAAGTAACCTTAGTTCATTATTGAAGAAAGTAGCCATTAACCGACATAGACCATGTGAGCTATAACATGGAATCTGGTGTACTCCTCCCACACCGAAAAGAGAGTGCCCTACTTGCAAAGGTAAGGACCATGAACTTCTACCTTACGTGGATCCACTAGCTAATGTCTATCTAGGACAATCATCCTGTGGGGGCACATAGGTATGTGATAAGGAGATTTCTACTAGAAACCCAACCTCTACTACGAAAGAGCTTCCATCTCAATATTCTCTCGATGCTAAGCATAATTCCCATGGATTAATCAAAATTCTTAACTTGTCTTATCATTAGGATATCTCATTAGACCATGCGTGAGAAAATCTTTCACCATCCATGATCATTTCATAATGGCCTTTAAGGTCCATAGTCATTCATTTCATGCTTGAAATGCCCTACTACTAATGGAAATAGTTTTAAAAACGTGATCTATGATCATTGAAGGCATATCCGGATACCATACTAATCATGACCTAATTCTAGAAAATAGCCCAAGAAGCATTGAGGGCAAATCTAGATGTCATTCATATCATGTGGCCAAGCTTCATAGAACATATAGATATCTTCATCTATAAGCTTACTTCAGTCAAACATACTTTCATAAACGTGCATTTTTTTCAATAATTCAAAAGCTTCATCATATGTTCAAAGTCAAAGCATCTTCAAATTCATTTACATCAATCTCATAAAAGAACATGCATATCTTCATAAATTCATCTTTCATGGTTTATAATCAAAATCATGGATCATTCATGGGTTCATGGGAATTCAACTTAAAAACATGCAATTACTTCAATTCATGCATAAGAAGACATAAATCGATCAATAAGATCATAATTGAAAGGAACCCATGAGATAGAAGAAAATCCTAACTTCAATTGGGGAATCTAGCTTTACAAAATTGTAGAATTTAGGGACCCTATGGAGGAAAGGACACCATAGGTGAAAACCATCATACCTTGATGCCAAAAGCTTGAAATCAATGGAGGATTAGGAGGCTTGATCTTGAAACCCTAGATTCTTCTTCTTCCTTAGAGAGAGAAATATTTGAGAGGATGGCTTGATCAACCTTTGGGAATTTTAGAGAATAACTTGAATTGGTTAATTTGAGGGGTAAAGATACTTATATAGTGCCTAGGGAAAAGGGTAAAATGACATAGTATTGGTTTAGAATAATTAGAAAAAGACCCAAAAGCCCCTCTCAAAAATAACTGCCGGACCACATCGACGGTTGGACCTATGGTCTGTAGGTTCAACTACGGACCGTCCTAGCCAACCGTAGGTCAGGTTCAAAGACTAACAATTTTTGGACTTCAGTCGACGGCTCCTATGTACGGTCCGTCGGTCCACTTATGGACCATACATACCAACCGTAACTCCCAACTTGACCCCCAAAAATTCACCAAGTCTGGGACTCATCTACGAGACCTATCTACGACTCGTAAGTGTAATAACGGACCATCCTGTTGAACCGTCAAAAGGATACTGAGACTTGATTTTTGAAAATAATTTCCCCGCCATCTACGACTTTCATCTACGGTCCGTAGGTCCAACTACCAACCGTAGGTGGGAACCGTAGATACAACCTTTAACCCAAAAAAAATATTTTCCTTCTTTTTCGAATCCGAGGTGATACAACTCTAGAAACAAATACACTGAGACTAGTATTTCTATCAATTCGGTTGTAATATATTAGTGACTTGTACACATGACAACCAGATTGTATGGTATTTATGAGCTATATATGTTATCTGCATTTATGTTGTTGATAGTTTATTTTCCACATTTCTATCATTTTGTTTTGGATTTTTTGCTGACTTTTCTTGGTGGGATAGACGAGTTCCATCACACCCCATTTTTGGTTGTGTGATAATGCTCAACTACACCTATAACGATTTAAGATGTAGGCGGTCGCTAGCAATATAAACCCAACAAAGAGTTGGGGTCGATGCCACGAGGAATGGAACTAAGTATAGAATTCAAATATGAAGTATTAAAGTGATCTAACTTTTTGTAGATGTAAACAAGTGAATCGATAAATAATGTAAATCTTTGAAATTTCAATTGTCAAATAAGAAGGGTTTTGAATGATTAAAATCGACAAACACGAATTAAAAAGGAATTAAACTAATGAGAATTGGGACGTTAGGGATGTGTGAGTGTTCAACTACCAATTTAACTAAATGGGTCATTACGAATTGCTTAAGTATGCTGAATAATAATGGGTGGGCAAGATTACGACTATGATAGCTATTTTACAACCAACTACCATGCTTTCAATTTGGTTTTACCAAATCCCAATAGGCTTTACAATAAGAACACAATCTTCTACCTTAATAAACCCACTTTAACAAGCTGGGTAGTACAAGTAAAAACTCGTACAAATATCAATCACTAATTCCACTCAAATGCATCTTTGACAAGCATACAAAGAGATATAAACTACAACTGAATTTGCAACTTCAATTCATAAGATGAAAACATGAATTAACAACTTAACCCATTCTAATTCAACATTTAACTCATCAATCCATAAGCTAATTAGGCATTTGAACACATAATCACACCCCTAAGGCATTGGGGTTTTAGCCAATCATAGTGAGAATGAAGAAATAGTTACAAAAAACATTAGCCATTGAGTTCCCAAGTCTTACAACAACAGATACAATCAACTAAAATTACACCTAATGTTTGATTCTCAAAAACACCCAAGAATAATTCACCCAATTAACTCTAACTATTCAAAAATGCAATGTACTTTGTTCTCTCAATACAATGCTATCCAACTCCCTTTCTCTCATTTAAAAAATTTCTATTTATACTTCTCAAGAATTCCCCACGATTTTGAATTTTAGGACCATTCGGCGACGTAAGTCGGGCTTGCCTTCCAACTCGGTGATGTGCCGAGTTGCTCAATCTCGCCTTTTGTCTCTTGGCTTTTGTATAGTTTTGCTCTTGGAACTTTAGGCGGAGTCCATCGGGCTCGCCTTTTCAACTCGGCGATGCGCCGATCGGTTCTTTAGCTCGCTGTTTTGCCTTTAATTATCTCCTTGACTGCTGGAACTTTAGGCGATGTGAATGTTCACTCGGCGTGTTGTCGAGTTCCTTTTTGCGAGTTCCAGCTTCCTTTTTCCTTCCATTTTGTAACTTTACAGCTTCTCTTTGCATTATCTTGTCCTTGCCTCATTCCAAATCCTTCATGCTGCACACAAACCATTTAACATTAGTTATAGGTGCAAAATAGGCATTAAGGACACTAATTTATCACAAACAAAGCTATAAATGAGTCAAAAATACCGACTGATCAACACCACCAACTTAAACTTTTGCTTGTCATCAAGTAAAACAAGAGATCAATGAACTCAATAGGGATGTCTACAAGCAGTGCTACTTAAGAACTCACATGAAAGTGCACACAAGGATTAGTCTAAGATACAAGGATCAAATGTACACCAAAAGCATGAAATTCTTGCTAGCCATCATCATTTAAAGTCTATGCTAAAAGTGCTTTCCTAAAAATGCAAAATTATGCCCACAAAGACATTTGAATGCCCTTACATCAAAAAAGATTCCACTCTCTTTCCCAAATTCAATTGTAGATTAGCATTTCGGAATCAACACAACACTCACACTCTCAAAAGAGAAATAGTATTCATAACTCTGTCCATAGGCTTGCCCGAGTTTTCCATCTAACCATCACAAGATTCATGTAAGATGAAAAAGGACTTTAGAGGCTTGTAATGGGGCTGGGGTTTAAGGTATGATCAATTTTTGGGATAGAGGCTCTACCTTCGTGAAGTATGTCCCAACTCACTTCTCCTTCCCTTTCTTTCACAATTTTCAACTTCTCACTTGATCTTTTGCCATTTTGTAGCACACAAAACACTTTTAGGAACATCCCCTCTTATGTTTACATCAATTCACAACAACACTATCTTATTTGAATCTCTTTCTTTCTTTTTCTTTTTTTTCCTTTTCATCTTCTCCTCTTCTCTCTCTTTTTTTTTTCTTCTTTTTTTACATGGAGGGGTTCAATCTTTTTCTCACACAATCTTTTTAATGGATCAAGTTCACGAACCTATAGCTCGACTTCTTCCTTCATTCTCACCACACCCCCAACTTAGGCTTTTGGCCTGAGTTGGCTATTCAAACTAACCAATACTTCTACTTCACGAAGGTTATAGGTGGAAAGACATGACATTTTTCAAACAAATGGCTAAGGTTTTAGTATTTTTATTTCAATCAAGGAAAAGGTTAGGCTCAAATGGTACCCAGATGGGTTCATACCCTCACAAGGTGGCCAACAAAGGTATAGCAATTAAGTTCACCCTCAAAAATACATGCCTACATTCATTTCCTACATTCACCAAAGCTTAGTCAATAGGACTACCAGGGTAAGTTCTAGGCATCATCATACACACCTTTCAAGTAAAGCTCACCACCCATGACATTCAAACACAATTTTTGGTCACAACTCTACGAGTCAAGCTTGCGTGCAACGGTCATTGCTAGACTCACCATCGACAATTCGCTAGTCACAACAAGAGGCTAAGAGTTTACACAAGACTATGCAACTACAATTTACCTCATTGGACGCACACCAATATATTGTTCAATCAAGAGCACTGTTCAAGTCATCGATATTGAGCATAATCAACGCTCACATGTACAAGAGAACTGCATTCATTCATTCAGCACAACATCAACAACGATAAGTAAAGAGAGAAATCAAAATGGAGACCAAAGTCACTTCTATAAATCAAAACCAAAGCAACAAAAGCAACAATCCAAACATACAAACAAACGGGGAAAAACACCACCCCACCAAAAAGATAAAGCAGTGTCCTCAATGCAAAATACAAAATAAACATAAAGATAGGAAAAGTGCATAAGAGAGTCCCCTGTCCTGCTATGATGAAGGTGTGCCCTCAGCCTGGGCATCAGTGCCCCGTGCCCTCTCCTCGGTCTGTCATGCCTCACTCGGCCCAACCATGGATGTATCCCGGAGAGAAGCGGCAGTGGCAGCCTGGACCATATCATCCTCTAAGTCCGCAAGGTCTGCATAAACCTCTCGATCATGCACAGCTAGATCCTCCTCATCTGTCTCAGGTGTATCAGACACACCATCATCATCGGCCGTCGGAGCAACACCGGAAGTGGCAAGTGTGGGAATATCGGCACTCAAACCCTCTGGCACATCCACACTACCCCATAGCATGGTGATGTCGGTGAACTTCAGCTCGTCCACATCCTTCCTTAGGCTAGAAATATCTGCACGTACGGCTGCCAGCTTTGCGGAGCTACCCTCTCACTGCTCGCATGCCTCAACTCTAATAATGAGGGCCTCCAAAGCCTCCCCATGAGCTGTAATCAGTCGGCGCTGGTCATCCAACTCTGCTCGAATGGGGCCAAGGGTGGCAGCTAAAGCTCTCTCAATTATCCCTGGAACGGCTGCCTCAACCCTAGAAGCTCGAACGTCCGCTAAATGGGCAAGGTGCCCCATCTTAATAAGCATGGCCTGTGTGAAAGGCCGGGGACCGAAATCTGTAGGTGGTACTGGGGTAGAAGTGGAGGCTGGTGTCGGAGTGGAAGTGGTAGGAGCACCAGAAACAGGAACACATGTCGGCTCAACTGCAGGCGTGGGGGAACCCGTCTCTATGGCCTCAATATCCACGGTCAGAGGTGTATCAACAGGGGCTCTTTTTCATCTGTCGGCCTCATCTTTCATGTACTCGGCCTCAACCACATCACTACCTAAGACTTTGACACTCCGAGTTACGATTTCCATACACTGAGCATTCTCATTCTTCGAGTTAGCCAATGTGTCACTAGGAAGGCCACCATTTGGTCTTTGATGCAATTGAGTAGATATTTGGACCATTTGTGATTCAAGATATTTAATTGAAGCGGAGTGAGAAGTCACTGTTTGATTTAGAGAACAGAAATTAGCCCTCATCTCTTTGAGTACTTTGTCCGAACCTTCCACCTTGTGCAAAATATGAGCAAGCAGATCTTCAATTCTAAAACTTTTCGGATCAGCTTTGGTTCGATGACTTTGGGACGATCATGTGGAGGCACAAACCAATCTCATTCACCAGCTCTCCAAATTACACCTCGATCACCCTACTCCCGATTGTCTCTCCAACCAACACCTTGTTCTTTGTTCCAACCATGATTCTCACTCGACCTTTCATAGCTCGGATGAGAACCCACCATTAGATTCGACACAAATTGGACTTCTTCGTTGTACATGGTTTCAAATGTAGCATCATCCGGGCTCATAGCAACTGCATTCATGGCTTTGGAACCTGCACCCATAACATGCTGTGTCAATAAATCCATCTGGGTCATCATCTTAGCCATATTAGCATCACGCTCTTGCTCTTTCTCAATTTGCTCCTTAGTCATTCCGACCATAAGAGGTGATACTTGGTCTTCTCTTGTGTGCCATGCCCTGTTGATTTTAGTCATATCATCAAGTAACGCTAACGCAATAGGAAATGGTTGTCTCATGATTCCACCTTGAATTAAATGATCAGTGATAGACTTGTTTACCGAATCGAGTTGAGGCTACGATATAAGTATTGCAACAACACATTTTCAGGTAAACCATGAGTAGGGCATTGCAGAAGGACCTTTTGGAATCTGAGCCATGTCTGATGGATTGGTTCACCATCAAGTCTCTTGAAGTTCTGAATACCATCTCTTAGCTTCACCATCTTTGAAGGAGGAAAGAATCACTCTACAAATGCTTCTGTCAGTTCCGCCCAAGAAGTAATTGAGTCTCTTTGTAGTTCAGCCAACCACTTCGTTGCCTCCCCAGTTAGAGAGAAGGGAAACAACCGAAGTTGAATCGACTCTTGAGAGATGTTCTTGAATATGAAAGGGCTGCACACATAAAAAAAGTACTGAAGATGCTCATGGGGATCCTCATGAGCAAGTCCACCAAAGGAAACTTTGATTTGTAATAGCTGAAGCATGGTTCCGGTCACATGAAAGATAGCATTACCCACTGTAGGGGGCAAGCGTATGGCTCCAGCACTTCCAACTTGAGCTACATTGAAGTCATTCAGATTACCAACATCATCATTCACATGATGCATATCATGATTCTGACCAACAACACTATCAGCGTCACTCATGTTGTCACCCGTGGAAAATAAACAACGAAAAGACTAATAAGTAAATTCGAATACAATCAAACTAATTCACTAAAATACGCCAATACAAGAATTCTAAACGCCATTCCCCGGCAACGGTGCCATTTTTGATAACGCTCAACTACACCTATAACGATTTAAGATGTAGGCAGTCGCTAGCAATATAAACCCAACGAAGAGTTGGGGTCGATCCCACGAGGAATGGAACTAAGTATAGAATTGAAATATGAAGTATTAAAGTGATCTAGCTTTTTGTAGATGTAAACAAGTGAATCGATGCATAATGTAAATCTTTGAAATTTCAATTGTCAAATCAAAAGGGTTTTGAATGATTAAAATTGACAAACACGAATTAATGAGGAATTAAACCAATGAGAATTCGGACCTTAGGGATGTGTGAGTGTTCAACTACCAATTTCACTAAATGGGTCATTACGAATTGCTTAAGTATGTTGAATTATAATGGGTAGGCAAGATTACGACTATGATAGCTATTTTACAACCAACTACTATGCTTTCAATTGGATTTTACCAAACCCCAACAGGCTTTACCATAAGAACACAATCTTCTACCTTAATTCAACCCAGTTTAACAAGCTAGGTAGTACAAGTAAAAACTCATACAATTATCAATTGCTAATTCCACTCAAATGCATCTTTGACAAGCATACAAAGAGATATAAACTACAACTTAATTTGCAACTTCAATTCATAAGATGAAAACATGAATTAACAACTTAACCCATTCTAATTCAACATTTAATTCAGCAATCCATACGACCCATAAGCTAATTAGGCATTTGAACACATAATCACACCCCTAATGCATTGGGGTTTTAGCCAATCATAGTGAGAATGAAGAAATAGTTACCAAAAACATTAGCCATTGAGTTCCCAAGTCTTCAAACAGCAGATACAATAACCTAAAATTACACCCAATGTTTGATTCTCAAAAACACCCAAGAATAATTCACCCAATTAACTCTAACTATTCAAAAATGCAATGTACTTTGTTCTCTCAATACAATGCTATCCAACTCCCTTTCTCTCATTTAAAAAATTTCTATTTATATTTCACAAAAATTTCCCACGATTTTGAATTTCAGGACCATTCGGTGACGTAAGTCGGGGTCGCCTTCCAACATGGTGATGCACCGAGTTGCTCAATATCGCCTTTTGTCTCTTGGTTTTTGTACAGTTTTTCTCTTGGAACTTTAGGCGGAGTCCATCGGGCTCACCTTTTCAACTCGGTGATGCACCGATCGGTTCTTTAGCTCGCCGTTTTTCCTTTAATCCTCTCCTTGACTGCTAGAACTTTAGGTGATGAGAATGTTCACTCGGCGTGTCGCCAAGTTCCTTTTTGCGAGTTCTAGCTTCTTTTTTCCTTCCATTTTGTATTTTTACTGCTTCTCTTTGCATTATCTTGTCCTTGCCTCATTCCAAATCCTTCATGCTACACACAAACGATTTAACATTAGTTATATGTGCAAAATAGGCATTAAAGACACTAATTTGGCACAAATGAAGCTATAAATGAGTCAAAACTACCGAATCATCATTGTGAAAAATGGTATCAGAGACCCAGGTTCATAGGTCTCATGTGTCTACAAGCCAAGTCTAAGTAGTTCACTTCTTGAATCTCTATCATGTGTCCTTGGTCCAGTCTAACTCCTATGGTTTCATTCCATTCTCTCACTCATAGTAATGCTTCGTGCGTAGTTCTTTGTGTGAGAAGTTGGTGTGTCGTGTATGGCTTGGAGGTTGGATCTGGTACTAATGTGGAAGTGATAGACTTATGGATGGGATGGGTTGACAGGTTCAACATGTTAAGCGATTAGAAGAGATTGTGTAAGGTTATGGTTTGATGATGCGTTTTGAGGATATTTGTATGACGAGGTTGAATAATGGTTTGAGGGACTTCATGAACAACTTATCATTTTTGGGTTAGTTATCAGGCAGTTAGAACAACACTTATGTGGTGTGTACAGTATTTGGAGTGGTTCGACAATTGGAATTGGATTGATTAATGAAATGGCTAGGTATTGAACGCTATGACTTTTGAAACTACAATTAGTAACATTTGTCATAAAAAGTGAGTTTCCTAGCATATGATGAGAATAATGTTGCGCCAACCGTGGTAAAAATCTCTACTGTAGTTTCATAAATTTGTTGTATATCAAAAAGTTAATGATACAATTACTACAACGGTACCCATGCTTGATTGGAGATATGGAATGTGTTATTTCTGTTATCGACCGGATCTATTTAATAATGCATATTGCTTTGGGCTAGATACTGAATGGAGCTAGTAATTATGTTTTGCAGTTACTCAATGGGTAGAAATGTGTGGGCCATTTGGGTACGATCTTCTCGGTAGATATGAGGTATTCTAATGGTGGATCTAACCGACTTTGATGGTGTAGTACTAGTGGATATGGAAATGGGTATGTTGATTGTCAAGTGCAAATACTAACTAATTAAGGAGTTATCACTTGTTTCATCTACTCGGGAAAGGAGGTTCAATGTTGCATTCACATTTGAGAAACCAACTAGGTTGTTACTACAGATGCTTAGGTTAAGCATTGTGTATGAGGAAGATTATGGTGGTGCATCTGTTGCAAGGCATCAATGTGTTCAGGTTGTGAAATGTATTTTGAGGATCTAATTGAGGACTATGGTTTCATTAGAAGACATAAGGAATGGATTAATATTGATATAATAAGTTTATGGGTAAAGGAAGTTCCAACAACTATACTTGTGTGAAGGCAATTGAGGATTTTAGTAAGAAAGTGTGTATAAAATTGGGTTGGTCTTTTAGATTTGGCCGTTATAACTGGGTTAAGGTGTCACGTCAATAATAAGGTTGAGTTCGTGAGGATGGTAATGGCTACTGAGCATGATGGTAATAAAAGTTCATGCTGGAATATGAATAATACATGACTTAATGATAAGGATTGTTGGGTAATTCCATCTGTTTTACTCCAGTTATGGTGATAGTGTCACGTGTTCATCAGGTGGGTTAAAAATGGTTGGATAAGATTTTAGAAAGAAGTCTATAGACATTCGGTTCAAGTATGGTGAGAAGTTCTTTTGTGGTTTTAGATTTTGTAACTAGTACCATTGGATTTATAACGAAGGATAAGACATGACTTAATGATAAGGATTGTTGGGTAATTTCATTATGATTACTTTCTTGAATAGATGGTGTTGATTTGGATAACATTCGAAAGGGGAAAGCTCAAGTCCCGGAGTGATTGCTTGATTGATTGAGGCAAGTGAACTTCTAGACCTTTGTTAAAGCTTGTAGAATATTGTATTTTCCTTGATTGTATGTGTTGGGGAGTAATGGGAATTTATGATAGTTGAATTGTTCATATTATTTAATCTTAATGATAAAAAGGGGAATAATGAAAAAGGCAATGTGTTGGTAATTATTGTATGGTATATGATGAATGACTTGAGTGGTAATATTGGTCCGTTATTGGTGAAATACTATGATTGTGATGTTGTGATTGTGAGTTGCTACGGAATTTTCATCTCCTCATTATGTTGTGACCATCCCTATATGCATTGGTTATGAAACACTGTGACGAGGTCCATTATGATTATGTTGATGTCTCTTCCGTTGGGTGACGTTGATGCCGAGGTTTCTTCCAGTGAGTGAGACTGATGTCGAGGTTTCTTCTGGCAGGTACATGCACCTTGTGCATCCCCCATGGGTTCTGATCTTAGATTCAGCAAATGTGTATCATAGGGCAGACATGCATCACTCTACATGACATTGCACATAATTGTACTGTACCTCGTTGACTATGATTATTGATTCTATGTTGTTGAGACTCTTGATTATGGAATACTACGATGATAGACTAAGTGTGTTGAGGTGCGACTCAAATTACTCTTTATGTGCTTTGTGATGTGGAGTGGAAACTATTGGGAACTTTGATTGATGAACTGGATACTTGATTATGGTTGATCTGTAACTATTAAGGTATTGTTGTTGAACTATGTGCTACTTGAAATTGTGAACTATTAGGTTGGACTGATCTTTGTGAAAGTTGTAGTTTGTGGAAGCTCAGTTGGGTATGAAAGGGGTACTCGTATTCTATCTTGCTTTACCTCATGTTTAGTAGTTTGCTTGTTGAGTACTGTGTTGTTTAGTACTCACTCTTTGCTTGTACACTTGTGTAAGTTACGAGCCCGGATCTGTGTGGTTACTCTTTTTCTCTACTTCGTCTGAGGATTTTCTATGGAGAATTGAGAGATAGCTGCTTGTCACTTCAGCAGGCCTTCTTATTCCTTACTTATGTTCTTGTTCTACTCTCGAAACAAAGATATTAATACTTTTATTTCTTTAAATTCAGTTGTAATACATTAGTGGCTTGTACACGTGATAACTAGGTTTTGGGGGGTAATTATGAGCTATCTAAGTTATTTGCATTTATGTTGTAGATAGTTTATTTTCCACATTTCTAGCATTTTGTTTTGGGTTTTCGGCTGACTTGTCTTGGTGGGATAGACGAGTGCCAGCACACCCATTTTTGGGTCATGGCAGATCCATTATACTAATAAACAACACAAGTGTCTATCATTACGAAAATTCACTTCCAAGGTTCTTTTATGGTTGATTCAGATAAAAAATATTTTCTTCGATGGCCACTATGCCAAGTTGAAAGAAGTAAAGGAAAATACTTCGGCAAAGAAGATTATACTCCCAGCAAATGCCCGAGATATGAACCTAACAAGCCCACTTCGAGATGAAGATTCCACTGGAAATATAAAGAACAAAAAAATGTCATCAGGAATAAACTGCTTCGTTTTATTTCTACAGGTAACATCTTTCTTTTCGATACAAATCAACATCCGAATTGAAGAATAGACCTTCATCAAAAGCTAAGCTCCAATTTGCTCTTAACAGTGTAAATCTTTAAGTTTCCATATTTGTTGTTCCAAGTATTTCCACTGCACATAGGTTTACTGATTTTGTTGATGAATAATGCCAAGTCGATTGTGATTAAAACACCACTACAGCCCTACTTTAAATTAAGCCATATTATTTGTAACAATAAAGTCACTAAACTATGTGTTATTAGTCTTTGTAGTTTTCCGCATTCATTAAAATATGTTTTAGTAGTCTAGGCTAGTGGCTTTTCATTGTTACATGAAGTCAGAGCAGTATATTTTTTCATTGAGAACATTTTTGATGGGGGAAATTAATTTGCAGCAAATCTGTAGATTTTTTGAAATAAGCATCCGCTAGATCTTGGATTCACCTCTATTGACCCTAAACGTTTCCATCCCATATAAACTGTTATATGAGACATGTAAATCTCAAATTATTGTTGTTAGTAACTGAAATAAGCATCTTCTAATACAAGAAGTATAATCTATAGCAAATAAGAGTAAAAGTGGATACTTGTGTAAATCTCAGAGCAAAATTAGTAATCATTTTTCACATGCATGGACAAGGTGCATAAGTTCCTGCATGCCCAAAATAGCATAATAGCTTAGTCCAAAAGTATATTCCCAGAACAACAATGAAACACGACCACTTTATACAATATTAAAAAGGGTAGCCACATACACTGGGTCTAGGGAAGGGACGCACCCCAGGGATGTGGTGTGGGCAGCCTATCCAGATGCCAGCATCAAAGGCTGATTTCATGGCTAGAACGCATGACCTATTTGTCACACCAAGACAACATTACTGGAGCCTTGAACAACGTAAAGTTATCTATATGTGATGTATAGGTCATGGGTTCGAGCCTGGAAGCAGCTACTAATGCTTGCACTAGAGTAGATTGTTTACATAATACCCCTTGGGATCCAGCCCTTTGCCGGACCCTACTAACATCGAACACTTTGTGCATCGAGCTGCCATTTATGTATATATAATGTTAATTCATTACTATGAATGAAATAGACATATGCCAAATACCTAGTTTTATTTTTCATTTACACATACATTTTCTCCTAATATGATTCAAGAAAAAACAATCTCGACAACTCCATCAAGAAAAAACCTCAGAGCATGATTTTACACCTCTAATCTATACTCCCTCCATTTTAGTTTGTTTACCCTACCTTTTTTTAATTCCGTTTAATAAAAGAAGGCCTCTTCCCTTTTTTGGGTACTCTTTATTTTCAAATTTCCACTTGACATGTTTATGACCAGAAGATTAAAGGGAGGTACATTTGACATATCTTTAATTGAAGACCACAATATTCAAAAGTCTTCTTTACTTTTTTAAACTCCTTATCAAGTCAAAAACGTAACAAAAAAATTGAAATGGGGGGAGGGGAGTAACGTTTGTTGCTACTTTTTAACGCTTGACTAGTCAAGTGTATGTGCTTTGCACATGTGTATCGAGTTAATTTATAATAAGTGTATATAAAAAGAAAAAAATATGTGTACGTAATACTTAAATAAGAACATAATAACTCACCATCATACTAACAATTAAAGTTTACTACCTAAGTCACATGAAATTTTGACTGAAAAAGAAAATGACTCCTATTACTACTACTTGAAAAATATTGAAGCGAAAAAATGGTAGACTTCCTATAAACAAAATTTAGCATTTAACAGAATATGAAATTATCCAAATAGAAAACGAAAAACCTACCACATATACTAGTTTTACATATTAACCAAACTATTTTTCAAAAAACCTAGAATTTATCAAATTTCTAAATTATAAAATATATTATATCATGCTACAAAATATTAAAATAAAATGTAAGAAGATAGAAAACTCAAACCATATGTTATATATAACATATGAACAATTTCATAGGATATATATACTTGGACCCATTCCAATTGTAAGAAAAAGTAGTCATCCACGTGTAAACAACAAATTTTCTAGCCAAGAAAAATAAATAATCAAGACAAGAAAATTGAAATAACAAAGTGTAGTATTTGATTTGAAAATGTAGTGTGTGTTACAATCTCTATGATAATCCTCTGATTCTTCAAATAATGCAAAATATGTTGGACTTGAATTTGATTTAGAGTCAAGGGCTTGAATAGCTTGATCTTGAATCTTCGTCTTCGAACTTGGATTTAAATTATTCGTCACGAAAACTTATGTGATTATGACGAATAATGGATATGAAAAAGTAACTTGATCTTGAACGTCTTGATATTTGCCTTTGTTCTTGAACTTGAACTTTGAATTTGATTGCTTGAACTTGCATCTTGTAGAGAATTTGCAATCTTTGATCCATGAGCTCTCTTCTTGCTTCTTGTTCTTGAAAAGTCCTCCCTCTAAGAATAATGAGAACCCATATTTATAGTTGTAGGGAGTGGTGTACCTGTGTGATTTGATTGGTCCATTTGAACCGACCAATCACATTCCTCTTGTGAAAAGCTTTGATTTGATTGGTCAGAACATGTCATATATACATGTGGCATTGTTCTAGTGACTCATTAAATTTGACTTGGATTGCAAAATAACTTTGACATGTGGCATGATTCTAGTGGATTATTTAATTTGACTTGAATTGCTATATAACTTTGGCACGTGGCATAATTTTAGTGTCTCATTTAATTTGACTTGGATAGCCACATAACTTTGACACATGCCATGATTTTAGTGGCTCATTTAATTTGACTTTGATAGCCACATAACTTTGACACGTGTCATGATTCTAGTGGCTCATTTAATTTCACTTGAATTACCACATAACCTGAACTATTTTCATGAATTTAATATAGTTCAAATTAATTTATAGATTTAAATCCAATAAAATATTAATGCTTACAAAGACAATACTTGAAAGTATCCATGAGATCCAGTCGTTCATATTTTTTATTTTTCACCTAGCACTATTTGAGGTTTTGTCAATATTTGTAACACAATTCAAGTCCACGTAGGACAAAAACAAAAATAAATATTTATTAGCCACTTTGACGTGTTGCATTTATCTTTGTATTTGAAAAGAAATTCACATCCCTTTTTTTATTACTTTGTTGTACTTATCATTAAGGATATAAAATCTTTTCTTTAAGGAATCATTTTATTTAGTGTTTCCTAAATTCACCCAATGACAGCTGAATCCAATTTTGTGAAGGCTTCTTTTCGTAGCTACTGTCCGATTTTGTTTAAAATTAGAAGCTTATTTTGATTATTACTTTCAAAACATGATGTATTTTGAACAGCTTTCCTCTTGTACTTGGACTCGTCAAGTAACAAAAGTAGTATTAGAATTGTATTAGGAGTCCTATTGCTTTTGTCCATGCCTGCTCTATAATTAGATGTATGTTTTACCTTCTCTTAGCATCCATAATACGTGAGCTCCTTTCTCAGACACTTTGAGTATGAGTTCCAAGCATCCAAGTGCAAGGTATTTTCTTTCTTTCTTCTGCGTCTTCTTTTATATCTCTTGCCCCTTTTTTTGTTTTGGTAGGAGAAAAATATTTTGGCAAAGAGCTGACCTCAATATGGTGCTAAGACTCAAAGACTTTACACCATCTAAGACAAAGACTTTACATGATTTGTGGCGAATACTTTACACTTTCTGACTCAAAGGTTTTACATGATTTAGGCCGAAGGCATCACGTTGTCCGAGCCAAAGACTTTACACCGTCTAAGGCAAAGACTTTACATGATTTAAGCCGAAGGCATCACGTCATCCAAGCCAAAGACTTTACACCGTCTAAGGCAAAGTCCTTACATGATTTAAGCCGAAGGCGTCACATTGTCTAAGGCAAAAACTTTACATGATTTGAGTCAAACGCATCATGTTGTCCGAGCCAAAGACTTTACACCGTCTAAGGCAAAGACCTTACACGATTTAAGTCGAAGGCATCACATCATCTTGAGTCAAAGACTTTACACCATCAAAGACTTTACATGATTGGCAAAGACTATACATCACCTAGACTATACATAATTCGCGCTCAAAGAAACAATCATTTATTCTTTGGATTCATAACCCTGATTACTAACTTGAGTGCTAATAAAACACTTCTCCCTTCTTCTTTTGTGCAGCTTGAATCATGGTTTACATCAAAGATTCAACATCCTCTTTTTCCAAGTCGCGATACCTTGTAATATTGGATCATAAGGATAGTGAGGTGGAGACCAAATTGCTTGTAGCTACGTCGTTAGGTGGTCAGTATGCTGCTCCGTGGCCATCTCTAGGGGAACTTCCTAGTTTAGATGATTAGACTCTAAAATATAACAGTCGTCCTCCCAAGACATGGGTACTTTGCTCTCCCAATCATCGTACAAAAAATATTGCAAGTTCTTTACCATGTTTAGGACGGCGAAACATAAATGGAGAGACTCGATGGAATGACACTTTCACTTTTGATGGCGAGTTTCACTACAGTCTAGGTAATTGGGAGTGGGCTGAAGATATCCTTGGTAGGAGTCTCCAGACTTTGAAGGACGCAAAATAATATAATGTTGTGTATGGTTCCTTTT
Source organism: Solanum appendiculatum (assembly GCA_018342035.1). NCBI lineage: Eukaryota > Viridiplantae > Streptophyta > Magnoliopsida > Solanales > Solanaceae > Solanum > Solanum appendiculatum. The sequence continues at coordinate 1,782,745 of JAGDQO010000459.1, forward strand.
TTACTTACGATCGTAACAATAACATTTTTCAAGCCTTTTGTGAAGCTTGGTGTCCTATTACAAACACATTGCTCACTTCAGGCAGAGAACTATCCATATCACTTTGGGACTTACACGTTATTAGTGGTCTACCCATAATAGGAAGTCTTTATGAAGAGGTTGTGCCAAACGTTGAAGAACTCACAAGCATATTTGAAAAGGCAAAAAAGGTTCCTCCCCCAATATTCTGAGCATTTATTTGATGCCTTTCATCAGCTACGAGCAGAAAATAGTGGTAATCTGAATGCTCCTATGGAAAAATGGGTAGAATTTTGGTGTAAGAAAGACACAAAGTCTGGACAACCCCATCCAAGAAAGGAAAAAAAGTATGCCTGTCTCAAATCATTGCACAATCCAACTGTGGTGAATGATGAGTATTTTGAGTGGTCTCCTACTGAAGAAGCCTTGTTCCATAAGTTAAAAGTTAAGAGTCATAAGAAAGAAGAAACATACTTGGTAGCCTTTTTGTCTTGCTGGTTATGTAAATTCGTTCTTCCAACGAAGGAGGGAGGCTTTATTCGTCCGGGTGTCTTCAGACATGCCTGTCATTTGGCATGCGGACGAAGAGTTAGCCTTACGATTCTAGTCTTAGCCAGCATTTACAAAGGTCTAAACACAATTTCGGGATGCTCGCGACTTGATCTCGTCCAAACTTGTTATCCAATCCATTATGTGTATGGTTGGTTGGCCTATTACTTTAAGACCCATTATCCATTAACAGGTGGACCAGCTGATCCCTTATGGCTACCTTTTATGGAGAAGGAGCTGCAAGGTATTTTGGAAAAGAGGATGAAAAAAAGTGTATACATGGAGGATGGACCATTGTTTGGGATGCAACATTTGTTGATAGGACTGATGCACACCACTATCGCGACAATGGCACTGAAAAAGACTTTCAATCAAATTTCTTTATAAGAATTCGCTCAAACTATCTTACTTTAAGGTACGAAAATGCCTTTATCACTGAGCCTTATAATCCCCATAGATTCAGCTGTCAATTTGGCTTTTTCCAAGATGCTCCTAGTCGATTGGATCAAGATTTTTGTGAAGCTTCCCCGGAAGATGGATTAAAGCTTGTGCAAATTTGTGTGTTGACTAAATCTAGGGCAAGAGAAACATTTCCTCCTAGTGTATCCAACATGAAGAAATTTTTTTCGCCCAATTCTAAGTCCTAGTGGGAAAAGGTACATGGGAACTTTCTTGAAAATCATATGCACTTCCTGGTGAATGTTGTTGGTCCGACCACTGATGCCCTTCAAAAGCATGACAAAGGAGTCCTAATTGTGAACTAAACTCCTGTTTTAAAGTCTAAAGTTGGTGTTCCAGATAAGATCAAGGGACCTCCCTATGAAAAAGTCCAAAAAGGAAAGTGTTCAACTCAAACTCATAAGATTTCTCACAAGCGACCATCTCAACATTAGAGTAGTAGCAGCCGTGGCGATCATTGTTGGAAGAGAGTGAGACCACCTTCAGACACGTCAAAAGATACTAGTTTGCATGCGGTGGAGATTCCTGATAACAATGTTCATTTTTCAAGGACTTCGACAGCTATTAAAGAGGTAATGATTTAAACTTCTCTGTCGCCCAATGGTACTAAATGACTTCAGTAATTATTATCTTTTTTTCTCTACTTTTTTTTGCCAAACAATGTCAACATGTTGGAAGTTTCTTATCAAAATAAGCCACAAGATAGTACTGAGTTTGTAGAGGGGCCGAATTCAAGGAAACCTTTTTTGATGCCTCCAGCGGAACAAGAGGCTACTTCTATTTCTCATGAAAGAACCACAGCAAATGCCGAATTCATTTCCCGCAAGCAACCGGCAACATCCTTGTCCATTTTTGATGGAAGGAAGGTTGTCTCGGAACTTCGATAGGATTTTTTCAAGGGAGCTTGGACAAAGATCCATTCTAAACTTGTTAACCTTAATGCAGACCGTGCTTCTTCTCTTAAGGATGAGGTTCAACTAATTCTTGAAGATGTAGATTCCATGGGTGTAGATATTTCCCCTTTGAAGACTTTATTGGAGTCTTTCTTTAAACTTGTTTTTTCCTATGACCAAGCGCGATCGTCCCTTGCTAATAACACCTTGATCTTGTCTTGAATGAAAAGAATGAAAAATCCGAAGAATTATCTGTTGCCTGTCAACCCCTTAAGGAAGCGAGGAAAAGGGTAAAGGAGTTAAAAGCTCTCCGAGATGCCACTAAGAAAGAAGTCGAAAATGTCGAGTTTAAAGTCTCGGTAGCTGAACATGAGTTCAACAAATGCGCTAATGTTTCCTTAGCGACTACAAGAGCCTCAGATGACGTAGAAGAGAAGAAGAGGGTCTTATAGGTCACTCTTCAAGATTTAGCAAATTATAAGTTATGTTTAGATTAGCTTATTTTATTTTATTTTTCTTTTGAACTTTCTGTACTTTTTTTTTCCAGCATTTTGATTGATTAGTTGACGTTCTTAATATCAACAGCAAATAAACGTTTTTATTTCTTTAATATTGCACATTCTTTTCAATATTTCTTTTGTGTTTCACTTCAAAATAGTTGTTTATCAGCTTTCTGTTTTAATAGTATAAAAAATATATCGTGATGTGAGAACATCGGAGTCATGAGAGACTTGATTTATCAAAAACTTAACTTCATAATCTAAAACATATCCAAACTTCATAGCTCAAATCCCTAAGAATCGTTCAAGATAAATCATTGAAGTGAACTTCACATGCTGAAATGCTGACAGTTTCAGATTCGCATGGCCTTTCTAAAAATGTTATACCTCAACACAAAAAGGTCGAAATGATGTGATTTTTATTCCATTGGAAATAAGACTCTTAGAACTATAACATGTACAAAAATCATGGCTAAAAGCTTTATGGATTTTTACAGATATTTCTTTGAAGTTCACTTAAATTCTGCCTTACTCGGCTACTCAGCTTTGCCTAGTTATGGCCAAAAAAATCATATCTCGTCGTTAAAAAAAAGAAATGAAGTGATTTTTATTCCATTGCAAAGAAGACTCTTAGAACTATAATATGTACAAAAATCATGGCTAAAAGCTTTACGGATTTGTACAGATATTTCTTTGAAGTCAACTTAACTTCTGCCTTACTCGACTACTCAGCTTTGCATAGTTGTGGCCAAAAAAAACCATATCTCGTTGTGGAAAAATCGAAATGATGTGATTTTTATTCCATTGTAAAGACGACTCTTAGAACTACAATGTATACAAAAATCATGGCTATAAGCTTTACGGATTTGTGCAGATATTTCTTTGAAGTTGACATAAATTCTGCCTTACTCAACTACTCAGCTTTGCATAATTGTGGCCAAAAAAAACCATATCTCGTTTGGAAATATCGAAACTATGTGGTTTTTATTCCGTTGGAAAGAAGACTCTTAGAACTACAATATGTACAAAAATCATGGCTAAAAGCTTTACGGATTTGTACAGATATTTCGTTGAAGTCGACTTAAATTCTGCCTTGCTCGACTACTCAACTTTGCGTAGTTGTGGCAAAAAAATCATATCTCGTTGTAGAAAAGTCGAAATGATGAGATTTTTGTTCCGTTGGAAAGAAGACTCTTAGAACTATAACATGTACAAAAATCATGGCTAGAAGCTTTACAAACTTGTACAGATATTTTTTTGAAGTCGACTTAGATTCTGCCTTTTTCGACTACCCAGCTTTGAGTAGTTGTGGCCAAAAAAATCATATCTCATTATGGAAAGGTCAAAACAACGCAATTTTTATTCCCTTGGAAGGAGGACGCTTAGAACTATAACATGTACAAAAATCATGTCGGAAAGATTTACGGATTTGTTCCAATATTTCTTTGAAGTCTACTTGAATTACTAACTATGACATTTTAAAGAAATATTATGATGTTCAAATAATGGTGTGCCCCTCCCCTTTTTTTGAACTTATGAGACTGAACTTAGGATGTAACTTTAAGCCCCTAAGTGGCTCACTGAAGAGGATCAAGCAGAAACATGTATTTTTTTTCACACTTGTGCGGCTGAACTTCGAATGTAATTCTTAGCGCTTATGTACCTCAGTGAAGAGTCAAGTCATAACATAGTTTTGAAAGAGTGTTTTTTTGTTTTTTCTGGTGCCGTGCATAGTTTATACTCTTGTGGGCCAAGAGTGACATGCAGTTTATGCTTGTACCTTCAAGAGCGTGCTTCTTTCTTTTAAGGATAGTAACTCTTCATGAACTTCCCATTAATGGGGCCAACGTGCAATCCTTCTAAGTCAACCAACTTGTAGGCGCCACTTGAGTATACTTCTTGTACAACGTATGGTCCATCCTATTTAGCGGAGAACTTGCTTCTAGATCGACGAGAGGTAATGATAGGTCTTCTTACAACAAGAACTTGGTCACCAACTTGAAAGCATCTAAGACGAACCTTTTTATTAAAAGATCGAGCTAGATGAGCTTGATAGCATTCTAGACTTTGTTGAGCCTCTAGTCTCTTTTCATCAAGAGCCTCCAATTCTTCAAGGCGTAACTGAGCATTTTTTATATTAGTGAGTCCTTCTTGTATGGCAAGATGCAATGATAGGATTTGAAGCTCAAGTGGAAGTACTGCTTCAACTCCATAAACAAAAGAATAAGGAGTCGTTTGTGTTGGTATGCGATATGTGATCCTATATGCCCAAAGAGCTTCTTCCATTCTTTCATGGAAATCTCTCTTAGACTTGGAGACAACTTTTTTCAACAAGTTGCAGAGTGTCTTGTTAAATGCTTCAGCGAACCCATTAGCAGTAGCATAATACATAGAGGAAATGCATTGATTGAAGCCAAAAAGATCACATATCTTTGTCATCAACTTGTTGTCAAATTACTTGCCATTGTCTATCAATATATATCGGGGAATGCCAAAATGATAGATAATATTGACTCGGACAAAGTTATCGGCATTCTCTTTCTTCACTTCTTTAACAAAAATAGCTTATGCCCATTTTGAAAAATAATCAGTTGCAGCCAGGATGTACAAATGGCCACTAGAGGATTTAGGCAATGGTCCAACAACATCTAGACCCCAAGCTTTGAATGGCTTGGAAACAACAGTTGGGTGTAGTATTTCTGGGGGTTGATGTATAAAATTGGCATGGAATTGGAAAGCTTGACACCTTGGGTGTAATCCAAGCAATCAGTCACCATTGTTTTCCAATAAAATCCCATCCTTTTTGTATGAAAATGAAGTTTTGGCCCAGATTGATGTGATCCACATACTCCAAAATGTGCTTCTTGCATGTCTTGAATAGATTCACCTGCCCCCAAACAACGTAAGAGTACCCCATCAAATGATCGCCTTTAGTGTGTATTTTTATAATAAAAAAACTGAGGGGCTCACCATTGGATTTTTGTCCTCCTTAGAAGATTTTATGGCAATATTCAATAACACAAGTAATCAATTTTTCGTTGTCGCCGGTCTTCAGTTTCAGCCTCAGAAGTAGTGATGGCATGTCCAAATTCTTCTTCATGTTCATATGGTGGTGGAGCTATCCATCTCTTGCAAACAACTACTTGCATTTGATCGGACGATACTAATACAGAAGCTAAAGCTGCCAACGCATTAGCCTTCTTAGTTTCCTTTCTAGGGATATGTTTAATAGTCACCTCTCCAAGCCAACCTATCATCTTTTGAGCATAATTGTAGTATGGGAGTAACTCAGGCTTTTTTTATCTCATAATCATCTAATACTTGATTGATCACTAACTTGGAATCCCCAAAAATTTGCAGTTGCAATTCCTTCAAATCAATAGTCATTTCAAGCCAAAGTAAGAGTGCTTGATATTCTTTGACATTATTAGAGCAGTGTTGTGTTTGAGTGTAGGAATTTGGTAGGACTTATCCATATGAAGTGACAAACACTACTCCAGCACAGGTTCCTTAACGATGGGTAGCTCCATAAAAATACATCTTCCAAGGTGGTTGGATTTCTACTAACATTGTGTCTACATCAGGTAGTTCATCAGACCCAATCATTTTGAATAGGATGATTGGCTAAGAAATCTGCTAGGGCTTGTCCTTTTACTGCCTTTTGAAAGATATATATAATTTCAAATTGTTGAAATTGGAGGTACCACCTTGCTAGACGATCAGTTAAGACAGGCTTGGACATGATAGGATTTCTTTTAGATACAAGTTGTAAAACATGAGCTTGGGAGAAATGCTTCATCTTCTGAATCGAGAATACGAGGGCCAACATAACTTCTCAATAGGTGAATACTTGATCTCATTTTGTGTCACCATCCTACTCAATTAATAAAGGGTATTTTCTTTCCCTTCGTTGTTTTCTTATGCTAGAAGTGCTCCTACTTAGCTCTCTTGTGCCGCAATATATAATATCAATGGTTTTCCAGGTATAGGAGCTACAAGTACTGGAGGCTTCATCAGATAAGATTTTATGTTCTCAAAAGCATTGGTGTAAGCTTGGTCCCATTCAAAAGGAACATCTTTTTCATAAGATGGCTGAATGGTTGGAATCAGTCAGCTAGATTCGAGAAAAACCTCCTAAGGTATGCCAAATTTGCAAGTTTCTCAACTCATGAATATCTTTAGGCTCAACCAACTTCAAAATAGAATCAATCTTGCCTTGGTCAATTTCGATCCCTCGATGTCGAACAATAAAACTAAGGAACTTCCTCGAAGTAACTCAAAAGACACATTTTAAAGGGTTCATTTTGAGTTGGCATCTTCGAAGTCGTTCGAATATCATTCTCAAATCTTGCAAGTGGCCATACCTCTTTCTTGATTTCACCACTAAGTCATCAACATAACACTCAATATTTTTATGAATCATGTTATCAAAACTATTTTGCATGACTCGTTGATAAGTAGCTTGTCACGACCTAAAGTATCCCCTAGATGTGACATGGCGTATAGGACCCCGAGAGGCCCTACCTAAGCTACTTATCATACATTATACAAGATAATAGAATTTAAAGAGAGTTTAGAAATAACATTTCATATAAAAGTGTTTGACAAAAGCAGAAATCTAAACATAAGTCTCAATAAGCCATCTACCACATCAATAGAATAAATATGAGACGTAACCCATAAAAGTTTGAACAAAAGGTGAAATGACATAAAGCTATAAATGTGAGATCGTCCTCGAAGTATGAGGACTCACCAAGCCTTCAAGTCTCTAATGTAAACACTAGCCATGAATAGAGGGAGAAGCGTCGAATCCTAGATTAGTGAAACAATGTAGGCAAAATTATGTGTTAGTACATGGAATGTACCAAGTATGATAGCAATGCATAAGAATTGTGAAATCATGAAAAAAGGGGACTTTAAATGACATGCAATGACCAAGCTAAATCATAAAATAACTTGTTAGAAAACATAAGTAAAAATCATGGTCAATGCAAGCTAACATCTTTAAAACCCATTTGACATACTTTTAGAAGTAAACTTAGTTCATTATTGTGGGAAGTGAGCCTTAACCGACATAAACCATGTGAGCTATAACATGGAATTCGGTGTCGATCCCACACCGAAAAGAGATGTCCTTACTTGCCAAGGTAAGAACCATAAACTTCTAACTTAAGTGAATCCACTAGCTAATGTATATCTAAGGCAAACCTATGGTAGAACATAGTTTATGGGACACGGGTAATCGCAACTTGTCCACTCGGTGCTAAGAAAAATTCCCACGGATTAGTCATTAACCTTAACTTGTCTTATCATTTGGAGATATGGGTAGTCGCCACTTGTCTTTTTATTAGGGGATATGGAAGGCACATCAAGTAGCCAATCCAAGCTAGGGTTCATAGAATAGCTCCTAGTTCTTGATTCAAAGTTAGTTGAGAAGGTCTTTCAACCTTATGAATCCTTCATGTGAGAAACCCTTTCACAATCAACAACAACATCAATGCTTCATTCCCAAAGCAAACTTAAATCATCATCAATTTCATAAAGGAACAAGCATATCTTCATAAAATTCATCCTTCAATCATTCATAAACTTCATCATGGAATCATAGCTTATAAATCATGAATCATGCATGGATTCATATAAATTCATCTAAAAATCATGCAATTATCTCAATTCATGCAAAAAAAATACATAAATCAATCGATTAGATCATAATTGGAAAGAACCCACCATGAGATTGAATAAAAACCCTAATTCAATTAGGAATTCTAACTTGTAAAATTGAAGAATTTAGGAACCCTATGGAGGAAAGGACTCCATAGGTGAATACTATCATACCTTAGAGTTCAAAGCCCACAATCAATGGAGAATTTTGAGGCTTGACTTGAAACCCTAGTCTTCTTCTTCAAGCTTTAGAGAGAGAAATATTTGAGAGGATGAACTTGATCAACTTTTAGGAATTTAGGAGAATGAATTGAATTGGGTAATTTTGGGGTTGAAAATCATTATATAGCTCTTAGGGTAGAAGGCAAAACGACGTAGTATATGGTTAAAACGATTAGGGAAAAGACCAAAAAGCCCTAAAAAAAATAACTGCCGGACTCGACCTATGGTTTGGACCTACAGTCCGTAGGTCCTTCTACGGACTGTCCTGGCCAACAGTAGAAAGATTTTTAAATCGTAAATTTCGGCCTTCAACGACGGGACCTATGTACGGTCGGTTGGTCCACTTACGGACCGTACATACCTACTGTAGAAACCCATTTAAGGCCTTAAAATTTCACTAAGTCTGGGAGTCACCTATGAGACCTATCTACTACTTGTAAAAGGAATGACGGACAGTCCTAGTGAACTGTAAAAAGGGTACTAAGACTTGACATTTTATAATTATTTAACTTGCTATCTACGGTTCCCACCCACGGCCCATAAGTCAACCTATGGTCCATTGGTGTCTTCTATCAGTACTGACACCAGTTCTAGAAAACCTGCATTTTCCTTCTTCTCAAATTGAGGTGTTATAATATCTCCCCCTTGGAAACATTCGTCCTCAAATGGAACTCAAGACAGCATAAGGAGGATAGGAACTAGATCTAATATCCCAACTTGAATGCAATCACATAAATGCACATATCTGAGGAGGAAACATCAACTCCAAGCTAAAGCATGTTCAAAGCATCATTTCTTAAGGTATGTGTGCAACTCATACTCAAATGCACATAACATGAAGAAGTCGATCAAGTTAACTCATTTTCTCAAAAATTAAGCTTTTCATGAATATGCACAATGAGGAATCATGGGAATATCTAAGACACATGAAACCAAAAGAGTGAACCATGAGGAACTAAATACCTGAAGCTAGAGTAGGGACGGAGGGAAAGAGAAGAGGATAACGGAACATCATATCATCCTTGACCTCCCAAGTAGCACCCTCAACTAACTGATTCCTCCAAAGAACCTTTACGGAAGCAGCTTCTTTATTTCTTAACTTCCGAACTTGCCGGTCCAAAATCTCAACTGGAACTTCTTCATAAGAAAGACTGTCTTTTACACCAAGACTCTCTAATGATACAATAGATGTTGGATCTCCAACACATTTCTTCAACAAGGAGACATGGAAAACCGGATGAATCAAAGCCAAGTCATTAGGCAAATCAAGTTCATAAGCAACCTTACCAACTCGTCTCAAAATTTTATATGGGCCCACATAACGGGGACTAAGCTTCCCTTTTTTTTCAAACCTCATTACACCCTTCATGGGTAAAATTTTCAAGTAAACCCAATCATTAACATCAAATTCTAGATCTCTTCTTCTAACATCGGCATAGGACTTTTGTCGACTTTGAGCCATCCTCAACCTCTCTCTAATAAGTAGAACTTTCTCCATAGCCTCGTGAACCAACTCAGGACCTATTAAAGCAACTCCACCAACTTAAATCCAACCTATAGGAGATCTACACCTCCTACCATAAAGAGCCTTAAATGGAGCCATACCAATGCTTGAACGGTAACTATTATTATAAACAAACTCAATCAAAGGCAAATGATTATCCCAATTACCCTTGAAATCAATCACACAAGCTTTCAGCATATTTTCTAAAGTTTGGATAGTACGCTCTGCTTACCCATCGGTTTGAGAATGAAAGGTTGTACTAAGCTTAACACGAGTACCTAGGCCCCTTTGGAAAAACTTCCAAAATTGAGAAGTGAATTAAGTACCACAATCAGAGATAATGGATAGGGGCACTCCATGCAACCTAACCATCTCCCTCAGGTACAATTTAGCATAGTCCTCCGCTGAATAAGAAACCTTGATGGGAATGAAATGAGCTGATTTTATCATATGATTCATAATAATTCAAATCGAGTCATGTGTTCACCGGATGCGGGGCAAACCAATAGTAAAGTCTATATTCAAATCTTCCCACTTCCAAGTAGGAATGTTAATATCTTGGGATAAACCTCCCAGCTTTTCATGCTCAACTTTCACTTGTTGACAATTAGTACACTTAGCCACAAATTCCACAATATCCTTCTTTATCACATTCCACCAATAGATCTCTCGCAAGTCACGGTACATCTTGGTGGCTCCCGGGTGAATGGAATACGAGAACTATAGGCTTCCGATAAAATCTACTCTCTCAAATCATCAATATTGGGAACACACAAATGACCTTGATATCGAAGCACACCATCTCCCCCTTGGGAGAAAGCCTCAACGGACTTTTTAAGCACTGCCTCCTTCAATTCCATTAAGATCGGGTCAAGGCCTAGCTTTACCTTTACATCTGACACAAATGACGATTCTGAGCCATTATGAACCATAACACCACCTTTAGTAGAATCAACCAATAGAACACCCAACTGGGCCAATCGATGAACATCTCAAACCAATTCCTTCTTATTCTCCTCAACATGAGCAACACTACACATGGATAACCGACTTAGTGCATCTGCCACCACATTCGCCTTACCGAGGTGATAGAGAACACTCATATCATAATCCTTTAGCAACTCTAGGCACCTCCTTTGGCGAAGGTTTAGATCCTTTTGCTTGAACACATATTGCAAACTCTTGTGGTTGGTGAAGATGTCAACATGTACACTATATAAGTAATGCCTCCAAATATTTAAAGTAAAAACAACTGCCACTAGTTCTAAATCATGGGTAGGATAGTTCTTTTCATGGATTTTAAGTTTCCATCAAGCATAATCAATAACTTTCCCATTTTGCATAAGAACACACCCTAGTCCAACCCTTGAAGCGTCACAATAAACCACAAACCAATCGAATCCTTTCGGTAAAGTCAACACCAGAGCGGAGGTAAGCCTGTCTTTCAATTCTTGAAAACTGTTTTCACATTTTTCGGACCATACAAACTTAACCTTCTTTTGGGTCAAAGCCGTCAATGGGGAGGCAATTGAAGAGAACCCTTCCACAAACCTCCTATAATAACTAGCCAAACCCAAGAAACTTTGAATACCCGAAGGGGATAGAGGTCTAGGCCAAATCATAACCACATCCGTCTTCTTAGGATGTACCTCAATACCCTTACCGAAAACAATATGACCAAGAAAATCCACGGATCTCAACAAAAACTCACATTTACTAAACTTTGTAAAGATTTGTTGGTCCTTGAGGACTTGCAACACAATCCTCAAATGATTGGTGTGCTCATCTTCACTTCTTGAGTAAATCAAAATATCATCGATGAACACAATCACAAACATATCTAGGTATTGTCTAAACACTCTATTCATCAAATTCATAAATGCGGCTGGAGCATTTGTCAAACCGAACGACATTACCAAGAACTCGTAGTGGTCATACCAAGTTCAGAAAGCCATTTTTTGAATGTCATCTTCCTTCACCCTCAATCGGTGATAACCCGACCGGAGGTCAATCTTAGAGAAGTATCTCACTCCTTGGAGTTGATCAAACAAATCATCTATCCTTGGAAGAGGATACTTATTCTTAATGGTAACCTTATTCAATTGTCGATAGTCAATACACATACTAAGTGAACCATCTTCCTTTCGAACAAATAAAACTGGAGCACCCTCTGGAGAGATACTCGATCGGATGAAACCCTTATCCAATAAGTTTTTCAATTTCTCCTTTAATTCCTTAAGTTTGGTCGGAGCCATACGGTAAGGAGGAATAGAGATAGGTTGCGTATCTGGGAGAAGGTCAATACCAAAGTCTATTTCCCTTCCGGGAGGAACACTGGGTAAATCATTGGGAAACACTTCCGAAAACTCATTAATAATGGGGACCGACTCAAAAATACGGGTTTCAAAATCCATATCTCTAACCCAAACAAGATGGTATATGCAACCCTTAGAAATCATCTCTCTAGCTTTAAGACAAGAAACAAACTGACTCTTAGGTATAGAATTTCCCCCCTTTTCACTCTAGAACGAGTTCATTTGGAAATTGAAACTTGACCACTCAGGTTCTACAAACAATAGAAGCATAACATGAATGCAGCCAATCCTTCCCAAGAATAACATTAAAATCTAACATATCAAGCTCTACAAGATCAACATGAGTGACTCTAAGAGATAAGGAGATGGGGCAATCTCTATAGACTATTTTAGCCACATTAGATTCACCAACAAGAGTAGAGACAAAAAAAGAGTCTATCAACACATCTGGAAGAACATCAAACCTCATAGCCCCATATGGCGTCACAAAAGATAAGGTAGCACCGAGATCAAGCAAAGCATAATCATCAAGATTAAAGACTTTCAACATACCGGTAACCACATCGAGAGAATCCTCTTGCTCATGATGAGTCTGAAGTGCATAGAATCAGTTTTGCTTCTAATTCCCTCTAGAACCTGATGAAGGATAAGGTTGAGCTTGTCGACAATTATCTCCCTCATTCTTAGCAACGGAAGGACAATCCCTAATCTTATAATCCACCTTGCCACAATCAAAACATGCATTGGAACTGGCTAGGCATTTACCCTCATGCTCTCTTCCACATTTAGCACAAGTAGACAATAAAGGTCCACTACCATTTCCTCCTTGAGGCTTAGGGTTAGACACCCCATCTTTGTTGAACTTAGGAGCCGAAGCATTGAAGGAACCTTGACTGGAGAATCTTTGTTGGAATTTAGAACGACCATGTCCATCGGACCTTGAGTGTGAAAAGCCACTATCACTGGTCCTATCCCTCCTTATCTCCCTAGACTTACCCTTTAGTTTCTCCTATTCGATTTGTTGAGCATGAACCATTAGATGAGAAATTTCCATATCATTGATATGCATAGCGGTACGGCATTCCTTGACCACCGTTTTGGACACTCCTAAAACAAACTTACTCATCCTTGCCCTAAGATCGGCAACCATAGTAGGAGCATACCTAGACAATTGTATGAATTTCAAAGTATACTCCTTCACACTCATGCTTCCTTGACGAAGGTTGATGAACTCAACCACCTTTTCCTCCCTCATCTCAAGGGGAAAGAACCTATCAAGGAAAGCAACCTTAAACCTTTCCCAATCAAGAGGACCCTCATCAACCGCCCTCTCACTCTTTCGTTGTTCAAACCACACTTGAGCCACACCCTTAAGTTGATAAGCGGCTAATATTGCCTTTTCCACTGGTGTTACACCCATGATCATTAGCACCTTGTACACCTCATCAATGAACTTTTGAGGATCTTCCTCAACCTTGCAAGCATGAAACTCGAGAGGATTCATTCTAGTGAAATCCCTCACTCTAGATGCTGCCGTACCCACATTTGGGTTCACGGGGACCGCTGCCTCCCTATTGGCTTGAGCCGTCATCGCTTGGGCCAACACTTAAAAAGCAACCCTAAACTCCGCATTAGTCACTTGTTCAGCGAAGGGGTCGACCAGAACTTGAGGAGCTCCTCGTTCTACATCCTCTCTCGCATTCCTTCTAGCATATGTCCTTCGAGTGGCCATATCCTGAAAAGCATCGGATAGGGATTAGAGAGAGACAAATAGAGTTGAACTCTATCGCATGACTTTAGAATTATGAAAGAAGTGGAGTTTCCTAAACATCTAATAGCCTCTCATTCATAAGTGTGGCGCACTTCACACTCATGAACAAGACTCTACTGGACGTGGCTTATGAGACATCCTAGGACCTCTCTAAACCTTGTGTTCTAAATACCAAGTTTGTCACGACCTAAAGTATACCCTAGACGTGACATGGCATATAGGACCTCGAGAGGCCCTACACAATCCACTTAGCATACATTATACAAGATAATAGAATTTAAAGAGAGTTTAAAAATAGCATTTCATATAAAAGTGTTTGACAAAAGCGGAAGTCTTAACATAAGTCTCAATAAGCCATCTACCACATCAATAGAATAAATCTGAGACGTAACCGATACAAAGTTTGAACAAAAGGTGAAATTACATAAAGTTATAAATGTGAGATTGTCCTCGAAGTATGAGGATTCACCAAGTCTTCAAGCCTCTAATGCAAACACTAGCCACGAATAGAGGGAGAAGCGTCAGATCCTACATTAGTGAAATATTGTAGGCAAAAGTATACGTTAGTACATGGAATGTACCAAGTATGATAGCAAGGCATAAGAATTGTGAAATCATGCAAAAAGGGGACTTTAAATGACATGCAATGACCAAGCTAAATCATAAAATAACTTGTTAGAAAGCATAAGTCAAAATCATGGTCAATGTAAGCTAACATCTTTAAAACCCATTTGAGATACTTCTAGAAGTAACCTTAGTTCATTATAATGGGAAGTGAGCCTTAACCGACATAGACCATGTGAGCTATAACATGGAATCTGGTGTCTATCACACACTGAAAAGAGATGTCCTTCCTAGCCAAGGTAAGAACCATAAACTTCTAGCTTAAGTGGATCCACTAAAAATCTATGGTGGCACATAGTTTATGGGACACTGGTAATCATCACTTGTCCACTCGATGCTAAGCATAATTTTCATGGATTAGTTATTAACCTTAACTTGTCTTATCATTAGGAGACATGGGTAATCGCCGCTTGTCTTATTATTAGGGGACATGGGTAATCGCCGCTTGTCTTATTATTAGGGGACATGGGTAATCGTCGCTTATCTTATCATCCATGGAAGGCACATCAAGTAGCAGATCCAAGCTAGAGTTCATAGAATAGCTCTTAGATCTTGATACAAAGTTAGTTGAGAAGACCTTTCAACCTTATGAATGCTTCATGTGAGAAACCCTTTCACAATCAACAACAACATCGATGCTTCATTCTCAAAGCAACCTTAAATCATCGTCAATATCATAAAGGAACATGCATATCTTCATAAAATTCATCATTTGATCATTCATAAACTTCATCATGGAATCATAACTTAGAAATCATGAATCATGCATGGGTTCATATAAATTCATCTAAAAATCATGCAATTATCTTAATTCATGCAAAAAAAGACATAAATCAATCAATTAGATCATAATTGGAAAGAACCCATGAGATTGAATAAAAACCCTAATTTCAATTGGGAATTCTAACTTGTAAAATTGAAGAATTTAGGAACCCTATGGAGGAAAGGACTGCATAGATGAATACTATCATACCTTGGAGTTCAAAGCCCACAATCAATGGAGAATTTGGAGGCTTGACTTGAAACCCTAGTCTTCTTCTTCAAGCTTTAGAGAGAGAATTATTTGAGAGGATGAACTTGATCAACTTTTAGGAATTTAGAAGAATGAATTGAATTGGGTAATTTTGGGGTTGAAAATCATTATATACGGCTTAGGGTAGAAGGCAAAACGACGTAGTATATGGTCAAAATGATTAGGAAAAAGACCAAAAAGCCCTAAAAATAACTGCCTGACTCGACCTATGGCCCGTAGGTCCTTCTATGGACCAATCCTGGCCAACCATAAAAAAATTTACAAACCATAAATTTGGGCCTTCAACGACAGGACCTATGTACAGGTTCGTTAGTCTACTTACGGACTGTACATACCAACCGTGGAAACCCAATTAAGGCCTTAAAATTTCACTAAGTCTTGGAGTCACCTATGAGACCTATCTATAACTCGTAAAAGGAATGATGGACGGTGAATCATAAAAAGGGTACTGAGACTTGACATTTTGAAATTATTTAACTTGCCATCTACGGTTCCCACCTACGGCCCGTAAGTCAACCTACAGTCCGTTGGTGGCTTCCGTCAGTACTGACACCAGTTCTAGAAAACCTGTATTTTTCTTCTTTTCAAATCAGAGGTGTTACATAGCTCCAGCATTTTTTAAACCGAAGGACATTACTTTGTATCAATATATGCCTTTAGGAGTGCAAAATCTAGATGAACCATCCATAAAAGACATTGTCTCATATCTAGTGGTGGCATCAATCATAAGCTTAGGAATTGGAAGAGGAAATTCATCCTTAGGGCATGCATTGTTAAGATCCCTAAAGTCAACACAAACTCGGATTTGGCCATTCTTTTTTCTTACATGCACAATGCTTGAAATCCATGTAGGATATTTGACTTCACGAATGAAACATGCTTCAATGAGCTTGTTGACATTAGTTTCAATCAAAGGAACTAGTTTAGGTATAAATCAATGTTGAGCTTAGTTAACAGGACGAAGACCTCATTTCATAGCAAGATGATTAAATGCAACTCTAGCATCTAATCCTGGCATCTCTTTGTAACTCCAAGCAAATACATCCCTAAAATCCATAAGCAAATCAATGTATTTCCTTTCTTTATCACCATTCAGTGAGGCACTTACACATGTAGGTTTTATATCATCATCAACCCCAAGGTTCACTTCCTTTAATGCATCAATCATATTGTTTATCCCTTTCTTGAGTTCAGGGGGTGCATCTTTATCATCCATATCTTCTTGAGGGTCACCATCATTGAAGGATATGTGATGACATGTATGAACATCAATAAATTCGTCCTCAATTTTTACATGTGGTGAACCACTTCTCTTGTCACAAATTCTGATGTGATATGATAATCCTACATTTTCTTCATCTTCATCATGCTCCTTACTGTGAGCAATAGTATGCGTTCTCACTCTTAGTACCTCTCCACATGAAATTACAAGTTTTGCTTGTCGCCTCATTCTAGAAGGAATCAAACTAGGGTAATTCTTGGGTGACTTAAGCTGCTAAGCATGAATACGTTGTCCCATTCTTCTATAATTTCCTTGTCTCTTATATTTCTTAGTCCCAAATGATCAAACACTAATGTTTTGGGAGTCTATTTGACAAGCCGATCAAATACAAAAATATTAGAAGTTGAGCCAATAAGTCGATGTCATGCCCCCAACTAGAAAGGGGCAGACATCGAGGATTTATACAAGCACCTACTAACTATATGTACTAAGCTCATGCCAAAGATGGTGAATCATAAGCAGCGGAACATACCAAGACACATAAAGAAACATAGATATCAAAAGGGCCCACTGGGCTACTTTACAACGAAAAAAAAACTAAGTCTAAGAAGCCTCTAAAGAGTATGCATCTGAAAATATGATAACTAGTCGGGATAGGGCCCAGACATACTCATTCTAACATATTTACATACATAGAAAAATATAGGCTCTAAATATTTGATAACTACAGGTAGAGGTGGAGCTTAACAACTGCTAAACTGGAAGTCTCTGGTCTACTGGAAATATTTGTTGTCCCGAGTACCTGAGCCTGTATTGATATAAATGCAGTGCCACAAAAATAGGGACGTCAGTACATATAAAACATGTACTGGTATGTAAATTAGACTACATAACAAGTAGACGTGTAAGAATGCTGAAATGAATCAAATATCAAGACAGGCAAATCTGAGCATATGTATGCAAGAGACATAATCTAGAACTAGAATTTGTCACCAATCTCAAGGGTCCTCACCTAACATTTCATGGCTTATTCATTTATATGTATATAATTCCTATAATTTGCCTAAGTGATATCATTGCTTCATTATACAACTTCTTTAATCTTTGTAAAACTAACTATCAAGGAGTCACACGATGGCCTACTGTCATGACCATGCATAAAATCTCATAGTCTGGTTAATGAGATCTATCAAGGTATGCCCCCTATGGCTCTTGTATAGTCTGCCCGCAGGCCTGAACCAGTCAGGTGAATCTACGATGGGAAATTCCAATTTATTCTATCTGAATTCTATGCACAAAATAGTGTCGCACGTAGTTGCCCTAAAAATACCCAGCCCACGCTGCAGAGTAGGCTATAATCTCAATTGCATGTTAAAACTTATAATAATTAACTCATAAATCATACAACTCGTGATACAATTTGTGATTACTTTCTTTAGCTTAAGAATCATGTATATCTTATGACCTATACATCTACGAATAGTCTATAGCAAACTGTTTCTTTTAAATTTAGGCAACATATACACTCGCTAATTTCTAAGAGTTTTAAGTGAAGACACATATATCTATATGAAACATATGACTTCCCTGACCAAAAAAGAGTACTATAGCTCTATAGTTTAGGACTCCAACATGAGAGGGTTTATAAAATAGGATAACTTGCTTTCAAGTATCATATAATCTCTTATGACATTTATCGCAAGAACATGCGACTTCGAGCGTGCCTTAATGGCGAAAGAGGTTTTAGCTTTACATACCTTACTTCGAGACTTACTATCTTACGTCGTGTCGTCAAAATCTTTGCTGACAACTTTATCTATAGCATAACACCATAAAAACGGCACTATAAGAAGGTAATCAAGAAGCACAACAATGCTGAAACACTATAATAGTTCACGAGTGACAAGCTCAACAATTACTATTGTTAAATGGCGTATCGCCACACCCTTCTATTTTTTCTACTTTCCAAGTGGGGTCATGACTTATTTACATGTTCAATATTCCTCCTCAATCCTTTAACCATAAAAAACCAGCTCCCTTACTCTTCCATAATTAACATATATAGTTAAACTAATGGCTTCTGAATACCATCCCATGAGTTCTTTATCAATGATGTCCAATTCTCTTATAAGCTCATGTTTAAGTTAATAGAGAACTACTGCCATCAATGACAATAATAGGATCTCATATAAATAGCTACAACATATTCTTAAGCAATATAGGCATTTCATCAAACACTTGGCGAGCGACAAACTTTCAAGAACTATAAGAGTTACGTTTTCTATACCTAGCCTTCCATTTTATCGTAACCAGCTTCCTACCCCAATACAATACCATCCACCCCTCATTTGGTCAAAACAACAGCCAACACATCCTTCTATAAACTCCCTCCTCACCAAGAATATCAACTAAAATGGGTAAAACATGGACTCACGGCTTCCTATCACCGTCCCGTGAGTCCTACCCGTAAATTATACTTAAAGAATCTTTGGAATACTATTTAAGTAGATAGAAGAGGATTCATACCTCTATATCCAAGAAGAGCAATCCCTTCCCTTTCTGTTCTTCAAGAACAACACCTTTTTCCTTCAAGAAAACACTTAGCTAAGTATATCTATATTTGCATGTTCTGCAGCATCACGTGAATATATCCAAATGTCATCTATAAATACAATCACATACATATCAAGAAAGGGTTTCAAAACCTTATTCATCATATCCATAAATGTTGCTGGAGCATTTGTCAATCCAAATGACATGACAAGGAACTCAAAGTATCTATATCTCATCTGGAAGGTTCTTTTGGGAATATCTACTTCTTGAATCTTCAGCTGATGATATCTGAATCTCAAGTCAATCTTTGAAAAGTACTTAGCGCCTTGTAATTAATCAAATAAATCATCCATCCTTGGAAGGGGGTATTTGTTCTTTATCGTCAATTTATTAAACTGTATGTAATCTATACATATCCTCATTGTGCCATCCTTCATGCGTACAAACAGTAATGGAGCACCCCAAGGCGATATGATGGGGCGAATGAAACCTTTGTCAAGCAAATCTTTTAGCTGCTCCTTTAGCTCTTTCAATTTTGCTGGTGTCATCCTATAAGGTGAAATAGATATAGGCAGGTACCGAGATCTACGTCAATACCAAAATCAATCTCTCTTATTGGAGGTAGTCCAGGAAGTTCGTCATGAAACACATTTGGATATTCATTCACAACGGGCACAGTTTGAAGAGATGCCACCTGTTTCTCAGCTTCAAGGTCTCTTACTTGGACAAGGTGATATACACACCCTTTCTCTATAAGCTTTTGTGCCTTAAGATAGGAAATAAACCTTCCTCTAGGCATCATAGCATTACCTTTCCCCTATAGGACTGTCTCACCCAGGATATGGAGTCGAGCAATCTTAGATATGCAATCAACTATAGCATAACAAGAGGACACCAACCCATGCCCATAATGGCATCAAAATCAATCATTTTTAGCTCTATCAAATTTGCCAATGTGTCACGGACAAATATTGTTACAAGGCACCTATAATAGACATTTTTAGCTATAATAGACTCTCCTACCAAAGTTGATACTGCAAATGGATCACGTAATAACTCTGTCTCTACTCCAAATTTCATAGCAACGAATGGATTAATATATGATAGGGTATCCCCTTGGTCTATCAATGCATATACATCATAAGAGAAAATAGATAAGGTACCTGTAATCACATCTGGGATGCCTCTAAATCCTGATGACCTGCTAGTGCATATATCCAGTTTGGACCAGCTCCAAAACTGGATCCTCTACACATGCCTGTACCTCTCCCTGCTGGTGATTGAGGACCACATGATGAAGAAGGTGTTGATGAAGAGGATGCTCCTGCAGAGCCAGCATATAATGGCCTATCACCTCCACCCTCGACTCTAAGCTTGGGATAGTCACATATCTTATGACCCTCAACTCCACACCCATAAAAAGTGTTAGATCTATATCGACACTCTCGCAAGAGATACTGGCCATAGTGCCTGCAAGTAGGTCGAGGTGGTAGTCCTCGATTAGCACCTCTCTAATAGCGGAGGTTAGGTGCCTTTGATGTCTGACTTTGCTCCTGCCTGGGTGTCAATGACTGAGTTGGGGCACTAGCTATTTAGCTGTCTATTGATTGAGCCTGTCTAGGTGGACCTCTACGGGATTAAACTCTATCACCTCCCTGAAATATTCCAGCAGTCCTAGCCCTCTTATTTTGTTCCCTTTCTCTCTTTTCCCTACGATTTTATACACGGTCTTCTGTTTGCTAAGTGTGTGCACAAAAGTCTTGCAATATCCATGTCCCAATTTAATGCAGCAATCATGAAAGAAGAAATCAAATGATCTCCAAGTCCACCCATGAAGTGATGCATCCTTGCATCCTGGATGCTAACCATCTCCAAAGCAAATCTAGCCAACTGAGTGAATCACATGCTATACTCCCTGACATTGAGTTTGTTCTGTAAAAAGTTTAAAAATTCATCAACCCTTGCTTCCCAAAGCTCATGTGGTAAAAAGTGCTCCCTAAAGGCCCTATAGAACTCCTTCCAAACTACAGGAGGAACATTTTGTCCCCTAGAATCCAACCACATCTCGTACCAAGCAATGGCGACATCTTTCAGCTGATAGGAGTCCAATTCAATTGCCTCAGTCTCATATATATGCATGATCCTAAGAATTATGTTGATCTCATCTATAAACTATTGTGGGTCCTCTGTCACACTAGATCCAATGAACACTGGGATTCATATGGAGGAGATCACGTACTCTGGATCTAACTGTCTCTCTCGAATAGTATTAGGTGTAGATGCATTTTGTCCTTAGGCCTGTGCAGCTACCAACTGAGTGAGCAACTGTATTGCCCTTCTAAGATCTTGCTTTAAGGCACCTGGTGGCGGTAAAGGCCATACAGGTGGTACATGACCTACTGCTGGTACTACTGCAGGTGTAGGACCTCCCTTAGATCCTTCTGCCCTGGGAATCTGAGGACCTAGAAGTATAGGATATGGCAAGCTCTCCTGACCGTTGGTCTGATCACCTAATAGTTGAGACTGCTCTTAAATGGTTGCTTCTTGAGTAGTACTAACAGTGGACCTGGGGTCCTCTTTATCCTTGACTGTAATAGACATAACCTGTAACACAAATAAAAAAATGTATGACTCAAAATTAACTTTCTACAACTTAGCTCTATCAAACGATCTAGATTATGAAAGAATGTCAAAATCCTAAATGCCCATGTAGCCCCTCAATTATAAATATGGCACGCAACACATTTATAATTAAGGTCCTACTAGACATGGCTTCATAGACTCCCTGGGACACTTGAACCTTATTCTCTAATACCAAGTTTGTTACGCCCCCAACTAGAAAGGGGCAGACATCAAGGATTTATACAAGCACCTGCTAACTATATGTACTAAACTCATGCCAAAGATGTAGACTCATAAGCAGCGGAGCATACCAACACATATGCTAAAACATGGATAACAAAAGGGCCCACTGGGCTACTTTACAACGGAAATAAACTAAGTATAAGAAGCCTCTAAAAAGTATGCATCTGAGAATTAGATAACTAGTCGGGAAAGAGCCCCAAAAACACATTCTTACATATGTACATACATAGCAAAATATAGTCTTTAAATATCTAATAGCTCCAGGTAGAGGTAGAGCTTACTAACTGCCAAACTGGAAATCTCCAGTCTACTGGAAATGTTTGTTGTCCTGAGTACCTGGGCCTGTATTGATAGAAAGGCAGTGCCACAAAAATAGGGATGTTAGTACATATAAAACAGGTACTGGTATGTAAAGCAGACTACATAACAAGTAGACATGTAAGAATGTTGAAATGAATCATATATCAAGATAGGCAAACCTGAGCATATGTATGTGCCGTACACAATCCAAAACTAGAATTTGTGACCAATCTTATGGGTCCTCACCTAACATTTCATGGCTTATTCATTTATATATATAGAATTCCTATAATTTGCCTAAGTGTACTTCGTTATATAGTTTATTTGCTCTTTGTAAAACTAACTGTCAAGGAGTGACATGATGGCTTACTGTCAGTGATCAGTGAACCTTGTATGGAATTTATAGCCCACTGTCACGACCATGCATGAAATCTCATAATCTGGGTAGCGAGGTCTATCAAGGTACACCCCGTAGGGCTCTTGTATGGTCTACCTACAGGCCTGCATCAGTCAGGTGAATCCACGATGGGAAATTCCAACTGAATCTATCAGTATTCTGTGCACAGAACAGCATCGCACATAGTGGCCCTAAAAATACCCACCCCACGCTTCATAGTAGGCTATAATCTCAATTGCACGTCAAGACTTATAATAATTAACTCATAAATCGTACAACTCGTGATACAATTTGCGATTACTTTCTTTAGCTTAAGAATCATATATCTTGTGACCTATACTTCTACGAATAGTCTGTAGCCAACTGCTTTCTTTAAATTTATGTAACATATACACTCACTAACTTCTAAGAGTTTCAAGTGAAGACACATATAGTTATGTGAAACATATGACTTCCCTGACCAGAAAAGATTACTATAACTCTATAGGTTTAGGTCTCCAGCATGAGAGGGTTTATAAAATAGGACAACTTGTTTTCAAGTATCATATAATCTCTGATGACATTTATCGGAAGAACATGCGACTTCGATCATGCCTTAATGGCGGAAGAGATTTTAGCTTTACATACCTTACTTCGGGAATTACTATGTTGTGTCGTCAAACTCCTTTGATGACAAATTTACCTATAACATAACACCTTAAAAAGGTCTCTATAAGAAGCTATTTAAAAATCACAACAAGGCTTAAAACACCATAATAATTCACGAGTGATAAGCTCAACAATTACTATAGATAAATGGCGTATCGCCACACCCTTCTCTTTCTCTACTTTCCAAGTGGAGACCTGACTTATTTACGTGTTCAATATTACTCCTCAATCCTTTAACCATAAAAAATCATCCCCCTTAATCATCCACAATTAACATATAAAGTAAAAATAATGGCTTACGAACACCATCCCATGAGTTCATTGTCAACGACATCAAATTCCCTTATAAGCTCATAGTTTAAGTTGGTAAAGAACTACTGCTATCAATAACAATAATAGGAGCTCATATAAATAGCTACAACATATTCTTAAGCAATTTAGGCGTTTCATCAAACACTTGACGAGCAAAAAACTTTGAAGAACTATAAGAGTCGCGTTTTGTATACCTAGCCTTTTATTTTATCGCAACCAGCTTCCTGCCCTAATACAATACCATCCACCCCTCATTTGGTCAAAACAACAACCAACACATTCTTCTACAAACTCCCTCCTCACCAAGAACATCAACTACAATGGGTAAAACATGGACTCACGGCTTCCTATCACCATCACGTGAGTCCTACCCATAAATTATACTTAAAGCATCCTTAGAATACTATTTAAGGAGATAGAAGAGGAGCCATACCTCTATATCCAAGAAAAGCAATCCCTGCCCTTTCTATTCTTCAAGAACAACACATTTTTCCTTCAAGAAAACACTTTGCTAAGTATATCTATAGGTTTATGGAGAGGAAGATACTTGATTCTTGAAGAAATCAACTTACCTTAAGCTTAGGAGGATTGGAGATGAGAAAGACTTGAAGAAATAACTTTAAAACAGTCCTCACATGTTTTGGAGTATATGCGAAAAGAAACCCCAAACTTCTAATATAAAAACAATAAGTTTGGCCGACTTTCTCTAAAGTGCCACATGTCCCACAGTGGTTGGGCAGTGTGTGCGTATGTCGTAGAATGTAAATAACTTCTTACTCTGAAGTCGTAGTAATGAGCGGTTTGTTTTTTAGGAATAGACTCAAATACCTTTCATTTGATAGGTTTTAGGTCCTCCAACTCCTTATATTTTAGGATATGTACTTGTTCAAAGTCAGCTGATAAATGAGATCCTTTGTAGTATTCCTCCACAATGAACCTTTAAACTTGAATCTTTTCTTTGATGATCTCTTTGGCCTAAAACATTTGTTTAACCATTCAAATGACTTAATATAAGGGTTACATGTATGCTTAACCATTTTCAATGATATATTCCCCCGATATCACACCAATGCATTGGTGTTTATGAGTAGCAAATGTATTCGAAGTTACGGGGTATTACAGTCGATCAAACACAGAAGGCCTTTTGTTAGAAATCATAGGTTCTTCTACAGGGGTAATGCAGTTGATGCTCATCCTTATTATAGAGTTTTGGACCGGTGATGGTTGTTTCTAACCCAAGCCTTCACACAATTGATTGACAACATACCCCCTCTCTATCATCATTTTTTAGTAGGATTTAGGCCATGGTTTGCCTTTTCAACAACTTCATGTGACAGGAGTAAAGCTAGTGATGATTCTCCCCCCATTATCTCTTCTTTGTCAACGTCACAACATGAGGTTGTGGTGTCACAGTGAGAAATCTTCATGTAGAACAAGCTTGGCAAGAATTCCTCCAATGTCACCGGAGAATGCGACTTTTGATAGTGATTCTCCATAACTCTTGATTTCTTCACATTCTTCTTTACTCTTTAAGTTTTGAGTAGTTTCTTCATCTTTCAATGAGAAATCTTCATGTGGAACCATCTTGGCAAGAATTCTTCCAATATCACCGGAGAATGCGACTTTTCATAGTGATTCACCATAACTCTTGACCTCTTCACATTCTTCTTACTCTTTGAGTTTTGAGTAGTTTCTTCATCTTTCCTCTTGCCACTTGCTTACTTTGCCCTCTTCGTGAGCTCATTTTTTGCATCTTTGTCATGTCACTAAAATCCATCCTTCATCATCAGTATGATCACCACGGATTGATCTTCCACTAGAGAGTTTTCTTTCACTATTGCCTCATCCATCAATGGAAGAAACAATGATGTGCTAACATCAATTGGTTCAAAGTCACCAAATTTAATCATCATTGGTGGTGATGTGTCTAGGTAATCATCATAGTTATGTACTTCAACAAAATTGCAAAGAACTATGGGATCATGTGAGCCAAAAGTGACAAAGACTTGAGTTGAACTTTCCTTCTCGTCTTCAAGAAATATTTTTCCTTCACGAGCCAAGTCCATGATCCTTTCCTTGAAGATAAAACACTTTTCAATAGGATGGTCCATCAAATGATGATATTTGTAGTAATTTGGATCATTAGTCTTTCTAGCTTCATATGGGTGCTTCATTTCAGGTAACTCAAAGAGTTTGAACAAAAGGAGCTCTTCAAAAATTGCTGGAACATCTCAGTCCAAGAATGGATATTGTTTTGCTTGCATTTCCTTCAAAGTTAACTTTTTGTCGGTGTTATTCTGAAAAGTCGTGCTCTTCACAATTTGATTATTGCTTAGCTTTGTGGCGACTTTCAAAGGTGTGGCCTTAACATTCATTGATTTTTTGTTTTCAGACTAGGGTGCAAACTTTCCCCCTTTCTTCACCTCAATTTTGTCATTTCCTCTACGAGGCTCATAAATAGGTGGTCCTTCATTTCCGCTTGAGGACATGCTTAACTCCATATCATGAGCACGTGTGGCTAGTTCCTCAAATGACTTGGGCTTGATACCCTGTAAGATGTAACAAAGTCCCCAATGCATTCCTTGAATGCACATCTCTATTCCAGAGGTCTCAATAAGTCTATCTTACAATTAAGGCTTGCATTCCTCCATCGATTGATAACCTCAATGACATGTCCATCCTTCCATTGATGTGCATTCGTGAGTTCAATCATGCTCACAGTGCACCTTGTGCTATAGAAATAATTGAGAAATTCATGTTCAAGTTGTTCCCAACTATCAATGGAACCAACCTCGAGATTCGTATACCAATCAAAGGCATTTTCTTGCAAGGAACGCACAAACTGTTTAATCAGATAATATCCATATGTTCCATTATTATTGCATGTTTCAACAAAATGTGCAATGTGTTGCTTTGGATTTCCCTTTCCATCAAATTATTGAAATTTTGGAGGTTGATAACCTACAAGCATCTTCAAAGCATTGATTCTCGAAGAGTATCGCTTGGCATATGTAAATGATGATGAAGAGACATCATATTTATCTTTGATAGTTCCTATTATGAAGTCCTTCAGTTGATGAATGAGAATTCCCCCTTCAGTGGATACTTGCAATTCATCATCAACATGTATTTGCTTTGAAGATGAATCTTCTTTTTCTTGTACCATGGTCCATTTTCCAGGTGCATGACTAGAGCCCCCCTCCATAACATTTTCAACTCTATATGTCAACTTGACAATTCGACTGTCTTGATTTTGCACACACTTCATTAGACCTTCATTTGCCTTTTTCAAACTTGTCAATTGTTCTTCAACATTCGAGGTGTTAGTCAGCATTGCTTGGTTGGCCATTATGGATGATGAAGTAAAGCAACTGAAATTTGATTGGAACAAGTTACATGGAGTGACTGGGGCAGATCTAGTGATCAAGACATCATCTTCATCTTGAATAGTGTGATCCTTGGTACTAAACGGACTGAGTTGGGCCAATGTCTTTTCATCAATCTCAGCTATATTCTCTCCTTCTTCTAATTCATTCGGAAAGAATCCTGCCCCCTTTGAAGATGAAGATCCAAAATACGAACTTATGCAGATGACACTTGAAGTGCTTGTTTTCCTAGAAGGTTTGCTTTGTTCCGAGTGATGGGTCCCAAACTTTCCATAGTAGCATCCAATATATTCTCCACCGAAGAGGAAAACATGGAATTGATAGTCTTAGCAACAATAGATTTGGACTCGAACTTCTTAGATGTCATTTTAGTGTTCTTGAAATTTGATGATTAATGTAAAGAGATGAGAGGCAGTGATTCTCTCTCTGGGCGTGCCAAAATTTGTAAGCAACAAATTTTTGAGCTGAGAAAAATAAATAATCAAGACAGGAAAATTGGAGTAACAAAGTGTAGTATTTGATTTCAAAATGTAGTGTGTTACAATCTCTATGATAATCCTCTGATTCTTCCAATAATGTGAAATATGTTGGACTTGAATTTGACTTAGAGTCAAGGGCTTGAATAGCTTAATCTTGAATCTTCATCTTTGAACTTGGATTTAAATTATTCATCACGAAACACTTGTATGGTTATGACGAACAATGAATATGAACAAGTAACTTGATCTTGAACGTCTTGATATTTGCCTTTGTTCTTGATTTTGAACTTGAACTTTGAACTTGATTGCTTGAACTTGCAGCTTGTAGATAACTTTCAGCCTTTGATCCATGAGCTCTCTTCTTACTTCTTGTTCTTGAGAAACTCCTCCATCAAAGAATAATGAGGTCCTCTATTTATTGCTGTAGGGAGTGGTGTACCTTTGTGATTTGATTGGTCGGTTTGAACCGACCAATCACATTCCTCTGGTGAAAAGCTTTGATTTAATTGATCAGAACATGTCATATATACACGTGGCATTATTCTAGTGGCTCATTTAATTTAACTTGGATTACCACATAACTTTGACACGTGGCATGATTCTAGTGGCTTATTTAATTTGACTTGGATTGCCACATAACTTTGGGACGTCGCATGATTTTAGTGGCTAATTTAATTTGACTTGGATTACCACATAACTTTAACAAGTGGCATGATTTTAGTGGCTCATTTTATTTGACTTGGATAGCCACATAACTTTGACATGTGTCATGATTCTAGTGACTTGGATAGCCACATAACTTTGACACGTGTCATGATTCTAGTGGCTCATTTAATTTGACTTAGATTGCCACATAATCTAAAGAATTTTTTGGAATTTAATATAGTTCAAATTAATTTATAGATTTAAATCCAATAAAATCTTAATGCTTACACCATATTTCAAACATTTTCAAAGTATATATGGTATCATGATTGCAGATATATGACTTCATCATTGGACGTGATACGATTCTCGAATTGAAACTTTAATTGAATTTATCCAATTAGTCTCTATAGCAGATGATTGAATATGGTCTACAAATTAATATATGCAAATCATATAACACAATCAGAGTATAAAAGTTTGTCTAAAATACATAGAGAAATTTTATTTTGTGAGTCACATAACGAACATTACTTATGTGAAGCCTTTACTGCTTCACAAATGGACATTTTCTAGTTTTAAATATAAAATAAAAAAGATAATGTTAAATTTAATATTTTTTCTTCCCTAATTAAAATGCTTACCTAGAATCATAAAATAAAATTTCAAAATATATTCAACATTTACTATTAATAATCGTAACAATGACTCTTAATTGTCCAAAATGATTGCTAATATTTTTCAATTGAATATTTGATCAAATATCTAATATTTTAGAGAAGTAGTTTTATTTTAAAATTTTAATAAAACGATAGTGTAAGCAGATTTTAGAACATTGCGGTTAAAATTCTTTTTAATATCAATTTTGCTACGGTTATCTAATCGTAAATGTTGAATATATTTTCAGTTTTTATTTTATATTTCTAGCTAAACATTTTAATTAGAGGAGAAAAAATATTAAATTTTACATTGCCTTTTTTAATTTATGCTAAAAATAAGAAAGTGTCCATTTGTCAAGCAATAAAGTAGTCTCACATATATAATGTTGGTTATGTGACTTACAAAATAAAATTTCTCAAAATTTACATATATCAAGAATCAAAAAATAAAATATCTGAAAATGATACAATTTAACATTGAGGAAAAAATTTACCATAATGTTATCTTCGAGTATCCTCAATAACCTGATTTCTAGATTTATCAACATGAAACATGTGGAATATATACATAATTTACTGATTGGAATTTAAAAATATGATCCATTTTAATAAAGGTTAAAGTCATTAATGAATCATAAATTCAGATATAGTATTATCTGTGTTAGTATTCTAAAAGGAATGAAATTCTTTTGAGTTTGAAGAGAAGTTTCAATGGCATTGTAATTATCAGAAATAGTAATTTATGGTTGTTTACTTTAAAATTTTAGGCAAAAGCCCAATGTGCAGTAGGACACGATCTACACCTAAAAATTTGACACAAATTCTACAAGAATTTGCATTAAAATATCAAAGGGAAGTTTAATCACATTAATATGGAAGGAAAATTAAATTATATTAACCTAATTAAAGTAAACAATAATTGAAGAAAAATGGTAAGTAGACGATTTTGTTGAAACCAGAGTCTTTTAGTGAAGGGAAAAATGTTCAAACAACATTTCTAAGGACCTTCATGCTTTTAATATAGTATAGATTAGCTTAATTGAAGCTATTTAACTAATTACTTTCCTTTTTTTGACATCATCTTTATCACTTTTCGTGTTATTTTTATGATTTACTGTGGCATACACTAAGGCGATCAAGGGCATGTACAGTGGAGTCAAGACTTGGGTAAGAAAAATAGGAGACCTGAAACACTTTCCCGTTGTGATGGGGGCGCCGTACCAGGATAAAATCTTAGCCCGTTTTTATTTTTCATCGTGATAGATGAAATGATGCGGAAAATCCAAGGTGAGGTGTCATGGTGTATGTTATTGGCGAATGATATCGTTCTAATTGACGAGAACCGCGGTGGAATTAATGCTCAGGTGGAGGTTTTGAGACGGACCATGGAGTTTAAAGGGTTCAAGTTGAGTAGGACCAAGATAAAATACATGGGTGCAAATTAAGTGACATAACGCCTAAAACTGGCATATAGTGAGGGTTGATGCATAAGCGGTCCAAAATAAAGACAGTATCAAGTACCTTGGGTCTATTATCTGAGAAAATGTGGAGATTAATGATGTTACAAATCGCATTGGTGCAAGGTGGATGAAATGAGGCTCGCATCTGGAGTATTGTATGATAAGAAGGTGTCACAAAAACTTAAAGGCAGGTCCTACAGATCAGTCCTAGCTTTTTCAATTGCAACGTGAAGATTCACTACGATGATATTTACCTTATCATTACTTGGGTCGAGAGTCTATCAAAAACATAATCTCTATCATCACAAGGTAGGGGTAAGGGTGCGTTGTCACGACCCAAGCCTAGGGCCTAGATGTGACCGGCGAATGGGGAACCCGAAGGAACCCCAAACAAGCCTCATAGCGTATCATTACACATCCTTGGTCGCGGAAGCAATTAAATGACCATAAGCGATAAGCATAATCAAGGGGGAAATCGGGACTAAGGGAGCAAGAAAAAAAAAAGAAATGATACATAAATACCATAGATGAGTCAAGCTCAAGCATAATACACAACTTGTCCAACACCACCTCTAAACATGAGTACTTAGCGGGGGCCAAGACAAACTACCGGGCTCACCCTCATAGTCAAAACATAACTAGAAAGGAAAAGTTTTATACATAGCAAAAGATCATGAGCAACGTCCCCGAAATGGAGGACTCACCAATAACCACTATAGAAAATCGTACTAGCCACGCGGAGGAGGATGGTCAAGCGGTGCTCCGGTCCCTACATGGTGACATCATGTAGGCATAGAGTATGCGTTAGTACATTTGAATGTACTAAGTATATGGGATGCAATGCAATGCTACATTAGATGGACATCATAAAGGAAAAATGCGTAATCATACCCAATAGATAGCATATTAATGAAATGATATGTATAATGATGCTTACATAAAAATCATATTTAGTGGGACGTAGTACATGTGTGGCGAGTGACCATTAATATAGTATTTCCAAGGCCTACCACCCCCTTGGAGAGGCGAAAGAGGTACAAACCCCTCAATATGGTTACACGGGCCTACCACCCCCCGAGCTAGGGACCAAGGTACAACCCCTCGATATGGTTATACGGGCCTACAACCCCCCGTACTAGGCAACCAAGGTACCAACCCCTCGATACGGTTATACGGGCCTACTACCCCTCGTACTAGCAACCAAGGTACAACGCCTGCGATTACGGTTATACGGCCTACTACCCCGTACTAGGCAACCAAGGTACCAACCCCTCGATACGGTTATACGGGCCTACTACTCCCCGTACTAGGCTTGGTCGACTCACAACACTTATTTAGGGAAAATCATATACATGTGTCCATTTCATCATCATTTCAGTAATTACATAACCATCCGACTCATAGGACGTACCTTGGACCTTCCCTTTTCTAAGAATTCTATAAATGGGCATTTTATCAAACACAAGGTGGGCAATTGTTCATGTAAATGAAATCATGTATTTGAAGAATACTAAGTCCAACCAATTCCAAAATCCATATAAATCAGCCCACCAACAACATACATATATATATCAACCTTCATAATTTGATCATGGAAGCATGTAAACCATAAACATCACATAATAATTCCATTTCATGATAATATGCAAAATGGAACATAATAGGGTGTGTAGTAGTAATTCCATAATTCAAGAGTTCATAAATAATCATAAGGACCCATAAACTTGAAGTAGAAATAGAGGATAAATGGTTGGACTTGTGGAAAGGAAGGTTTCCACAATCAAACCCACATACCTCAACTTTGGAGACTCCTTGATGAAGATTGGAATGGAGAATCGAAGCTTGAGATTGAGTCTTGAATCCGGAATTAGAGCTTGAGATGTTTGAATTTGGTTGAAGATCTTGGTGGAATTTTTTGGAGAGGGCTTAGAGAGTGTTTTTGGAGTGTAGAAAATGACTAAGTATGGGACATATCCCCTTTTTATAAAAAATGACTCCAACCCGCCTAAAAAAAACTGCTCACTGGAAATTGCAAATCTGCACAGACAGGTTTTACGAAAATGGTCATAACTCCCTCATCCTAACTCGGACTAAGGTGAAACAAAGTGCGTTGGAAAGCTAACGCAAAGAGCTTTAATTTGATAGGTTGCAGCCCTTCCAGTTCCTTGTGTGCTAAGATATATGCCCCTTTAAAGTTGACCCTCCAAATCGCAATTGTTTGCGATTTTCGAATTTTGATACGGTTGCTCTAAAATTCGGGTTAGACCCATTTCCCACTCAATTTGACCCCACAAATAAGAATATGAAGTTGAATTTCCGAAATCATGCACGGATTTTGAGATATATGGAAATTACAATTATAGGTGTTTCCGAAGCACATTTTCGGGCATTTTTTGGGTCGTTTCAATATCTCCCCCTTGGAAACATTCGTCCCCGAATGTTAAAGAAACGTACATGAGAGACACAAACATGGCAATTTCAGCCCACATAAGGATGCAACAATGCACTTACACCTTATTTCAAAACCTCAACATAGTTGTAAAACCACAGTGAACTTGTCAACTTAAGCATGAATGTATGCAATGACATGGGGGCTGAACTTAAGACCTGAGATTTTTATAAAGGGCTTAGATCAATACCTTAGGCTCGAGTGGAGTGGAAAAGATAAGGATATCGCCTTTGCATGTCCGCTTCGGCCTCCCAAGTAGCACTTTCAACTTGTTGATTTCTCCAAAGGACTATAATGGAAGCCACATCTTTGTTTCTCAACGTCTTCACTTGTCTATCTAAAATCTGAACCGGAACCTCTTCATAGGTCAAATTATCTTCAACAAACACCCACAACATCAGAGCCAGACAAGGCATTCGATCACCCGCACACACTTCCTCAACATAGACACATAAAATACCGGATGAACCAAATCCATCTCGCTAGGCAATTCCAACTCATAAGCTACCTTGCCAATTCTCCTCATCACCTTATAAGGACCCACGTATCTTGGGCTCAACTTGCCCTTCTTACCAAAATGAACCACACCCTTCATGGGTGTCACTTTCAAATAAACCCAATCACCAACTCGGAATTCAAGAGCCCTTCTCCTCGCATCGGCATAGGACTTTTGGTGACTTTGGGCCATCTTCAACCTTTCTCTAATCATCCTAACCTCTCAAGAGCCCTCCATAAACTAGGTCTGGTCCTAACAAAGTGCCACGCTTCACAACCTCAAACCACCCACCGGTGATCCTACTAACGCCTCCCATAGAGAGCTCCAAAAGGAGCCATAATCGCGATGCCTAGAATGAAGCTTATTGTTATGGCAAACTCAATCAATGGAAAGAAAGTGATCATGCCAACTACCCTTAAGCTCCAATACACAAGCCCTAAGCATATCCTCAAGTGTTTGGATAGTCCTGTCGGCTTGTCCATCCGTTTGCGGGTGAAAGGCCGTAGTAAGCTTAACTCTCGTACCTAGACCCCTTTGGAAAGACTTCCAAAAGTGTGAAGTAAATTGAGTACCACGGTCCAATATGATGGATAGAGGAATCCCATGCAACCTTACCAAGTCATGAATATATAACCTTGCATAATCTTCCGCCCCATATGTTGTCTTTACCGGTAGAAAATGAGCCGATTTTGTCATCTTATCAACCACCACCCAAATAGAATCAAAACCTTTTCTAGTCTTGGGTAAACCAACTACAAAATCCATATTAATTTCTTCCCAATTCCAAGTAGGAATCTCTATGTCTTGGGTTAGACCACCCGGCCTTTGATGTTCGGCCTTGACTTGTTGACAACTATGACAACCGGAGACGAATTTGGCAATGTCCTTCTTCATGCCTCCCCACCAATACACATCCCTCAAATCTCTATACATTTTGGTGGATCGGGGTGGATGGAGTAGGAAGAATTACGAGCCTCTTCAAGAATTTTCTCCCTAAAACCATCAACACAAGGCACACACAACCTACCTTGGTACCTAAGGGCACCATCTCCCCCTTTGGAGAAAACTTCCACCTTGCCCTCTTTCACCAAGGCCTTCAATTCAAACAAGGAAGAATCAAGATCTTGTTTTGCTATCACCTCATCAACCAAGGAAGACCTAGCACCATCAACAACGACCACCCCACCATTACCAACCTCTTCCAACCTAACCCCCAACCTAGCCAACCGATGTACCTCCCTAGCCATTTCCTATCACCAATATCAACATGAGCTAGGCTACCCATAGACACCCTACTCAAAGCATCCGCCACCACATTAGCTTTACCGGGATGATAATGCACACTCATATCATAATCTTTAAGAAATTCTAGCCACCTTCTTTGTCTCAAGTTGAGATCCTTTTTGGTGAAGACATATTGGAGGCTCTTTATTGATGGGTGGAACACATCGACTGTACCCATAGCAAATAATGACGCCAAATCTTTAAAGCAAACACCAACCGCGGCTTATTCAAGATCATGCGTAGGATAGTTCTTTTCCATGCACTTTGAGTTGTCTAGAAGCATAGGCTATCACCGTTACATTTTGCAATTAGGAACACAACCCAAGCCAACTCTAGAAGCATCAAATAACCAACAAATCCCTCAAGCCCATCCGGTAGTGAAATATGGCGCGGAGCACAAGTTATCTTGTCAAGGTTTGAAACTCTTTCGCATCGTCGGTCAACTCAAACTTAGCCTTCTTTTGTGTCAACTTAGTCATGGGAGAAGCAATAGAAGAAAACCCATTCACAAATCTCCGGTAGTAACCCGCTAAGCCCAAGAAGCTCCTAATATCCGACGGGGTCAATGGCCTAGGCCAATTTCTAATCACATCGGTCTTCTTAGGGTCTACCTTACTACCATCCCCCGACACCACATGACCTAGGAAGGCAACCTCCCTCAACCAAAATTCACACTTTTCATACTTGGCATACAACTTCTCCTCTCTTAATCTTTGCAACACAACCCTCAAGTGACCCATATGTTCTTCCTCACTATGCGAATAGATTAAAATATCATCAATGAAGACCACAACAAAAGAATCAAGGTAGGGTTTAAAGACCCTATTCATTAGGTCCATGAAGGTAGCCGGTGCATTGGTCACCCCAAAGGACATGACCACAAATTCATAATGTCCATACCTAGTTCGGAAGGCTGTCTTGGGAATGTCACCCTCCCTCACCTTCACTTGATGATACCCGGACGCGAAGGATCAATCTTAGAGAAGTGGCTTAGCCCCTTGCAATTGGTCGAACAAGTCATCAATCCTTGGAAGAGGATATTTATTCTCTGACCGGTGACCCTATTCGAGGTTGCGGTAATCGATAACACACCTAGGGACCGCATCTTTCTTCTTCACAACACACCGGTGCAATCCCCATGATGATTGGCTAGGCCCTAATAAACCCTTCTCCAAAAGTCTCAATTGTTCTTTCAAACTCCTTTACTCGCCGGGGCATACGGTAAGGGGGAATAGAATAATGGGTTGAGGTAGGGCGGAGGTCTTGCAAAATTATTTCCTTTCGGGAGGAACACGGGAAGGTCATTAGGAAGACATCAAGGAATTCATTTACGACCGGAACCGACTCTATAAGAAGGGTTTTGGACTCCACATCCCTAACCCTCACAAGGTGATAGAGACACCCCTTAGAGATCAACTTACGGGCTTTAATGCAAGAGATGAATCTACCCTTGACTACCACATTTTGGCGTTCCCACTCAAGAATGGGTTCACTTGGGAATTGGAACTTGACCCTACGGGTTCTACAATCAATAGAAGCATAGTATGCATGCAACCAATCCATCCCAAGAACAACATCAAAATCGACCATGTTCAATTCAACAAGATCACAAGGCAATATTTTATGCAAGATGCAAATAGGACAATTTCTATAGACCTTCCTAGCAACAATATATGCACCAATAGGAGTAGACACCTTAGATGACTCACGCAACGAGTCGGGCTCAACATGAAACTTTTTGGCAACAAAGGGGGTGACAAAAGAAAGAGAGGCACCCGGATCAATTAGTGCATATACATCCAAGTCAAAGATTTTCTACATACCGGTAACGACATCGGGGACTTCATCGACCCCTTGCCTCCCATGCAAAGCATAAAATCGATTGTGCCTTGGGGCACCATCTTGTCGGCCCCCTCTCCCCAAAAGAACCGCATTGGCACCTTGTGGACGAACCTCCTTACCCTTGTTGCGATTTCGGGGACTATCCATTGCCTTGTGCCCCATTTCCCCACAACTGTAGCAAGCACCGGTATTTCTCAAACACGGGCCACCATGGCCCTTACCACACTTCGGACATACATCACTAGGACCCATACCACCAACACCTTGGGCCCTTGGAACGTCATTGGCAAACCCCCTATGGGGCGCATGAGAAGACCTTTGGCCTTGATGAAATCGGCCTCCCCTTCGACTTTGGAACTTGCCCTCAAAACGGGCCCTCTTGGCCTCATGACCCCTCCTCTTCCTCAACTTCTCCTCCTCCATTTGTTCGGCATAGACCATCAAGCGGGACAAGTCCATGTCACTAATCAACATTGCGGACCGGCATTCTTCACTCACTAGGTCGGACACACCCATCACGAATTTATTCATTCTAGACCGTGAGTCGGCAACCAAGTGTGGAGCATATCTTGAAAGTTGGTTAAACTTGAGGGCATACTCCCTCACACTCATAGATCCTTGTTTTAAATTCATGAACTCCACCAATTTGGCTTCCCTAAGCTCTAGAGGAAAGAATCGATTAAGGAAAGCCGTTTTGAACTCTTCCCAAGGCACCACATAGTTTGCCCCCTTCTCTTTCTCCCATTGGTTGTACCATATTTGGGCCACTCCTTTTAGTTGGTAGGCCGCCAACTCCGCCTTATTTTCTGACCTCACGCCCATGATAGCTAATATCTTGTGGACTTCATCAATGAACTCTTGAGGGTCTTCATCTAACTTAGACCCATAGAATTCTGGGGGATTCATCCGCACGAAGTCTCTCACCCCAGATGCCGGGGTAGGAGCCTGAGGGGCTTGGGTCCCGTGGTTGGCTTGATTAGCCATAGCTTGTGCAAATAAAGTAAGGGCATCCCGAAGATCCCCATTGGTCGGTTGTTCCTCGGGTGCGCGGGCTCGTCTTCCTCTTGTATTAGGCATGATCTAGCATAACAAAGAACAACCGTTAGGGAAGAACTTAATTCAACTCTACAGCAGACTTAGAACATGGAGAAGGGAAACATTTCCTAAAACGTCTCATAGCCTCCTACTCATAGTTGTGGTGCACAACACAACCATGAATCGGACTCTAATCAACGCGGTGTGTTGGACTCCGAGGATCATTCAACCTAGGGCTCTGATACCAAGTTTGTCACGACCCAAGCCTAGGGCCTAGATGTGACCGGCGAATGGGGAACCCGAAGGAACCCCAAACAAGCCTCATAGCGTATCATTACACATCCTTGGTCGCGGAAGCAATTAAATGACCATAAGCGATAAGCATAATCAAGGGGGAAATCGGGACTAAGGGAGCAAGAAAAAAAAATGATACATAAATACCATAGATGAGTCAAGCTCAAGCATAATACACAACTTGTCCAACACCACCTCTAAACATGAGTACTTAGCGGGGGCCAAGACAAACTACCGGGCTCACCCTCATAGTCAAAACATAACTAGAAAGGAAAAGTTTTATACATAGCAAAAGATCATGAGCAACGTCCCCGAAATGGAGGACTCACCAATAACCACTATAGAAAATCGTACTAGCCACGCGGAGGAGGATGGTCAAGCGGTGCTCCGGTCCCTACATTGTGACATCATGTAGGCATAGAGTATGCGTTAGTACATTTGAATGTACTAAGTATATGGGATGCAATGCAATGCTACATTAGATGGACATCATAGGAAAAATGCGTAATCATACCCGATAAATAGCATATTAATGAAAATGATATGTATAATGATGCTTACATAAAAATCATATTTAGTGGGACGTAGTACATGTGTGGCGAGTGACCATCAATATAGTATTTCCAAGGCCTACCACCCCCTTGGAGAGGCGAAAGAGGTACAAACCCCTCAATATGGTTACACGGGCCTACCACCCCCCGAGCTAGGGACCAAGGTACAAACCCCTCGATATGGTTATACGGGCCTACTACCCCCCGTACTAGGCAACCAAGGTACCAACCCCTCGATACGGTTATACGGGCCTACTACCCCCCGTACTAGGCAACCAAGGTACCAACCCCTCGCTACGGTTATACGGGCCTACTACCCCCCGTACTAGGCTTGGTCGACTCACAACACTTATATAGAGAAAATCGTATACATGTGTCCATTTCATCATCATTTCAGTAATTACATAACCATCCGACTCATAGGACCGTACCTTGGACCCTTCCCTTTTCCTAAGAATTTTTATAAATGCGGCAATTTGTTATCAAACACAAGGTGGGCAATTTGTTCATGGGGTAAATGAAATCATGATATTTCAAGAATTACTACGGTCCAACCCAATTCCAAAATCCATATAAATCAGCCCACAACAACATACATATAATAATATCAACCTTCAAATAATGTATCATGGAAGCATGTAAACCATAAACATCACATAAAAATTCCATTCCATGATAATATGCAAAAAGGACCATAATAGGGTGTGTAGTAGTAATTCCGTAATTCAAGAATTCATAATTGATCATGAGGACCCATAAACTTGAAGTAGAAATAGAGGATAAATGGTTGGACTTGTGGAAAGGAAGGTTTCCACAATCAAACCCACATACCTCAACTTTGGAGAATCCTTTGATGAAGATTGGAATGGAGAATCGAAGCTTGAGATTGAGTCTTGAATCCGGAATTAGAGCTTGAGATGTTTGAATTTGGTTGAAGATCTTGGGAATTTTTGGAGAGGGCTTAGAGAGTGTTTTTGGAGTTAAGAAAAATGACTAAGTATGGGACATATCCCCTTTTTATAAAAAAAAAACGTCTCCAACCCGCCTAAAAAAAAAGCTCACTGGAAATTGCAAATCTGCACAGACAGGTTTTACGAAAATGGTCATAACTCCCTCATCCTAACTCGGACTAAGGTGAAACCAAATGCGTTGGAAAGCTAACTCAAAGAGCTTTAATTTAATAGTTTGCAGCCCTTCCAGTTCCTTGTGTGCTAAGAGATATGCCCCTTTAAAGTTGACCCTCCAAATCGCAATTTTTGCGATTTTTGAATTTTGATACGGTTGCTCTAAAATTCGGGTTAAACCCATTTCCCACTCAATTTGACCCCAAAAATAAGAATATGAAGTCGAATTTCCAAAATCATGCACGGATTTTGAGATATATGAAAATTACAATTATAGGTGTTTCCGAAGCACATTTTCGGGCATTTTTGGGGTCGTTTCACAAGTGAACTCTTAAAACCTTGTAAATCTTTTAGAATTTTGACTTCCGTACTTGATTGCGTTGGGGAGTAATGGGATTCAGGTATTGGGTGAGTTCTTGCATGAATCAATCTAATAATGACCGACAGGGTTAATAAAATGGCTTGTGTGCTAATGTTATAGGCCAACGTGTGATTGGGCCATGGGCTTAATATTGTTGTCAGTTTGATGTATTGCTATGAAAGTCTCATTGTGATTATTACCGTGTTGAACATGCCTTTTGCTCATTGTTTATTATGGGACTAGACTTGAGACTTTTGCTTGTCGATTAACCCTACTTGTGATGTAAGGGATAGAGAAATGGAGACAAGGCAGTTGACATTATTGATATATTGTGGATATTGAGATTTTGACTGTTGTTGTTGATATATTGATGATAGTGTTACGTGATTTGCATATATATGAATTGCGTTGTGATTGTGAACACTATCCTTCTCTCATTATTTGGGTGAACATGCTTGTGTGCATTGGTTCTGAGACACTATGATGAGACTCTTTGATGATATATAGTCCATGTGAGGCCAGTGATGATTTATGCCGATGGGAAATGGTTCCGGCGGTGTGTGTTACCGAGGTTTCTACCGACGATGTGTGACACCGAGGTTTCTGCCGGTGATGTGTGATGGCGAGGTTTCTACCAACGATGTTCTAGCCGAGGTCTCTTCCGGTGATATGAGGTGCCGAGGTCTTTTCCGGCAGATACATGGTCCATGTGTGGCCCCCATGGGTACCGGTCTGAGATTCAACGGTTGTGTATTGTAGGACAGACATGCATTCTATACTGTGCATTACATAGGATTATATTGTCTGATCCTTGCTTTTGAGATACTATGTTGTACCTTATGATTCTGAGACTTGCTTGTTGATACTGAATTGAGCTTCTTTGTGGAACTGTTGTTGAACTATCGTTGACTTTGTATCATTTGAACTATGACTTGGAAATCTGTTAGGTTGGGCTGAGTTTTGTGCAGGTTGTAGTTATTGGAGGTTCGGTTGGAAGTCGGGGTTTCGTGATTCTTTTAGCTTTGCTTCATTTTATTTGTTGATTTGCTGAGTAACGTGTTGTTTGGTACTCACCCTTGCTTCTACACTTGTGTAGGACCCGAGCCAGGACCGTGATCTAGCTACTCTTCCCTTCTCTGAGGCTCGTTGAGGATACTTGAGAGGTAGCTGTTTGATGCCGGCAACTCCTCTCTCGACCTTTTTACTTATGTCTTGTTCTATTTGAGATACAGACTTTGAGACTTGTATCTTCTTTTCAATTCTGTAATAGAGGCTTGTAAATGTGGCAACCAGTCTTGGCTTGGTTTAGTAGATGAAGTCTTCCGCTTTTAGCTTTTTCTTTCGTTATTTGTGTTATTTCTTCCGTTTGTTGGGCTTTAGGCTGATTTGTCCTGGTGGGATAGGACAAGTGCCATCACACCTGGTTTTGGGTTATGACATATTCCAACAATTGAAGATTGAAGAGAAATTCTCCAATACAACAACAATGACAAGAACTAAATTGAAGATTGAAGAAAAGTGTTTTTCAATACAACAACAATGACAAGAAGAAAGAGGCAATAGTGTACAACTTTGAATTACGGGAGCTGGAAATAATAATTCAAAGTTGGAGAAGGAATCCTATGTTGTTTAGCATTTATTATTTATGGTACTTACTTATTAATGTTTAATTAGGATTTGTTAGTTAGAGTGGTTCCTAGTCCTAGATTAATTTGGTTTTTACTACTATAAATAGGGATGTTACTAGATAGTTTTTCAATATACAGAAAAACATAGAAACATACAGAATATATAGAAATATATAGAATATACAGAAATATACAAAATAGATAGATTTTGAAGTAAGATTCAAGAACTTTTGAGTTTATAAATAAAATATTTTCCTTCAAACTATAATCAATTTAATAATATGTAAATTAAGTTAACAAAGAAAGGAAAAGAATCCAAACCGTATAAAAAATATTGTACAAAAATAATCAATTCAAATATCATTACGTTATGTTATATATAGTAGAACTGATACATCCCTCATAGTGAAAATCTCACTTGTCTCAGTGCTCAAAGTTAGAATGCGGATTGCTGGCATAGAAGACTTGGTCATGTAATTGCTTCTTTGATGAACAAACTTGTGTCTAAGAATCTGCACTGTGAGTTGTCAAAGAAAAAATTTGCAGATAACAACATTTCAGATGCATGTGTTAAAGGAAAACAAACTAGAAGAAGCAAGAAAGCACCACCAGGCCTCTTGAACTACTTCATACGGATCTCGGTGGTCCTATAAAGATTCAAAGTAGGGTGGAAAGAAGTACATTTTCGTAATTGTATATGATTTTTCTAGGTTCACCTGCACTATGTTTCTTAAACACAAGGATGAAACCTATGATTTAAAGATAATATTTTCCAAGATGATCCAGGCGAAGATGAACAACAAGATTGCAAGGGTTAGGTCAGATCATGTCACTGAGTTTGAAAATGCCAAAGTGGAAAGCTTTTGTGCTGAACATGGAATCAATCATAACTTTTATTCTCCCAGGACTCCTCAGCAATATGGTGTGGTAGAAAGGAAGAACAAAACCTTGGTCAATATTGCGAGAACTATGCTGATAGATTCTGACCTTCCAAAGAATTTGTGGGTTGAAGCTGTAAATACTGCATGTTATGTGACCAACATGTGTCTGATCAGATCAATTCTCAACCATACTCCTAATTAGCTGCTTAGCAATAGAAAACTAAAATTGAGCTAGCTCAGGGCTTTTCGTTGTAAATGCTTTGTTCTCAGTAATGGAAAGAACCATATAAATTATTATAGTATGGAAATGTAATAAATTTAAATATGGACACATGAAGTTAATAAAGTACGAAAAAGAATCACGACTATATAAGTTGATATTATACATAATAAACTAATTTAAATATCAATACGATAATTTAAAAGGTTGACCGTACGAATAATGTAATATGGAAATAAATATTATTTCAATTTTGAAAGGATGAGTATAAGTTGATATTTAACCAAATTATCTCTTTTTTACTCTTACGTTTTTTCTTTGTTTTATAAGGGAAAAAGCATATCTTTGGATGTTTTCTCCTATTTTGTTGGTGTTGCATGATTTAGAAGAAACAAGGAAAAAATCAAGCAATTCTAGGTTAAAACAAAAAATAAAAAGAAAGCCAGTTAAGTGCAAAGTTAAAAGTGTACAAGTGTTCAAGAGTAAAAGCTGAAAAGGGAATATGCATGAAGGCTGCATCTAACCATATCCGGTCACATATGTGCTTATGTGTGGTGTATTTTCAGTACAAGTCTCTTGATGTGGGATTTATTTATTCATTTAGTCACAATTTTTTATCCATAATTTAGCAATGTTTTGAGAATAAATTCATGTAAATCAATGCGTTTTATATATAACTAATGTGCTGAGGTAATTTATATGATTAGATTGATTTTAGGCTAAAAACAATAACGTTTGTCCCGAAAGATGGGTTGGAACTCAAAGAAAATCATGTAGGAATAAATTGCAGCAAAGATTGACTAAAGAAGGGTGTGTGTGGTACGAAACATGCACCATGCATCGGCCTCAACGCCCTAACGTTTTGAGAAAAGGGTTTATGTGGCAGAAATGTCTAGCAATGGATGTGCGACAAACTGAAAAAGAAGAAAATACTCATGATGATCTCGCAATGCGGACCTCCTACTCCGTGATGGAGGTTGTGTCGCACCCATTTGTTTTGCAGAATTACAGTTGATAAAGACAAAGCACATTCTCACTGGGATTCAGATATTTTTTTTCAATTAATATAAATAGTTCATAAGGATGACATTTTAGGGGTACAAAATAGAATTATGCCACAACCCATAACTCGAACTGTCAAAGACACCCACAATAACCCTCTAGTTGGTATGCC
The DNA here is from genome assembly GCA_018342035.1 of Solanum appendiculatum. Classification (NCBI taxonomy): domain Eukaryota; kingdom Viridiplantae; phylum Streptophyta; class Magnoliopsida; order Solanales; family Solanaceae; genus Solanum; species Solanum appendiculatum. The sequence goes on from JAGDQO010000459.1 coordinate 1,826,562, forward strand.
AAAACCGAAACTAAAGCAAAAGTTAAATACTAAACAGGAGATAAGGGTAAGCAAAAAACACATAAATGAACCACCAAGAATAAATATATACATCAAAGGTACAAAATATACAACATGAGCATTAATGAACAAGAAAGAAAATACATATACAAAAGATACCACCCCGAACCTGAAATCACTAGTATAAGAGCTTTTAACATTATGAGAATAAGGTTGTACGATACATAACTGTCTGACAATATACAAAAATAGACACAATAAATACAAGATGGAAAGCAGTAAGCCTCTAGACGCCAAGACACAACCAAAAAAGGCCTAAAAATAATGTCCGAATAGGAGGAATGAAAAAATGATGCAAAAATGACGCATTGTAACACCTCATAAGTTGGAAAGTTGAGTTGGAAAGAAAATTTCAGGAAAGTTGCTAGTGCAACTAGTTTACATACTAGAGTATGATTTGTACAATGGCTTACGACCCGTATATAACAATTGTGGATGAGGTTCTGAAACTTGGGAAAATATCAAATCTTAAAAGAGTTTTTAGGGACCAACATGACGGTTCGTATAATAGATCACGGTTCATAGCTAGCCATGATAAAAGTGAGTTCTAGACTTGGTTATTTTGTAAGACCTTGATTTGTACTGGTGATTGTATGGATCGTACAAGTTTATACGGTCTGTAGACCTTGGTTCATGGTTATGTCTGGGACCTGGGGAAATTTCAAGACATGAGATGTATGAGAAGGTTTACGGTCTCTGTAAATGGTTAATTAATGAATGTATAGAAAATATACTATTATATTATATTAACTTTTATAGATAGATAATATACAATACTTTTTATAAAGAAAACTACTAGATGATTTGTACTCATCTGTTCTATGAACTTCTTTTTTTGGGTAATCTTTCTATGAACTTCACCCCATGAATCTCCATGCAAAATGGGTCAAAAACTACCAAATAACTCAAATTTCCATTGAACAACTATTTCGAAATGACATCTTCAATGAAATCTAATCTTCAATTTATCAGCTTAAGTCAACTGATGTAAATTGTAAAAATCATTAAATAGAGTACACATTTACTGAAAACTGAGAGAAGTGTAAATTAGTCAAAATGACTTGTTATTTATGACTATTTTCTTCTCTGATTCTATTGTTTTTATTTTACTTCCTTTAAAAAAAAGGGTAATTAACATATCTATTTGTGTAACTAGTTAAATAAAAGACATCAAACTACAATGGAAAAGAGAAAATTTTCATATCAAAATTACTTTTCATGATCTCTAATCCCAAATAAATTTCCAGCAGGACTTAAAGTTGCAACCAAACCAATTAAATTAATCTAAGAAATTTAAATGGATACTCAAAGAAATTATTAGAAATATAGCTACAAAAACATAGATCTTGAATATTAAGAATGAAGAATCAACAACTCTAGTGATCAACTGCATCGTGGTCTTTGTTTACATCACCACTGTCAACTGCATAATAGTCTCCAAAATCAGCCCATAAACCCACACACAATTTGAATATTTCACGATAAATAGGATGGATTATTTCAGGCTAATATCCTCCAACCATAGAAATTGTGGTGCAACAGTAAGATTTAGCCGTCGATGCCTGTCCATGAAATTTCAAGTTAGGGATTAAATCATCGATGTAATTAATCAGTTCCTTTGATATTGAATCTGGAATTGAGCTTCCATGATTGAAGTAGTAATGATACATGGACTTCAAGATTGCTAAATCTTGGTCATAATCATACTCATCTTCTTCTTTAAACTCATTTTCGGACATTCCCCCTTTCTCAAGATTGGAAAATATAGGTACGATGTGCTTCAATTCATATAGTTTAGACATGGGACGTTTTCCTTTTCGGTCGGCTAATTTTTCATGTGCTTTCTCCTGCAAGAATTGATCGAATGACATGGTGACTCTTAATTCGTGAAAATATTAGAGCCGATAAAGAAAGCAAGAAAGAATTTTTTTTTACTTGGTTTAAATTGAACTGGGAATGAGAAGATGGTTAATTCTCTTGCATGATTTATAGAATATTTATTACACTAAAATCAGTAAAAAATTAATTTTAATAAATCTCACTTTGATTACCATCCAAAAATAATTCACATTCTAAATGAATGCTATGTCTTTTTTCGTGTTTTCAAAATATAACCCACGTGAAATTAAAGAGGTGGTTTGTCTATAGTGACAAGAAGTAAAAGGGACTATGAACATCATGCATGGTGTGAACTTATGATCTTTTTGCAAAACGGCATATTTTATGTACATATTTTTTATAAAATTAATTTAATATTATGTACACATTTTTTAGAATTAATTTAATATTATATGCTGGGCTCCTCTAGAAAGGCTAATTGTTGCACCTAGATTATTCAAGACTGAGTTAAGTCTTTTTCTTTTCACCTTTCTTCAATAGTGTTGGTGTAATATACCACAAATATAAACAAATTACAGTTGAAATAAAATGACAAAATAGTGAACCCATGTTCTGAAAATCTCATATCCTCATATATCTCGACGCATATAGAAAAAAAATAGTACATAGTAATAAAGTTATAAAAAATGTTTGGAACTCTTTTTGCCCCTCCTTGGCTGCTTTAACTTGTTTGCTCCTTAGGTGACTCGAATCCACATAAAAAAAGAGTGGAAGGTTGAGAATTCTTACTACCTGAGAAAAAAACATCACATGTTATGATTGTGTAATTAACGGAACTATCAAAAAAGTACCTTAATATTATATTAACTTTTATATATAGATAAAGATAAAATATTTTTTTCACAAGGAAAACTACCAGATGATCTATTCATATACTAAAGGCAAAGTATGTAGCAAACTCACAAAATCCACCGCTGTACAAATATATATCCCGGATGATAAGTACATTTTACTTCCAACCTTGAGAGGTTGTGCATTTGAGTCACCAAGGATATATATACATAAGTGACTATTGGTTGAGGCACATATACAAAAGGGAATTTAAAAAAAAAAATAAACATCACAATAACATATGGTATTCATGTAGTACATTTTTTAAATTTTCACTGGCCTAATTACTTTTTTCTTTTCTTTTCACAATAGTTTTTATACACCTGTTAAATTGTGTATTAGTGCTTTTTGTTCTTTAAATCAATCTCTTTCATGCCTTCTTATTTAATTAGTCCATCATCTTGATTTCCTCCTTCATTATTTTATCCATTCATCAGTTCTTCCATTTGGATATGGTGAAAATATTGGAGCCTATGAAGAAAGGAAAAATGTTTTGATTAAAATGAAAAACTTAGACAAAATAGTTTTAGTTTCAAAACATAAGAACTTACACTACCCGGGAAATCTTAAATCGTAAATCTTGAAGAAAGTTTACATGCCCCCCCTGAAATTTTTAGTGCTCGTATGGATAATTTTAAAATGTTACGGTTCAAGCAAGAATCTCGACCGTATAAGTTAATAAATTATTGAATAGAATCTTGACCGTTTAAGTTTGTTTAATACGGAAATATGATCAATTTTACTCTATGCAAATTAAGTTAATAAATTAAGGAAAAGGATTCCAAACATATAAAAAATATAGTACGGAAATAATCAATTGGAATATCATTACGTTAAGTTCATATATATTAGATTTGATACATCCCTCGTAGTGATAATCTCACTTGTCTCAGTGCTTTAAGTGAGAATGTTGATTTTTGGCTCGGAACACTTGGTCATGTAAGTGCTTATTTGATGAACAAACTTGTGTCGAACGATCTTGTCTGTGGGTTGCCAATGATAAAATTTGAAGATGACAAAGTTAGTGATGCATGTAATGAGTGGTGAATTTCTACTCATTTAAGGCTCTTTTATTATGATTTTGTGGCACTCAAGTAGAGAAAAAAGCTAATTATTCATTGAATTTTGTTGATTTCAGATATTTGTTGCTTGGGAGAAACATGATGGAAAAGAGTGGAAAAGGAGTTGAACCAGACAGAAGTATTGCCATAGATGTCGCACCTGCGTAGAGAGGTTTGCTTAAGAGAACAATCAACTGAGGTCAACAGACCCTTTAAGCAACCGTGTGGGAGTCGCTTTTGCGATCAGCCAAAAAAACCGGGGTTCACTTAAGCAGTAAGATGTTTGCTTTTGCAACATCTTCTTTTGAGAACACCTAGCTGGTTTTGCGAGGCATGACTATTTGGACAGGGGCAGAATTGGAATTTCACATGCTTTAGACCCAAATTCTCACAAAGGGCTGAGGAGATCCATCATTCCATACACGGAGACATTATTCAACATTGAACTTTATCTTTTTAGCTTAGAATAAGAGTTTATTGAAAAAATCTTAGTGTTCATCTTTGGGCTGAGACTTTGAAGGCAAGTTGCCTCACAATTCACATTTGGGTTTGAAGATTGTGTGCTTAATAGTAAAATTTCGTGTTCCCTTCTTCATTCCTTATTTTATATTTCTAGAATTGTGGGTGTAATAGTGTGATTGAAATTAGGGTTTAGTTCTAGAAATAGAAAAAGCTATTTGGATATTTGATTTGTCATTCTATTGCTTTTGTGATTCCTTGATTCTATGCTTAAATTAATGAAATGGGTTTAATCTAGTTTTCATGCTTTAATATATGATTTGAGAGTGCATGCTCAAATCTAACTTCCGATCTTTGTGGGTTGCTCGAAAGAGAATTCGTGAAGTGGAGAATTACATTAATAATAATATTTCCGCTTTAAGTCCTAAGTTTGAGACCGAAAGTAGAAGATTTGGGTCTACTTTATTGAATACTAAACTTGCAAGAAATAGGTATTTCGATTAAGGTATTAGATTGCTTTGTTGTTGAACATGATTGAGACTAAAAGATGATTTTGTGATATAACACTTTGAGAACGAAAGGAGATTAGTGTTGATTGATGATGATCTAGCCTATCTATGATTGATTTAGCATGTGTTGAATTGTAATGGATTGTTTTAATGTGGATTGAATTTCAAAATTTCCAATTCCCATATATCCCTTGCCTGATAGTGTCTTTGCCCAAATCCTTCATTTAGTTACCAAAATTGCTCTTAAATTGATAATATTTTACGATGGATGTGAAACACACTAAAAAAGCAGACAATACTCATGATGGATCTCGCAATATGGACCTCCTATTCTGTGGTGGAGGTTGTGTCACACTCCTATTTTATGCCGAATTAGAGTTTATTAGGACAAAGCAGATTCTAATTGGGATTTAGATTTTCATTTTATTATTATGAAAAGATCATAAGGATGGAATTTTAGGTTTACAAAATAGAATAATGTCACGACCCAAAACTCAAATTGTCATGGCACCTACAATAACCCTCTAGTAAGTATGCAAACATCCAAACTAAAGTGAAGGTAAACACTAAACAAGAGATAAGCGGAAGCAAAAAAGACAGTAATGGACCACCATGAATAAATATATACCTAAAAGGTACAAAATATACAATATGAGATTTAATGAACAAGAAAGAAAATACATCTACAGAAGATACCTTCCCGAACCTAATGTCATCGGTATAAGAGCTACTAACATTACGAGAATAAGGTTATACAATACATAACTATCTAACAATATACACAATAAATACTAGATGGAAAGCAATAAGCCCCTAGACGCCAAGACACAACTAAAAAGGCCTAAAATAATGCCAAAATGGGAGGGATTGCATCATAAATACTCTATGAAGCATTCTAACGCCTCACAAGGTTGAAAGTTGAGTTGGAAATAAAATTTTAGGAAATTTGCTAGTGCAACTAATTTACAAACTGAAGTACGGTTCGTACAATGGTTTACGACCCGTAGATACCAGTAGTGGATGTGTTTCTAAAAGTTGGGAAAATATCAAATCTCAGATGAGTTTGAACGGACCAACAGGACGGTTTGTATAACAGACAATGGTTCGTAGCTAGCAATCATAAAAGATACTTCTAGACTTGGTGATTTGTAAGACCTTGATTTGTACCGGTGATTGTACGGACCGTACAAGCTTATATAGTCCATAAACTCAAGTTCGTGGTTGATTTCTAGGACTTGGGGAAATTTCCAGTCATGAAATGTATGAGATGGTTTACGGTCCCTCTAAAGAATGAAGGTTTGTGGATAGGTGTTCATGATTAGGGATTCAGAATGTTGTTTCCTGTACATTGTCTATGGATGACCAGTACGGTCCGTAGAAGCGTGTACAGACCGTACATCGTGCCGTAGAGCCACTTCGGCAGTTTTAGCTTGGTGTTAATTTGATCTTTTCATACCCTTTTAATTTATAAATAATGTCATGTCTAGACTATTCCTAAGCTCTCTAACCGATTTTATACTTAAAATATCTCACATTCCCTTTCATACCCTCGAAACCCCAAAAGCTCTCAAGTCTTCGTGATTTCCTCTCAAGGTGAATTAGGATTTCTTCAATATCGAAGTCTCCTCTTTCAGTCTCAAGGCTAGGCTTCACAAAGTATGTGAGAAATTTATCAAAGATCTCTTTTCATTCATTGAATCCCGAAGAAACCTCAATTCCTTTACAATGATTTTTACCCAAATTTTCGCGTTTCATATTTATGTCATGAGTTCTATTGATTTAAGTATTTTTCATCATAATTGATCCATTTATGCATGATTTTATCTGCATTACAAGTTTTCAAGGCTTTTCACATAAACCCTTGCTATATGAATATGTTGACTATTATGAGCTAAGCTTTACGATTCTGCATGCCTTATGAATTTGAAGATATTATGAATCAAGGATACTTTCGAATAAACTGTCAACATGATTTTAAGAAATTAGGTTGCCTCCGATGGAAGTATTCTCATTATGAAAAGATAACCATGAATTAGATGCTTCCGATTAAGTGTCTCTTATGCGTTGATTATTTTATGAAATAATGATATTTTCAAGGAGCTATTCTTATGATTATAAGTCCTCCTGATTGAATTGGTATTGCTAGATTCTTATCATTTCAAAGACTAAAGATTATAAAAATGATTTGATTATACATATTTTCATTGGGAGTTTACTAGGCACCGAGTCAGACTAGTGGCTATTACCTAGGTCTCTGAATTACGTGCCCCTGTAGGATTGTCCCGATTGGGCATTAGCTAGTGGATCCACCTAAGCTTAAGAACTTGGTCCTTACCTTGGCAAGTAGGAAACTCTCTTTTCAGTGTGGGGGCAGTACACTGAACTTCATGTTATTGCTCATATGGTTTATGTCGGTTAAAGGTATCTCCCACAAAAGAATATGATTTACCAATAGCTTATATTTGTACGTATGCTATGACTTATACTTATGAAATGGTTTTAGCCTATTGCATTGACCTTTCTTAAGATTTATGAACTAACCTTGTCTAATTTATATGTTTACTTGATCATGCTTTATCAAGTTGTTAGACCTATCATGTTATCACATTTATACTAATACATCTTTTTTCATACTTCGGAGTACTGATGCATACATTCTCTTGTGCCTATATTGTCTTATAATATACGTTCTAACATTTCTCCATCTGGCCGTGGCTAGTCGATTGATCAGCTTTACTTAGATTTTGGTGAGTCCTCATGATTTTAGGGCGTGGCCACCATAAGAATTGCAGTCATTTGTGTTTTTCAGATTATTTCGTGAGTTAAGGCTTGTCCTAGCTGTACCTATTAGTAAAGGCTTATGTCAGACGTAGTATGATTCCATGTTTATAGTCATTGTACCTAGATTTTCCTTATGTGGAGATTGTCTATTGATGTTATATTCCACTTTATCTCTGTATTCCATTTATGTTGTTATCATAGTGTCATGCTTATGTCAAGTTGATTGTTTAGAGTCTTTCATGATTTTATTTTCCATGTCATGTCTAGGGGTAGTCCTAGGTCATGAAAAAGTTTACATTAAGAGCCCTAGGTTTTAGAAGAGTCATAGGTGTGTGATACTCTGCATTTAGTAGAGTTTTTTTTATGAGTGTGAAGAGCACCACATTTATGAATCGGAAGCTACAAGACGTTTATGAAACTTTACTTCTTTCGTTAATCTAAAGTTGTGCGATAGAGTTGAACTCTATCATGGTCATCCTTCTAACTCTTGTTCTATGTGTTTCAGAACATGCCTCCAAGATGAGCTCCCGTGAGAAGAAACATGAATGTGAAGTTCCTCACGCTTCGGTCGATCCTTTAGCCAAGCAAGTTCCCATGAGGAGTTTAGGGATGCTTTCCAAGTGTTGGCCCAAGCTATGTCCTAACAAGATAATAGAAAGGTGGTATCTCCCATGATCCAAAATGTGGTTATGGAGGCAACAAGGGTTCGAGATTTCACAAGTATGAATCGTCTAAAATTCGATGTTTCGAAAGTAGATGAGGATCCACAAGAGTTTGTTGAGGGGATTCAAAATATTGTGGATATTATGGGAGTGAGCTCTGTGGAAAAGGTGGACTTGGACGCTTATTAATTGAAAGGGGTTTCTCAAGTCTGGCTTACTCAATGGAAGGAGGAAAGGGCTGTTGATGTGGGTCCCTTGGATTGGGACAAGTTTAAAGAGGCATTTCTTGATTGGTTCTTTGTCTTTGATATGTGGGAGGTTAAAGTGAAAGAATTTATCAACACGAAGCAGGGTAATATGTATGTGAAGGAATACTCTTTGAAGTTCACTCAATTGCCTAAATATGCTCCGACAATAGTTGCCGATTTTAGAGCTCGTATGAGCTAGTTTGTTTCGGGCGTAACTGATATGTCAAGGTTGATGATTCATTCTCAACAAATTAAGGAATAAAATTTTGAAGAGAATTCTAGAGAGAATAAGAGGGCAAGGAAAGATGGTGGTGCTTTCCCACACTTGAGGTTCGGTGGAAGTGGTTGGTTCAAATAAAAGTTCTCTGGCCCAATTTCATCTAGTGCCTCAATTTAGAGGTTCAACAAGGATAGTGTGTCTAACCCTAAACCTCAAGGATACACTTCTAGTGGATCTAATTTCTCCATATGACGGAGGTGTGGGAAGAGCTATCCGAGAGTTTGCTTAGCCAATTCTAGTGCATATTTTGGTTGTGGTACGACTAGACATTGATTGAGGGATGGTCCTTCCGAGGCTATCAAGGGTGGAGATGCTCGTCGTCAGGCTCAGCCTAGTGCTTCTTTAGGTTGTCTGACTATGTAGGGTGCTTCTTCTAGTTCTGGTAGTCAGCATCAGAATAGATTTTATGTTCTTTAAACTTGTCATGATTAGGAGGGTTCTCTAGTTGTGGTAACTAGTATGTTACAAGTCTTTCAGTTTGATGTTTATGCATTTCTTGGCCCAAGTGCTATATTTTCTTTTGTGACTCTTTTTGTGGCTATGAAGTTTGATGTCAGTCCTGAAATTCTTTTAGAACCTTTCTCAGTCTCTACTCCTATTGGTTATTCTATTATTGCTAAACGGGTCTATAAAAAGTGTCCGGTTTCAATTTCCCAAAATATCATCCCAAATGATTTTGTAGAGTTAGACATGATAGATTTCAATGTAATTCTTTATATGGATTTGCTTTATACTTGTTATGCTTCCATTGATTGTAGAACTCGAGTGGTCAAATTCCATGTTTTGAACAAACTTATCTTAGAATGGAAATGTGTAAATGCCATGCCTATAAGTTGGTTTATCTTGTGCCTTAAGGCGAGGAAGATGATTTCTGAGGGTTACATATATCATCTTGTTCTAGTTAGAAACATGGATTTTGAACCCCTACTCTAGAGTCAGTTCCAATTGTTAATAAGTTTCCAGAAGTGTTACTGATTATCTTCCTAGTGTTCCTCCTCAAATGGAAATAGACTTTTGAATTGACTTTCTTCTAGATAAGCAACCTATCTCTATTCCTCCTTACCAAATGGCTCCGGAGGAACACAAGAAATTAAAGGATCAGTTGAAAGATTTGTTGGATAGGGGTTTCATTAGACAGAGCATTTTACCCTGGGGTGCTTTAGTTTTGTTTTTTTAGAAGAAGGATGGTTCTTTCCGTATGTGTATTGACTATCGGCAAATGAACAAGATCACCATTAAGAATAAGTATCCTATCCCAATGATCGATGACTTGTTTGACCAACTTCAAGATGCTAGCTTTTTCTTAAAGATGGATCTTCGATCGGGCTATCATCAGTTGAGGGTTCGAGAGTGTGACATTCCAAAAAAGTCTTTTCAAACTTGGTATGGCCACTATGTATTCTTAGTCATGTCCTTTGGGTTGAAAAATGCCCCCGCATCTTTCATGGACCTAATAAATAGAGTGTTAAAGCAATACCTTGATATGTTTGTGATCCTGTTTATTGATAATATATTGATTTACTCATGTAGTGAAGATGAGCATGCCGATCATCTAATGATCATCATTAAAATTCTCAAGGATTATTATTTGTTTGCTAAGTTCAACAAATTTAAGTTTTGGTTAAAGTCCATTGCATTCTTTTGCCATATTGGTTTTTGTAAGGGTATTCAAGTTGATTCTAAGAAGACCGAGGTGGTTAAGAACTAACCTAGACCTCTTTTCCCTCAAGATATTTAGAGTTTCTTAGGTTTAGATATATTTTATAGAAGGTTTGTTGAAGTGTTTTCCTCTATTGCATTGACTTTGACTTCCTTGGCTAAGTAAAGATGAAAGTTCGATGGTCGGAAGCTTCTGAGAAATGTTTTCAAGAATTGAAGAATAGACTCACTTTAGCAAGTTTTAGCATTAGCATAAGGTTCCGAAGGATTTGTGGTATATAGTGACGCTTCCAGGATTAGGCTTTGTTGTGTTTTAATACAGCATTGTAGTGTAATTGCATATGCATCAAGAAAACTTAAGGTTCATGAAAAGAACTACCCTACTCATTATTTTGAGTTAGCAACGATTGTGTTTTGTTTGATGATTTGAAGACATTATTTGTGCGATGTCCATATGTATATGTTCACCGATCATAAGAGTTTGTAGTATGTGTTTAAGCAAAAGAATTTAAATCTTCACAAAAGGAGATGACATAAATTTTTGAAGGATTATGATATGAGCGTCCTTTACTATCCAGGTAAGGCAAATGTGGTTGTCGATGCTCGTAACCGATTGTCCATGAGTAGTGTTGCTCATGTTCAAAATGGTAAAAAATAAGTTCGGTCATGATGTTCATAGACTAGCTCGTTTGAGTGCTCACTTGGTTAACTTAGAATATGGTGGTTGTATTGATTAGAACAGTTTAGAATTGTCTCTTGTGTTTGATATTAAGGCAAAGCAAGGTAATAATCCGACTTTGGTTGAGTTGAAGAAAACGGTACCTATAAAAGCTATTGATGCTTTCTCCTAAGGAGGAGATGGTGTGCTACGATATAAGGTCATTTGTGTGTTCTGAATGTTGATGAGTAGAGGCAATAAATATTACGACAAGCTCACAGTTCTCGGTATTCTATTCACCCAAGAACAGCTAAGATATATCATGATCTATTGAAAGTCTATTGGTGAAATAGGATGAAGAAAGATGTTGCAGAATATGTGGCTAAGTGTCTGAATTGCCAACAAATGAAAGTTGAGCATCAGAAGCCGGGAGGTATGACCCAAGATATTAGTATTCCTACTTGGAATTGGGAAGATTTGAATATGGACTTCATTACGGAATTACCTCATACTCATTGGCAACATGATTCCATTTGGGTCATCGTGGATTGGATGACGAAATTGATATATTTCATTCCCATGAAGACTTCATATTATGCTGAGGATTGTGCTAAGTTGTATATCCAAGAGATGTTTAAGTTGCATGATGTGCCCTTATCCATTATATAATATCGAGGTACCTAGTTTACTTTCAGTTTCAGAGTTCTTTCCAAAAAGGCCTTAGGACCCAAGTTAAGCTTAGTACAACCTTTTACCATCAGGTTGATGGTCAAGCCAAGCGTACTATTTATACTTTGGAAGATATCTTGAAAGCTTGTGTGATTGACTATAAAGGTAATTAAGATGATAATTTGCCTTTGATTGAGTTTGTTTATACTAATAGTTATAACTCGAATATTCAGATGGCTCTGTTTGAGGATCTCTATGGTAGGAGGTGTAGGTCTCCTATTAGTTGGTTTGAAGTAGGAGAGGGTGCTTTGATAGGGCCTGAGTTAGTTTATGAGGCTACGTAAAAGATTTGACTAATCCAGGATCATTTCAGAGCGGCTCAAAGTTGACAGAAATCCTATGAGGATGTTAGAAGAAGAGATCTTGAATTTGATGTCCATGATTGGGCTTACTTAAAAATCTCACCTATGAAGGGTGTGATGATATTTGAAAAAAAAGGGAAGCTTAGTCCCCATTGCGTAGGCCCATATAAGATTTTTAGGTGTTTAGGCAAGGTGGCCTATGAATTGGATTTGCCTTCTGATTGGGCATCGGCGCATTCGGTGATCCATATTTGAATGTTGAACAGTGTATTGGTGATCCTACTTCCGTTGTACCATTGGTGTGAAAGAGAATTCCTATGATGAAGTTCTGGTTGAAATTCTGGATCGTTAAGTACAGAAGTTGAGAAATAAAGAACATGTTTCGATGAAAGTTTTTTGGAGGAATTAGTTAGTACAGGGTGATACTTGGAAGCCGAAGCTGATATGATGTCCAAGTACCCCCACCTCTTACCCTATACTTCAGTTTCAGCTTGAGGTATTAGTTCCCAATGTTCACTCCCTTGAATTCATGCGTTTTGGCTATTCTCGTGTTTCAATATGCATGTGTATTCATGAAATCAAATTTAAAGTTCATGTTTTAGCTTGGGGTAGATTACTCCTTGGTTTTATGCATTTTGATATGTTCTGCATTCATGTTGGTTATTAGATCTCTTTCCCTACTTCATTTAAGCAAGCTTGAGTCTCATTCAAGGACGAATGTTCCAAAAGGGAAAGATATTGTAAGACCTTGAATGTTGAAAGTTGAGTTGGAAAGAAAATTTTAGGAAAGTTGCTGGTGCAACTGGTTTATGAACTGGAGTATGGTCTGTACAATGTTTAACATCGCATAGATAGCAATGTGGATAGAGTTCTGAAAGTTGGGAAAATATCAAATTTGAGATGAGTTTTATGGACCAAGAGGAAGGACCGTATAATGGACAACGGTCCATCGATAGCTATCGTAAAAGTTCTTTCGTGAGACCTTGAGTTGTACGTGTGATTGTATGCACAGTACAAGTTTATACGATCTGTAGACCTTGGTTTGTTCTTGATGTCTGTGACTTGGGGAAATTTCATGACATGGGATGTACGAGAGGGCTTATGGTCCATGGAATGAACGACAGTTCATGGATAGGTGTTCGTGGTCTGGTGTTCTGATTATTTGTTTCCAGTACTTGGTGTACATATGACTATTACGGTTGGTAGAAGCATGTACAGACTGTACATGGTGCCATGGATCACTTTGATAGTTTTAGCTCAGGGTTAATTGGGTCTTTTCTTACCCTTTTAATTCCTAAACTATGTCGTTTCTAGTCTACCCTAAGCTCTATAACCTATTTTATACTCCAAATTTCTCCCATTCTAACTCATTCCCTCTAAACCCCAAAAGCTATTAAGTATTCCTCTCCAAGGATTTCCTCTCAAGGTGAATTAAGGTTTCTTCAAGCTCCAAGTATCCTCTTTCAAGCTCAAGTCTAGGTTTTATAAAGGTATGTGAAAAATTCATCAATGGATCTGTTTTCATCTATTGAGTCTCAAAGAATCCTCAATTCCTCTCCTATGATTCTTACCCATATTCTAGGGTTTCATGTTTATGTTATGGGTTCTACTGATTTAAGTATTTTTCTTCATAATTGATCCATTTATGCATGATTTGTTCAAGGCTTTTCACATGAACGTATGCTATATGAATATACTGACTATGAGCTAAGCCTTGAGATTTTGCATGAATTATGAATTTGGAGAGATTATGATTCAAGTATACTTTCGAAAAAACTGTCAACGTGATTTTATAAAATTAGGTTACTTCTGATTGAAGTATTCTCATTATTAAAAGATTACCATGAATGAGAAGCTTTTGATTAAGTGTCTCTTATGCATTGATTATGTTATGAAATTATGGTATTTTAAAAGAGTCATCATTATTGAATTGGTATAAATAGATTCTTATCATTTCAAAGACTAAAGATTATGAATATGATTTGATTATACATGTTTTCGTTGGGAGTTTACTTAGCACCGAGCTGTAATAGTTGTTATTACCCATGTCCCTGAACTACGTGCCCCCATAGGATTGTCTTGATTGGACATTAGCTAGTGGATCCACCTAAGCTTAAGAACTTGGTCCTTACCTTGGAAAATAGGACACTCTCTTTTCTGTATGGGATCAGTACACTAAACACCATATTGTAGCTCACATGGTTTTATGTCAGTTAATGATATCTCCCACAAAAGAATATGATTTACAAATAGGTTATATTTTATACTTATATTGTCACGACCCAAGGTACCCCCTAGACATGACATGACGTACAAGACCCGAAAGGCCTCATACTAGATACTTAACATACATACATACAAGATCATATAGATTTAAGAGTTCAAAAGACAATATCATATAAAAGCTTATAAGAAAATAGCGGAAGTCTACATCTCATGTCTCAAAGCCAATCTATCATAAGAATGAGAAATAAAGTTTTGAACGTAACCCAATACAATGCTAAAATGAAAGAACATAAAAGTAAGAACACTAGGCTATGTCCACGAATGGATGAGGACTCACCAAGTCTTCAATAATTCTTCTACTAAGCTCTAGCCACGAATAGAGGTAGAATCGCCAAGCCCAACACTATCAAGTCAATGTAGGCAAGAGTATGTGTTAGTACATCAAGTATCAAGTATGATAGCAATGCACAAAATCATTTAAAACATGCTAAAATGGGACATTTTCATGACATGCAATGACCAAGCTAAAACATGAAAGAGTTTAGAAACATAAGTCATAAACCATGGTCAAAGCAAGCTAAACATCTTTACTTTACTTGAGAAACATCATGAAAGCACTTTAGTTCTTTGTTTGTGGGAAATAGCCTTAACCGACATATAAGACCATGTGAGCTATCAACATGGAATCTGGTTTCTAACCCCACACCGATAGGGCCATCCTACTTCCCAAGGTAGGACCCTTTACTTAACATATGGCTTACGTGGATCCACTAGCTAGGATTTATCATAGACCATCATCCTATGGTCGCACATAGTTTATGGGACATGGGTAATCGCCACTTGTCCACTCGGTGCTAAGCATAATTCCCACGGATTAGACATAGTTCAATTATCATAAGTAGACATGGGTAATCGCCTCTTGTCTAGCTTAGGGAACATGGGAGATCGCCTCTTCTCCCTTCTTTAGAATAGCTCTTTAATCGTCGATTCAAATTTAGTTGAGCAAGCCTTTCAACAAGTTATGAATAATTACATGTGAGAAAACCTTTCACATTCATGGGTTGAGTAATATGTGGGAATTTCCTTTCACAACTCAACAACAACATTAACATATCATAAACGTTGATGCTTCAATCTCAAAGCACCCATAATTCATCATTAGCTTCATAAGAGACATGCATGATTTCATAAACTTCATCTTTACATAGTTCATCATGCTCATAACTTACAAATCATAGAGTCCACATGGATTCATAAGAATTCATCTTAAATCATGCAATTCAATGCAAACTCATGCCTAGAAAACAATAAACAAGGTGATTTGACCTTAATTGAAGTAACCCACATAATAGAGGAAAATCATTGTTTTTGGTTGATCATTCTTACTTTCATGAAATCATCCTTAAGTCATTCATAATCTCATCATGAAAGTCTTAGCTTAGGAATCATAATTCGTACATGGATTCATAGAGATTTCATAACATTCATCACTTTGTAATTCAACCCACCAACAAAGCATAAATTCTGAAATTGGGGGAATTGGCATGGGTTCATGAGGATTCATCTAATATCACAAAATTCAACTCAATTTATACTTCAAAGTTCATAAAACAATCATTTGAGGCGACATTGCAAAAACCCATAAAATAGAAGAAAGCCCTAAATTCAATTGGGAACTTCTAACTTGAAAATTTAAGATTTTAGGGATTCCATGGAGGAAAGGTCTTCATGGATGAAGACTATCATACCTTAGTACTCTATTTCCTTAAGCAATGGATGAAGAAACACTTGATTTCTTGAACCCTCGCTTGCCCTCTTCTTCTTTTTCTAATTTCTAGAGAGAGAAATATTTGAGAGAGGAGAGCTTTGGGAAATTTGTAAAGTGATTGGAAAAGGGTAGATTTTGAGATTAAAGGGGCTCATGCAGTGTAAGGGAATGAAGGGAACCGACATTAATGAGTAAATATGTCATTAGGTGATAAGACTAAAAGCCCCTCTTAAAATTAACTGCCAGACCCTATCGACGATTTTCATGGACCGTCCTGGTCAACCGTCGTTGGGTTCAGAGACGATCAAATAGGACCCTGCAACGATGTGTCCCATATACGTTTCATAGATTGGACGACGGTCCGTCCTGGCAATCAGTCGTTGGGGTCCTGAAACTTGACATTTTGAAAACATTAGCCTGCCACCCATGGTTCCTACCTACAGGTCGTAAGTCAACCTACGGTTCGTTGGTCACCTCCGTCATTACTGGCACCAACCCAGAAAATTAGAAATTTTCCACCCTTTTTAATCCGGGGTATTACATTATCTCCCCCTTGGGTACATTCGTGCACGAATGAGAATCAAGACATCATAAGGAGGATAAGAAACAAGAGCTAACAACCTAACCTAGAATGCAATAACATCAATTCACATATCCGAGGAGGAAACATCAACTCCAAGCTAAGGCATGTTCCACACATCATTTCATCAAGACTTTATGCAACTCATACTCAATGCACATAATGATAGATAAATCAGTCAAGCTAGCTCATTTTCTGAAAATTAGACTCTTCATGAACTTGCATAATCAAGGAATCATGGAAATACCTATGACACATGAAACAAAAACAATGAACCATGAGGAAGTAGATACCTCAAGCTAGAGTAGGATCGGAGGGAAAAAGATGAAGATATCGGAAAATCATATCGGCCTCGGCCTCCCAACTATAACCCTAACTAATTGATTCCTCCAAAGAACCTTCACGGAAGCAACTTCTTTATTTCTTAAATTCTGGATTTGTCGGTCTAAAATCTCAACTGGAGCTTCTTCATAGGAAAGACTATCCTTTATGCCAAGATTATCTAATGGCACTAAAGATGTCGTATCACCAACACATTTCTTCAACAAAAAGACACGGAAAATTGGATGCACCGATGCCAAATCATTAGGCAAGTCAAGTTCATAAGCAACCTTACCAAAACGTCTCAAAATTTGATATGGGCCCACATAACGGGGACTAAGCTTCCCTTTATTTCCAAACCTCATTACACCCTTCATGGTTGAAATTTTCAACTAGATCCAATCATCAATTTCAAATTCTAAATCTCTCCTTCTAACATCAACATAAGACTTTTGTCGACTTTGAGCCGTTTTAAACCTTTCTCTAATAAGCCGAACTTTCTAAATAGCCTCTTTTACCAACTCGGGACCTATCAAAGCAACTTCACCAACTTCAAACCAACCTATAGGAGATGTAAACCTCCTACCATAAAGTGCCTCAAATGGAGCCATACCAATACTAGAATGGTAGCTATTATTATAAATGAACTCAATCAAAGGCAAATGATCATCCCAGTTACCCTTCAAATCAATTACACAAGCTCTAAACATATCTTCCAAAGTTTGGATAGTACGTTCCGGGTGTCCATCCGTTTGAGGATGAAAGGCTGTACTAAGCTTAACACGAGTACCAAGACCCTTTTAGAAGGATTTAAAAAATTGAGAGGTGAATTGTGCACCACGATCAAAGATAATGGATAAAGGCACTACATGCAAACTAACCATTTCTTACAAGTACAACTTAGCAAAATCCTCCGCTGAATAAGAAACCTTGATGGGAATGAAATAAATAGGCTGATTTTGTCATTCGATCTACACTAACCCAAATTGAATCATATTGTCGCCGAGTGCGTGGTAAACCAACAATAAAGTCCATATTCAGATCTTTCCATTCCAAGTAGGAATACTAATATCTTGGGTCAAACCTACAGGCTATTGATGCTCAACTTTCACTTGTTGACAATTAGGACATTTAGCCACAACTCCGCAATATCCTTCTTCATCCCATTTAACCAATAGATCTCCCACAAATTACGGTACATCTTGGTAGCCCCCGGGTGGATGGAATATCAAGAACTATGGACTTTCGATAAAAAATTTCCTCTTAAGTCATCTACATCGGGAACATACACACGACCTTGATATTGAAGTACACCGTATCCCCCTTGGGAGAAAGCCTCAACGGACCTTTTGAGCACCGCTTCCTTCAACTTAACATAATTAGGGTCAATATCTTGTTTATCATTTTCATCATGCACAAAAGATGATTTGGAACCATTTTGAACCATAACACCACCTTTAGTGGAATTAATCAACCGAACACCCAATCGGGCCAATCTATGAACATCACGAACCAACTCTTTCTTACCATACTCAACATGAGCAATACTACCCATAGACAACCTACTAAGAGCATCCATCACCACATTAGCCTTACCGGGGTGATAGAGGACACTAATGTCATAATCTTTTAACAACTCAAGCCACATTCTTTGGGGAAGTTTTAGGTCTTTTCGTTTAAACACATATTGCAAACTCTTGTGGTCGGTAAAAATATCAACATGCACACTATATAAATAATGCGTCCGAATCTTTAAGGCCAACACAACCGCCGCTAATTCAAAGTATTGGGAAGGATAGTTCTTTTCATGGATCTTAAGTTGTCTTGAAGCATAAGCGATGACCCTCACATTTTGCATAAGTACACCTCCTAGCCAAATTCTCGAGGCATTACAAAAAACCACAAACCCATCGGACCTTTCCATTAAGGTCAACATCAGAGCCGAAGTAAGTCTATTCTTCAGTTCTTGGAAACTCTTCTCACATACTTTGAACCAAGTGAACTTAGCCTTCATTTGAGTCAAAGCTGTTAATGGAGAAACGATCGAAGAAAACCCTTCAACAAATCTCATATAATAGCTAGCTAAACCCAAGAAACTATGAATATCCGAAGGTGATAGAGGTCTAGGCCAATTATTAACCGCATCCGTCTTCTTAGGATCTACCTCAATACCTTTACCGGAGACAATGTGACATAGAAAAGCCACGGACCTTAGTAAAAATTCACATTTACTAAACTTCACAAAAAGTTGTTGGTCCTTGAGGACTTGCAATACAATCCTCAAATGATCGGCATGCTCATCCTCACTCCTTGAGTAAATCAGAATATCATCTTTGAACACAATCACAAACATATCAAGATATTGCCTAATCACCCTATTCATCAAATCCATAACGGCGGCTGGAGCATTTGTCAACCCAAACGACATCACTAGGAATTCATAATGGCCATATCTAGTCTTTAAAGCCGTTTTTGGAATATTATATTCTTTCATCCTCAATTGGTGATAACCCGAACGAAGATCAATCTTAGAGAAGTAACTAGCCCCTTGAAGTTGATCAAACAAGTCATCTATCCTTGAAAGAGGATACTTATTCTTAATGGTTACCTTGTTCAATTGACGGTAGTCAATGCACTTACAGAGTGAACCATATTTCTTCCTTACAAACAAGACCGGAGCACCCCATGGAGAAACACTTGGTCAGATGAAACCCTTATCCAACAAATCCTTCAATTGTTCCTTAAATTCCTTAAGTTCTACCGGAGCCATTCGGTAAGGAGGAATAGAGATAGGTTGTGTATTCGGGAGAAGGTCTAACCGAAGTCTATTTCCCTTTTGAGAAGGACTGCGGGCAAATCGTCGGGAAACAGTTTCTGAAACTCATTACCAACAGGGATCGACTCAATATTAGGGGTTTCAAAACCCACAACTCTCACCTTAACAAGATGTTATATGCACCCCTTAGAAATCATCTTCCTAGTTTTAAGATAAGAAATAAATTGACCTCTAAATATAGAATTTCCCCCCTTCCACTCTAGGATAGGCTCATTTTTTAATTGAAACTTTGCCACTCTGGTCCTACAATCAATAGAAGCATAACAAGAGTGCAACCAATCCATCCCAAGAATAACATCAAAATCTAACATATCAAGCTCTACAAGATCAACATGAGTGACTCTACGGGATAAGGATACGGGACAATTTCTATAGACTCTCTTAGCCACAATATATTCACCAATCGGAGTTGAGACATGAAAAGGATCTAACAACACATCCGGAACAACATCAAACCTCATAGCCACATATGGCGTCACAAAAGACAAAGTAGCACCGGGATCAAGCAAGGCGTAAAAATCAAAGTGAAAAACTTTCAACATATCGGTAACCACATAGGGAGAATCCTCTTGCTCATGACGAGCTTGAAGTGCATAGAATCGGTTTTGCTTCTCATTTCCACTAGAACTCGATGGATGTTTAGATTGAGTTCGTCGACGGTTATCCCCTTCATTTTTAGCCACTAATGGGTAATCCCTTATCTTGTGATCCATCTTACCACAACCAAAGCATGCATTAGAGCCGGCTAGACACTTACCATCATGCTTTTTCCCACACTTAGCACTAGTAGTCGATGAAAAACCACCACCATTCCCTCCTTGAGGCATAGGGTTGGACATAGGAGGAGCATTGGAGGAACCTTAACTAGAGAACTCTTGTCAAAATCTAGAATGACCATGTCCATCGAACCTTGAGTGTGAAAAGTTACCATCGATGGTCTGAGCCCTCTTTTCCTCTCTAGACCTTTCCTTGAGTTTCTGCTCTTCTATTTGTTGAGTATACACCATGAGACGACAAATATACATGTCATTGACAAGCATAGAGGTACGACACTCATTGACCACCATGTCAGACACTCCCAAAACAAACTTACTCATTCTTGCCCTAGGATCGACAACTATAGAAGGAATATATCGAGACAATTGTGTGAACTACAAAGCATACTCTTTCATACTCATGTTTCCTTGACGAAGATTGATGAACTCAAGCATCCTTGCCTCCCTCATCTCAAGGGGAAAGAACCTATCAAGGAAAGCAGTCTTAAATTTCTCCTAATCAAGAGGACCCTCATTAACCGCCCTCCCTTAATTCAATTGGTTGAACCAAACTTGAGCAACACCCTTAAGTTGATAAGCGGCCAACTCCATCTTCTCCTCCGGCGTCACACCCATGATAATTACCACTTTGTACACCTCATCGATGAACTCTTGAGGATCTTCCTCAACCGTAGAGCCATGAAATTCTGGAGGGTTCATTCTAGTGAAGTCCCTCACCCTTGATGCCACCGTACCCACATTTGGGTTCACGGGAGCCACAGTCCTTCTATTGGTTTGAGTCGTCACGGTTTGAGCCAATGCTAGAAAGCAGCCCGAAACTCCGCGTTAGTTACCTATTCGGCCAAAGGATCGGCTAGAACTTGAGGAGCTTGAGGAGGAGTTTGTTGTTCCACATTCTCTCCCACATTCCTTCTAGCATAAGCTCTCCGGGTAGCCATATCCTGAAACGCATAGGATAGGGATTAGGAGAGAGACATATAGAGTTACACTCTATCGCACCACTTAGGAGTAATAAAAGAAGTGGAGTTTCCTAATCATCTTATAGCCTCTCATTCATAAATGTGGCGTGCTTCACCCTCATGAACAAGACTCTAATCGATGTGGCTTATGAGACATCCTAGGATCTTTCTAAAACCTTGTGCTCTGAATACCGAGTTTGTCAAGACCCAAGGTACCCTCTAAACGTGACAAGGCGTACAATACCTCGAAAGGCCTCATACAAGCCACTTAGCATAAATACATACAAGATCATAGAAATTTAAGAGTTCAAAAGACAATATCATATGAAAGCTTATAAGAAAATAGCGGAAGTTTACATCTCATGTCTCAAAGCCAATTTATCATAATAATGATAAATAAACTTTGGGACGTAACCCAATACAATGCAAAAATTAAAGAACATAAAACTAAGAACACTAGGCTATGTCCTCGAATGGATGAGGACCCACCAAGTCTTCAATAATCCTTCTACTAAGCTCTAGCCACGAATAGATGGAGAATCGACATGCCCTACATCAACAAGTGAATGTAGGCAAGAGTATGCGTTAGTACAATAAAGTACCAAGTATGAGAGCAGTGCACAAAATCATTTAAAATATGCTAAAACGGGACATTTTCATGACATGCAATCACCAAGCTAAAACATGAAAGAGGTTAAAAACCTAAGTCATAAACCATGGTCAAAGCAAACTAAACATCTTTACTTTACTTGAGAAACATCATAAAAGCACTTTAGTTCTTTGTTTGTGGGAAGTAGCCTTAACCGACATATACGACCATGTGAGCTATCACCATGGAATCCGGTGTCTAACCCCATACCGATAGGGCCATCCTACTTGCCAAGGTAGGACCCTTTACTTAACATATTGCTATCGTGGATCCACTAGCTAGTGTCTATCATAGAACATCATCGTAAGGTGGCACATAGTTTGTGGGACATGAGTAATCGCCACTTATCCACTCGGTGCTAAGCATAATTCCCATAGATTATACATAGTTCAATTATCATAAGTAGACATGGGTAATCACCTCTTGTCCCTTCTTTAGATAAGCTCCTTAATCATCGATTCAAATTTAGTTGAGCAAGCGTTTCAACAAGTTATGAATCACTACATATGAGAAAACCTTTCACATTCATGGGTTGAGTAATATATGAGAATTTACTTTCACAACTCAACAACAACATTAACATATCATAAACTTTGATGCTTCAATCTCAAAGCATCCTTAATTCATCATTAGCTTCATAAGAGACATGCATGATTTCATAAACATCATCTTTAGATAGTTCATCAAGCTCATAACTTAAAAATCATAGAGTCCACATGGGTTCATAAGAATTCATCTCAAATCATGCAATTCAATGCAAACTCATGCATAGAAAACCATAAACAAGACAATTTGACCTTAATTGAAGGAACCCACATAATAGAGGAAAATTATAGTTTTTGGTTGATCATGCTTACTTTCATAAAATCATCCTTAAGTCATTCATAATCTCATCACAAAACGTCTTATCTTAGGAATCATAAATCATACATGGATTCATAGAGATTTCATAACATTCATCACTTTGTAATTCAACCCACCAACAAAGCATAAATTCTAAAATTTGGGAAATTTGCATGGGTTCATGGGGATTCATCTAAATTCATGATATTCAACTCAATTTATATTTCAAAGTTCATAAAACAATCAATTGAGGCGACATTGCAAAGAACCCATAACATAGAAGAAAACCCTAAATTCAATTGGAAACTACTAACTTGAAAATTTGAGATTTTAGAGATTCCATGGAGGAAAGGGCTCCATGGATGAAGACTATGATACCTTAGTACTCAATTTCCTTAAGCAATTGATGAAGAAACACTTGTTTTCTTGAACCCTAGCTTGCCCTCTTCTTCTTCTTCTAACTTCTAGAGAAAGAAATATTTGAGAGAGGAGAGCTTTGGGAAATTTGTAAAGTGATTGGAAATGGGTAGATTTGGGGATTAAAGGGGATTATATTGTGTTAGGGAATGAAGGGAACCGACATTAATGAGTAAATAAGTCATTAGGTGAAAAGAGCAAAAGCCCCCTTATAATTAACTGCCAGACCCTATCGACGGTTTGACCTACGGTTCGTAGGTCAAACCACAGACTGTCCTGGTCAACCGTCATTGGGTTCAGAGACTGTCAACTTTGACCCTTTAACAACGGGTCCCATCTACGGTTCTACATTGGATGATGGCCCGTCCTGGAAATCCGTCGTTGGGATCCTGAAACTTGACATTTGTAAAACATTAGCCTGCCACCCACGGTTCCCACCCACGGTTCCCTCCTTTTTAATCCGGGGTATTACATATATCATTACTTCTACTTATGAATTGGTTTTAGCCGATTGCATTGACCTTGCTTATTACTTATGATCTAAGCTTCTCCGATTGATATGTTTTACCTCGTCATGCATTATCATGTTTTCAGACTTTGGACTTTTTAGCTTCTTTTTGCTTTATCTTGCCCTTGCCTTGTTCTCAAGTCTCCTTGCTTTACATAAACAATTTAGCATTAGTTATGAGTGAAAACTAGACATTAAGGGCACCAATTTTGTACAAATGAAGCTTTAAATGAGTCAAAACTACCGACTCATCTGTGGCTAGTAAAATAGGGCCTACGCTTATCTTTCAAGACAAGTCAGGTATATAATTTCGCCTTGAAATACATTTAGCAAAAGTTCTATACATCATGAATATATAAAAAATGAATCAAATTCTTGACGTAAAAGGCATGACAATGCAATAAAATTTAAAGCTAAACACAAAATCAATTAAATCAGATGACTTTTTACAATCTACAACGGGGAGATCCAGCTTGTAAATCATAAAGACAAATCAAGAATGTATGCACCGTGACAACAGATTGCTTGTCTTGCAAGAGGTGTGGCACAAGACTTAATTAATGACTAAAACTTAGCATTTTCCCTTAAGAAACACATTTCTCAATCTATCATAGGGAAACTCCAAACCGGTTTGACACAGAAAGATAAAAAGAAGAAGAAAACTATTTTCCTTTTCGGGAAAGAACCGTGGCATAAAAAAACCCCTTTGAGTAAATTCAACTAACTACACTTCACAAAGAAAAAAATTAATCATGCACCATATATTCATTGAGAGAACAAGGCATGTTGAAGGCACTAAGCACAAATTTTCAAGTAGGGGTAGTAAGAACAATAGATTAAATGTAAAATCATCCCGGTTAACAAACAAACCCAAAAAAATCTATAAAATCATAAACATAAAAATAAAGGGCAGCGAGGGTGAAAAACTTTCATAAATTTTAAATTAAGCCCACCAAGGACCTCAAAATACCTAACAGACACGATAAGGGCCCAAAAATAACAATGGATGACATTATGGCCCACCAAAGTCTTCAAAATGTTCAACATGCCCGATAAGAGCCCAAAACAACCAAAGATCAAAATTCATAAAATATCCCCAAACATGAACTAGGATTGTCCCCAATGCTTTTACACTCACTTAGGGGGTAGAAAGAGACTGCTCACACTCCTCGTAGTGTGGTAAAACATGCTCTACCTCACTGCAACGACACATTTTCTTCTGACTCTTCACTATCGTTCTATGCTTGATGGTTCAAACATGTCTCTTTTGTTTGCTCATGGTGCATTCGACATCTCTTCAATGTCGGGACATCTGTATCTTTTTAATTCTCCACATCTATCACTCCTTCTATAGGAAATGACTCACCAAAGCTGAAGTATTCGATCCCGACTTTGTCACAAAGATGACTAATAAGCACCAAAAAAAGCCTTTTGTCAAATCTGTACTACGACAATCTCCTTGAACTTTATGTGAATAACTCTAATTAGAAAATCAATAAGAATAGTTATCTCCTAGGGAACTCGCTGATCATTTATTGACGACATTAGATGGG
This sequence comes from Solanum appendiculatum, assembly GCA_018342035.1. Taxonomy (NCBI): domain Eukaryota; kingdom Viridiplantae; phylum Streptophyta; class Magnoliopsida; order Solanales; family Solanaceae; genus Solanum; species Solanum appendiculatum. Next base: position 1,852,136 of record JAGDQO010000459.1, read on the forward strand.
ACTAAACAAAGTGAAACCACACTTTGGCTACAAAAGATAAGTCTTGCCTCGAGATATTTTTTCCTTCTACATCAAACAATTGAGACTTCACACAAATCATTTTTTGTATCAATCTTCTACGCATACACAATCGCATTGTCAAATAGCTCATCCCAGTATAATGCATTTATGGCATCTAGTGTAATCACTTCTTCGACTATATGAACTTTAACAAATGTTAGACATGAGAACTTATCCACTTTTCATTGTGACCTTGGGAATCTTGTGCAGCGTGGTATGAAGCATAGAACTCAAAAATGACCTCTGGGTAGTAGTCTCTAGGTACTTCGATTTGTGGAAGCCATTGGGACAACTTCCCTCAATCCATCAAAACATAGAGCCTTCTCTAGTATGAAAGGTCTTTTTCCCTTGAACATGTTATAGTAGTTTTTCATTCCTACTACACTCAATTTGACCAATATATGAGGATAAAGTTAGACTAAAATAAGTTATAAATGAAAATAAAAAGGTGCGCAAAAAGGTTTCAACATTTAAGCAAAAATTGAGACAGGCGTTTGACCGGTGGCTTGCAGATACGAGATTTTAGACTTCCAATTCAAGTGCCACCTCCAATCAGAAAACTGGTAAGCATTTGGGGGGACCGATGTTATACCATCGTTTCACCAATGGGGAACTGTGAATCACAGGGTACATACTAGTCAAAAGCTGAGGAACAGTGGAGTTCCTTACGTAAGCGGTGTTGCACCTGCAAAGCGTAGGGCAACCATTGTAAAGCACAGGTGCTTCACAGCCGCCATTATGACCAAAATTTGTCCAAGTGCAGATCAATAATTAATAATTTATTCCAATGGGTATTGTGTCTTTTGATAAAGTAAAAATATACTTCTTGAAATGAAATATAAACGCTCGTATGCAATATTTTTGCAAAATTATGAGTCGGGATCGATCCCACAGAGAATATTGAAGAATATTGTCAATAGAAAATATTTAACTAGGTAGTCGTTATTTAAAAGGGGGGATTGAAATTGAAACAAAAAGAAATTAAAATAACAATAGCTTGAACTAAGTATTTATTTGTATTTAGATTATTAAAAATAACTAGAATTGTTTTCCCCATGATTTCATAACATAGCAAGAATATTGTAATAGTGATCAATTTCATTTTTTATCATGTAAAGTCGGTATCTTGGTGATTGTTGTCTGTGTATGTGAATGTGTCTATTGGTATATCTATGTCATATATTTATCCGCATGAGTTAGCTTGTTGAGTTTATGAAGAAATTTGCACTATGGTGAGAATAAATAAGGTGGATGTTTGAGAAAATGATGTGTGATTGCTTGAAATATGGGTTGCTTATGCACAAGTGTCGTTTAGAGTTTGTTGTGTTGCTTGAGGACAAGCAATGATTTTAAGTTGAGGGTGTTGATGTACCATGAACTTCTGGTACTTTTGATGCATTAAACTTAGAGTTTTGCATACTACTTAAGCATTTTGGTAGTAGATGTGATGGTATTTGTTCTTAATTTTGCAAGAAATAGCCTTTTGGAGCAGTTGATGATGAAAGTGTTGCAGCAGCAGGATTTGGGTGATGTATGAGTCAACTTATAAGCCATTAGTTCTTTGAAGAGTTGTAGGTTGAAGTCGTAGGTTCAAGTGGAAATTTAGCTAAGTATGGAACGACGGTTCAAGATGACGAGCCATAGTTCCTGCTACGAATTGTAGATGAGGAATCGTAGAAAACTTCATAGGAGGTCAACTTTAGTACTTGATTGAAGGAAGAACAGGACGGGTCATAATAAGGTCTACGATCCCTAGATCATGCCTGTAGAAAGTGACGTTCAGATTATTAACTAGTTGCTGACTGACGGAAGGAACCTATGAGTCGTAGGTCTGACTACGAGCCATAGGTCACAAACCGTAGACGACACTGTCCAAGCTGAATTTCCTGAGCTTTCCTTTTCCTACTTAGTTTAGGTTTTGTTTACTATAAATATAAGTTGTAATTTTCATTATAAGTTTTTGGAGATAGACAATTTGTGATACATTATTTTGTCTTTGAGAATTATTTATTCAAACACTTTTGATATTTAATTCTTAAAGTTGGTTTTATGCAATTGGCTTTTGTTTTACAATTCGAGATTTTGGATTTCATCTATTCTAATTGTAAGTTTATGATTTATTATTTAAAACCTAATATGAATAGGGAATCCTCAAGCATGAGTAGCTAAATCCACAACTAGGGTTGTGGGAGCCATGAGTAATTAACAATGTAAGACTAATAATTAAGTAATTCTTGATAAATGTTTATGCATGTATTTGTTAATCTCTTTGTTTTAAATGCTTTTTAACAGTGTACAACATTAGAACATGCTCGTTCCTACTTGCCAGACCAAGGAAGTAATGAATGAGAAAGAGATTAAACAACATAGATTTAGTGTGATAATGCACTATCTAATAGTCCAAACCACATACGCTGAGACTAATCTGGGTCAAAGGTAAGGGTTAGTAAAGCATACACCTGTAGACGGACCAAGTTGCGTGGTGAAATTCCCTATTTGGAGGGTCAATCACTTAGGAGATACGTAACTTACCGACTATGCATGATAATAACTAAAAAGGAGTTACTATTATTAGGATTACTGAGTTAAGAACTTGTTTGGAGCACATGTGCCCTAGTTTCATTCTCATATTGATATTACAAACTGCGAATTATGTTTCTTGTTTACTTGTTATTACACATCAATCAATTATAATTTTAATTTTCAAAACCCCCCTTTTTACGGATATAATTTGGCTAAACGTACGAATAACCATAAATTGGACTAAGTCTAAACCATGTTCTTGTGGGATCGAACCTAACCTTTGTTAGGTTCATTATTTGACAACGACTACTTATACTTCTTTAGGGAGGTGTAATTTGGGCGTATCATCTTCACCAAAGGATTCACAAGGAAATTATTCATGAATTTCAAACGATTTCCTGAAGTGGGATGTTATCCCATTAATCATTGCCAATTGTCAATAACACAAGCAGACAAATTTATCAATGTAAGAACTTTCATTTACAATTTAATTGTCACCAAAAGATTAAAATCACTCATATTAGCACACCAATCCATCATAAAGCTACTCATTTATAAATTTCAGTAAATTTACCCTTAGGAATGACGCCAGTCATTCCTACATAGAGCAATTTCCTGCACTACGTAAGCAAATATAGCCTATTAAGACGTTACCCCAAACATAAATTTTATGCTATCTAAATCAGATTTCACATGCTATACATTATATCAAGCAAATTTCCTTTAGATCTAGCAATTTGAAGCATAAAACACTTTTTCAACCCTCAAATTTTGATTTCAAGAAACTGGGTTTCAAAGAAAAGCTAAACTAAAGCATGATATTTTTACCACATTGTCACATTTTGAAGCTTCAAAATAAAGAAAATATATTAGCATAAAAGATAGTTGCAAATGTAGAGAATGAAAAAGCAAAGAGCTTCAATGGTGGTTTTGCCTTCAACTCAAGAACTTCACAAAAAGGGATGCTTTTTAGAATTTGATGTAGAGAGGAATTGAAATGAGATGAGGGTTCGAATAAAGAGGTTTAAATAGAGAGTGGAAGGGAGTTAGGCAATTTATGAGTTGAAGGGGTTGAAAAATGTGGGAATGGTTGTTAGGAGGAGTGTATAAGGAAAGTAGTGAAGGATTTTTTTCTTTTTTTTGTTTTGGAAAAAGGCGGTAAGAATCTCTCCCTTTAAGTTCTTCAAGAGTTAAAATGAAAACAAATTCACATTTACCTGACTTGCCCATGATTGGCGACACACCAATCACAACCGGTGAGACGATGATTAGAGTGCAGACATGTAGGATTCCTACCGGTGCACTGATTTACAACAGTGCTTTGACTGGAGCTATACAATGTTTGACTGGAAGTTCGCCAGTCAAGTGCAAGTTCCAATAATGTTTTTCCTATTATATGAAGGAAACCTGTGTTTAACTGGCAGTGTAAAATACCCAACCTACATTACACCTGTCTTGCATCAATGACAAAGACTATCAATTTTTCTTCTTTTTGACTTGGCATCTTCTTGCACCCTTGAAAACACACCAAAGCAACAAAAGCTGAAGTAGAAAAAGAATCAAGAAACTTTGATTGCTTCACAAGAAGCACTTGATTTTACATTGTGGCATGACACAAGTAACTCAAGATTACCCGATATTGGGTGGCATTTACCATTCTCATGGATCTTTGATCAGCTCATCCATGAACTACTTCACAGAAACAACTCTACATTCATCATGTAGTTTTGTAGGTATGCCTACTTTTAACATCACTGAATCTTCTCCAACCTTAAATTGGAGCTCTTCTTTCTTTTCAGCAACAAGTATTAGGCCTGTGGTAAGGAATGTTCGGCCCAATGTGATAGGCACTACTAGGTCCACATTGCAATCAAGTTCCACAAAATCAACACCAATATGAATTTGTATACATTGACTAAAAAGTCAACTAATTTACCAACCATTTTCTTGATAGATTGATCCGCCATTGATTGCCTCATAGGAATAGGTTTGGGAATATCGAGACCCAATTCCTTGAAAATAAAAAATATCATAAAATTGATACTTGACCTAAATCTAATGAGGCTTTATCAAATTTGTGCACTCCAATGGTGCAAAGGATGGTGAGAGTTCCCAGATACTCTTTCTTCGTGGCCAACGTGCTAGCCATTAGAGCGTCGCAATAGGGAGATTTCAATTTTCTCACATTAACCACCCTCTTCTTTAATAGTAGCTCCTTCATAATCCTTGAGTACCTCGACATTTGTAATAGAGCATCAAATTGTGGAATATTGACAAACAATTTGCTAAGCTAATCTACAAATTGTTTTAAATGTTCATTTTCCTTTTTCTTTATCACTCTTTGAGGATAACGAGGAGGACACTTATTCTCATCCCCCTTAGAAGATTTATCCCCAGTTTCATCATCATCATTAATCATCATTTAGGAGGATCAGCCCCCTTTTCTTCACCAACATATACATTGTCCTCCTTGCAAAATTCCTCATCAATCACAACGAAGATATGTGCACTAGGTTTCCTCACATCGTCACCCTTCTCGCTAGTAAAATTCTAAGGAACAACTTTGACATCCTCAAGCACCTTGACATTCTTCGTAACTATCGTCATACAATGGCCTTCATTTTTTGGGTTTTGAAGAGTTTTACTTGGGAGTGTGCCTTTGGCTCTCTGGTTCATTTGAACCGATAAATGATTCATTTGGGTCTCTAAGTGATTGATTGAAAATGATTGGGAGATAAACGTTTGAGTATAATTAGATACAACACTCTTGAGATCCTTGACTCCATTTTCCTTCGACTTAACCCCTTCTAGAATTCGATTCAGCATTTCCACAATTTTATATCCAGTCGATTAACTCACACTATATTGGTTATTGGAAGCATCATATTTTTGGGGAGGTACATATGGATTTAAGATCCTATGATTGTACCCATCATCTCCTCTAGGTCTATTTCGCTCACACCATTATCTTTCAAGATCTCTTCATTAACCATCTCGATCTCTTCAAACTTGGTTGGTCGCTTGGTAACCTGGTCGAGAACTCGGCCCTTGATTTGCCAAATATCTAACATCTTTATCAAACGAAGCATCAACATCCTCTTTTTCAAACAATACCACACTTTAGTCTCCAATGACATTTACACTTATAGTTTTAGGGCCCGTCATGTGTTTTTGCTAGAAGGTCAATACTTGTTCAACACATCCTTCTCTTTCTTTTTCATCTCATTTTTCACTGTTGAGGCAATGACACTACAACCATTCAACCTATCTCGCATATGCCATGCATATTGATTTTTGTCATTTGGTTAAGAGAGATAGTAGCATGACTGTATGTAAGGTTTGGTGAGTGGTAGATTTTCACTCATTTTAGGCCATTTTAGTTCAAAAATTAGTGTCCTCAATGCCTATTTATTTCCTATTATGATAATTATTGATGATTTACAACTATGAAGGCTAATGCATGAAAAAGAGGTCAAAAACATTGAAAGAAGTACAAACTCCCAACTGGTAGTCTCCTAACAAAAATGGTGGATCACCCAATTGGCAAGACCTCGCCCAAGTTGACAGTGTTCACAATTTAAAATATTCAACGCAGGTCGGCGGACTATAGTTGAAATGGTGATTTACCAATGTTGATTGGGCAAACTATAAAGTTCATCACCGAAGGTGGTAAATGTCTGAGTTAGAGTGAAGACTTAATGGGCAAACAAGTTGGTAATCAGCGATCTGTCAAATGTGAAAGGCCGACTCGATCGAGTCAGGCAAGTGAGGTTCAAACACCTGAAGCCTGAATTAAAGGAAGGGTGTTCTAAGGAGCAAACAGTGACTCGCTAAACATGTTTGGCGAGCCCGACTAATGTTATCAAACTGGTCGCCAATGCAATTTTGGACCAATCTTTGGGAAACTATAAATAATCTAATAGAGAGAGAAACTGTATGAGTTTTATAGATAGTTTTTTGGATGAGTTTTAAAAATGTTTTAGAGGATATTTTGCATGAATTAATCTATTTACCCTTCGAGAAATATTCTTCGTTTTTGGAGTTTTTTTGAAACCTTGTAATTGACATCTAAAGGTTAAAATTGAAGTGGATGTTGACGATTATTGATTAATATCAACTCTCCAATGGGTGAAATCATAATTGGTATATTCTCTTTCCATTTTATGATGCTAGGCTAAAACCCCAATTTTTGGAGTGTGATTATGGGGTTGGATATTGATTTATTGTAGTGGGTCCTGCTCTTTTTTATTCCCGGATATTTATGGATTTGAGCTAATTAGCATCGGGTTAATTTATGGGTTAAGACTACAAAATTATTGTCAGTCTAGATCTTCGATTGATGCTTGAAAAAGAGTAGTTGAAGTGGGTAATTAGTTTAATGCATACTATTTAGTTTTGATTGTTGTAATTTGCTCAAAAGAGGAATTATGATTTTAATTCTAGCTGTCAAATATGCTCCAAAGAGAGATACTAGTAAGATAATGAGTTGACTTGTGATTCACATTGATGAGACCGAAACGAGATTCCATGATTTGATACTATGAGATAGAAAGAAGATTAGTGTCATTTAAGATTACCCAACCTATCCATGATAATTTAGTGATATTGAGTAAGCACAAGAATACCTACTTGACATCGATACCAATCCCCACACCCCTTGTGATATCTCTAATTTTAAAAAGGCTTAAAATGGAAAATCGGAATAGTACACGGACCCAAAATGGAGCGTGGACCCTTCACAGCACTCTAGAAGATTCGTGAAACGGACCACGACTCGTTAAGGGGCCCGTGAACCCTTTCCAAAATCTGCCCATGCAGGGGTCACCTTCACGGTGACCCAAACGGCTCATGGTGGACTTGAGGGCCCGTCAAGTGGGTCGTACAAGTCACCTAGTTGGTGGGGTGTGACCCAAGGTCACCGAAAAAGGGCCACGGATGTGCAAATGGCTTGTGAAGCTTCACACGGACCGTGAATTCATCCGTGAAGAAAACTTATCAAGTTTTGAGTTTTGGACCAACTTCAAATGATCATATCTTTTATTACAAAATGAATTAGGTGGCCCATGACCAATTATATTAAAAATCTTTGAGTCCTCTTTCTAACGTCACCAAGTTTGCTCCATTTGAAGTTCAGAGTAAAATGTTATGTCTATTTTAGTGGAGCCTTGTCGGGCAAGTGAAGCTTTAGAACCAGCTTCACGGCCCGTGAAGCCCATCTTGAAGTCACTTTGTCAACTTCTAAGTCAGGGTCATTTTTATCTTTTCTCCTATACGTTGGGCCATTAAACTACATCTTTACTCAGTCAAAGCCTAGTAATCTAGTCAGAAGCTACCTAGAACCCTCATTCATCCAACTTAGAAAGAAAAGAAAAGAAAGAGGTGACAGTTTATCCCAAGAACAAGCAGAGGTGTTCTTCGAATTTCAGCCTCGAAATCCAAAGAATTTCTCCATAATTTTTGTCGCCAAGTATGTGGGATTTCACTACTGGGTTCCTTTCATCCATTAGGTCCCTAGAATTCAGTCAGTTCATCAATTTCTCATAAATCTTTCAGACCTAGGCTTTCCATAACCTTGGATATTCATTGTGATTTTAGTTGCTATAGTTTCCATGATCTAAATAACATGTTTATTGGAAATTTTGCATAGTCCATGTATATAACTGAAAAACCTAGCTTGTAGTACTTATTAGTATTTTATGAATTATACTCGCTAGACAGATCATTTAGAAAATTATGCTTCAGAATTCAAATGACATATCTTTCAATGTATTTATGTTTCATTCTAAGGTAGCATGTCAGTAATTTGAGCTACTCAGTATTTTATTTGACTTTTAGCTATTATATATTTACTTGGGAGTAGACTTAGGACCGAGTTTGACTAGGGTTCAGCGTACCCTCAAAGTCCCAGAACTACGTGCCAACATAGGTTCAGAAGTCACCTCTGTTGGGAATCAATTTTTAGTGATCACACCAGAATCATGCCTTTATACACCTAGCAAAGTATATTGGGTCCTCTCGATGGGGCGTATACATCGGACTCCATGTTTAGCTCCTGTGGTTTATGTCAGTAAATAGTAGCTCCCACTGTCATACTCTTATTGCATTGACCATGTTACAAGTATTTACTTCAGTATACAGTTCAACATGTTATCTTCATGATTAGTACTTTGTCGTTGCATCTAGCCCAGTTTTTAGTTATACTTCAGTACAGCCTATTTCCATATTCAGTTTATATTGTTCAGCTTAGTATCTATATTCTGCATGCTCACTACATTCAAAGTATTGATGCATACTTTTGCGCTACATCATTTCATGATGTAGGTTCAGAAGTTCAGTATCCAGATAACGCTTAGTTCAACTTTGAGTCCTTACTCAACAGCTTGGTGGTGAGTCCTCATAGATCGAGGATTATAAACACTCTTTATTTGTTTTCAGTCATTGAGTTTTAGTTTCAAGCTTACAGAGTTAGCTGGGACTTGTCCCAGCAACTCATCAGTATTAGAGGCTTTCGGACATAAAGTCAGTATTCAGTTGTTTTGGGTTGATTCCCATAGATATTTTGTTAAATTCTCATCTGAAGTTTCATTTAGTATTGTTTACTTTACAGTTATGTTTCCGCTTACTTAGTTATATTTCAGTATGCTTGTTATAAGCAAGACCTAGAGATATCTTGGGGTCACTCATGATACTAAGTACCGTGTTGCGCTTAGGGGGTAACCTCGGGGCGTGACAAACTGGGTATCAGAGCATCAGATTCAAGAGTCCTAGGGAATCTGAAAGTCTTGTCTGTAGAGTTTGTACTATCGGTGTGCACTGTGTCACATTCATAATTTGGAGGCTACGGTATTTAGGAACATCTCACTTTCTTCTTACTCTTGTTCATGCGATAGAGTTCAATTCTATAAAATTTTATTCTAACTCGTGCTTACTCTTGGATATGTTTGAGGATACTTTCTTAGGACGCTTCTTTCCCTGAGAGCTAAGGGAAGTTGAAGTGATAGCGTTCATGAATCTAAAACAAGAGGTGATGAGTGTGGAGGAGTACAGTTCCAAATTTACTCCTTACATAGCAGTAAACTTCGGTGTCAATCTAGAAACTCTCCAAGAACCCTTCTCAGTCTCTATTCCAGTTGGTGACCTAGTTATAGCCAGACGGGTGTACAGAAATTGCCAAGTCACAGTTTCGCAAAAAGTCAACTCAGTAGACCTTATAGAGCTATAAATGATACACTTTGATATCTTTCTAGGCATGGATTGGTTACATTCCAGTTATGCCTCAGTCGATTGTAGAACTAGGATCATTCGGTTTCAGTTTCCAAACAAGCCAGTCTTAGAGTGGAAGTGTAGTAACTCAATGCCTGTAGGTCGATTTATCTCTTACCTTAAGGCCAGGAAAATGATTTCCAAAGGGTATATTTATCATCTTGTTCAGGTTAAGGACTCAAACTATGAAACCCCAACTCTTGAGTAAGTCCCAGTGGTTAATGAATTTCCTGAAGATCTTCCCGGAGTTCCTCCCGAAAGGGAAACCGACTTTGAAATAAATCTCCTTCCAGATACCTAGCCTATTTCGATTCCACCTTATAGAATGGCTCCAACTGAGCTTAAGGAATTGAAAAAACAATTGAAGGACCTTCTAGACAAGGGCTTCATCAGACCCAACATCTCACCATGGGGTGCTCAAGTGTTGTTTATGCGTAAAAAAGATGGTTCTCTCAGGATGTGCATTGATTATCGTCACTTGAACAAAGTCACAATTAAGAATAAATATCCCATCCCCTGGATTGTTTTCATGTTCGACCAACTTTAGGGTTCTAGTTGCTTTTCGAAGATAGACCTCGGATCCGGCAACCATCAGCTTAGAGTAAGAGATAGTGACATCCCGAAGACAGCCTTTAGGACTCGGTATGGTCACTATGAATTTGTAGTTATGTCTTTTGGGCTAACAAATGATCCTGCAACTTTGATGGACTTAATGAATAGGGTGTTCAAAAATTATTCAGACTTGTTCGTCATCGTCTTTATTGATGATATCCTCGTTTATACTTTGAACGAGGAAGAGCATGCTACTCATCTGAGAGTTGTTCTACAAACCCTCAAAGATCGCTAGCTATTCGCTAAGGTTAGCAAATGTGAATTCTGGTTACAGTCGATCGCTTTCCTTGGTCATGTGGTATCCAACAAAGGGATCCGAGTGGATTCTCAAAAAATAGAGGCAGTAAAGCACTGGCCCAGACCCACCTCTCTAACTGATATCAGAAGTTTCTTGGGCTTCGCCGGTTACTACTGGAGGATTGTTGAAGGATTTTCATCCATAGCTGCCCCATTGACCAAGTTGACTAAGAAAAAGGTCATGTTTCAGTGGTCGGATGAGTGTGAGAAAAGCTTCTTAGAATTGAAAACCAGGTTGATTACAATTCCTGTTTTGACTCTACCATAGGGTTCAAATGGTTATGTGGTTTATTGTGATGCATCCAAGGTCGTCCTAGGTTGTGTGTTGATGTAGCAAGGTAAAGTCATAGCTTATGCTTCAAGACAACTTAAGGTCCATAAGAAGAACTACCTGACTCATGACCTCGAGCTTGCAGTCGTAGTGTTTGCTCTAAAGATTTGGAGACACTACTTGTATGGTGCTCATATTGATGTGTTCACAGATCATAAGAGCCTCCAATATGTGTTCACCCAGAGAGAGTTGAATCTTTGTCAGAGGAGATGACTTGAATTTCTCAAAGACTATGACATGAATAAGCTCTACCATCCGGGTAAGGCCAATGTAGTAGGTGACGCCCTCAGCAGACTATCCATGTGTAGTGTAGTACATGTTGAGGAAGAGAAGAAAGAATTAGCTAAATGTGTTCACCAGGTTACTTTCTTAGGCGCTTGCCTTATGCACACGTCAGATGGTGGTGTGATAGTTCAGAACGGGTTAGAATCTTCATTGGTAGCAGAGGTTAAGGAAAAATAGGATAGTGATCCTGTATTACTTCAGTTGAAAGGTGCGGTTCATCAGAAGAGAGTTGAGGTTTTCTCCCAAGGGGAGATGGTGTCCTTCATTACCTGGGTCACTTATGTGTTCCTTATGTGGGTGAGTTGAGACAACGCATACTTACAGAAGCCCATAATTCTAGATATTCTATTCATCTGGGCACCACTAAGATGTACAGTGATCTACGGGAAGTCTATTGGTGGAACGGCATGAAGAGAGACATCGCAGATTTTGTGACTAAGTGTCCCAACTGTCAGCAAGTTAAGGTAGAACATTAAAAACCAAGAGATGTGACTCAGGAGATTAGCATTCCAACTTGGAAGTGGGAAGTGGTAAACATGGATTTCATTATGGGTTTACCTCCTACTCACAGATAGCGTGACTCTATATGGGTGATAGTGGAAAGAGTCACTAAGTCAGCTCACTTCTTGGCAATCAAGACTACAGATTCAACGAAGAACTACGCCAGACTTTACATCAATGAAATAGTCAGGTTGCATAGTGTTCCTTTGTCTATCATTTCAGATAGAGGTCCTCAGTTTACCTCTCATTTCTGGAGATCGTTACAGAAAGGTCTTGGTACTAAGGTAAATCTCAGTACAACATTTCATCCACAGATGGATGGTCAGGCAGAGCGTACTATTAAGACCTTAGAGGATATATTGAGAGCTTGGGTGATCGATTTCAAGGGTAGTTGGGATAATCACTTACCTCTCATAGAGAACGCTTATAATAATAGTTTCCATTAAAGTATTCATATGGCCCTTTATGAGGCACTGTATGTGCGTAGATGTAGGTCTCCGGTTGGTTGGTTTAAAGTAGGTGAAGCATGCTTAGTTGGGCCAGATTTTGTTCATGAGGCTATGGAGAAAGTTCAGATCATCCGAGATAGACTAAAGACAGCTCAGAATCGTCAGAAGTCCTATGACGATATGAGGAAAAGGGACTTAAAGTTTGAAATCGATGATTGGGTTTTTCTAAAGGTATCAACCATGAATGGGGTGATGAGATTTTGCAAGAAAGGGAAGCTCAGTCCCAGATACGCAGGTCCTTACAGAGAACTAAAAAGGGTTGGTAATTTGGCATATGAGTTAGTGTTGCCAACAAAACTAGCAATGGTTCATCTAGTCTTTCACATTTCCTTGTTGAAGAAGTGTGTGGGTGATCCGGCATCGATAGTACCCTTAGAAAGTGTGGCTGTGAAGGATAGCCTCACTTATGAGGAGATTCTAGTTGAGATTCTTGACTGTCAGGTTCGTAGGTTGAGAAATAAGGAAGTCGCTTCAGTAAAGGTTTTGTGCAGGAATCATTCCGTAGAGAGAGATACTTGGGAAGTTGAAGTTCCTATGAAGGCCAAGTATCCCCATCATTTTCCCTCCAATTAAGTTTCAGCTTGAGGTAATAGTTCCTCTCAAATGTCTTAGCTTACTCTTGTGTAATTTAGTCTCAATATATTGTTTCCCCAGTTATCTAGGCATTTCAGCATAATTGCCTATTCATGCAACTCAGTTCAGTTAGCTATCAACTACTAGTGCTCAGTTGGTAGGGATTACAGCCCTTTCCTCCAAACTTAGCTTGCTTAAACCTCATTCGAGGATGAATGATATCAAGAGGAAGACATCGTAACATCTCAGATTTTAAAAAGGCTAAAAAGGGAAAATTGGAAAAGTCAACAGACCCAAAATGGACCATAGACCCTTCACGGCACCCTAGACGGTCCGTGAAAGGGACCACGACTCGTTAAGAGGCTTATGAACTCTTTGCAGAATCTACCCATGTAGGGGTCACCTTGACGGCTCGTGGTGAACTTGACGGTCCGTCAAGTGGGTCGTACAAGTCACCTAGTTTGTGGGGTGTTACCCAAGGACACTAGAAAAGGGCCACGGATGTCTAAACAGCCCATGAAGCTTCACACGGATCGTGAAGTTTATCGTGAAGAAGACTTATCATGTTTTGAGTTTTGGACCAACTTCAAACGATCATATCTTTTAGTAAAAAATTATATAGGTTGTCCATGATCTATATAATTAACGATCTTTGCATCCTCTTTCCAATGCCACCAAGTTTGCTCCATTTGAAGTTTTGAGTAAAAGGTTATATCTATTTTACTTGAGCCCTGTAGGGCAGGTGAAGCTTCACGACCAGCTTGACTGCCCTTGAAGTGCTTCACGGCCCGTGAAGACCATCTTGAAGTCACTTTGTCAGCTTCTAAGTCAGGCTCGCTTTGGTCTTTTACCCTATGCGTTGGGCCCTTAAACTATGCCATTTGATGCTTAGACGACACCGTTTTACTCAGTCTAAGCATACTAATCTAGTCAGAAGCTACCTAGAACCCTCATTCTTCAATAATCATCCAACTTAGAAAGAAAAGAAGAGAAAGAGGCAAAAGTTTCTCCTAAGAACAAGTAAAGATGTTCGAAGTTCAAATCCGTAGTTTTTGTCACCAGGTATGTGGGATTTCACTAGTGGGTTCCTTTCACCCATTAGGTCCCAAGAATTCAGTCAGTTCTTCAATTTCTCATAAATTGTTCAGAGCTAGGGTTTCCATAACCTTGGATATTCATTGTGATTTTAGCTGCTATAGTTTCCACGATCTAAATAATATGTTTATTGGAAAATTTGCATAGTCCTTGTATATAACTCAGAACCCTATCTTGTATTAATTATAAGTATTTCATGAATTATACTCGTTAGACAGATCAATCAGAAAATCATGATTTAGAATTTGAAAGCCATATCTTTCAGTGTATTTATGTTGCATTCTCAGATAGCATGTCAGTATTTTGAGCTACTAAGTATTTTATTTGCATTTTAGCTATTACATATTTAGTTGGGAGTAGACTTAGGACAGAGTTTGACTAGGGTTCAGCGTACTCTCAAAGTCCCAGAACTACGTGCCAACGTAGGTTCAGAAGTCCCCTCTATTGGGAATCAATTTTTAGTGATCACGCCAGAATCATGCCTTTATACACCTAGCAAGGTATATTGGGTCCTCTCGATGGAGCGTATACATCGGACTCCATGTTTAGCTCCTGTGGTTTTTGTCAGTTAATAGTAGCTCCCACTGTCATACTCTTATTGCATTGACCATGTTACAAGTATTTACTTCAGTATACAGTTCAACATGTTATCTTCATGATTAGTACTTTGTCGTTGCATCTAGCCCAGTTTTCAGTTATACAGTACAGTCTATTTCCATATTCAGTTTATATTGTTCAACTTAGTATCTATATCCTACATGCTCAGTACATTAAAAGTACTAACACATATTTTTGCGCTACATCATTTCATGATTTAGGTTCAGACGTTCAGCATCTAGATCACGCTTAGTTCAACTTCAAGTTCTTACTCTTGAGCTTAGTGGTGAGTATAGATCGAGGATTATAAACATGATTTATTTGTTTTCACTCATTACGTTTCAGTTTCAGGCTTATAGAGTTAGCTAGGGCCTTGTCCCAGCAACTCATCAGTATTAGAGGCTTTCAGACATAGAGTCAGTATTCAGTTGTTTTGGGTTGTTTCCCATAGATGTTTAGTTAAATTCTCACTTGAAGTTTCTTTTAGTATTGTTTACTTTATGGTTATGTTTCTGCTTACTTAGTTATATTTCAGTATGCTTGTGATATGCCGGACTCAGGGTTAGCTTGGGGTCACTCATGACAGTTAGCAGCATGTTGCGCCTAGGAGGTAGCCTCGAGGCGTGAGACCCCTAGATCGTCTCTTACTTGTTTGATTCCCTGATTTTAGTCTAAATGTGATATTTGATACCAAACTTCTTTTAGTAGATTTTGTGGGATCATCCAGCCATCTCTTTTAATTATTACAATGAATAGGTTTACACTCTTAATTCCTTTATTTAATTCGTTGCATTATATTACTCTCTGTGGGATTCGACCCTGACTCTTGTTGGGAATTTTTATTTCTAACGACTACTTATTCTCTTACTTATTTTGAGGGTAACTTGAGCGTTATAAAAAAATTTCCCGTTGCCGGGGAGTGATGGCTAAAAATTCGGTGTTTGAAGTTAGTTTGTGTACTTGTGTAGTTGTAGTAGATTGGTGTTTGGTGTGTTGTTGTGCCTTATTCACATGTGGAACTATGAGCGAACAAAGAAATTAGAATGCTAGTCACTATAGGCTAAATGATAATATGGGAGATATGAACGACATGCATGTGAAAATCGTTGCAAGTACAGGAGCAATCTGGTTGCCTCATACCAGTGTGAGAGCAATGTTTCATTTAACCGATACTATGAGCCAACTACTTCAAATGAGAGGAATGTTTGGCAGATTCGCTCATAAAGACCCCCATTAGCATATCAGAAATTTTGTAGACATTTGTGGATCACTTTTAAGAACTTCAGTCAAAAGTCTTTACGATTAATGCTATTCCCTTTCTTCTTAACGGGAGAAGCAACTACGTGACTGGCGGAACTACCAAATGACTCCATAACTTCTTGGGAGGAGTTGACTGAAGCATTTTTCGAAAGATTTTTCCCTACCAAAAAAATGATAAAGCTTAGGGACAACATCAAGAATTTCAAAAGAGTGGTAGGTGAGCCTCTTCACTAGACCTGATTGCGATTTCAAAAGTTGTTACTATAATGTCCAACACATGGTGTTTAGGACAATTTGCTACTGTACTACTTCTATTGTAGTCTTGATTCGGTCAACAAAGGGTTAGCTAACCAACTTTTTCAAGGTGGGATGATGAGAACCATATGAGATGAAAACGTTGTTGCTTGATGATATAACTAAGATTAACCGAGCATGGCATGCTATAGAGGATCAAGTATCTTCTCTACACTTAGAATATGAGCAAGGAAAAAATAGAGAAGGATCATTAGTGTGATGAAAACATGGCTATGATGATGATCTAACTTGACTTGCTATCTAAACATGACATGGGAAGTAGACTCAAATCAGTGAATGCACTTGGTAAAGTAGTGGGCAATGCCTGGATGATGCCAAGTTTGAGGCATTATACAATGAAGAAGTGCAATACTTGAGGAACCAATTGGGGGTTCTCATCCAAATTATCCTAGATTGGGTGGAAACCAAGGTTGGAACAAGGAAAAAAATAATGGCTGGAGATATTGGAGAGATCGAGGTGGCAATTAGAGAGATCATGAACTTAAAAAAGATATATAGATTCCACTTCATGATCGTCCCAATGCAAAAGAGAAAGAAGGACAAGAGGTAATCCGAACTGATGAAATGTTAACCAGGATCTTCAACAAGGTTGAAAGGTCTAACAAAGTGTTGAAGGACTTAAAAATTGCTTCTCCACTTTAACTCAAATGGTTACTTCTCACTCTGTATCAATCAAGTGGCTAGAAACTTAAATATGTCATATAATTACCGACTTGAAATAGAGGCAAAAAAGGGACGTTACTAGTGACACGTTACGTACCCCAAGAATGATGCTTGATGAGTAAGAACTATGTCTTGCCACATCGTTAACTAAGGCGCTTATTTAGAGGCAATCCATGTTTATTTTATTGCTTTCAATAATGTTTGTTGTGAATGCAGGTTGAAATTATGTCTAAAAGCTAAAAAAGATGCATTAGATAATGCAAGTACCAAGTCGGTGATGCGTCGAAATGTTTGGCAGACATTTTCATATTCACCTTTTGAGCCAACAATTTAGAAAAATGATACTGTCAACTTCGACGAACTGGGCCCTAGTTGGTGATTCACTAAATGACATTAAGCAAACTACAGAAGGTTCGTGAGATTGAACTCCTAGTTTGGTATTTGTGCAGGCCTCATCGGCGAGCTAATCTACTTTGGCGACGTTAGTCGCAGACTGCCGAATGCGCCTGAAATAAAAAGGCCAAGAGTCTTTTCAAAGTTTAAAAGGCAACCTTTGATCTTTTTGAGCTCTTTCACTTCCTAAACTCCCAATACCCTTGTTTGCATATTATTGTGCCCTCGTGTCCATTGATTTGCATGGTTGGAGTGTGTAGTTGTGCTTGAATTTTAATACGAGACCCTTCATTCCCTTTTTTCCTTTTAGTACTTCTCTGAGGTTGGTATTTCAAAGCTATCATTGCTATTTTTTTCTTAAATTCGATGTTTATGAAATTGGCTTTATGGCATATTGATATTGTACTATTTAATTTGATTGGGTTGTGTTATTTTTTGTTGATTGAATGATGCTCGTGAACTAGCATAGTTGATATTATTCCTGAACTTGCTAAAATTGATTGTGAAAGTTATATTTTGAAACAAAGTTGTTCAATTTGATTGGTTTTTCTTGAATTCGATATGGATGAAGTCTGATTAACCCAGTGTTGTCCTTTCAACTTGAATTTTCTAAAAGATGGATAGGGCGATGCCTATCTTAAGGCCAAATCATTGATTTGGGCAATACTTTGTGAATTTTAGGGATTTTTGAGTACCCATGGGTAAAATAACATGTGGGTAGCTTGTGAAATTTATTTGGGTACTGGTTAATGTTGCATGTTAGTTTTTAACTGTTGAAACTTTTTCGTTGGGCTGAAGTTACATGTTTAGTAGGATTTTCTTAGCTCGACAAGGTGATTAGGTGAATCATCGAGTAAGACCTAATTGCCTTTTGTTTTGAATTATGTCACTAGGGTACTGTCACATTCGGTAGGCTTGTCTTAGTCTGTTGAAACCAACTCGTGGGAACACCAAGTTGGAGTACACATCGCCCTTATGCCTAGTCCTAATTTTCTTTTTACTTTCACTCTTGGCGGACTTGTCTTAGCCCACAAAAAAAACTCGGCGGATTGCCGAGTTGGAGAAGACATCGCCTTCCATGCCTGATTGAAATTTATTTCTATCCTTTCAACTTCAGCCAGCTGGTTTGAGCTAGCCCAACCTGTTAAGAGAATCACCTTTCCAGCTGGCGAGCCTCAGAACATGATTTTAACTATATTTTTTTTAAGCTTATTTTCCACTAACCTTCACTCAATCTTTGTATTGAAAAGTTATGCCTTGCTGGAAATGAAAAAAGCCAAAGGAAAAAAGAGTAGCAACGACTGACTCCGAGCACTAATCTCCTTCTCTGCCCCTCAAAAGAAACAAAGGGGTATTGTCATCAATGAGCCCTCTGAAGTTCCTCATCAATAGTCCACTCCATGCTCCTCTACGCATGCGAGTGAAGCTCCTAAGAAGGTGGTGGCAAAGAAGAGGACGGACACCCGGTCCGAAGTGCCACAAACCTCTCAATCACATGCCTCTTGAGTTCTCCAAATCATAGCTCCAAGAGCCTTCAATAGGCTCAAAGCAGCATGAGAACAAACTTTTGTTGACACCCAATTTTGACCGACCTAACCATTTCTGAATTGCTATTTGATTAAATATCTATTGTAAAATCTTTTTCGTTTATCTTTTCGACTTCAAAAATATATGTAATTTTATGTAAGTAATTATATATTATAATTTTCATAATACACAAAAATTATTGTAATTAGCATTCTTATCAAATTATTATTTATATTATTATATTTATCAATTGTAAAATTTTGAAATAAATATTTTTTATTTATCGGTTTAATGGTTAATTTATTTAAGTATTCTTATTTTACATAAAAATTATTTATTAAATGCAGTATGTTATTAATTAAATAGCAATTCGTTTGATCTTCCTTTAAATCATTTAAATCATAGTCTCTTTTGTTCAATTTATTTAATTCATAGCCTTTTTTATATTCAATTCATTTCAATTCTAGCCTCTTTAATTCAATTTCAATTTCAATTATTTCCTATCTGATTCAAGTCATAAAGAACTTCCATCTTTCAATCATAACCGTGGATCCCGTTCTTTTCAATCTCACTTGCTCATCCCAAATTAATCCTATGGCCAAGATCAAATAAATGCATTCTTTCCTATTTTAATCCAAAGTGCCGCCCTCGCCTCTCCTCTCCAGTGGCCGGTGAAGCCCCTTCGCTCTCTCCCTCGCTCCGGCCACGTCTGTCGACAAAAAACCAGTCATCACTTTCTCCTTCCCCCCTTTTCTCTACTCCATCAAGTCGATGGATGACAACGGCAAAAGCCACGCCGCCAACGAACAACCATGTGAAGGCGGCAGCCACAAAACCGTCGCACCCTCCATTCTCTTCCTCCTCTACGTTGCTTCTCTTACCACCACCGGAACCAAACAGCCACCAAACGAACCATTATCCCTTCTCTTCTCTTCGTTTGCCCGGCCGGCAGCCTACGGCACCACCCCCTCTTCTCTCCTTTCCTCTTTCCTCTTCTCTTTCCAGCGGAACCCGCAACCACTGCCAAACCTCAAAAAACCCAAAAACCCCCACTTCATTCTCCCTTTTCTCCGGCGAAAACAACAACCAAGCGCCGCCTCTGCTCCTCTGTTGGAAATAAGAATTCAAAGTTGGAGTAGGAATTCTAAGTTGATTAGGATTTGTTATTTATAGTATTTACTTATTTATGTTTAATTAGGATTTGTTAGTTAGAGTGGTTCCTAGTTTTAGTTTTATTTTATTTTTACTACTATAAATAGGGATGTTACTAGATAGTTTACAATATACAAAAATATATAGAAATATACATAAATATACAGAATAGATAAAATTTGAAGTAAGATTCAAAAACTTTTGACTTTATAAATAATTTTTCTTTTCAAATTGGTATTAGAGCCAGGTTGGGGTTTCTAGACATAATCAAGGGTTAAGATGTCTTTATCATTTTCAACAAAGTATGAAAAAAAGAAATTCGATGAGAGATCTAGATTCAGTCTATGGAATATTAGAATAAGATCGTCATTGGTGTTACAAGTGTTATGGAAGGCAATTGAGGAGACTATTTTTAGAAGGGTTGAAAGAATTAGAAAAGTACACTTGAAAAATAGTCTGTACAATCTTCGAGTATCTGGTGTTCCATAATTGAGTGTAGTTGATAGCATTGTGTATGCTACGGTTTGAACTCGTCCTGATATTTCACATGTTTTTAATATTGTGAGTAGATACATGGCATGTCTCGGTAAAGAATATTGACATACAGTGAAGTGGAACTTGAGATACTTGAAGGTTACCGCAGATGTGGGCTTGACTTTTTCAAAAGACCAGATAAGTGAATCAGTAGTAGGTTATATGGATTGGTACTATGTAGGTGACTTGGATAAGAGAAGATCTCTGACATGTTATGTTTTTACTCTTGCTGGTAGTGTCGTTCGTTGGAATGCAACTTGGAGAATCTGGTGTTGCTTTACGGAGGCAGTGAAAGAGGTTATATGGCTACAAGGCTTGGAGCAAACAAAACATATGGTAGTCAGATATCATTTTATCCGAGATATTGTATCTAAAGGGCTTGTGGATGTGAAGAAAGTGTCTACACATGATAATCTAGGAGATATGACGATCAAGATAGTCTGGACCAATAAGTTTAGGTATTCCCTAGACTTGATTGGTATGAGTTGCACTCAGTTAGCCCTTTGAAAGGCTGAGAGAGAAGCAGAATGGCGTTATTTCAATTGATGAGGGAAATTCAAGCAAAGGGGAAGATTTGTTAATTATGTCTTGAATTATTTCCTTTTATATTTTAGGAAACTATAATTCCTATTTGTTTAGGAGACCCTTTGTCCTAATAGAATTGGAAAAGGAAAATATTATCTTTTAAAATTGGGAAAAGCTTTTCCTTATAGGTTTAGAACTATTTGGGATCTATATATAGGAAATATAATTGGAGATTCTAAGGCATTGTAAAGATACACAATGTAGTCCTAAGTGTTTGAAAGCATTATAAAGCTTCTTCTTTTCTTTCATAGTGGCAAACTCTCTTTGCTTTTGTTGGGAGGAGTAGGCCTAGCAGAACCTCATGAAATCCTTGTGTTATTCTTCTTCTCTATTTTCTTTGTTTGTAATTTTATGCTAGTGAATCCACGATATTTCCGCAACAATTGGTATTAGAAAGTGCTTCAACACAACCAAAAAAAAGAATATTGTGAGTTAGAGAGAAAGTGTTCTAACACTTGAAAGTTGGAGAGAAAATGCTTCAACACAACCAAGAAAAAAAAAGAGAATTGAAGAGAATTACTCCAAAAATTTGAAGATTGAAAGAGAAGTACTCCAACAATTGAAGATTGAAGAGAACTACTCCACCAAGTGAAGATTGAAGAGAAACTCTCCAACACAACAACAATGACAAGAATGAGATTGAATATTGAAGAAAAGTGTGTTTCAATACAACAACAATGACAAGAAGAAAGTGGCATGATTATACAACTTTGAATTATGGGAGAATGTTGGAAATAATAATTCAAAGTTTGAGTAGGAAACCTAAGTTGATTAGGATTTGTTATTTGTGGTATTTACTTATTTATGTTTAATTATGATTTGTTAGTTAGAGTGGTTCCTAGTCTTAGTTTAATTTTGTTTTTACTACTATAAATAAGGATGTTACTAGATAGTTTTCAATATACAGAAATATATAGAAATATATAGAAATATAAAGAATAGATAGAACTTGAAGTAAAATTCAAGAACTTTTGAGTTTATAAATAAAATATTTTCCGTCATCCTCTCTTCTACAGCGAGGTCGAGAAAAATATCAACAAGAGCACTGCTGCTCCTACCAGCAGAAAAAACAAATAAACAACAAGAGCATTGTTGCTCCGGCCAGCAAACTCTTACAAATATCGTCCCTCTCTTTCTTATCAACTCCGTCGAGTTTGGTGGACTACGGAGATGGTAAAAAGTGTCGCTTCTGCCATTTATCACAAATTTCAGTGAAACTATTGCCAGATTTCAAGGGTTTATGACGGATTCTTATGAATCCGTCCAGCTATATTCTTCCAATGTCAATTTGGGTGTTCATGTGATATTGTGTTTTTCCTATTCACATATGGATGAGTGGAAGCACCTTCATGCTTATTTTATATCTTGTTTAATTGCTCTCTGTCTTAAATGATTTTTAAATAATCTTAATCTTTTTTTTTCATATATAAAATCATCCACCATTTTTTGTTATTTTTTATATGCTAAATTAGTGTTTGTTATAAGTCTCATTCCTTTAATAGATTCTGATGCCCATTGTTTTTATGCTAAGAACTTGGGTTTTCTAATTAAATGCTTAATTTCTAGAATTTAATCATGGTCAATAGACAGCTTATTATAATAGCCCCGATAATAGCCTTTTGTTATGATTGACTTGCTTGCTTATATATTTATGGTATGTAGTATAATCGCTGATTTAAATGTCCTTTTCCTAATTATTACTTTTGTTCTCCTTTCGAAAAAATAAAATCCGGATTCCTTCACTGGCTCACTTTAACTATGGTAATGTCGATTTGAATTTTGTCCATAATTGTTTGTTTATCTTAATTAGTTGATTATCATATATGTAAATTTATTGTCAACAACTCTATATTTGATTATACATGGTAAGTGCATTTAAATTAATTTGTTTGTGGTGTACAAAAATCAAGGGTGTAATTCTTATTTACTGTTTAAATTATATATATTGCCCAATCTATTATTGCTTGAATATAATATTCATTAATTTATGGTAAATTTCGAAGATCCTATTATTCTCCTTTTAAAATTTAATTGATTTATTCTGGAAAAATATTCACTGAATCATAGGCCCAAGAAATTAACTGATTTTACTTACCATTCTTAGTAAACTTCAGATTAATAATTTATTCCTTTCCTTTACTGTTGTGCCCTCTCATCTACTATATAAACAAGGCTCCTTATTCATTAAACTCACACTTTAACAATACGAAAATATTCTCTTATACTCTCTAAAGAAAAACAACTTATATTGAAAAGGCTCTCTTGTGTTTAGGTTGTTTTGGAATCAACATATTTTGCTGATTAAATATTCTGCCTAACCCGTTAGTAATCCCTGCTAATGTTATTTTAGTCTCGCATTCGTATTTACTTTAATCGAAATTTATATTCTTTGTTTGCGTAGTATATACTTGCATCTCTTAATGTGCTTGAATAAAATAAAGGGATGAGGTTAAGTTCTCAACCCCCCCCCCCTTCTCTTTCTCTCTGTGATGTTATATCCGTGGTTGTGTTGCTTGTTTGAATTTTGTATGCTTGTTTTATAAATTTATGTGTATAAATTTATGCTGCCTATACATGAAATAATGTAATATGTTGTTTAATTTTAACTTTGTGTATTATATATATGTCTGTATCTTTTTTTGCTTTAGCAAGGATTTGAACTCAAAGTTCAAGATATTAAAGAGTCGCATGGGTGGGGATACATTGTGATGCAGTCTTATTTCAAGTTGATTATGATGTTGTTCTTTATTAAGTGTGGTTTTATTTCATTCGATTTTATAATAATTTTGTATCAACTCTAACTCTATATATGAAATAATTTGGGGGACAACCTAAAGGGGAGGGGATATATGTGCTAACTGTTTTCTTTTCATTTTATTTTATTTTATTACGTGTGAATGTTATAGATAATCTGCATATATTGCTTAATCATATAAAATCATGCAACCATGTCAGAATATCTCCTAGATAATCGACCTAAAATCAAACCTTTCTTCATTTATAACTTTGTTTTATTTTAATATGAAATCACTCAACGTGTAATAAAAATAATTTAGACTCTACTAAAATTCGAAAACATATTTTTTATTATTATTATTTGATAATATTCATGCTATTCCATGTGGATATCTTGCCTGTAGCCTGTTAACATATATTCAGCATATTAAACCTAAATAGGTGATATGCCTAATGTTTAATAATTTGGTAACAAAGTTAGATACCTTGCCTATAGGATTTAAATAGTTTTAACATATTATCGGGATATAGAAATCATGCCTATAGGATATAACTAATGATTGCAACATGTAATAGGACTTGATACTCTCTTTTCAGTCTTCACGTAGAGTTCATGTACTTCGGAATAAGTAATTATTTTCACCATGCCTATGACACAGAATTTCTGCTCAAGAATTATTCAATAAATATGCAGCATGTTAATTAAATCATCTTCAATAATTAGATGTTATGACTGTATTTCCCTGTTATTTCCGAATCTTTTATAATTACGTTATAAATAATAAATTTTCAGCATGTTTAATAATTACTGTCAGCACGCTTATAATTTATTCTCAGTTTGTTTATTAATTAGATCAGCATGTTAGTAATCGATTTAAAACTGAACAACCTTCTAATTACAGTTGCCATGTGATAATTTCTGCTCCTAATTTAACTCTGTACCTGAATTTACTTTTTCTGCTCCTTTAAAATTAATTAAACTATTGTCATAATGCCCGTTTATTTGCTCTTTTATGCACTCTGGCATGATCCTGTCACAATTATTTGTATTTTAAACTATTTTAATAACCTATTTAGAGGTCAATAGGAGACTAACGTGCTAAATGCTAGTCCTATTTGTTTTGCATGGCACATAGGGGCCTAACTAGGTAACCTATATTTTGTTTAAGCCTAAAATTTATCTTAATAGAAGTCCAATGCCTCTTGGATATTAAGTGGGGATGCAAGGCACCCTTTTTGGATGTTAGTTATGCATATAGAAAGGGGGTAGGGGTAGTTGGGCCTTATCGGAAATGATGCAAGGTGACTCGAGTAGAAAAATGACAAACAATGATTTGTCTCCTAATTAATAAGTCAAGCGCTTATTCAAGAAGTATAAGTTAGTTGAGTTTTCGTTATCCCTTTCCCTTTTCCCTTTTATTTTGTTTGTATTTATTTGGGGTAGTGTAACTAATTAAAATAAGTTCTTTCTTTTATATTCTCGTGTTTATTCTGTCTTCTATCTTGTCTCTCTTCATCCTTTTCATGATAATTACCTCTTCTATATCTTTTATCACTTAGCTTTAATTAAAATTAATAAATAAATAGAACTTATTAGTCGCATGTTATAACCCCCACATAAATTTTCTGAGATATGGCCGGGACCCATATTTGTGGACCTCGAAGGGTGCTTAGCACCTTCCCTTCAAGATAACATGAACCCCTACCCGATCTTACATTCGTAGACCTTTAAAATTAGTTAGGTTAAAATGGTGCTTTAACGCACATTTAGTTTGTTAGGTGGCGACTCTTTTTTTTTCAATCCTAAAAGAGTTGTCATGTCGTTGCACAATCCATTTTGCATAAAATGGGGCGCGGCCACTTTTCATGAGGAGAGACGACTATCCACCGACAGGGTGATGAAGCGAATACCCCACTATCTGGGGCACCATTAAGTTCCAGAGGTTTGAGCACTTCACATGAGCTTCACCTCCTTATGTCCCAGCTTGATTTCAGGAGTTCTACGCGGCCTATGTAAAGGCCTTGCCCAAGAAGAGGAAGGGCATCATTTGGAAACACTTGGATGAGGTCAAAGTCTAAGGAAAGATGGTGCAATCCCACCTTGGTGCAATGAGTGATGTCTTTGGCACAACATGCAGTAGGGCTGATATGCCCATGTTGCACATAGAGCATGATCTTGATACTTTGAAAGGGTGGTTAGCACCTCTGATTGTAGATATTACTCCTTTGTGGATGGCTGACGGAGTAAAGATAGAAAAAAAGGCATGAACATCGCCGCCCTATATTGGTTTAGGTTTATAAGAAGCAACCTCATGCCATCCCAGAATAAATCTATCCTACAACATCCGAAGGCTGTATTTGTTAGCAGCATTAGACTGGATAGAGATCCAAGTCGGTGCAATTATCTAGGAAGAGATGCTGGTGATAGCATGCTAGGAGCAAACATCGCTTCCATTCCCAGCCTTGATCACACAGCTGTGTGAGGATGCCAGAGTGCCATATAGAGAGAGAACATATGTAAGAGTTACCCCCGCCTCTTCCAATGATATTAGGAGGATAAAGGCAGATTATTTGAGAGATGATGCAGAAAGGAGAAAGACACCACCACCAGACACCACTACGATAGTGGATCCCACTATCCTAGAGTCTGATGTTACTCATCCCGCTCATTCTATGGAGCCTTCCAGTACCATTCAACGATCTACCATGCCTTTTACTTCATTTGTTCCCTCCATCTCATCTGCACCTACCCCTATATCTAGGCCTCCCTTGACCCATTCCTTGATCTATTAGATGAGAAACCTTGCCCATTCTGCGTATGCTAGGGCATATAGGATTGAAAGAGAGATGCCAAGGATTATCAACAAGGAAATTGAGGATGCAATGTGCCTAGGTAAGGTTGAGGTTGTGCTACACCAGATAACTCTAGCGTCGTATGGAGAGAGGTTGCACAACCTCATCACTGGAGTTGAGGCTAGAGCAGGATTTCTATTAGTTTATTTTGAATTATACTAAATTTTGATTATTAATATTTTATCATAGTCCATTGAACATAAATATTCTTCTATTTTGATAAACCATTATTTTTTGTTGAATTGCATTTTATATTAAATTCATTTTATTATTTTAGCACAATTAATTAATTCATTAAAACATAAATAATTAATAACATACACAAATATTTACGCTACCACATGATTTTTTTAATATGACTTTAATAGTATATGATTTTGTGGAATAAATAATTTTAAATTGCTATTTAACCCTTACTTGGTCATAAAGTAAAGAGGGTAGATGAAAAACCCCTAAAAAACTATCCTTCAGACACACCTGCTGTTACACCGGGTTCCAAACCGATGGGCCCAACCTCCTCTATATTGTATTCTGGCACTTAGTTACCACAAGTATGTCATCACCCAACATTTTATATTTTTAGTATATTGGGAACAATGCACAAATTTTTAATAGGGGTGGGATAATATTATGTCTGATTGTGAGTGTAAAGGTAAAGTTTAAGTAGCCAGACACTCGTATGTATCCTTGGGTTTTCGTTTCCTCTATTCTTCCGAGGACCTTTTAATCTCTTTTGAACTAGAATGTTTAGGAGGTATCGTAAAATGTGAAAGAAGAATAGGAAAATATGGCATGATGAAGCATCAAAGTGATCTCAAATTGGTGTCCATTGTGAACTCAACCAATGAAGAGCAACCTGAAGTACCAATTGAAGAATAACTAGGTGTTGAGGCACTAGCGGCAATGATCATGAATTTTGATGGAGAACACATAGGGGAATATAACCAGATTGTTAATGTGTTTGATAGGTTGGGAAAGAATAATTTTGCATCAAAATAACTTGATCTAGATATGAAGAATAGAGAAACACCACCTGCTAAACCGTCCATCGATGAGCCTCAAAAGTTAGAAATCAAAGCTCTCCCATCTCACTTGCGGTATGTGTTTCTGGAGCACAAAAATACATTAAGAGTCATCATTGTTGTAGATCCAACCGAAAGGAAAGAGGAGGATTTGACATCTATGTTGAAATGCACCAAGAGAGAAATTTGATGAACCATTACTGAAATCATATGCAACGCACCAAGCATATGTTCTAAAAAAATTCAACTCATTCCTGATTGCAAACATAGCATTGAGCACCAGAGGAGATGTAATCCAACAATGTAAGAAGTTGTCAAGAAAGATATCATCAAGTGGGTAGATGCTGGAGTGGTTTATTCAATTTTCTGACAGTAAATGGGTAACCGTTGTTCAATGTATACCTAAGAAGTGAGGAATCACTGTGGTTTCAAAACAAAGAATGATCTAATTCCTATGAGGACAGTCAGTGGTCTTAGAGTATGCATGGACTATCACAAGTTGAGTGCATGGACTGAGAAATATCACTTCCCAATTTTGTTTATTGATAAGGTGTTAGATCGTCTCGCTAGTAATGGATGGTCCTATTTTCTTGCTGGTTAGTCAGGCTACAATTATATATTAATAGCCCCTATAGACAAAGAGAAGACCATTTTCACTTGCCCATATGGGACATTTGTTTACAAGACAATGTCATTCTGGTTGTGTAATGCACCAGTGAATTTTCAATGATCCATGATATCCATATTCTCAGACATGGTGGAAGACACAATTGAAGTTTTCATGGATGATTTTTCTGTGGAAGGTGATTCTCTTGATGATTTCTTGGATCATATAGGTGATGTATTTGAAGAGCTGTGAAGAATAAAAGCTCGTGCAAAACATGGAGAAGTGTCACTTTATTGTGAAAGAAGGCATAGGGCTTGGCCACCAAATCTCCAATAAAGGCATTGAAGTTGATCGTGTGAAAATTGAGGTGATTGAAAATTTACACCACCTATCTCTATTAAGGGTGTTAGAAGGTTTTTGGGACATGCTGGCTTTTATCGCATATTTATTAAATATTTCTCTAAGATCGCTCACCCATGATGCATGTTACTCGAGAAAGAGATGATGTTTTTTATGAAGCATGTCAGAAGGCATTTGAAGGATTGAAAGAGAAGCTGATTTTTGCACCCGTCATCACTTCACCGGATTGGAACAACCATCATAAGCTATGTGCGATGCGAGTGAGGTGGTGGTTGGCGTATTGTTAGGAAAAGGCATGAGAAGATTCTTCATCCCATATACTATGCTAGAAAATCCCAGAATGTTTCTCAAAGAAACTACACAATGACCGACCTAGAATCGCTTGTCATAGTGTTCGCATTCGACAATGATTTTATGTTTGATGTGAAGAAGTTCTTTTGGTAAAATCTATATATATTTTATGCTTGTGCTGATGGCACTTCGTCATTATATACCTGAGGTCGAGATGATGTGCATATTACAAGCATGTCATTTGTCCCCTGCTGGAGTTCATCATACTTGTATACACAAAACCTACAAGATTTGGCAATGCGGGTAGTACTAGCCTACTATTCACCAAGATGCTCATGATTTTTCCAAATTGTGTGATCGTTGTCAAAGACAATGATGTATTTTTATAATGACCCTCAGGGTCAATTCTGTGTTTTATTCATGCTTTTCCTATTTTACCCCTTCTCGCAGCTTTCTTATAGATTTTGTGTGGTGCAAGATTAGGTGGCACACTCCCCAAGTCGTTCAGTTGATTTTGGTGCGAGTTTTAAATTTTGTAAGTATAATGCTAGAAATAGTTGTTTTTAGTACAAATTCAGAGATTTTCACGTCTTATCAAAATTTCGTCAGTTCCACAAGCTTCGGAAGGGTGATTTTGATCTAGTGTGATGATTGGTTTGGGTTTAGAAACTTTCGTTAGGGGTTAGTGTGATTAGGTGTTTTAGTATTAGAGTTTAGCTAAAAGTTTGACATGCGTCAAGTTTCTTTGTGAATGAGCCCAGAATAAAATTTTGTCAGCATGGTTAGCTCAAAAATGTTGAGTTTGGTCTAGAGCGACCTTAGGTTGAGGTCCTGAGTGTGTCAAGGTGCATTTTTAGCTTTTTGGCATCAATTTCTTTGAGTCCGGAATGTGGTTTCCAAAGGGTTTTCCCTTTTGGTTTACATCGTCTTGACTCCGAATGATGTAGGAGGGCTTGTTCGATGTTTTTTAACACTTAGTCCACTTAGCAAAGGCATTAGTGGGCAAGAAAGTCACTTTTTCAACCTTCCCTTCGCTTTAGCAAAGGTCGATTTTGCGACCAAGTGGCTGCTTAAGCGAAAAGCCCCTTCAAGGCGGGCTCCGATCTTGCGAAAATTTGGCCGCTTAAGGGATGTCTGGTTTTTTGAACTTTTCGCTGCTTTTGCGAATATCGTTGGGGTTAAAAACCCGTTCTCTTCCTTTAGTTCAAAAAATCAACCCAACTCTAGGAGGGCTCGTCTTGGAGCATTTAGGAGCTATTCTTGATCATTTTCAGCCATTCCAAGGTAGCTTTATTCATATCTCTCTCCTCTATGTTTCTACTTCTTTTATTTTGCAATTAAAATTCTTTTCCGACATCAAATCCCGTAATTTCAAAACTTGAAGGATGGTAATTTTTCCATTTGAGGTATGAATTGAGTCCCATTTTAACCCATCTTTCGGGAGTGTAATCCTCATTCCAAAGAGGAAAGCATGACGATTTCCTTTTCGTAATTCTATTTCAGCGATTCGTGTGCTGATTTTTCATCCAATTCCGATCCATTTTTTGGGTTAGTGATATGAGTATCGTTGGATCCTTATTAAATTAAACTTTATGTTCTTGATAGCTTTGTAGCGAAACAAGGCTCTCGGGATTGGAAAAGCACATGAGTTATAGTAATTGTGCGGTTTTTGGCCTTGAGGTAGGTTATGGCTTCCTTGTCTTAGATTTGGCTTAGTTAGATTGATTATCTTTGGGTAATATTTCATGATT
Organism: Solanum appendiculatum; assembly: GCA_018342035.1. Taxonomy (NCBI): domain Eukaryota; kingdom Viridiplantae; phylum Streptophyta; class Magnoliopsida; order Solanales; family Solanaceae; genus Solanum; species Solanum appendiculatum. Next base: position 1,882,831 of record JAGDQO010000459.1, read on the forward strand.
TAGGTTGAACCCTTAGGTGGTGTTGACTGTTATTTATCATTGGATAGTTATGGCCATAGGTTGTGTTGTTTATCTTCAGCTTTAGTCATAGAGGCCTTAGTGTAGGTGATCCTAGGATGAGTAGTTTCCTTAGACTTTGCTTTTACGTGGCATGAAACTTAGGATTATGTGGTGTTTGATTGGTTTTGTTGGTTTGATTGATGGTATGGATCCTTGAGTTTTGACTTTTGTTGTTTATTAAATTGTTGGGCCTAAGGCTGTAACCTTGGATTGACAGAAGATCCAGGTTAGTACTCTTGTGGTGTGACGGGTATTCTTCTCGATTCTCTCTGTAGGACATGTCTCTGTTGTGATAATGCTTCTATGGAGTTTCTACTTGATTGTTTTTTGGGCCAAAATGACTTGGTTTGCTAAAAGGAAATTAACTATAATGAGTAGGTAGTCCTTGAGACCTGTTTTAAATAAAAAGTGGTAAAAAGGCCCTTTACCTGGTTTTTTCGCACCTTTCGGCTGCTTGTACTCTGATGAGATCGATGTGTCATTAAGGGCAGCCCATTAGCATAGGCTTGGGCTATAGTCTACTACTTAGATTCACATTGTTGATAAGCTCGAAGTACCTTCCCGAGCGGCTCATTGATCTAGATATCCGAGTTACTAGTAAGCTCGATGTGTTATCCCGAGCAACCTGTTTATATAGTTATCCGGGTTATTGTCTAACCGTTAAACTTGAGGTAACATTTTAGGCGGTTCAATGTTTCTTCTGAGCTTAAGCTTTGTCCTCACTAGGAGTTTTACATTGTATAATTGATGAGCTTTCCTTTAAGTGTGTTGATTGTCTAGTTTGTGTTTAGATTGTAGCTGAATATTGATACCATCTGCCTTTTATCTAATATATTCTTGTTATGCTTTAGCTTTCTTTTTTCTTGCTATTATCATCGTGCTTCTTTTATCTAGTATACCTCATAATTTTGAACTCATACTGCACTTTTGTTTTCCTTCTTTTGAACTGAGTCTTATTTTGTATTTTGGACTAGTCAGTTCTCTATATATATTTATGATGTTTTGTTCATAGTAGTTCCTGTATAGGTGACACTAGGTTTCGAGGATTGGTATCTTGTGTATGTTTGTCTTTTGGTCACTTTTGGGCCTATCTTGTATATTTCGTTCTATACTACAAATATATATATATATGATATGGCCCATCTTTCTACATACACTATCCTTGCCTTGGGTTTTATATTATTTATGTCTTATATAAATTGTGTCTTCCGCACCTTGTTAGTTTGGTTTAGGCTTCTCCCCTCAGTGGGTTGTAGTTGATGCCATCATGGCTCGACTAAGGGTCATGACAGAGTGTTATCAGAGCTTTAGGTTCACCGGTCTTATCAGTAAAGTAGCCAGTGTCTTGTAGAGTCTCATTGATCAATACGATGACGTCCGTATCTAATCTTCAAGAAGCTATAGAGCCTTCTTAGAAATACTTCATTGTTTCTTGTTTCTTGTCATGCGTTGACACTTGTACCAATATCTAAACTCCAATAGTTTCACTCTTTCTCAAATTGTTAGGATAAGATCGATAGCGGGCGGGCGTGGAGCTGCAACACTTCCTAGTGGAGCAACAAGGAGGGGTAGAGTTAGAAGATGTCCCAGAGGTCGGGACGGGGCCTAGCTCTACACCCCGTGATAGATATTGAGGGGTAGAGTTAGAAGATGTCAGCATCAACCAGATGAAGTGGGGCCATCCCTCCCTCCACCGGGATTTGTTGCAAGACTAGTACTTCAGGATACTTTAGCCTGGATCCTAAACTTCATAAAGGGTATGTCCCTGACTGGTACTATGCCTAGCACTTCAGCCGGACCATGGGTTAGAGGTGAGACTCACACCTCAACCCAAAGAGAGGCATAGGGTGCTCAGACCCTACAAGCACATCATGTTATTGCAACTCCTCGTACAGTACTCCAGCTGGTTCCGATTACTGCTCCACCTAGGGCTCTTACTCTAGCTATGATCGCTGAGTAGCAGAAGATGTTAGGGCGATTCATCAGATTTGGTCCTCCCAAGTTCAATGGTGCTACGGGCGAGAATGCCCACGAGTTTCTAGTCGGCTGCCGGGAGAAGTTGCATAACCTCAGCTTAGTGGAGTATTTTGGGGTTGACTACACTGCTTTCCAGCTGGAGGGCAAGCAATATAGTGGTGAAGGTCCTATTTAGATTGCCAACAAGTCGGGTCACATCTGATAACTTGGCCTCATTTCTCTGAGGCTTTCTTGGAGAAGTATATTCCTCGTAGCCTGATAGAATGGTTGCAGGATGAGTTGTTAGGCCTTACTCATTGATCACTTTTAGTTGCGGAGTACGAGGCAAAGTTTCATGAGTTGGTGAGGCATACGTCTATGTTTATGCCAACAGATTAGGAGAGAGTTTGTAGGTTTATCAAAGGGCTCTCATTTCCACATAGATTGGCCATAGAGCAGACAGTGGCGTCGGGGTGTTCCTTTTTACAGATAGTTGATCATACGGGCACCACTGAGGGGATATATCATGAGGCCCATTGAGGGAGCGATAACAGGCCCCATCATCACGGTGGTTTCAATGGGTCTTAGTCCCGTGGCAAAAGGTTTAAGGGTGGAGGTTATACACAATAATATTAGCCTAGTAGGCCGATTTAAGAAACTCGATAGATTACAGATGGTAGAACGGAAGGTGCAAGTGGTGTTATTGGTTTAGACTTCTCGAGGTACATCCTTAGGGTATTCAAATTATCGTGGCCTGTCAAATAAGCTGAGTCATCCCAGAGGGGATGTTTTTGTATAGGTTACTACGAGTGTGGAGTAGTTGGTCACTTTCCCCGAGAGTGTACTACGATTAGTCATCATAGGAGGCAGGGTCTGCTGGCTCAATAGGGTCAGCCAGTTAAGTAAGGTCAACATGGTCACGACGGTACTAGGGGTGGTCCTCAGGGAGCTAGAGGTGGTCCTCAGGCAGGTAGATTGGGTACTCAAGGTAGACGCGACCATATGTATGTTTTTTGGCGAGGTTAGAGGCAGAGACATCAGATGCTGTTATCCCATGTACAATCACTGTCTCCCAGCAGCCTGCTTATGCTTTATTTGATATGGGGTCTACCTTTTCATATGTGCTTTTTACAATGCTACGCCGTTGGATTTATCTTTTGAGCCTGTGTTTATGCCTATGCATGTAGCTACCCCCGTAGGTGATTCTCTTTATAGTGGATCAAGTATATAGAGCTTGTGTAGTGACCATCTTAGGTAGCTTAAGGAGCAGCTCGAGGACCTCTAGGGAAAGGGGTTCATCAGACCTAGTGTATCTCTTTGGTGTGCTCCTATCCCACTCATGAAAAAGATGGATGGTACCTTGCATATGTGCATTGACAATAGGAAGATGAATAAGTTGACCATTAAGAACAAGTATCCTACACCACATATTGTTGAATTATTCAACTAGTCTCAAGGTACAGCGGTGTTCTCTAAGGTTGATTTGAGATTGGGCTACTACAAGTTGAGGATTAGGGCGGCGGACATCCCTAAGACTGCCTTTAGGACTTGGTATGGCCACTGCGAGTTCTTAGTCATGTCTTTAGGTTGACTTATGCCCCTTCAATATTTATGGAGTTGATGAAACATGAGTACACGTATTATTTGAACTCATTTGTGATAGTGTTCATCAACGACATCTTGTTCTACACTAGGAGTACGGAGCAACATGAGTAACATATGAGTTTTGTACTTCAGACCTTGAGAGAGCAGTGGTTGTGTGCCAAATTCACTAAATATGAGTTTTGGCTTGAGCCTATATCATTATTGGGGCATGTAGTGTCCAAGGATGGCATTATGGTGGATCTGGTGAAGATTGGGGCCATTTGTAGCTCGGCCAGGCCTACTTTTCCTGCTAATGTTCACAGTTTCATCAAGTTAGTAGGCTACTATAGACGTTTCATGGAGGGGTTTTCTTCTATTGTAGCACCCTTGACTAGATTGACTTAGAAGGATGTCCCTTTCTAGTGGCCGGATGAGTGTGAGGCAAACTTTCTGAAGCTCAAGGCCTTGTTGACTTCAGCACCAGTTCTAACTCTTCCTATTGAGGGTTAGGGGTTTATGATCTATTGTGATGCTTCCAGTGTGGGCCTAGGTTGCGTCTTGATGTAGGGGGGTAGAGTTATTGCTTATACTTCCAGGCAGCTGAACATTCAAATATGAATTACCCAACTCATGACTTAGACTCAATGGCGATGGTTTTCATATTGAAGATTTGGAGGGACTATTAGTATGGAGTTCACTAAGAGGTATTCACGAACCATTGTAGTCTTCAGTATAATTTCATCTAGAGGGACTTTAATTTGAGACAGCGTAGATTGTTGAAGTTACTTAACGACTATGACGTTTCTATCCTTTATCATCTGGGCAAGGCTAATGTGGCAGCAAATGCCATGTGTTGGAGGGCAGTGAGTATGGGGATTTTGACTTTCGTATACTTGGAGAAGAGACCTATTGCTTCAAACATTCAGTCCTTAACAAATCAGATGATGAGGCTTGATATTTCGTAGTCGGGCAAAGTACTTGCTTATGTGGAGGCTAGATCTTTCTTGATGGAGTAGATTTGGGCACAACAGTTTGACGATCCACAGTTGAGGATGATTTGAGACAAGGTACTTAGCAGCGAGGCTAGGAAGGTGACCTTAAATCTGGAGGGCATCTCCAGGATTGAGGGCTTTTTTTGTGTTCCTAGAGTTGGTGAGTTAGTTAAGCTGATTCTTCAGGAGTCCCATTGTTACAAGTATTCTATTCATTCCGCTGCTGCGAAGATGTATCGCGATCATAGGCTGTATTACTTGTGGTGTGGGATGAAGAGGGACATTAAATCTTTGTAGCGAAGTCCTTGAGATGTCAGTAAGTAAAGTACGAGCACCAAAGAATAGGTGGTTTTACTTAGAAGCTACCCATTTCGGAGTGGAAGTGGTCCCATATAGCCATGCATTTTGTGGTAAGCTTACCACATACCTATTGATGTTTTGATTCTATTTTGGTTATCATTGAACGATTGACAAAATAAGCTAACTTTCTACAGATTTAGACTGTCTAAACATCATAGAGGTTAGCCTTAATCTACCTTAGAGAGATTGTCAATATGCATGGGGTGCTAGTTTCTATCATTTAGACCTGGGTACTTTGTTTACATCACATTTCTTGAGTTCTAAACAGATGGAGTTGGGTACCCTGGTTGAGCTCAGTATATTTTTTCACCCTTAGACTGATGGCTAATCTTAGAGAATTATTCAGGTTTTTGAGGATATGCTACGAGCTTGTGTTATTGATTTCTTTGGCCAGTGGGATCAGTCTTTTGATTTGGTAGAGTTTTCATATAATAATAGCTACCTTTCGAGCATTCAGATTGCACCATTCGAGGCATTATATTGTAGGAGATGTCGTTCTCCAGTTGGCTGGTTTGATGCTTTTGAGTTTAGGCCATGGGGCACCAACTAATTGAGAGATTTTATGGATAGTGTCTGTGTGATCCAGGGATCACTCTATACTTCCAGAGTAGGTAGAAGATGTATACTGATCGGAGGCTACGACCTTTAGAGTTAATGGTTCGTGATCGTATCTTCTTTCAGATGTATCCCATGAAGGGCGTGATGAGGTTTAGGAGGAGAGGCAAGCTTAGCCCAGGGTTTATCGATCCTTGAGATTTTGAGGCGGGTAGGGTAGGTGGCTTATAAGATAGCCTTACTTCCCGCTCTTTCTAGTTTTCATCATGTGTTTCATGTCTTTATGTTGATGTTGTATGTTCCCGAAGAGTCTCACATTCTTTGATTTTAGTCGGTTCAGCTTGATGAGACTTTGATTTTTGAGGGGGAGAATGTGGCCATTTTAGATAGGCGATTAGGCGGTTGTGGTCTAAGGAGATCCCATAAGTAAAGGTTCAATGGCGGCACCATCCAGTCGAGGAGGTTACTTCGGAGATCGAGCTTGATATGCGGACCCTGTATCCTCACCTCCTTTAGCCGTTAGGTAGTGCCTTTGTCTTACTTTTGCGTATGAAAGTCATTTAAGTGAAATTTATTGTAATGTCCCAAAAGGTCATTTCTTTGTTTTTTGCATGCATTTCCTATTTTTCCCCTTCCTGTAGCTTCCTTACAGCTTTTGTGTGGTGTCGGGTTCGGTGGCATGCACCTGAAAGTGTTTGTTTGAGTTTGGTGTGAGTTTTGCGTTTTTTAATCTTAGTGCTAAAAAGAATTGACTTTAGTCAATATCCGGAGATTCTGATGTCGGATTTGAATTCCGTAAGTTCCATAAGCTTCAGAAGGGTCATCTTGGTCTTATGTGATGATTGGTTCGGGTTTTCAGGCTTCTATTAAGGGTTGGTGTGATTAGGCATTTTTGTTTTGGACTTTAGCCAAAAGTGTAACTTTGTTTAAATTTCTTGGTAAATGTGCTCGCAATCAAATTTTGTCAGCGCAGTTAGTTCTAGAATGCCGTGTTTTATCAAGGGCGACCTTTTGTTTGGGTACTGAGGGTGTTGGGGTGAGTTTTTAGATTTTTGGTGTTTTGTTGTATTTCTTTGTTAAAGTGTTGACTTTGGCCAACATTTTTATGAAACGACCTCGTATTGTTGTTTCGTCGATTCCATTGAGTCTTGAATGTCATTTCCAAGTGGTTTACACTTTTGATTTGCATTGTTTCGACTCTGAATAAATTCATAGGGCTTGATGGCTTTTGCAAATTCTTGATTGCTTAAGCAATGTTGGCTCAAGTGATGTTTGCTTAAGCGACCAATGGGGTTTAAGTGAAAGCATCAGTTGGCAAGGAGGTTGTTTTTATGACCAACCATTTGCTTTAGCGAAGGTCATTTTTGCGACAAAGTGGACTCTTAAGTGATAGGCGCCTCTTAGGCGGGCTCCGCTCTTGAAAACATTTGGCTGCTTAAGTGATGTCCACTTTTGCAAACTTTTGGCCGTTTTTGCGAAGAATGTCGGGATTAAAAGCCCATTCTCTTCCTTTAGTTTCAAAAAGAAACCCAACACTTGGAGGGCTCAACTTGGAGTATTTAGGAGCTATCCTTGATCATTTTCAGCAATTCAAAGGTAGTTTTCTTCATCTCACTCTCCTCTATGCTTTTACGTATTTAATTTCGTAATTGAAATTTTTTTCCGACCTCAAATTCCCTAATTTCTAAACTTGAACATTTGATAATTTGGCCATTAAAGGCACAAATTGAGTCCGGTTTTCACCCATCTCTTGACCATTTAATCCTCATTCCAAAGAGGACAATATGACGATTTCCTTTTCATAATTCTAATGCATTGATTCGTGGACTAATTCTTGGCCCAATTTTGGTCCATTTTATGTGTTAGTGATATGGGTATCGTTAGATCCGTATTAACTTGCTCTTTGTGTTTTTGATAGTTTAGCAACGATCCAAGGCAGTCCGAAATGAAAAATCACCCGAGTTATAGTTTGTGTGCGGTTTTCATCCATTAGGTAGGTTATGGCTTCCTTTTCTAAGACGTGGCTTTGTTAAATAGATTATATTTGGGTAGTTTACATGTTTTAGGTTAAACCCATAGATTGTGTTGAGACTTATTGATCCTTGGATAGTTATGGTTGTAGGTTGGGTTGTTTAGCTTTAGCATTAGTTGTAGAGGCTTTAGTGTAGGTGATCCTTGTATGAGTAGTATCTTTAGACTTTGCTTCTAGGTGGCGTGAAACTTAGGCATGTGTGTTGTTTGATTGGTCTGGTTGGTCTGATCGATGGTATGGATCCTTGTGATGTGACTTTGGTTGTTTATTAAACTATTGGGCCTGAGAAAATGTGACGGGTATTCTTCCCGATTCTGTGTGTATAACATGACTTTGGTGGGATAATGCTTATGAGGAGTTTCTACTTGATTAGTTTTTGGGCAAGAATGACTTTATTTTCAAAGTGGAAATGAACCGTAATGAGTTAGACGTCCTTGAGACCTAGTTTGAATAAAGTATGTTTAAAAGCCCCTTTACTTTATAGATCTCACCTTTCGGCTGCTTTTACTCTGATGAGCTCGATGTATCATTCTGGGTGGCCTATTTGCCTAGGCTTGGGCTACAGTCTTCTATTTAGATTCACATTGTTGATAAGCTTGAAGTAAAATCCCAGGCGGCCTATTGATACAGATATCGGGGTTACTGGTAAGCTCGACATGTTATCCCGGATGACCTGTGGATACATTTTTCTTGGTAATTATCCTACGGTTAAGTTTGAGGAACCATCCAGGTGGCTCGATGTTTCTTTCGGGCTTAAGATCTTTCCTTACATGGAGTTTTACATTGTATCGTTGCATATGTTTGCCTTTGAGTGTGTTGATTGTCTGCTTTGTCTGTTGCTTGTAGGTGAATATTGACATCATCTGCCTTTTATCTAGTGTATTCTTGTTATGCCTCAACTTTCCCTTTTCTTGCTTGTATCATTGTATTTCCTGTATATACTTGATCTTTCTGAGCTCTTTCGGTCTATTGTGCCTACTAGGTACCTTATGTTTTGGTACTCATACTGTACTTCTGTATCTTTTTTCTAATGTAGATCCCAGTTCGAATCACCCATTGTGAGCGTTTGGATCTTTCGTGGCGGTCACACACTTGGATTTTTTAATTGGGTTTAGGCTTGTTCACTCGGTGGGTTATAGTGGACGCCATCATGGTGATGACTTAGGGTCATGAAATTTCAAGCAAACATGAACTTCCACTCACTCATTTTCTTATGATTGAATATTTTGATTATTTGGGCCTTTACTTTATAAGTCCCTTTGTGAGTTCGAATGGGATGAAGTACATACTTGGTGCGGTTGACTATTTTTCTAATTTGGTTGAAGCCGTAGCTCTTTCTAATAATGAAGGCAAGAGTGTCACCACATTCCATAAACGAAATATCTTCTCTCGATTTTGTACACCAGATGCAATAATAATCGATGGAGGTTCACACTTTTTTAATAGGCTATTCAAGGCATTGATTTAGAAGTATGGTGTTCGACATAGTGTAGCAACTTCTTACCTTCCGTTGTCTATTGGACAAGTTGAAGTTTCAAATTGAGAGATCAACCAGACCCTAGTAATGACTAGGAATGCAAGTAGAAATGATTGGTCATGAAAGCTGAATGACGCTTTATGGGCATATCAAAATTCATTCAGGACTTGCATAGGTATGTCTAGTTACCAACTTGTGTTTGGGATGTCTTGCAATTTTCCTTAGAATTAGAGCACAAAGCCATGTGGGCACTAAAAAATCTAAATCTAGACTTGGGTGCTGCATTGAATCAGAGATTAAATCTAATTAATGAGCTTGATGATATTCGTCTAAACTCTTATGAAAGTTCAGCTTTGTACAAAGAGGAAATGAAAAAGTATCACGACCAAATTATTAGAAAGGGATAATTTGCACCTAGAGATTTGGTCTTTCTCTTCTACTCAATGTTGCGCTAATTTCATTGAAAATCAAGTTAAAATGGATGGTACTATTTTGAGTAGTTCAAGTATTCCCATACAAAGCGGTTGAATTAGAAACTGATGATGGAATGAGGCTCAAGGTGAATGGGCAAAGGATAAAACTGTACATGGGCACTGTTGAAGGAATCAAGGTGATGGAAGTATGGGCTCTTGGTGAAGTCTCAGTAAACAAAGAGCATGCGTCGTGTCGCAACATTAAATCAAGGATTGTTTAAGAGGCAATTCAAGAATGTTTATTTCATTTTCTTTTGTAATTTTCACTTTTTAGCTTTTCTTTTTTGATAGCATAGGCTAAATTAGGGTACATGTCAAATTAGAGTCAAGAAAAGAAAATTTTAGGCCTAATGATTATTATATATGTAAGGATCAAACAAAAAAAATTGAAATAATTTAAGTATAGAGGGTTCTATGGATGGAATCTACAGGGCGTAGTTCACACTACTTTACATAGACCATGTTTGTGCAATCATGAGAAATGCTAAACATAAAGGTGTCACACCCCAGACTCAAGGAGTGCAACTGACACCTAATGCCTAAACTTAGGCATGAGTCGACCCTACTAAACCACTTGCTAATGGCGCGTGGTAGCCACAAGCACAATCAACGAAATGAACAAGTATATCTCAGCTTAAAAAGAAGTTATCGGCCGGCAAGGCCCCTGTCAATAGATTTATAACGAAAATTGGTTTTCTCAACAATCTATATAAATCAATAACTAGCTAGCACATAAACTTGTTTGGGCCTTCGAGGCCACCATGGTATTTATGAAAGTGTAAATGCAATGTGGGTCATTAAACCCACAAATATCTCTATACAAAAGCTAGAGATAGCTAAATATCAAGATAAAAAAATAAAAAACAAAACACAAGCCAACAAACACACAAGGCCAACATGGCCAAAAACGCAACTGTACAACCCAACATGCTAGTCTGCAGCCGCTAAGATTAGTAAATATACAAACCTTTAAACTCTAACAGCACTAGAAAAAAGGGGCGGTCCATACTACTGGAACTAAAATGGGCTGCTGGGGGTGGTCTATCGAGTCCTCTGTCAAGACCGCAGGCATGAATGCAGCGCCCACATGCAATGGGGCGTTAGTATAAAATAATATACCAAGTATGAAAGGCAATAGATAAAATTAGCAGGTATCAAAATAAACTTAATGTAATCATGTAAGGAAATCAAGAATTAGATAAGAATACTGATTTGCAATGGAATCTAACCATACACAAATAATCAAACAAAATCTAATCAATCCCCCATAAGCTCGACAGGTACAAACAACAAACAACACCCCTTACCTAGGCCCCCATAAGCCCAAGAGGTGCCAAGTCAATCTGCATAGCCCATTAGGTAGCCCCTTGTCTGTGTAGGAAGACACGTAGCCCTCTTAGGCAACAATATAGCCCCATAGGCAACTCAATGAAATCCAGTGGTGTATCGACTTCTACTAGAAACTATCCCTCGATACTACGACAGGCAGCACCACAATGAACACACAAGAATGGAGAGTAATATGATAATCCAACAAAAGATATGAATTTCTGTGCCAAGTAACTATTTGCGGTTTAACGATGCCTGAATTTGTTAAAGGAGGATCTTACATTGATGTTAAGCGTGAAATAGAACTCAAACCCTCAAAATGAAGCAAAACAACTGCTGCCAAAACCCCAATTGAGATACACCACAAAATTTACAAAACAAACTATACTATATTGACGAGCTCAACGCATAGAATGACTTCCGTCATGGACTTAGGCAAAGAAAATCGATAGTTTGGGTGATCCTAGGGACCAGGTATCTGGGTTTTTCTATTTCTCCACGAAAATAGTGAAGAAAAAATGAATAAGATGATATATTTAAAGTCCCACGTCCACCGGCATGCTTGCCCTTCCACGTGCCCGCTTGTGTCTTCTCGCAAAAATGTAAATATCTCCCAATTCTGAAGTCGTATGGATAAAAAATTTGATGCGTTGGAAACTATACTTATAGACCTTTTATTTGATAGTTTATGGTCTCCATAACTCTTTATTTATTGGGAGAAAAGCACCGAGACATTTAGCCCAAATTTCAGAAAAAACTTTAAAAAAAATTCACAATAACTTCCACCAACTTTGATTTCACAACTCGCTGGACTTCTAAACTTGAGATACGACCCTTGAGCACCTAAAATATAACATACTATATCTTATTAATTTATTTATCACTCTTCATCTTTTCACGAAGGTACGGTTTAATTTAGACATTCCAAAAGTGCGGGTGTTACATCCTCCCCCCTTAAAAACATTCGTCCTCGAATGAAAAATCTAAATTAAGCAGTTAGTTCTTAGGAGTTGCCGAAATTTTTGAAGTCTCCTCTGCAAGCATGACTATCTAGGAACCTGAAATGCAGTAAATTCCAACCTTGATATCTCATAGGATGAAACAAATAACTAACATCATAGCTCAGCAATAAATTTGTGAGAAAAAATTAAAACATTAAGAACTTCAATATTAATAATCAACCATACAAAACCAAATTGGTATCTTTCCTCAGTGTGATGATATAAAGTGATATGCTATCACCCTGAAGTATGAAAAAAGTGAGGACATCTGGATCTCATGCCATCCTTAACTTCCTAAGTCACCTCTTCCCTATTCTCGTTCTCCACAAGACGTTAACAAAAGCAACATATTTTGTCCTCAATCTTCAAACATGCCGATCTAATAGAGCAATTGGAGTTTCCACGTGTGATAACTCCTTTGTGATCTAAACATCCCTAATTGGGACGACCCGAGAAGGGTCTCCTATACATATTCGTAGCATTGATACATGGAAAAAATGATGAATAGATTCTAGCCCCAAAAGAAACTCTAACTCATAAGCTACTCCTCCTACCCTCCGAAGGATCTAATATGGACCAATGAATCTTGGACTAAGCTTAAACTTCTAGTAAAATCTCATAACACCCTTAATAGGTGAGACTTTCAAGAACACCCAGTCATTGACACAGAACTCTAAATCTCTCTATCGCACATCTGAGTATGACTTTGGCGGCTTTGAGCAGTCAATAACCAATCTCTAATGAGCTTAACCTTCTCCATTGTGTATTGTATCAGTTTGGGTCCAACCAATCCTGACTCACCTACCTAAAAGCAACCAATGAGGGATCTACATTTCTGACCATACAAAGTCTCATAGGGTGCCATCTTGATGCTAGAATGATAACTATTATTATACGCAAACTCAATAAGAGGTAAGTGGTCATCCCAACTTCCTTTTAAATCTAGCATGCACACCAATAACATAATCTAAAGCATTTGAATAGTGCACTCAGCCTGGCCATCTATTTGAGGGTGGAAAGTTGTACTAAGATTAACTTGTGTTCCTTGACCTTTCTGGAAAGACTTCGAAAAGTTAGCAGTAAATTGTGCCCCTCTATTATAGATAATTGATACTTGGAAACCATGAAACCTAACAATATCCCTGATATAAAGCCCTGCATAGTCTTTGGCTGTGAAAATGGTCTTAATCGGTAAGAAGTTGGCTGATTTTATTAGCCTATCAACAATTACCCAAATAGAGTCAAGCTTACGCTGTGATCGAAGAAATCTAGTAATAAAATCAATATTAATTGCCTCCCACCTCCACAAAGGAACAACTATCTCCTAGACCTGCCCAGCAGGCTTCTTGTGCTCAACCATCACCTATTGGCCGTTAGGAAAGTGTGCCAGAAACAAAACAATGTCCTTCTTCATTCTGTGCTGCCAATAGATCTCTTTAGAATAATGGTACATCTTCGTCAAACCTGGTGAATAGAATAACAAGAATGGTGTGCCTCTTCCATAACTTTTGGTCAAAGACCTACAACATCTGGAACACACAATCGGCGTCTAAATATGAGGACTCCATCTTCTACTCTCTCAACGGCTAAAGACTTGTTATCCTAAGCCTTGACTCTGAGTTGCTCTAAGTAGGGATCCTCGTGTTGTCGTGCCTTCACTTCAACAATTAAAGATTATATCGTTGTGTTATGAAATCTTACCCCACTATCACTTGCCTCTAATAATCAGACCCCCAAGCTTGCGAACTGATGAAGTTCTCGAGCTAATCCATGCCTCTCAACACCTAACTAGGATAAACTACCCATTGATCTACAACTGAGAGCATTCACTACCACATTCGCCTTCCTTAGATGATAGAAAATATCTACATTGTAGTCTTTCAGTAACTCAAGCCATCGATGCTGTCGCAGATTCAAATCCTTCTGTCTAAAGATATACTAAAGGCTTTTATGATTTGTGGAGATGTCAACATGAACACCATATAGATAGTGTCTCCAGATCTTCAATGCATGCACAACTGCATCCAACTCTAAATCGTGGGCTGGGTAGTTCTTCTCATGCTTCATCAACTACCTTGAAGAATATGTTATCACCTTACCATGTTACATCAAAACACATCCTAAACTAATACCTGAAGCATCGCAATACACTGCATAGCCGTCGTAACCTTCTAGCAAGGCTAGGACTACTGCTGATGTGAACCTGTCATTCAAGTCTTGGAAACTATGCTCGCCAGCCTCAGTCCACTAAAAGTTAATTGCTTTCTGAGTCACCTTTGTCAGTGATGCTGAAAGGGAAGAAAACCCCTCTACAAACCTTCTGTCGTACCCATCTAACCCTAAGAAACTACCAACCTCTATTAGAGTTGTGGGTCTAGGCAAAGTCTTCACAGCCTCAATCTTTTGTGTATCAACCATAATGCCCTCATCTGATACAATATGGCCTAAGAAAGCCACAGAGCTCAACAAAAATTCACACTTAGAAAACTTTGCATAAAGTCCCCGATCTCAAAGAACATGAATCACAAATCATAAATCACAAATGATATGCATGCTCAGCTTTCGATCGTGAATACACTAAAATATCATCAATAAATACAATCACAAATAGGTTTAGATATAGCCTAAATATGTTATTCATGAGGTCTATAAACACTGCTGGGGCATTGGCCAATCCAAAAGACATCACCAAAAACTCAAATGTCCATATCTGGTTCGAAAAGCAGTCTTCGGAATTTCTTTTCCTTGAACTCATACCTGATGGTACCCTGATCTCAAATCAATATTTGAAAAGTACTTAGCACCTTATAGCTGATCAAACAAGTCATTTATCCTTAGAAGAGGATACTTATTCTTTATATTTGCCTTGTTCAGCTGTCAATAATCGATAGACATCCTCAGTGAGCCATCTTTCTTTCTCACAAATAATACTAGTGCACCCCAAGGGAAAGCGCTAGGCCTGATAAAGCCTTTATGCAGCATATCTTTCATATGATCCTTCAACTCCTTTAGCTCAGCAGGAGCCATTCTATAAGGAGGGATAGATATGGGTTGTGTACCTGGTAGGATATAATTAGCGAAATCAATTTCCCGTTCTGGCAGGATACCACAAAGCTGATCTGGAAATACATCTAGAAACTCATTAACCACCGGAATAAACTGAAGAATTTGTGGTTCTACATAAATATCCCGAACTCGAACAAGATGCTAAATACAACCCTTAGTAATCATCCTCCTTTCCTTAAGATAGGAAATAAACCTACCTTTCGGCGCTGCTGTATTACCTTTCAATTCTCGCACTGCTTCTCCTAAAAATAAAATCTAACAATCTTTGTCCAGCATTCAACATTAGCATAATAAGATGATAGCAAGTCCATACAAATAATGCGTCAAAATCGACCATGTCTAACTCTACTAGGTCTACAGAGGTTCAATGATCGATAATTTCTACTATGTAACCTCGCTAGACTTTCTTGGAAATAATAGACACAATAACTAGTGTAGAAACAGAAAAGGGTTGATGTAATGACTCTAGTTCTGTACACAAGTTCCCCGCAGTAAATGGAGTAACATAGGACAAGGTAGGGACTGGATCTATTAGAGCATAAACACAATGAGAACAAACAATCAATTTTCCTGTCACAACATCGGGTGATGACTTTGAGTCTTGTCGGTCGGCTAGTGTATATGCACATTTCTGGCAACTACTAGAACTAGATTCTCCCCCTCTACCTCCGTCTCTACCTACTGATGTCTGAGGTCCACACCCTGTAAAATGTGATGATGAGAAGGAACCTACTGCTGACCTAGTTGACTTACCCATACCACCCTGCCCTATGGTCGAGCAGTTTCTCCACACATGCCCTTTCCAATCCATAAAAATAACAACCTGTGGAACCCTGCCTACATCTCCTAAACAGGATCCTACCGCACGTACCACAACGTGGTGGGGCTGACCTGGCATACTCCGAACTCCTCTGTTGTATAAAGCCTGATGCTCGTGAACCCTCACCTAGACTTGACTGTCTCCGATGATCAAGTCTACTACCTTGGAACTACTGTAGTGGAGGTCTAGGTGACCTACTAGGATATCGAGGTCTGGACCACTCTTAAACTCTCCCTGTGAACTAGCAGGCCTAGCCCTCTTGTGCTACTCTTTCTCAGCCCTCTCGCTAATATACTATTGATGTTGGCGCTCTTCTATTCTTTGTGCAAAGGCTTGAATTCGTGAAATATCCATATTATCATTTAGTGCAGCGGTAGTACAAGCATCGATATAGTCTGAATCTAGCCCTTCTATAAATCTCTGCACTCCGTCCTACATAGTATCAACAAATGCTGGTGCATACCTAGCCAATGAATCAAATCTCATCCCATACTATCGAACACTCATGCTGCCCTGCCGGAGGTTTAGGAACTGATCTACCTTGGTATCCCAAATCTCTCGAGGAAAATAGTGATACATGAAACCTTCGGTTAAGCTATTCAAAGATGGTGGAGGTGCATCTTTCCCCCTTGATCTCTCCCAATTATCATACGTAATACTTCAACATCACGCAATTAAAATGCTGCTAACTCAACTGACTAAGTCGTTGAGGCATGCACGAGCCTTAAGATCCTGGAAACTGATCGACGAAATGTTGAGGGTCCTCCCTACGACCTGTCCCTTCAAACTGTGAAGGATTCAAGGCAAGAAACTCACGAACTCTCAAAATTTCAGGCGTTTTAGAATGTCCGGCATCATCTGGTGCAACTGGCTTGCGTTGTGCTGCTACTAACTGTGCTAAGATGTGCACTGCTTTCTTGAAATGCTGATCAGATGGAATATGAGGAGATGGAGGTGGTATTTCTCGTGGAGCCAAGGGTTTTGTAGCCCTCAGAGGCTCCTGAATTGGTTGAAGGGAACTGACTTTTGTTGATAATTAAATCATTGGGTGAAAAGACCAAAAGACCCCTTTAAAATAACTGTCAGACCCCTACCTACGATCCGTAGGTAGACCTACGACCCATCTTGTCCTTCCGTAGGTAGATTCAGAGACTGACAACTTGGACCCTGCAACGACGGGTCCCATCGATGGCTCGTACATTGAACGACGGCTCGTCCTTGTAATCCGTCGTTGGGGTCCTGAAACTTGACATTTTGAGATCACAAACTGGCACCTACGATTCCCACCTATTGGCCGTAAGTCAACTATGGTCCGTAGGTGGCCTCCGTCGTTTCTTGCACCAACCAAGAAAAATAAAAAATTTTCCACCCTTTCGAATCCGGGGTATTACACAAGCGACAACTTCAACCCACTTTGACACATAATCAACGGCCACCAAAATGTATTTGTTCCCAAAAGAACTCACGAAAGGACCCAAAAAATCAATTCCCCACACATCAAACAATTCAACCTCAATGATAGGAGTAAGGGGAAGCTCGTGTGTTCGTGACACTCCTCCTTGCTTTTGACATGAACTACACCTGCAGACTAAATAATTTGCATCTTGATACAGCATTGGCTAATAATAGCCACTTTGCAACACCTTTGCCACTATTCGTACCCCACTGTAGTGGCCACTAACTGGAGATGCGTGGCATGCAAAAAGAATAGCGTCAACGTCAACTTCTGGTACACATTTCCGGATTATGTGATCAGCACACTCCCAGAACATATAGGGTTCATCCAAAAAATACCTATTTATATAAAAAAGAAACCTCTTGCCTTGATAGAATGTCAGCCCATAAAGAAGAAGTCCACACACTACGTAGTTGGCAAAATCAACATACGAAGGAGTGGAACTTTTAGAGACCATCATGATCATCTCATTAGGAAAAATATCCTTAATATCCTTGTCACCGGACACAACTACACTTCTTTCGAGTCTCGATAAATGATCAGCCACCTAATTTTCACATCCTTTCTGGTCTTTTACCTCGAAATCAAATTCTTGTAACCACAAAACCCACTGAATTAGTCTTGGTTTAGCATATTTTTTAGCCATTAAGTAGCAGATAGTTTATTGTTAGTGTGCACCACTACCTTAGTCCCCAATAAGTAAGCTCATAATTCTCAAAAGCATACACTACAACCAACAACTCTTGTTGAGTAATAGTGTAGTTCTTTTGAGCCACATTCAAGGTCTTGCTTGCATAGTATATCGGGTGGAATAACATGCTTCAACATTGACCAAGTACAACACCCAAGGTGATGCCACTAGTATCACACATTAACTCGAATGGACTATCCCAATTCGGGGCAACAATAACCGGAGCCGACACAAGTTCCTCCTTTAGACACTCAAAAGCACTCATACAGGCTTCATCAAACATAAAAACACTGTAATTTTCAAGAAGCCTTCAAAGAGGATAAGCTATCTTAGTGAAATCCTTTATGAACCGCCGGTAGAAACTCGCATGTCCCAAGAAGCTTCGGACACCTTTAACCGAGATATAGGGTGGTAATTTGGCAATAAGTTCTATCTTTTGTTGATCCACTCATATACCTTTCCTTAAAATCATGTGCCCCAAAACATTCCCTTATTTTGCCGTGAAGTGACACTTCTCCCAATTAAGTACGAGGTTTGTTTAGACACATCGCTTTAAGACTCGGCCCAAGTGTTCAAGGCATTCTTCAGATGAGTCCCCAACAACGGAAAAATCAACCATAAATACCTCCATCGAGTCTTCAACCATATCAGCGAAGATAGACAACATACTCCTTTATAATGTTGCCGATGCATTACACAACTGAGAAGGAATTCATTTAAACAAATGCTCCATAGGGACAGGTGAAGGCAGTTTTTTCTTGATCCTCCGGGGCTATGGATATTTTATTGTAACCGAAATAACCATCGAGGAAGAAATACCATCCACGCCCCACCAATCTATCAAGTATTTGGTCCATAAAGGGCATTGGAAAGTGATCTTTCTCAGTTGCCAAATTAAACTTTCTATAGTCTATGCATACACGCCAACCGGTAACTGGTCGAATTGGCACAAGTGCACCTTTCTCATTCGATACAGCGGTCATACGACCCTTCTTTGGGACACATTGAGCTGAGCTTACCCACTTTCTATCTACAATAGGGTAAACCACACCCGCATCTAACCACTTGATCATTTCCCTCTTAACTACTTCTTGCATTGGAGGATTTAACCTTCTTTTGTGCTCGACACTAGTTTACAATCAACTTCCAACTGAATCTTGTGCGTGATAATACCAGGAGGATCCCTGCAATATCAGCAATTGTCCATCCAATAGCTTTGATAAATCTTTTTAACACACTAACAAGTGCTTGTACCTGCCTTCAAGTAGGTCATCTGCAATGATTATCGGCAAGGTATTGTTAGCCCCTAACAATACGTATCAAAGATGACAAGGAAGAGTTTTCAATTCAAGCTTCGGAGGTGCTTCAATAGATGGCTTCACGGGAGGACTTTCTCTATTTTTCAAGTCAATTTCAAGCTTCAAAGGAGTTTTTGAGTAAGAACCTAAACCCAATAAAGCAGCCACAACTTCATCATAATCTTGGATCTCTTCCCCATACAATTCAAAAGGACGACAGCCAAAGATTCACCAATACAAGAGATTTCACGAACACTAGCAACCGCTTCATCGACCACATCAATAACAGACACCACATTGATGTCATTGGGTTGTTTAATAGACATACACATATTGAAAGTGACCTCCTCCTCATAAACTCTAAATTTGAAGTCGCCACTTTCCACATCAACCAAAGCTCTTTCGGTAGCCAAGAAAGGTCTACCAAGAATAATTGGGATCTCAGCATCCATTTCACAATCAAGAATAATGAAATCTGCAGGAAAAATCAACTTGTCAACCTTTACCAAAATATCATAATGAACACCAATAGATCGCTTAATCGAACGATCCGCCATGAGAAGTTGCATTGTAGTTGACTTAGTCTCACCTAGCCCAGGTTGTTTGAAAATAGCATATGGCATCAAGTTAATACTAGCTCCCAAATATCACAACGCTTTAGAAAACTTGAACACCCCAATAGTGCAAGGTATCGTGAATGCTCCCAGATCACTCTTTTTTGCAATCACATTTGACATAATAGCGCTGCAACTATGGGATACCTCAACCATTTCAAAGTCTATACTTCTATTCTTCGTGACGAATTACTTCATAAACTTAGCATACCCCAGCATTTCTAGTAATGCATCCACCAGCGGAAGATTTATATAGAGAGACTTAAAAATAGAGAGAAACTTTAAAATTTTTACAGCATCATCTCTCTTCTTCAACCTTTGTTGGATAGGGGGGTTGATTTTAGGCAACAACTTTTGAGAAACTAATTTAGACACATCCCACACCTTTGATGTAGTAGTTCTACTGGGCGTAACATCATTTGTTGAATAAACATCTTTTTTGGGCACACCATTGTTTACATCATCATCAGACCCATCAACCTCAACCACATCGCTACCCAAAACATTTCCACTTCGAGTCACTACCGCCATATACTGGGCAATCTCATTCTTCGAGTTAGCCAATGTGTCACTAAGAAGGCCATTATTTTGTCTCTCATGCAATTGAGTGGATAGTTGAACCATTTGTGATTCAAGATGTTTAATAGAAGTAGAGTGAGAAGTCACCGTTATATTTAGAGAGGAGAAATCAGCCCTTCTCTCTTTGAGTAGTTTGTCCTGACCTTCCACCTTGTGCAAAATACGAGCAAGCATATCTTGAGTTCTTAAACTCTTCAAATCAGCCTTTAGTTCGGTAACTTTGGGACGATCATGTGGAGGTACATACTTATCTCTTTCATCCGCTCTACAATTTACACCTCGATCACACCACTCCCAATTGTATCTCCAACCAGCACCTTGTTCCTTGGTCCAACCTTGATTCTCGCCTGATCTTTGATAACTCGGATGAGAATCCGCCATCTAATTTGACAAAAAATGAATTTCCACGTTGTACATGGTTTCAAATGTAGAATCATCCAGGCTCGTAGCTACTGGATTAATGTCTTTGGAACCCGCACCCATAACATGTTTTATTAGTAAATCCATCTGAGTCATTATCTTTGCCATGTTCGCATCACGTTTATGATCTTTTTGAATTTGTTCCTTGGTGATTTTTACCATAAGAGGGGATACTTGATCCTCTCTTGTGTGCCAAGCCCAATTTATTTTGGTCATATAATCAAGTAATGCTGACGCAATAGGAAACGGTTGTCTAATGATTCCACCTTAAATTAAACAATCAGCTATAGACTTGTTTACCGAATCAAGGCTACAATAGAAGTATTTCAACAACACATTTTCAAGTAAACCATGAGTAGAACATAGTAGAAGAAGCTTTTGGAATACAAGCCATGTCTCAAGGATTAGTTCACCATCAAGTCTCTTGAAGTTCTGCATACCATCGCTCCACTTCACCATCTTCGAAAGGGGAAAGAATCATTCAAGGAATGCTTCCGTCAGTTCTGCCCAATAAGTAATTGACTCTCTTGATAGTTAAGCCAACCACTTTATTGCTTCCCCAGTTAGACAGAAATGAAACAACCGAAGTCGAATTGACTCTTGAGACATGTTCTTGAATGTGAAAGGGCTGCACACATCAAAAAAGTTCTGAAGATGCTCATGGGGTGGTCCGCATGAGCAAGTCCTCGAAAGGAGCCATTGATTTGCAACAGCTAAAGCATAGTTTCGGTCACATGAAAGATTACATTACCCGCAGTAGGGGGCAAGAGTATAGCCCCAACACTTCCAACTTGTTCTATATTAAAGTCATTCTGATTACCAACGTCATCATTCACATGTCGCATATCTTTATTCGGAACAACAACACTATCATCGTCACTCATGTTGTCACCTGTTGAAAAGAAACAATGAAAAGACTAATAAGTAAATTCGACTACAATAAAAATAATTCACTAAAATACGTCGATACAAGAATTCTTAATGCCATTCCCCGACAGCATCGCCTTTTTTTAAAACGCTCAACTACACCTATTATAATTCAAGATATAGGCGGTCGTTAGCAATATAAACCCAATGAGGAGTTGGGGTCGATCCCACGAGGAATGGAAGTAAGTATAGAATTCAAATATGAAGTACTAAAGTGATCTAGATTTTTGTAGATGTAAGCGAAGGAATCGATGCATAATATAAATCGTCAAAATTTCAATTATCACTTGCAAGGAGTATAAAATGAGTGATCGCAACAAACACGAATTAAAGAGGGATTTAACCAATGAGAATTTTTGGGCCTTAGGGATGTGTGAGTGATCAAAAACCAATTTCACTAAATGGGTCATTACGAATTGCTTAGGAATGCAGAAACATAATGGGTAGGCAAGATTATGACTACGATAGCTATTTTGCAACCAACTACCATGCTTTCAATTGAGTTTTATCACATCCCAACAGGCCATACATATTGAACACAATCTTCTACCTTAATTAAACCCACTTTACCAAGCAGAGTAGTATAAGAAAGAACTCATAAATTATCAGCTAATAATTCCACTCAAAGGCATCTTCAACAAGCATACAAAGAGATATAAACTAGAACTGAATTTGCAACTTTAATTCATTAGATGAAAACATGAATTATCAACTGAACCCATTCTATTTCAACATTTTATTTAGCAATCCATAAGACCCATAAGTTAATTAGACATTTGAACACATAATCACACCCCTAAGGCATTGGGGTTTTAGCCAATCATAGTAATGATGAAGAGATAGTTACCAAAAACATTAGCCATTGATTTCCCAAGACATCAAACAGCAAATACAATCAACTAAAATTATACCCAATGTTCAATCCCCGAAAAATCTCTAGTCCACAAAATTCCTCAAAGTGCAATGTACTTTCTAAGTTTGAATTCTGGTTCCTCTCTCAATAACCCTTTGTTCAATTCAATTAAAAAATTTCTATTTTCACTTCTTGTGGTCTTGGAGTTTGGTTATGGCTAGTTGAAAGTTGAAGGTGTGTTCCCTTGTTGTACGTCGACTAACTGATGTGTTGATTCTTCGTTGTTGTGTTGATAGCCCTATAGGCCGGGGTATGATTTAGAGTTAGAACGGTGGTGTTCGTTGGTGATATCAGGCCTTAGCCCTGTTGGGAAATAGAAAATTGCTAATAAGATTCATCGCAGGATGGGGTAATGGTAATTCATGGGATTTATAAGTTGGCTATTGTTTAGGATGTATGGTTTACTTTTTTCATGCTTGATAGCTTGCGTGGTTTGTGATAAGGTTGGTACCCTTAGGCCGCTAACAGCTTATTGACTATGTTGATACGCCACTTGCCGGCTTGGTCTCCCTTAGGAGATGGTGTTTGGCTCAGATTTGTGGTGGTAGAGCAATTTGTGGGCTTGTGGTGTCATTTTATCAAAAGTTCCTTTGGTAGAGTACGTCTTTGGAGCGGGGCTCAATTCTACCTTGTTGTTTACATGATGGTCGTCCTTTAGATAAATGTTGTCAGATTTAGAAGGTTGTGTTTTACATAGGTTTGTTGGTTTGAGGGTTAGGAATAGATTTTGGTGTATTACCCTAGGCTTAGTTCCTTGTCTGGGCAGTTATCGTTCCTCGATGTTCATGAGAAACCTTTTGTACTTTCGAGGTTGATGTTATGTAGTCTGGTAGGAAGGTTTCAATTGGTTCTAGAGACGTTCAGGATAGCTAAGGACTGGTAGAATACTCTTAGTGGTTAGAAAACTGTATATGTGGAGCGTAAGGTTGGTTTTTGAATTGTGGAGTTGGGTTGCATCTTCCATGGTAATGCGTTTGCTCAATTCTGTTGTTTTGGTGTGGTGTTTGTCTTTTCCGATAAATCTGGTGCTTTCAAGCAAGTTTGATTCAGTTTGGTAAGAGTTGGAGACCAACACGGATTTTGAGTTTTTGAAGTTTTGAATTGAATTTTATGATTTTCCTCTTAGCCTGAGTTCTTTGATGGCGTTGTTCGATCCGAGAGGTTGTGTGAGGGTCTAGGAGAGCATGCAGACTCTATATCTTCGTCTTTTTGTGCCTTTGGGCTATGTCTATCCTTCTACTTTTGCATTCAAAAGTCATTTTAGTAGTGGATGTTGTAATGACCCTCCGGGTCATTTTCCTTGTTTTCTGATCTTTTTAGCGTTTAGAGCTTTCATGTACCGACCAAAAGTAATTTATGACTTGCTAAGATTGACACTTCGGTCGCCGGGTCATTCATTTAGATTTTGTGCATGTTTTCATATTTTGAAGCTTTTAAAACTTGAGCGGTTGACTTCAGTCAAATATTTAGGAAGACGGCCTCAAAAGGATTGAAGCCTAAGCCAAGGGTTGAATTTGATTAACAATCTTGGTAAACATGCTTGGATTTAAATTCCGTCCACACGTTAGCTCCGGAATTTCGAGTTTGAGGCTTCTTGTGGTTTTTTGCTTAAAATGAAACTTGAGTGTGGGACCCACTTTTCATTGCAACCACCTCAGATGGATGTTTCGATGGTTCCATTGAGTCTGGAATGCTGAATTCGATGGTGTAGCATATCTCATTTGCATGCATGGGGTTCTGAATGAATCTTTGATAACCCATCGGAGAATTCAAAGTTTGAGCCAAAAAGCCGAAGTGGTGATATCTTATGTAGGCGTTTATCAACAAGATATCAGACTTTTAGCGACTAGTTTTGGGTATTTATACCCAGAAATTTCAGCTATGAGTCCCCATTTTGAAAAGGCGATTTCTCCCTCAGCTGAGCTCTGATTTGAGTGATTCAAAATCCTGTGTGATCGTTGGGAGCGTGACTACTTGGGTATGTAATTCGAAGCTTTCGAGGAACCTTAGTTTGAGGTAAAATTGAGCTCGAAGCAGCTTCCTTAGCTTGGTTTTCTTGTTAAACTTTTCAAGTTGTTGTTGGGGCTGATTTGGGAGCACGAATTGTGTTCAATTTTTGAAAAGGAGTTCGAGGATTAGTTTAGGACTTTCTGACGGAGTAAATTTTAGAATCCCTGATGCGGGTCTCATATTTCCATTTTGACTGAATTTTGGATCCATTTCGAATTGTTGCGATTGTAATGTCAAAATGTTCGTAATTATGTTGTTATTGATAATTTGATAGTTTTGCGATGTACGGAGCCGTTTTTTGATGTGGATAGCTATGTGTGGTGGATTCGGAGTGCTCGTGTTTGGCTTTGAGGTGGGCTTCAGTGTAGTTTCTTGATTGTGCTTCTTAGATAATGCCTATTATAGATTTCTTGTAATTTCGGATGGTAATTGACAGGTGTTTATCTTTTCCCTTTTTATTCAATCATTTCTTAATTCTGTAGGAGCCTTGGCTTATTTTAGGTCATAGGATCCTTCATTTAGGTTCTGGCTTCGCTTGTGGTGTCAATGATCTTGCTTATCCTTGTTATGATTGATTTGTGGTGGCCTTAGACTAGGCTGGACATTAGATGCTTTAGGTTGTGTTTTATCACCATGTAGTTATTGTTTGCTCTCTTTAGGTCTTATTTTAGGTTGTTCTCCTTGCGATGATGCTTGTGACTTTTGTGGCTCATCGTAGCCGTAGGTTTGTCCTTGTTGTGCTAAGTCTTGGAATGGAGTGTTGTTATTAGGGTAGGGCGTCATCCCTTGGGTTTTCTCCCCCTTTATTCATTTGAAATCTCTTCTTGATCCCTTTGTTTGTTGATTAGTGGTGGGCATGTTATATCCTTATTGAGCTTATGATTATACTTTTGGCCTCGAGGCTGTATGTGAGGACCAGTTGGATTCAAAGTTAGTACTCTCTACCTTGGTAGTGTGGTTTCTTTGGTTGTATAATTATTTGATTTTGAGTGCCTTGTTTCAATGCTGGTGGTGGCATGCATTGCATTGTTTGCTCATTTTCACAGATTTTGTGGTACGATCCCAGCCCATGCATTGACATATTTATAATTCATGATGAGATACTGTTTCACTAAGTTTATATTCTAAACTTTTTATAATAGGAGTCGTACAACCAAGATCACTTGACCTACTTAATTTTTAGATTATGAGTTGTCAGAGACGTGCTCCTATCCTACTTGAGATATTAGAGGCATCTGTGATGTGCTCAGTTCTCACTTGGCTACCCAGCGCGTCGACACCCTTCCTTGCATTCTATTGGTTTTATTTACTGATGTACCATGAATATACAGTATTTTTGATGGATTAAATATAGAGTTTTCCATACATATTAGGCATTTTGTTAGTAGATGTGGTAGTATTTGTGTTTCATTTTACAAGAAATAAGTTGTTGGAGCAGTTGCTGATTAAAGTGTTGCATTGGTAAAGTTTTGATGATGTACGAGTCGACTTACGAGTTGTCATTCCCTTGACGAGCCATAGGTTGGATTCGTGGTTCAAATGCTTGAAAATTTAGCTAAGTACGGAACGACGGTTGAGGATGACGAACCGTAGGTCCTGCTACAAAACGTAGATGAAGGATCGTCGATGCACTTTAGAGATGATGACTTTCAGTACTTGAACAATGGTTGAACATGACGGGCTGTGCTTTGATGTACGATCCGTAGGTCATGCCCATAGGTGGACTTTCCTAGAAATTGACTAACTGTTTAATGACGATTGGATCTACGAGCCATCGTTCCTCTGATGAGCCGTAGGTGGAAAGCCATAGATGACATTGCTCAGAATCGGATTTCCTATGTTTTCCTTTTCCTACTTACTTTAGGTTTTGGTTTCTATAAATATATGCTGTAATTTTCGTTATAATATATGTTTTTGGAGATAGACATTTTGTGATACATTATTTTGAGTGTGGGAATTATCTATTCAAACACTTTCGGTATTTAATTCTTGAAGTTTGGTTTATGCAATTGGATTTTGTTCTTCAATTCGAGATTTTGGATTTCATCTATTCTAATTGTAAGTTCATGATTTATCATTCAAACCTTAATATGAATTGTGAATCCTCATGCATGAATTGCTAAATCCACAATTAGGGTTGTGGGAACCATGAGTAATAAACAATGTAAGACTAGTAATTAAGTAATTCTTGATAAGTGTTTCTGCATGTATTTTCTAATGTCTTCGTTTTCAATGCTTTTTAATGGTGTACAATGTTAGAACATACGTCGTTTCTACTTGCCAGACCAAGGAAGTAATGAATGAGAAAGAATTTAAACAACAAAGATTGAGCGTGATAATGCGTTATCTAATAGTCTAAACCACATATGCTGCGGACTAATCTAGGTCAAAGATGAGGGTTTGTATAGCATACACCCATAGACGAACCAAGTTGTGTGGTCAAATTCCCTATTTGGAGGACCAATCACTTAGGCAATACCTAGCTTACTGATCATGCATGTTAAACACTAGGAAAGAGTTATTATTATGAAGATTACTGAGTGAAGAACTTTTGGGGAACGCATATGCCCTAGTTTCATTCTCATATTGATATTACAAAATGTGAATTATGTTACTTGTTTACTTGTTCCTACACATCAATCAATTATAATTTTAGTTTTAAAACCCCCCTTTTTACAGAGACAACTCGGCTAAATGTTCAAATAACAATAAATTAGACTATGTCTAAAATATATTCCTCGTGGGATCGACCCTAACCTTTGTTAGATTCTTTATTTGACAAAGACCAATTATACTTCTTAATGGAGGTGTAACTTGGGCATATTAAATTTTGGCGCTGTTGCCAAGGAATAAGGGTTTTAGATTAGTCTAATTTAGTAATTGCACATTAGTCAATTATTTCTCCATTTATGTTTTATTTGTTTTTGTTTTCTATAGATCTTAGTTCAAGTGTATGCCAAATACACGAAGTCAAGGCATTTCCCTGAATCCTTACGACCCGGAATTAAGAAGAACTCTATGAAGAATGGCTGGAACATGTCAAAAATTGAGACATGAAGATGATCCAAACGAAGAGGGTTGTTAAGAAGTACCATGAATCAAACCTCCGAGATTGGTGGACGTGCTAGGATACCTTCAGGAAAATCCCCTTGTTGAGAATGCTGTTAGAGTTTAGAACAAATCTGCATCCAATGTCCCCCTCAACTATGAGGTTGACCATAATGTTTTAGGATCGACCAGAGCCATAGTCATTCCAACATTACCAGCTTGACACACATTTGTGGTTACTAGCAGTCTTAAGGCGATGCTGACATCCTAAGGACTGTTTTCAGGGCTACAATTGGAGGACTATTTTCAGGGCTATAATTGGAGGACCTATATGCTCATCTGAGTAATGTGATTAGCATATGTAAGAGTAGTGTGGGGAGACCGGACTTAGATATGGATGCGATCGTTTTGCATGTGTTCCCATTATGTTTGATAGGTGATGCAACTATATTGCTGTCCAAACTCCCATAGACTTTATTATCACCTGAAATGATCTGAATCGAGCGTTTCTAAAAAAATACTTCCCGTTATCAATGAAGTTAAAACTCAAAGGTAACCTTAATAATTTTTTGGATTTACATAGGGAGCAAGTCAGTGATTTTTGGGACAGGCTTATAGGTTTCATGAGGGGTGTTCCATACCACCGCATTGATGATGAATCACTCAAGGAGTATTCCTATAGAGGGCAGGATGATAATGGCAAAGTTGTGCTAGATACTATTGCGGGAGGATCTTATGGATCAAACACATTCAAGGAGATTGCAGATCAAATTTAAAAGATCTCAAAGAATAATAAAGCATGGAGCAGTAAAACATTTGCTACTGCAAAGAGCATTTTCGCAATATAAGCTACACCAAATCAGTCCAATGATGATATTCATGAATAAATAGGGCAGTTAAGGACAGGGGTAGGCTTTGTGTTCAAACATGTGAGGGGTAATGCGAAAAAGTTAATGCAGTCCAATATCATCATAACGCTCCACCAACTGGATGTTATACATATAAGGAGGATGTGAATATTGTGAATGAGCAACCTTTAGGTTATACTTTTTCTTTTTATTTATTTATTTATTTTTAATATTTTTAGTTAATTATTTTTTTTTCTACACAATTAAAAAAAAATTTCTTTGAATAATTTGGTACTCTTATTGATATGACTGATTGGGATAAATCGTGGTTGGGTGAGAAGTATCCTTGTAATTATTGTAATGGACCCCATTTGGATATCGAATGTCCTATTTGTCATATATGTGGTGGTCAATTTGGTCATTGGAATGGTTGTCCTAACTCTTATTCCCCTCCCCCTCCCCCCTATTATGATTCTTCTATTATCTGTGATGTTGACAGGGGTGATGAAGTGGGGAATGCCCAAAGAGGTGGAGGTACGCAGAATTATGGGAACACGTATAACTCTAGTTGGAGGAACCACCCTAACTTCTCATGGGGTGGAAATCAGAATCAACACCAAAATCAGTCTCAAGGGCACAACCAATACAGACCACAAGGTAATGGACAACAATTTCAACAGCCAAATAATCAAGGTGCGAAGCAAGGGGGCATGACTAAGGAGGAGTTGTTCCAAAAGCTAAGTACAGAAATCAGCAACAAGTTTTTGGCGGTTGGCAGGGGTGATACAATGGATAATGCAAAACAAGAGGTTCACAATGTGAATTCATTTATGGAATGTGCGGACATGCTGGATAAAGATAATTTAAAAATCTCAGAACAAATGTTGGAATGCATGGAAGAGCAATCAAAAATCAGAGAAATGCAAGCTACACTTGACGATATTGGATTGCAAATTGCAGTCCTAGCTAAAATAGATGAAGATATTGAATCCCAACAAAGAGAAAGTCGTGAAGAAGCAGAGATAGTGAGCAAATATTGGATACAAGGACAAATTCAACTTCTAAAGTGTCAAGAGTCTATCCGTGATGGTCTGACATACATGACAACCCAACTGATAGAAGGGAGAGTTGAGCTCACACAAGAAATAGATCAATTTAGCTCAGATACTCAAGACTTGGAGGCTCACTTGAACAAAAAGATTGAGGCATCTGATGTCCAATCACCAATTGTTGTGGATGATGACCAACTTGTGGAGCAAAAAGAGGAATTCCAACCATTCAACTATACCGTATTCCTTAATGTCGATGTTGAGAAAGAGTACAAAAGTGAGAATGTTGTAAATAATGTTGCTTTGGAGTTGAGGCACCTTGCATCTCATTCAAAACACTTGACTATAGATGAGGAACAAGGCCCCGACAGCCTAAAGTTTTCTAATCCACATAGACAAAACGACATTCCTCACTTAAGGGCCAAGAAGTGCAAGATGCGACATTTATTACTTGGTTTTGTTATCTTTATACCACCGCCCCTAGAGAGGAGCAGAAAAATTGATGCGAAGTTAGGGGTACAATTCATCAGTTCAAAGTGGAAAGAAAAGCAGTGAATTTACTTGTGTCGTGCCACGACATTAAATTAGGCGCTTATTGGGAGGCAACCCAATTGGTAGTGTAGCTTCTTATTTGAATTTTTTTATAGTGTCATTTTTTTTTCTTCTTTTCTTTTGGTCTTATTTTTGCAGATTAGGGGAAGTCTGAGTACCCAAGAATTTGGAGCTAAGGAGCACGTTTGAGCTTAAGGGTGGGGTGACGACCTTTGATGAAAATTAAGAGAACATGCTACTAGCTAGGCCTAGAGGCCTCAGGGAGTTTTCCTAACCCTTGTTTTAAATTTTATTTGATGCTTTGGGGACATAGCATCTTTTTAAGTGTGGGGTGGAGGAATGAATTCCTAGTTTTTACTGCTTTATCGAGTCTTTTTGTATTTTTAGGTGGGTTCCTCGGCTTTTGTTTTCGGTACTTTTCCTGAGGATAGTCCCTTTGAACCGATAGGGAGCAATTTTTTTTACTTTTTACTTTATTTTTTTTAGAGAAAAGAAAAGACCCTTTTGAGTTGTGTGATACTTGCTATTTAGGCCTAATTTTAAGTAGTACGTTCTTGTGAATGCTTGATTGCTAAGGAAATTGCAGACTCTTTGACACTTAGGCTCATGGTTGTGACTTTGTTTATAGCTTATTTTATTTTGTAGTTTGTTATGATCCTATCTCTTTTAGAAGTGAAATTGATCCATCTTGATTGATACTTGTGCCATGTGTGGTGAGAATTTGTTTATTCCATGTTTTGCATCTTAGTCTAGAACTTGCCCGGCATGTTATTGAAGCGAAATAAAAAGTGTTGCTCAGTTTAGGAGATGGTAATAGGCTTTCTTTGATTTGTCTTGTAAATTTTAGCCTTTTCAGATATTATATCACTAGTTCGCCCTTTTGAGCCTGTAGCCTTTTGTTGGTAGCCATATTTTGCCCTTAACTATTTTGTTGAATCCCTAGTTTTTGCACCTTGCTTCCTTAAGCACTGTAGCATAGACTGATTATAATTGTTATATCTGGAAAAAGGAAAGGGGTGGTTGAATGAAAAAGAAATCAATGATGGCTACAAAGTGGTGAAAAGAAGCCCTCTTCGAAAGAATGTGACATGAAAAAAATAAAAATAAAAATTCTTTGAGAAAAAAAAAATATAAATTATTATTGTGAAAGAAAAAAAAATGATTGAAGCATTCTTGAGATGATGAGAATTACTTGTGAAATAATTGTTGAAGAAAGGGCTGAAAATAAAGAGAAGAAAATAATGGGTGATGAAATCTAAAAATACAAAGTGTTTAGAGAATTGTGAGTCACTATTATATAATTTTCCTACCTGTCCCTTAGCCTACATTACAACCTGTTAAAGTCCTATTTGATTCTATTCAAGCATGCTTAATTAGCGGAGATGTACATAATGGGCAAGCCTATGGTTCTTTGTGCATACATGTGAATTTTATTTGTGAGTGTGAGAGTTGTTCTTTGACGCTAAGTTCTTAATTTATATTCAATCTTTTGAATTGAGTATCTGGACTATTTCTTCTTGTGAGGGCACTTGTTTCATGATAGATAGGTGATGTTATTAACTTTCTTTGATGAGAGTAGGTGAGCAAGCTTAAATTTGATGAGTTCAGAGTCTTTCCTTGAGTTTGGAGGTTAGAGGTTTGTTGTTTAGTTGGATGTCTTGCATAATGAGCGGGAATTGTACTTGATGTTTTCATATTTCAATATGGCCTAATTGTTTGTATCAACCAAAGTGATGGCTTCCTAGTATGATTTTTGAGATGAGCTTTAATGTTTGCTCGAGGACGAACAAAAGTTTAAGTGTGGGGTGTTGATCTGAGGCCAAAAATATATTTTCTTATCATTAATTGCCTCATATTTATTATTTATATTTGTCCTTTTTTAGCATGAATTTTATGGATTGTGCTAAATAGTGTATTTTATTTGTAGGATTAAATTGGTGCAAAGTTGAAGAAGTTTGGAGCTAAAATGAATTAATTATGAAAGATTGAAGAATGAAAATCAAGCAGGCAGCTTAATAGATTAAATTGAGTATTATATTAATATTTATATATATGGAAAAGTTGGGCGAGGAAAGAAAATTGTGACGCGGTTTCACGAGTAAAAGAAGGAATTCAATTCCGTTTTGGTTTTGGGTTCCTAATTTGTTTTGGACTCAGTTATTTTATTCAGGGTTTTCTACATCTATAAATAGTCCATAAAAATAGTTATTGGGGATACTTTGGAAGAAAGAGACTTTTGAAAGGAAGACACTTTGTAAAGAAAAATTGTCAATACTTTTTAGGGTTCTTTTCTTCTTCTTTTTCTTAGGTATTAGTAGCTAAAGACCCTTGTTCTGGGGCTGCGGCCATGGGTAATTGTTGAACATCGATTGTTTTTAATTAATGTTGGTTATCGTTTAAATTACTTTTGTATTCTTGTTTTAGTATTTCATGCTTGATCACCATAGAAATAAATCTATTGTCTATTCTTGGACTCGAGAGATAAAGAGGTAGATAGACCAAAGAATGCAAAGAGCTTGTTCTAACTCTGTTTAGATTCGTGTTCAGGAGTGACGCCCGGACGAACACATCGCTTGGTTACGAAACAGGATGAAATATAAATGCTCACCAATTAGGACTGCCTATCCCCGCTCAACGATGTAGTTAGACAGCTAGTTGGAGTAGGCGATTAGAGGTCGAGAGATCATGATCATAAAATCAACCCTGTAAATCAGTAATTTGATAACCTTAGTTAATTCATTACATGAGATGCGATACATGAAACCCTATGCATGTTGCAGCCCTGGAATTGTCTCAATCACTGTAAGTTAATCTTAGTATTTAATTTTTGCATTATTTTATTTCTTTTGACACTCTTAAATAAATAATTAAGTAAATAGTTAATTGACAAGTCTCTGTGGGTTCGATATTCCGGTTCTTACAGAGCCACTTATTACTTCTGCGACCACGTACACTTGCGTGTGCAATTGGAAGCAACAAGTTTTTATTTATTTAAGAATGTCAAAAGAACTAAAATAATGCAAGAAGTAAATACTAAGATTAACTTACAGTGATTGAGACAATTCCAGGGGTGCAGCATGCATAGGGTTTCATGTATCGCATCTCATGCAATGAATTAACTAAGGTTATCAAATTACTGATTTACAGGGTTGATTTTATGATCATGATCTCTCGACCTCTAATCGCCTACTCCAACTAGCTGTCTAACTATATCGTTGAGCGGGGATAGGCAGTCCTAATTGGCGAGCATTTATATTTCATCCTGTTTCGTAACCAAGCGAGGTGTTCGTCCGGGCGTCACTCCTGAACACGAATCTAAACTAAGTTAGAACAAGCTGTTTGCATTCTTTGGTCTATCTACCTCTTTATCTCTCGAGTCCAAGAATAGACAATAGATTTATTTCTATGGTGATCAAGCATGAAATACTAAAACAAGAATACAAAAGTAATTTAAATGATAACCAACATTAATTCAAAATAATCGATGTTCAACAATTACCCATGGCCGAAGCCCCAGAACAAGGGTCTTTAGCTACTAATACCTAAGAAAAAGAAGAAGAAAAGAACCCTAAAAAGTATTGACAATTTTTCCTTACAAAGTATCTTTCTTTCAAAAGTCTTTTTTTTCCCCCGTAATTATTTCTATGGACTATTTATAGATGTAGAAAACCCTGAATAAAATAACTGAGTCCAAAACAAATTAGGAACCCAAAACCAAAACGGAATTGGATTCCTACGTCCGCGTGAACACCGCCTCAATTTGTGTGTCTTCGATTTCTTGCTGCGTGGGAATCCTCTAATTTGCAACAAACCGTTTGAATATGTATATATATAAATATAATATAATATTCAATTTAATCCATTAAGCTGCCTGCTTGATTTTCTTCTTCAACCTTCCATCTTTAATTCGTTTTAGCTCCAAACTTCTTCAACTTTAAACCAATTTAATCCTACAAATAAAATACACTATTTAGCACAATCCATAAAATTCATGCTAAAAAAGGACAAATATAAATAATAAATATGAGGCAATTAATGATAAGAAAATATATTTTTTGCCTCAGATCAACACCCACACTTAAACTTTTGCTCGTCCTCGAGCAAACATTAAAGCTCATCTCAAAAATCATACCAGGAAGCCATCACTTTGGTTGATACAAACAATTAGGCCATATTGAAATTTGAAAACATCAAATACAATTCCCGCTCATTATGCAAGACATCCAAATAAACAACAAACCTCTAACCTCCTAACCTCAAGGAAAGACTCTGAACTCATCAAATTTAAGCTTGCTCACCTACTCTCATCAAAGAAAGTTAATAACATCACCTATCTATCATGAAACAAGTGCCCTCACAAGAAGAAATAGTCCACACACTCAATTCAAAAGATTGAGTATAAATTAAGGACTTTACATCAAAGATCAAATCTCACACTCACCAATAAAATTCACATGTATGCTCAAAGAACCATATGCTTGCCCATTATGTACATCTTCACTAATTAAGCATGCTCGAATAGAATCAAATAGGACTTTAACGGGTTGTAATGTAGGCTAGGGGACGGGTAGGAAAACTATATAATAGTGACTTACACTTCCCTAAGCACTTTGTATTTTTTGACTTCATCACCCATTATTTTCTTCTCTTTATTTTTAGCCCTCTCTTCAACAATTATTTCACAAATAATTCTCAACATCTCAAGAATACTTCAATCATTTTTTTTTTCTTTCACAATTTTTTTTCTTTGTTTTATTTTCTCAAAGATTTTATTTTTCTTCTCCCTTTTTTTTCTTTTTCATGTCACATTCTTTCAAAGAGGGCTTTTTTCATCACTTTGTAGCTATCATTGATTACCTTTTTTCACTCAACCATCCCTTTTTTTCTTCAGATTTATCAATCATAATAAGTCTATGCTACAGTGCTCAAGGAAGCAAGGTACAAAAACTAGGGATTCAAAAAAATAGTTAAGGGCAAAATATGGCTACCAAGAAAAGGTTACAGGCTCAAAAGGGCTAACTAGTGATGTAATATCTGAAAAGGCTAAAATTTACAAGACAAATCAAAGAAAGCCTATTATCATCTCCTAAACTGAGCAACACTTTTTATTTCGCTTCAATAACATGCAGGGCAAGTTCTAGACTAAGATGCAAAACATGGAGTAAACAAATTCTCACCACACATGGCACAAGTATCAATCAAGATGGATCAATTCCACTTCTAAGAGAGACAGGGTCATAACAAACTACAAAATAAAATAAGCTATATACAAAGTCACAACCACGAGCCTTGGTGTCAAAGAGTCTGCAATTTCAATAGCAATCAAGCATTCACAAGAAAGTATTATTCAAAATTAGGCCTAAATAGCAAGTATCACACAACTCAAAAGAGTCTTTTCTTTTCTCTAAAAAAAATAAAATAAAAATTTACTCCCTATCGGTTCAAAGGGACTATCCTCAGGAAAAGTACCGAAAACAAAAGCCGAGGAACCCACCTAAAAATACAAAAAGACTCGATAAAGCAGTAAAAACTAGGAATTCATTCCTCCACCCCACACTTAAAAAGATGCTATGTCCCCAAAGCATCAAATAAAATTTAAAACAAGGGTTAGGAAAACTCCCTGAGGCCTCTAGGCCTAGCTAGTAGCATGTTTTCTTTTTCCATCAAGGGTCGTATGCACCACACACTTAAGCTCAAATTTGCTCCTTAGCTCCAAATATTTGGGTACTCAGAATTCTTCAAAACCTGTGAAAACTAGACCAAAAGAAAAAAATGACACTAAAAAAATAAAAATAAAATAAGAAGCTACACTACTAATTGGGTTGCCTCCCAATAAGCGCCTAATTTAATGTCGTGGCACGACACAAGTGAATTCACTACTTTTCTTTCCACTTTGAACTGATGAATTGTACCCCTAACTTCGCATCAATTTTTCTGCTCCTCTCTAGGGGCGGTGGTATAAAGATAACAGAACCAAGTAATAAATGTCGCATCTTGCACTTCTTGGCCCTTAAGTGAGGAATGTCATTTTTTCTATGTGGATTAGAAAACTTTAGGCTGTCGGGGCCTTGTTCCTCATCTATAGTGAAGTGTTTTGAATGAGATCAAAGGTGCCTCAACTCAAAAGCAACATTGTTTACAACATTCTCACTTTTGTACTCTTTCTCAACATCGACATTAAGGAATAAGGTATAGTTGAATGGTTGGAATTCCTCTTTCTGCTCCACTATCTCCTTCACATACTTGGCGTACTTGGGAATTCCCTGCAACATATCAACCAAAGGGAGATTAATGTGAACTTGTTTAAGGAGTGACAAAAACTTACCAAAGCATGCGTCCTCGTTCTGTTTTTTGGACTTTTGAGGAAACGAAGAGGGTGGTTTTAATTGAGGAACAATCCTCTCAACATTCGCATCTTGAACCACTTCTTCGGGTTTCTTTTCTTCTCTCACCGCCTCAGAAATTCTCTTCTTTGGAGCTAATTCTTCCAGTTGTAATCCACTCCTTGTGCTCACTGCCTTCGGTTGCCTTGGGTTAGCATCTGTGTCACCCGGAAGATCTCCAGGAGGACGCACATTGACTGCATTAGCCAATTGTGCGAACTGCCTTTCCAGATTTTTCAGCGCTAATTGGGTGTTTCTCAACTCTTCTCCTAACTTGTTGTTGATTTCTGTACTTAGCTTTTGGAACAACTCCTCCTTAGTCATGCCCCCTTGCTTCGCACCTTGATTATTTGACTGTTGAAATTGTTGTCCATTACCTTGTGGTCTGTATTGGTTCTGCCCTTGAGCCTGATTTTGGTGTTGATTCTGATTTCCACCCCATGAGAAGTTGGGGTGGTTCCTCCAACTTGAGTTATGCGTGTTCCCATAATTCTGCGTACCTCAACCTCTTTGGGCATTCCCCACTTCATCACCCCTGTCAACATCACAGATAACAGAAGAATCATAATAGGGGGGAGGGGGATAAGAGTTAGGACAACCATTCCAATGACCAAATTGACTACCACATATATGACAAATAGGACATTCGATATCCAAATGGGGTCCATTACAATAATTACAAGGATACTTCTCACCCAACCACGATTTATCCCAATCAGTCATATCAATAAGAGTACCAAATTATTCAAAGAAAAAAAATTTTAATTGTGTAGAAAAAAAAAAATTAACTAAAAAATTTATAAATAAATAAAAAGAAAAAGTATAACCTAAAAGAATATTTAATTTCTAAATCCCCGGCAGCGGCGCCAAAAACTTGTTGCTTCAAATTGCACACGCAAGTGTACGTGGTCTCAGAAGTAATAAGTGGCTCTTTAAGAACCGGAATATCGAATCCACAGAGACTTGTCAATTAACTATTTACTAAATTATACTAGTCTAATTATTTATTTAAGAGTGTCAAAAGAACTAAAATAATGCAAGAATTAAATACTAAGATTAACTTACAGTGATTGAGACAATTCCAGGGGTGCAGCATGCATAGGGTTTCATGTATCGCATCTCATGCAATGAATTAACTAAGGTTATCAAATTACTGATTTACAGGGTTGATTTTATGATCATGATCTCTCGACCTCTAATCGCCTACTCCAACTAGCTGTCTAACTACATCGTTGAGCGGGGATAGGCAGTCCTAATTGGCGAGCATTTATATTTCATCCTGTTTTGTAACCAAGCGAGGTGTTCGTCCGGGCGTCACTCTTGAACACGAATCTAAACAAAGTTAGAACAAGCTCTTTGCATTCTTTGGTCTATCTACCTCTTTATCTCTTGAGTCCAAGAATAGACAATAGATTTATTTCTATGGTGATCAAGCATGAAATACTAAAACAAGAATACAAAAGTAATTTAAATGATAACCAATATTAATTCAAAATAATCGATGTTCAACAATTACCCATGGCCGAAGCCCCAGAACCAGGGTCTTTAGCTACTAATACCTAAGAAAAAGAAGAAGAAAAGAACCTTAAAAAGTATTGACAATTTTTCCTTACAAAGTGTCTTTCTTTCAAAAGTCTTTTTTTTTTCCCCCGTAATTATTTCTATGGACTATTTATAGATGTAGAAAACCCTGAATAAAATAACTGAGTCCAAAACAAATTAGGAACCCAAAACCAAAATGGAATTGGATTCCTACGTCCGCGTGAACACCGCCTCAATTTGTGTGTCTTCGATTTCTTGCTGCGTGGGAATCCTCTAATTTGCAACAAACCGTTTGAATATGTATATATATAAATATAATATAATATTCAATTTAATCCATTAAGCTGCCTGCTTGATTTTCTTCTTCAACCTTCCATCTTTAATTCGTTTTAGCTCCAAACTTCTTCAACTTTACACCAATTTAATCCTACAAATAAAATACACTATTTAGCACAATCCATAAAATTCATGCTAAAAAAGGACAAATATAAATAATAAATATGAGGCAATTAATGATAAGAAAATATATTTTTGGCCTCAGATCAAGCAACCAAGGGGGTTTTCAGACCAACGCCTAAGGATCCAATCAAGATAATTAATGCCAAGGTCAAGGGAATCCAGGTCGGAACTGTATTAACTACAATCGTAAAATATAGTATAATCGTGGAAGGAACTACAACGGAGATAATAACTATAATGAAATAGGTATAACAATAGGAATGATAGAAGTGGACCATATATCTCACCAGCAAACCGAGATTGAGGATCGAGTTTGAATCGCATTGAAGATATGATGAGAAAGGTAATGAGAGGGTTTGACTCCACGGAAGAAAAAGTAAGTACATGCGTAACGAGTTATCAGGCATTGGGGAAAATGTAGAGTCACATGTAGTGTCGATTAGAAAGATTGAGTAGTAGTTGAGCCCACTATCTTCAAATGCGAATTTGCGCCAACAGGGAACAGTTCCTAGAAATATAGTTCAAAATCAAAAGAATGATAGGCATTGCATGGCTATCACTATTAGAGGTGGAAAGTAGACTGTTGACCCTTCTATGCTGACTGGAGTGGAAAGTGCGAAAGAACTGGATGAAGATGAAGTTGAGGTAGCAGAACTACCTAAAGATCAAAATGAGAAGGAGGCTAAAATCATGCAAAAGGTCATCCCTATGCCAAGACCTCCACCTCCCTTCCCACATAGGTTGGTAAAGAAGACGGAAGAAGGGAAGTATCTGAAGTTTGTCTCTAAGTTTAAAAAGTTATCTATAAATGTTCCTTTGATTGAAACATTAGACCAAATGCCCGGTTATGCAATGTTTATGAAGAATCTTGTGACCAAGAAGAGAGCAATTAGTTTTGAAGATGATGATAAGCTGGAACATTGTAGCAGCATTGCTACTCAGTCCTTTGTGCAAAAGAAAGAAGATCCTGGAGAATTTACTATTCCATGCACGATTGGCATGATACACTTTGTGAAGGCATTATGTGACTTAGGTGCTACCAAAAATGTGATGCCGCAGTCTGTCTTTAAGAAATTTGGCTGGGGAGCCCCTAAACTGACTGCAATGTGGCTACTTATGGCTGATCGTAGTGTGAAGAGACTAATTGGGGTTATTCAAGATATTTTTGTGAAAGTAGAGGCATTCATATTTCTGGCAGATTTTTTGATACTAGACTACAAGGTAGATTTCGAAGTGCCTATCATCCTAGGTAGACTGTTCCTTGCTACGGGGCATGCTTTAGTGGATATGGAGAAAGGGCAAATGAAGTTTCATTTGAACAATGAAGAGGTGAAATTTAACATCTAAAGATCAATGAAGCATAAAAGTGAACATAAGTTAGTATTAGTAGTAAACAATGCCGATGAGGAGAAGCCAAAGGTGTCCATTGAATAAAGATTAGGTGTTGAAGCACTAGCTGCGATGATCATGAACTTTAATGGTGATGGTATTGATGAATATCACGAGTTTGTTGCTGAACTTGAGGATGGTGGTTTTCCTTGTCGCCAACCAAAGAAGATGGATTTGGATCTTAAGAATCGACACACTTCGCCTACAAAACCATCTATTGATGCGCCTTAGAAGTTGGAGCTAAAATCTCTTCCATAGCACTTGCAGTATCTTTTCTTGGGCTAAAATAATATTTTCCTGTCATTATAGCTGTTGATTTGATTGAAGGGCAATTAGAAGCTTTGATATCGTCGCTAAAGTGGTATAAAAGGGTGATTGGATAGACGATTGCTGATAGTATGTGTATTCCACTGGAGATATGCTCGCAAAAAATCTAATGCATACCAGACAGCAAACCAAGTATTGAACACGAGAAAAGATTGAATCCACCAATGCAAGACGTGGTGAAGAAAGAAATCATCAAATGGTTAGATGCTGGAGTGGTGTATCCGATTGTTGATAGTGACTGGGTGTGCCCGATTCAATGTGTGCCCGATTCAATATGTGCCATTGAATTGTTGAATCGCTGTGGTTCCCAATGCGAAGAATGAGCTCATCCCAATGAGGCATGTCACAGGATTGAGAATCTGTATGGACTATCGCAAGTTGAATGCATGGACTAAAAAAGATCACTTTCCAATGTCGTTCATGGACCAAATGTTAGATCGTCTTGATGGGAAAGGATGGTACTATTTTTAGATTAATATTCGGGCTACAACCAGATCTCTATAGCCCCAGAATATCAAGAGAAGCCCACTTTCACTTGTCCTTAGGGGACATTCGCTTTCAAAAGAATGACATTCAGTTTGTGTAATGCACTGGCGACTTTTCAGCGTTGCATGATATCTATATTTTTCTAATATGGTGGAAGACACTATTGAGGTATTTATGGATAATTTTTCTATAGTTGGTGAATCGTTTGATGATTGTTTGGTACATTTAGGTGACGTGCTAAAACGCTGCGAAGACTCCAATTTTGTGCTAAACTGGGAGAAATGTCACTTCATGTTGAAAGAAGGTCTAGTTCTAGGCCATAGAATTTCACAAAAAGGCATTGAGATTGATAGAGCAAAAGACGAGGTGTTTGAAAAGTTACCCCTACCAATATCCGTGAAAAGTGTTAGAAGTTTTCTAGGGCATGCAGTTTTTTATAGGAGGTTTATTAAAGAATACTCAAAAATTGCACATCCTTTGTGCAAACTGCTCGAAAAGGAGATAAAGTTTTTATTTAGTGATGTTGTCGAAAAGCATTTGAGGAGCTAAAAAAGTTGTAGATCTCTACACCAATAATTATTTCACAGGATTGGGGGCAACCGTTTGAAGTCATGTATGATGCAAGTGAGGTGGCACTCAACATAGTATTGGGGCAAAGGCGACAAAAGATTCTTCATCCCATTTATTATACAGTAACGCTCTAAACATTGCTCAAAGGAACTGCACAATCACGAAACAAGAATTGCTTGCTGTCGTCTTCACGTTTGAGAAGTTCTGATCCTGTTTGTCTTGCACTAAAGATATTGTGCACGCTGATCATTCTACATGGAGGTATCTCATGGCAAAGAAGGAAACAAAACCGAGGCTGATTTGATGGGTACTACTGCTGCAAGAATTCGACTCTGAGGTGACAGATCGAAAGGGGACAGAAAATCAAGTCAATGATCCCATGTCAGATTAGAGGAAGAAGCTTTGTTGAAGCTAGAGGACTGAATTTAGATTGATGATACATTCCCAGACGTACAAGTTTTGGCTGCTTCTTTTGATCTTATCCCTCGATTTGCAGATTTTGCCAATTACTTGGCAAGCGATGTGGTGCCTTCAAAGTTATCATTCCACCAATGAAAAAAGTTCATGTCTAATGTGAAGAAGTTTTTCTGGGAAGAGCCTTACTTGTTTCGTGTATGCGCAGATGGGATTATTTGTCGTTGTGTGCCTAAGGTAGAGAGGACGAGTATATTGGAGACTTGCAATTCGTCTCTTGTTGGGGGTCATCATAGCGGTATCCGAACTGCTCATAAAATCATATATTGTGGGTATTGCTGGCTCACCATCCACCAAGATGATGATGATTTCACAAAGTCTTGTGATCCATGCCAAAGAGAAGGAGGTGTTTCAAGAAACTAAGAATTCTCAATGCACCCTATACTGGTGATTGAACTCTTTCATGTGTCGGGCCTTGTTTTTATGGGTCCATTTCTGAGTTCAAATGAAATGAAGTAAATACTTATTGTAGTTGACTATGCGTCCAAATGGGTGGAAGCTATCACGCTTTCGAACAATGTAGGCAAATGGGTCACCGCGTTACTGAAAAAGAATATCTTCTCCAGGTTTGGTACACAAAGGGGGATTATTAGCGATGGATGTTTCAAGTTTTGTAACAAACTGTTCAAGGCGTTGCTTGAGAAGTATGGTATTCATCACAACGTAGCAACTCCCTATCATCCGTGGACTAGTGGGCAAGTTGAATTATCTAATAGAGAAATCAAGCAAATCCTTGCAAAAATGGTGAATGCGAAAAGAACTAATTGGTCGAGAAAGCTCGGTGATGCTCTATGGGCTTATCACACTGCATTCAAGACATTTTTAGTTATGTCTCCTTACCAAATTGTTTTTGGGAAGTTATGTCACTTACGTGTAGAGCTAGAGCATATGGCTCTATGGGCACTAATGAAGTTAAATCTTGATTGGGATGCTGCATCAAATCAAAGGTTGAACGAATTGAATGAGCTAGATGAGTTCCGCTTAAAAGTATATCAAAGTTCATCCTTGTATAAAGAGAAGATGAAGAAGTACCATTATCAAAACATCGAAAAGTGAAACTTTGCTACCGGTGATTTGGTACTTCTATTGAACTCAAGACAGCGATTGTTTCCTGGAAAGCTCAAGTACAAGTGGACAGGACCATTTAGAGTTCTTCAAGAATTTTAACATGGAGTTGTTGATCTTGAGAACAAGGAAGGAAAAAAATTCAAAGTCAATGGCCAGAGGATAAAACACTATATGGGTCTAACGGAAGAGGTT
Organism: Solanum appendiculatum; assembly: GCA_018342035.1. Classification (NCBI taxonomy): domain Eukaryota; kingdom Viridiplantae; phylum Streptophyta; class Magnoliopsida; order Solanales; family Solanaceae; genus Solanum; species Solanum appendiculatum. The sequence continues at coordinate 1,925,831 of JAGDQO010000459.1, forward strand.
AATGAAGTGATTGAACACTGGATTCTTGATGAAGTCTGAGTAATCAAGAGATCTGCGTCGTACCGTGACGTTAAATAAAGCACTACTTTTGAGGTAACCCATGAATGTAAAATCTAGCAAATTTTAGGTATTTTTAATGATTTTTATGAATTTTTAGACTTTTTACTACGTTTTATGTTTTATTGATTCTTAGTATTGGCTAGATTTTGGTAGTATAGGATCCGTGTCAAAAAAGAGCTAATAAAAATGGAAAAAGAAAGTACTAATTGTTTCTAAGTGTGCATGGAAGCAAGAAACTACCTAAAATATTACAGGAGCAGATGGTCTACGATTTCCATAGACGGGCCGCTCCAACGACGGACCGTAAATGGCTTTCGTAGATCCCATGTATAAGTTCTTAAATTGATTAAGTGTAGGGGTAAATGACAACATTCATCAACGGGCCGTGGTTTCACCTATTGAATGTCGATGGGGAATCGCAGGTCCACACAGTATATTAAAAAATTGACCCAACCCGCGACATTAACTAATATAACCCTTCACTTTTTAAACATTCCCCATTTCCCTCTTCTCCCCAACCCTTAGAAACACCCCCCAAATCCTAAATCAAGTTAATACATCCCCTTTGACTTTGATTTGCACCCTTTCAACCACCCACGATCACCTATAAATTTCATTTCTCCCCAAATTTCGCTCCTCATTCTTCATTCCTCTGATTTTCTCCCAAATACTTCATTTCTCTTTTTGTTTACACATCAAGTCGCGGGTCCGGAGCCTAAGAAAAGTGGTGGCTGCAAGTAACGAGAACACAATCACACAACTTCCTACTTCATCATAAGGTACTCATTTTGAACTTGAAATATTAAAATTGAAGTTGAAATCAGAGGTTGTTACTTGACCTCGGGTATAACGGTTTGTTGCTAGTAATTATAATAATTTTAATGCACCCTATGTACTATAGAATAGTGAGTGTTATTGCGTATTAATGATTAATTGTGATGAATGCCTTCTAGATGTGTTCTTAACTTAGCGTTACAAGTTCTTGGTATTAATATTTTTAAATTGCTTGATCGGAACCCTAGTAACGATAGAACAACATGATTACATGTCGAAATGCATGTTCTAGAAGTCTTTTGGTACCTATGATGATGTGTTTGAAATGTTGAATTAAAATGTGACATGTGGTCTGTCCCAGTGTGGTCGACGACCATGACCTACGGCTTGTAGGTCAACCTACGGACCTTAGGTAAGGATCCGTCAGTCTAAAGAGTAAAAAAATGCAAAAGTTGTGAACAACGGTTTGGCTTACGGTTCATCGTTTAATCGACGGACCTTCCTGGCGAACAATCACTAGAACTTCTGAGTCCAAAAATTTGACCTCTTGACTTACTATTGGGACCGGCAAACTGTAGAAGTATCGACTGCCCTTTAGTCCTAACCGTTTGTCCTAACGCATAGTTTTATTTTTAGTTTTTTTAGAGTCGTGGTTTATTTTTCTTTTATTTCCTCTTTGTTTTCTTCTTTTGTTTGACTATTTGGGTACTAATACGGTCTCCACAGGTACCATGCCACTAAATGTTACTTGAAAATATAGGCGAAGGTCCAAATCCACTGCCCCTTCAATTTACGTATAACTTGTTGCTGAATCTAGTGATGATGAGCGGAGTTGGTCTGAATACGACCCACCCATGGGGGATGACTCACATAAGTCACCCCGTACTATTCACTAGCAAACCAGGCAGCTAGCTATTACTGAGGTAGTGGAGGAGTCACACTACGGCAACCTAGATAATGCTTCCCAGTCTAACGAGGGAGCACGGCGGTCATATCCAATAGTGAGGGGTCCCAATCTTCACAGTCTAAGTCTGGTGCTGATTCAGATTCAATTGCCCGTTCCTTGTCTAATGCTTCTTCTTCCGGTTTGGCACATGATCCCCCTTAGAGCAGGGTTGAGCCAATACTCCTCACTATGGAGCCAAGCAAATGGTGTGTTCGGGGGATGTACCAGATTTTCTATGGTGGCTTACACATGAATGCTCAAGAGAAGCCAGTCCAGACCATTACGGAAGAGCACCGGGTATTTACTTGTAGCCTATGCAGAGTGTCGGCGGTTCATGAGCTGTTCAAACATCACCGATGTGACTGGATAAGCAAGAGAACGCTGAATGGGGTCAAGATATGATGTTGCCTATATTTGCGGCAAAGTTTTGGAGATCCATTATTCAAGCTAGACTATCGCCAACTATGACTGATAACATAGTGACCTGTGATCGCATGGTGATGCTTCCTTCATTGATGGGGGGGCATGAGATTGATTCTCTTGGATAATCATAGCTTAGATTCATGAGAGGGCTTTACGAGAGAAGATCAGGTTGTCGTTCCCGTGTTTGATTTTTTGCAACTGCAGAGAGGTGACTGTTCTTGTCAGGCGTTGTGAAATGTTGATTGAGGTGACCAAGACAACCGATGTTTACATGATTTTGGATGATACTAACCCTGCAGCCCCATAAAAAGCACCCCATTGATTTACCACCTTTGGGTGAGAGCCTTGACTGTGTTCAGGTAGTTGAGGGCACTACTCATCCAATTACAGTTACCCATGACACTGTTCCTTCTCCCTCTATTTCAGGTCCAGATGTGAACACACCTCGTGCTCCAACTCCCAAAGGATTTGCCGTGCTGCTACTAGCTAGAGTCGTCGAATTAGAGACCCAAATGGTGACCCTTTTGCAGCTTATTAGGCCTTGGATGCAGAAATTAATTGAGTAATTTGAGGTACAAATTGAGACGACTATAGGGATAAAAATATAGATTGTGCACCGGCGGATTGATGGTTTCGAGAGCCAGATGATTGATAGGCCTCACTTTGGGCTGACTATTAACATTGTTGAATTCCAGGCAGAGTAGGCTCAACTCCGTGCTAATATTAATGCTTTGACTGTTGTGGATACTGATGTTCCGAAACATGTCCTAAAAACTGATGCTGACAATATAATGCTTAACGCACTATTTGGTGCTGGGCAGCAGACTACTACCTCCTCCCATGCAGCAGGGAAGAGCATCTGGACTAAGGAGAATGCTTCTATAGACCCTGAGGAGGCACATCAAGCCCACAAGAGGTAGAGACGGGTACAAGAGGCTGCCCAGCGCCCGTCCATCCTTGATGAGAAGATGCGATAGCAGCGGTTGCGAGAGTTGGTTGCGGGAGCTTCAAGATTGGGGTGCACTACTTTTGTTGCATCCCAAAATACTATTTAGGGTGTTACTGAGGGCGCAGTATATACTGATCCAGTGGGTTCCAGGCAACCGGACCCACTTGTCTCTTCATTGGTGTTCGGCGCATATGCGCAACAGATTTGTCTCATAAGTAGTTTTTATATTTTTACTTGTGCATTGAGGGCATTGCAATACCTTTTTGTGTGGGGGTGGGATGAATAGATTGTGACATGTTGGGGTGAAGTCTGAGTAACTCAACTCACAATCCATCCTTGGGGTTTTCTTGCCTGTGTACTTTTTCCTCAAGGAACTGTTTTAATTTCTGTCGAACCGGCATTTTAGTATAGTAAATGTGTATAATATACCTTGAAGTAAAAGCATGATGGCTATAGAGCATAAAACTTTATATCCCTCAAAATATTGATTTGTGCTACGTCTATGAATTCAATAAGTTGAATGCGTAGGATCTTTATATGACATGATAGGTATCGATATGACACTATGGCTTAAGCTGTAACATTAACCAAATTCATTGATGATTTAATAAGTGCAACAAGGTGCCATGTGTGTGTGAGGTTATTTGTACATTCATATGGTACGTGCCAATCTAGAACTTGCCCCATTGTTCTTGTTAATGTGATATAAACTTGAAACTAGGAGATGTCGTAGGCCATTGTTGATACTAAATCCAGTTAAGCCTAAAAACAACCAACCAAAAGGATATGTTGCTCCCTTCGATCCAAATATTTGAAGCATAATAAGTACCATTCTTTCTTACTCCCAATTCACCTTCCTTGATAATATTGTGAAACTTTGTCATCGCCCTGGTCCCTCCTTGGATATTTTGCACCTTGACTTAGGCCAAAAACCCTAAATTGATTGTGGCTAATACAATGTTATACTTTAATTCTGCCCTGATCCTTTCTAGGACATTGTGCACCTCAACTCATACTAAACATCTAACTTGAGGGTGGCTATTATGAAAGAAAGCAAGAAAGAAAGGGTATAAAAAGAGTCATGTGTACAGAAAAGAAAGCAAACAGAGTAAAAATGATGAAAATAGTGTGACTAAATAAAAAGAAGCAAAAAAATGAATCCAACAAGTTGATCTAGTCAAAAGTCACACTCGAGCTTAAATGAATCATAAGGAGAAGGGCATAAAGCAAGGAGTATGTAAAAGATGGGTTGTAAAAGATGTCAACTAGCCAATGTAATGTAAAGGAGGATAGAAAAGTCACTTAATATCAAAATATACCTGGCACGACCCAGGGTAGCCCCTAGATGTAACACGGCTTATAAGACCCCGAGAGGCCTCATACAAGCCCTTAGCATACATAACATACTAGATATAGAGAAATAAGAGTTCAAAAGAGCATTTCATATCAAATCTTTACTCAAAACAACGGAAGTCAACAACTCATGTCTCAAAGCCTTCTAATATCATAGAATACGAGTAAGAGTGATAGGTTCGCAACCCAGTACAATATCCTACATTAGGGAAAGACATCAAAGTAAAATCCGACAAGGCTATGTCCTCGGGTGGATGAGGACTCACCAAGTCTTCTTCTCAACTCTAAGTCAAAGCTCTAGTTACGAGTAGGAGAACTGCCACGTCCTACACTAAGGAAGTTGATTCAGGCAAAAGTATGCGTTAGCACAATTAAGTACTAAGTATGATAGCAATGCATATAAACACATAAATCATGCTAGAGATAGAGACATAATCATGACATCTAATGGCCAAGAAAAAAACATGATAAAGATGAAACATAAAGCATATATCAAGACCAAAGCAAGCTAAATCATCTTTCGTTCTTTTCTTTACTTCATCATGAAAACACTTATTCATTAACTTGTAGGGAAAAGCCTTAACCGACATATAAGACCATGTGAGCTATCAACATGGAATCCGGTGTCTACCCCACACCGTAAAGGGGTGTCCTACTTGCCAAGGTAAGACCATGAACTTCTTAGCTTATGTGGATCTACTAGCTAATGTCTTCTTAAAGACAACGCCCTATGGTGGCAACATAGTTTATGGGATATTGATTGCTTTAGGAGACTTGGCCTCGACTAACGGGAGAGCTCCATCTAGAAAACCCGGCCTCTACTAACGGGAGAGCTTTTACTAGAAGATCCGGCCTCTACTAACGGGAGGGCTTCCATCTCAATATCCACTCGGTGCTAAGCATAATTCCCACGGATTAGTCATTAACATATTTATATCATCAAACATGAAAAGGTACAACTAGGGTTACCAATCCAAGCAAAAATCATGTTTATAGATATTCATCTTTTATGGACCTTGTCCAAGATTACGTCATTAGAATAGCTCCTTAAGAACATGGGTAATCGCCTCTTTGTTCTTCTTTTATCATAATGTGAGAATTACGTGAGAACACCTTTCACTACTCAACCATAGTATCATCATATCATAACTTTGGTACGTTACTATCAAAGCACCTTTAATTCATCATGCTCATATTTCGTAGTTCATATGGGTTCATGCAAGTTCCACTCATATCATGCAATTCAATGCAAGCTCATGCTTAGAAAGCCATAATTAAGACAATTTACCCATACTTGAAGGAACTCACATAATAGAAGAAATCATGCTTTTGACTTGATCATGCTAAATTCATAAGATTATCCTAAATTCATTCATATTCATGCTTGATTTCATAGAGAATTCATAAACTTCATCAAACCATAACTCAACCCAACAATCAAAGCATAAATTATCAAATTGGGGAGAATTAGCTTGGGAACATGGGGGTTCATGCAATATTTACATCAAATCATGTAGTTCACACTAATTCATGCACTAAGTTAATTTATCACGCTAAATCGTGCACTAGGAATCATAAAACCAATAATTAGAATCATAAGTGAAGAACCCACAATGATTGATCACAAACCCTAATTCAATTCGGTTAGAGTAAACCTTTGAGGAAGGGCCCATTGGAGGAAAAGACTCCTAATGGTGAATACTATCATACCTCAAAGCAATCCACAAGAAATTGGAGAAGATTGAAGGTCTTCAACGGAGGATTCAAGCTCCTTCTTCTTCCTTGAGAGTTGAGAGAGTTTCTTTTTAGAGAGAGAAATATTTGTGAGAGGAGAGTTTTGGAATGACTTAGAATGAAAGGAATTAGGCTTAGAAAGTATTTATCGGTCTAAGATTAAGGGTATAATCGACTTAGCTTAATAGGTAATCAATTAGGAAAAAGAACAAAAAAGCCCTTAATTAAAAACTGTCGAGGCCAATCAATGGACATGATCTACTATCCGTACATCAATTGACAGACCGTCCTGTTCTTCCGTCAATTGATTCAGAAAGTTCATTTTGGGCTGAAAATTTGGCTAAGTCTGGAAGGCAACTACGGAACCCATCTACAGCCCGTCAACTGGACTACGAACCGTCCTACTGTTCCGTAGGTAAAGTTTCAGAAACTTGAAAATCCTGAAATTTTACAGTGCCATTGAAGGTTCCCACCAACGGCCCGTCAATCCATGTACGGCCCGTATGTGGCCTCCGTTAGTCACTTTCTTCAAGTGAGTTCAGCATTTTAAAAATCTGTTGGAATCTTGGGGTGTTACAATATCTCCGCCGTGGGAACATTCGTCCTCGAATGAGAATCAAGACAGCTTGAGAAGGGTAATAGACACAGACTAACAACCCAACCTAGCATGCAATCACATAAATGCACATATCCGAGGAGGAAATATCAACTCCAAGCTAAAGGATGATTAGCACATCGTATCATGAAGACTTTATGCAACTTATACTCAAATGCACATAATTATATAACACTCTTCATGAACATACATAATCAAGGAATCATGGAAATAAACTATGACACATGAGACCAAAAGAATGAAAAATGAGGATCAAGATACCTCAAGCTATAGTAGGATCAAAAAGAAAAAGGGATGAGGATATCAGGGCATCATATCGGCCTCGGCCTCCCAAGTAGCACCCTCAACCAATTGATTCCTCCATAGAACTTTCACGGAAGCAACTTCCTTATATCTTAACTTCTGGACTTGCCGGTCTAAAATCTCAATCGGAACCTCTTCGTAAGAATGACTATCCTTTATGCAAAGATTCTGTAATAGCACTATAGTGGTCGAATCACCAACACACTTCTTCAACAATGAGACATGGAAAACTGGATGCACAAATGCAAAATCATTAGGCAAGTCAAGCTCATAAGCAACCTTACCAACACATCTCAAAATCTAATATGGGCCTACATAACGGGGACTAAGCTTCCCTTTCTTCCCAAATCTCATTACACCCTTCATGGGTGAGATTTTCAAGTAAACCCAATCATCCACATCGAATTCTAATTCTTTTCTCCTAACATCGGCATAAGACTTTTGTCGACTTTGAGCCGTTTTCAAAGTTTCCCGAATAAGTCAAAATTTCTCCATATCCTCATGTACCAACTCCGGGCCTATCAAAGCAACTTCAAAAACTTCAAACCAACCTATAGGTGATCTACACCTCCTACCATAGAGATTCTCAAATGGAGCCATACCAATACCAGAATGGTAGCTATTGTTATAAGCAAACTCAATCAAAGGCAAGTGATCATCCCAAGTACCCTTGATATCTATTGCACAAGCTCTCAACATATCTTCCAAGGTCTGAATAGTACGCTCCGCTTGCCCATCGTTTTGGGGATGAAAGGCCGTACTAGGCTTAACACGAGTACCAAGGCCTTTTTGGAACGACTTCAAAAATTGAGAAGTAAATTGTGCACCACGATCGAAGATAATGGATAACGGAACTCCATGCAGCCTAACCATCTCTCTCAAATACAACTTAGCATAATCCTCCGCCGAATAAGAAGTCTTGATGGGAATGAAATGGGCTGACTTTGTCATTCTATCCAAAACAACCCAAATCGAATCATATTGTCGCCTCGTGCGAGGCAAACCCACATAAAATCCATATTCACATCTTCCCACTTCCAAGAAGGAATACTAATATCTTGGGTCAAACCTCTCTGCCTTTGATGCTCAACATTCACTTGTTGGCAATTAGGACACTAAGCCACAAATTCCGCAATATCTTTCTTCATTTTGTTCCACCAATAATTTTACCACAAATCACGGTACATTTTGGTAGCTCCTGGGTGGATGCAATATCAAGAACTATGGGCTTCCGATAAAACTTGCTCTCTTATGCCCTCTACATTGGGAACACACAAACGATCTTGATATCGAAGCACACCATCTCCAGCTTGGAAGAAAACCTCTATGGACTTCTTGAGTACCGCTTCCTTTAGTTCAACAAGTTAGGATCAAGTCCTTGCTTAGCTTTCACATCATGCACCATAGAGGATTCCGAACCCTTGTGAACCGTAACACCACCTTTAGTAGAATAAACCAATCTAACACCCAATCGAGCCAATCTATGGATATCGCGAACCAACTCTTTCTTTCCATCCTCAACATGAGCAACACTACCCATAAATAATTGACTAAGAGCATCCGCCACCACATTAGCCTAACTGGGATGATAGAGAACACTCATATCATAGTCTTTTAATTCCTCGAGCCACCTTTTTTAGTGGAAATTCAAATCTTTCTGTTTAAACACATATTGCAAACTCTTATGGTCGGTGAAGACATCTACGTGTATTCCATACAAATAATATTGCCATATTTTCAAAGCAAACACAACTGCCGCTGATTCCAAGTCATGAGTAGGATAGTTATTTTCATGCACCTTAAGTTGTCTTGAAGCATAAGCAACAACTTTCCCGTTTTGCATGAGAACACATCCTAGCCCAATTCTCGAGGCATCACAATAAACCACAAAACCATCAGATCCTTTTGGTAGAGTCAATATCGGAGCCGAAGTAAGCCGATCCTTCAACTCTTGAAAACTCTTCTCACATGTTTCGGACCATGCGAATTTAACCTTCTTTTGACTCAAAGCCGTCAATGGAGAAGCAATGGATGAAAATCCTTCAACAAACCTCTTATAATAACTGGCTAAGCTCAAGAAACTACGGATATCCGAAGGTGATAAAGGTCTAGGCCAATTCTTAACCGCTTCCGACTTCTTAGGATCTACCTCTTATAGAGTTCGTATGGGTTCATGCAGTTTCAACTCATATCATGCAATCCAATGCAAGCTCATGCTTAGAAAACCATAATTAAGACAATTTACCCATACTTGAAGGAACTCACATAACAGAGGAAAATCATGCTTTTGACTTGATCATGCTAAATTCATAAGATTATCCTCAATTCATTCATAATTCATGCTTGATTTCATAGAGAATTCATAAATTTCATCAAACCATAACTCAGCCCAACAATCAAAGCATAGATTATCAAATTAGGGAGAATTAGCTTGGGAACATGGGGGTTCATGCAATCTTTACATCAAATCATGTAATTCACGCTAATTCATGCACTACGTTACTTTATCACGCTAAATCGTGGACTAGGAATCATAAGTGAAGAACCCGCAATGATTGATCACAAACCGTAATTCAATTGGGTTTGAGTAAACCTTTGAAAATCATGAAGAAGAGGAAGGGCCCATTGGAGGAAAAGACTCCTAATGGTGAACACTATCATACCTCAAAGAAATACACAAGAAGTTGGAGAAGATTGAAGGTCTTCAACGGCAGATTCAAGCTCCTTCTTCTTCCTTGAGAGTTGAGAGAGTTTCTTTTTAGAGAGAGAAATATTTAAGAGATGAGAGTTTTGGAATGACTTAGAATGAAAGGAATTAGGCTTAGAAAGTATTTATATGTCTAAGTTTAAGGGTAGAACCGACTTATCTTAATGGGTAATCAATTAGGAAAAAGACCAAATAGCCCTTGATTAAAAACTGTCGGGGCCAATCGACGGACATGATCTACGGTCCTTACATCAATGGACGGACCGTCCTGTTCTTCCGTCAATATATTCAGAAAGTTCATTTTGGGTTTAAAATTTGGCTAAGTCTGGAAGGCATCTACAGAACCCATCTACGGCCCGTCAACAGGACTACGAACCGTCCTTCTATTTCGTAGGTCAAGGTTCATAAACTTAGAAATCCTGAAATTTCACAGTGCCATTGACGGTTCCCAGCTACGGCCCGTCAATCCATATACGGCTCATAGGTGGCCTCCTTTAGTCACTGTCTTCAGGTGAGTTCTGCATTTTTAAAATCCATTGGAAGCTTGGGGTGTTACAATACCACACTTGACCCTGAGTTTATGTTACAAGCTAAGAAAGTCTTATAGTGATCTTAAGTGACAAGTTTTGAAAGTCAAAGTAGAGAAAATAAGGGCAAGCCTATGGTATTGAGCACCAACTGTACTGAATTCATTCTGAGTCCCTAACTAAATGTCAAATTTTGTGCAAAAAAAGGGATTTCTTTGTGGTAAGGGCAAAAGTTGCATTATTGAAGAATCGGTATCTTAGTGATTGTTGTTTTTGTATGTGAATGTGTCTATTGATATGTCTATGTCATATATTGAACCGCATGAGTTAGCTTGTTAAGCTTATAAAGAAATTCCACTATGCTGAGAATAAATAAGGAGGATGATGATCTAGAAAATGTTGGGTAATTTCTTTAATTGTGGGTTACTTATGCACAAGTGTCATTTAGAGTTTGTTGTGTCATTTGAGGACAAGAAATGATTTTAAGTTTAGGGTGTTGACGTACCTTGAATTTACGGTACTTTTGATGCATTAAACCAAGAGTTTTTTATACGTTTTAAGAATTTTGTTAGTAGTTGTGATAGTATTTGTGTTTAATTTTACAGGAAATAGGTTATTGGAGCAGTTAATGATTAAAGTTTTGCAGCAGTCAAGTTTTGATGATGTATGAGTCGACTTAGGAGCCGTCAAACCCTTGACGAGCTGTAGGTTGGATTCGTGGTTCAGGTTCTTGAAAATTTAGCTAAGTATGGAACGACAGTTGTGGATGATGAACCATAGGTCCTTCTACGAACCATGGTTGAAGGATCGTCAATGGACTTCAGAGAGGATGAGTTTTAGTACCTAAACGGCGGTTGAATAGGACTTGGCATGCTTAGACCTATGAGCCGTAGGTCATTCCCGTAGGTGGACTTCTCCTAGAAATGGACTAAATGCTGAATGACGGTTGGACCTACGAGTCGTCATTGCTCTGACGAGCCGTAGATGGGCAACTGTAGATGACACTGCTCAGAACCTGATTTCCTGAATTTTTTCTTTTTCTACTTAGTTTAGGTTTTTTTTCTATATATATAAGTTTTAATTTTCATGTTATATAAGTTTTTTGAGAAACACGTTTTGTGATACATTACTTTGGCCTTGGGAATTATTTATTAAAAAACTTTTAGTATTTAATTCTTGAAGTTTGGTTTATGCAATTGGATTTTGTTCTTCAATTTGAGATTTTGGATTTCATCTATTCTAATTGTAAGTATATGATTTATTATTCAAATCCTAATATGAATTGAGAATCCTCAGACATGAAAAGCAAAATCCATAACTAGGGTTGTGGGAACAAAGAGTAATTAACAATGTAAGTCTAATGATTAAGTAATTCTTCATAAGTATTTATGCATGTATTTGTTAATCTCTTCGTTTTCAATGCTTTTTAATGGTGTACAACATTAGAACATGCCTCATTCCTACTTAAATGACCAAGGAAGTAATGAATGAGAAAGAGATTAAACAACAGAGATATAGCGTGATAATCCGCTATCTAATAGTCTGAACCACATACTCTGAGGTCTAATATGGGTCAAATATAAGGGTTAGTAAAGCATATACCCATAGACGGACCAAGTTGCCTGGTGAAATTCTTTATTTGGAGGACCAATCACTTAGGCGATATCTAGGTTACCGACTATCCATGTTAAACACTAGAAAAGAGTTATTATTATTAGTATTACTGAGTTAAGAACTTGTGGGGAACACATATTCCCTAGTTTAATCTCATATTGATATTTCAAACTGCGAATTATGTTACATGTTTACTTGTTACTACACATCAATCAATTATAATTTTAAATTTCAAAACCCCCCTTTTATAGAGATAACTTGGCTAAACATTCAAATAACAATAAATTAGACTGTCTGAACCATATTCCTCGTGGTATCGACCCTAACCTTTGTTAGGTTCTTTATTTGACAAAGACCGCTTATACTTCTTTAGGGAGGTGTAATTTGGGCATATCACTTACCCCCCCGGTATTTCTTGCTAGCTGGGTGGCTTACACCCCTGGAAGTGGACTACCTAGCTGGGGGACCTTGATACTTGAGATCATCTTCGGAGTCGACACGCCCCCAGGTCACTCTTGCTAGCAGGGCGGCTTACGCCCCTGGGAGTGGACTGATTGGCTGGGCGGCCTGGATTGATTTTTCACTATTGCTAGTTGGGCTGGGAGTTGAATGGAGTCCTATGGTTATAGTTTCGGATGGTCACGTGTGGTTTTGCTGCTCACCATGCATTGATATGCATTGCCTATCACCAATATACTTGTTTGTTGTTTGTACCCTCTAGTTTATGGGGGCCGGTTTGGTTATGTTTGTTGTTTGTACCTTCTAGGCTTATAAGGTCTAGTTAGGTTATTGTTTTACTACACTCTGTTCTCTACTATTGTTTTATTGTTACATGGTAGGTTTTGACATTAGAATTATTGTTTTGGATCCTCCTGACACTGGGTAGTTTACTTGGTGTTTAGTTTCTTGTGATTATGTTTTTTGCTTGCGATCCAAGTGAGCTATTGACTCGACATCTTACCCCTTGTTTCCTATTTCTATTCCTTATTTCATGTCTACTTTACTATATGCTCTTTAGTTACTTGTGCTATACTTTTCTCATTACTTGTTTATGATTGTGTTATCTTTTGAGCTCAATTGGCCGTTGCCTACTGAGTAACATTTTTGGTACTCATACTACACTTCTGCCCCCCGCAGATGGCAATTGAGTTATCACCATTGATTTGTTGTTGTGCATAGAAGCTTGAGGTTTTAGAGATAAGGGTGAGCTCCTAGTGTCTGGAGCTACCGGTTTCTATCTGTTTTGAGTAGGCTTAGTTTTTATATTGTATTCAGAGACAAACTGTACTTATCTTGTTTTTGCGAAAGCCTTGCACTCCTATTTTTTATTAGATGCTCAACAACTAATAGATGTTAGGTCGTGGGATGGTTCCTGTATTATTTTTATTAATTACCCTTTTAACGCTTGGTTCTAGGCTCTTACTTCTTGTGGTTGGCTTCTACTTGGTAATGTGCTGCTTAAGGTACGGGTTAAGCCGACCTATTGATAGGGTGTAGTAGGTGCCATCATGACATGAGAAATCGGTTGGTGACATAACCTATGAATTACGTAATCATGTATTTTTTTATCTTATGAAATATATAACATATAAATAAGTACTTCGTATAACACACAGATAAATCTCACTAAGTAAAAAAATAAGTCGTCGTAGTTTAGCAATTAAGCTTTAATTAATTTATAATTAAATTCACAAAAAATTGACAAATAAGCCTCAATGGGTAACAAACAAAAGAACTTTGTTTGCCAGTAAATAAAATTACTCCTAAATATATACACCGAGGTCTCATATTAGAAATCACGATTACTCTCGTATACATTTACTTACTTAGCTTAAATAATTTTTTTCACTTATCTTATAAGCTCTATAAAGATTATTTCTAAGTAGAATAATTATTCAATTAATACAATCATATTACTATAAAAACACTGAAGAGGTCGAAATAAAAAAAAATACTTTCTTATGGAATGGTCCGCACAAAACATTAATGATTCGATTTCTCAAGGAAAAAATGAATGTATCGTTTGGAAACATAAGATATTTAGAGAGTTTCAGTAGCTGACATAATATAACACAAAACTATAGACATGCATCAAATACATAACATGAAACCTATAGAACTCTTATAGTGTGAACTCTTTTTATGTTTCTTCCTGTAAAGACTTGGAACCGAATAGATACCATACACTTAGTCATTATAGCAATATGAGACAAATAATTCTTAACAACATAGAAGTTAACTCATCACGTACTCCTTTTAATATATTAGAAGTTACAAATACATCTATTAGAATCATCAAAAACAATATGTCAAGATCTGTGAACATTAATATTAATATTAGTAACAAATATTTATCTAAATTCTTAAGAAGAATATTATTGAGAGAAAAAACATGTTAGGGAGAGTGCATATTTGCCAACATTTTATATAATATGTGGCATGTTAGCATACTTTTTTATAAAATGAGTAGTATATACTTAGTGGTTCACATAACATGTAATTGTAGAGAGAGGGTTGGTAGTAAAAATAATATGGAAATCATTAACTCTAAAAGGGCACTTAGCATATAAGATAGTGAACCTGTGAAAACAATATCATTTATACCTTTACTTCATGAAACACGCAACATACATACAAGCTTACAAGCAAATATACTGTAATATATTAATATATAAATTTTTAACGACTTACTCTTATAGGAATCCCATGCCATAACCCGCTACAGAACATTCAATGGGATCATCAAATTCGTGATTTATAATCTATAACATATCCATTATGTAGGTCGATATAAAGTATAGACATATTTTTATAGAAATGGCGACATGTAACAAATTGGTCTGATATAGTATATCTTTCATGGAAAAATTTACTTAATTATACAAATATCGTAAGACAAACAAACTCCAGACTAAAAAAGAAAAATAACGTAGATCTAGGAACTTCTGAAACAAACAACAAGTAATAGCACGTAACGCACATGATCTTATTAACAAGTCAATTACAGAAAATGCACATATGAACTTATATTAACTTAATTCACTAGATAACTAGTATCTATATAAATTATGCAGTCATTTTTTTACCCTTTAGAAGAGTCATACCCTTATCAGGAACATCGTTTCACTTACATATATATATTTGTACGTAATTCAGCCGATTTGGATAACATTTTTCTATATTTCAAAAGTAACTATTTACTTATGGAGAAACCTAGGTCTGAAAAATTTATGGAGAAACTGAAGAATTGACTGAATTATTGGGACCTAACAGGTGAAAGGAACCCACTAGTGAAATCTCACGTAACCGGTGGCGAAAACGGGTGAAAGGAGATCTCTGCTTGTTCTTGATAGAAAACTATCACCTCTTTCTCTTCTTTTCTTTCTAAGTCTGATGATTTTAGGAGAAAGAAGGTTTTTGGTAGTTTCTTACTACTTAATTAGGCTTAGAAGAAGTAAAATGACATTGTTTAAGTACCCAACACATAGAGAAAAAGACAAATGCGACCCTCACTTAAAACTGCGAAGTGCCTCTCACAAGAGGCATCACAGGCCGTCTAAGGCATGATGGCCTGTAAGGTTGGTCGTGGTGCTTAATAACCTGAGAGTGCTTCACTAAAAAAGACATAACTTTTTACTCCGAACATTAAATCGAGAAAATTTTGTGGCGTTTGAAAAAGGACTCAAAGACCTTTAATTTAATAGGTGATAGGCCACCTAATTCACTTTGCTCTTATAGATATGATCATTTGAAGTTGGAAAACAATTCAAAGTCTGATACGTCTCTTTCACAGACGACTTCACGGCCTGTGTGAAGCTTCACGAAACGTTTAGGAGTCTGTGGTCCTTCATGGGTGTGCTACGCCTCTTTTCACGGATGACCTCTTGATCCATGTGACACTTCATGGACCATCTAGGAGCCAGTGGTGATCCTTAGTGGCTGGGTGCAACACCACGAGCAGGGTAACGTGTTGTGATCCTCTTCATGGCCCATGGACCCCTCTGGGGTTTGCCCTTCTCTCTTGTTCTATTCCGTAGTCGATTTCCCTTTTGGGAGGAACTCTAGGAAGATTTTCTGGAATCACTTCTGGAAACTCATTCACCACTAGGATTGACTAAAGAGTTGGGGTTTCAGAGTTTGAGTCCTCAACCCAAAAAAGATGATAGATATACCCTTTGGAAATGATTTTCCTGGCCTTAAGTTAAGAGATAATTCGACATACAGGCACTAAACTACTACCCTTCAACTCTAAGACTAGCTAGTTTTGAAACTAAAATCGAACGATCCAAGTTCTACAGTCAACTGAGGCATAAAAAGAATGTCATCAATCCATGCCTAGAATGACATCAAAGTCTATCAGTTCTGCTGAGGTGACTTTTAAGGAAACGGTAATTTTTGTATACCCGACTTGCTATAACTGGGTCACCAACTAGAGTAGAGAGTGAGAAGGGTTCTGAAAGAATTTCTTGATTGACACCGAAGTTTACTACGATATAAGGAGTTAAGAAAGAAAGTGTAGCCCCTAGATTTAACAATGCAAACACATCTAAATAGAAGACTTGTAACATACCCGTGACCACATCGAGAGAATCCTCCTAGTCCTGTCGAGCCTGAAGAGCATACAACCTGTTCTGGCACTGACCACCACCTATACCATACGAGGTTCCATACTGAATGGGGCGACCAATTGGAGCTGCTGAAGTTCTAGACTGAACTTTGTTAACTCCAAGACCTTACCTAGTAGAAGGGAAACCCTTCAACCTATGACCAAGCTGACGGCAACCAAAACACCACTCTCGGCCAGCAAAACACTCATCGGGATGATTCTCACCACACTTTTGGCTAGATTGAAAATAATGATTACCTGAAACAGTCCCCTTGCTCTTAGAAAAAGATTTTCTCCCTTTTTGATCCTGTCAAAACTTGGGGGACGGAGCGCTAGCCTATTAAGGCGCTGGAACTATAGCCCCTTGCTGAAACTGTGAGCGATTTCCAGCACCCGACATCTGCTATGAATATTCATAGCTGCATGTTCTAGCCTTTCTTTTATCCTTAGCTATTTCCTTAATCTTATCTACCTCAACCTGTTGAGCATGGTTAATTTTTCTAGAGATATCCATATCCCCTAATAACATAGCATTCCTGCACTCGGGATTAAACTGATCGGATACTCCAAACAAGAACTTGCCCATTTGTGCTCTTGCATCGGCCACTATATGTGGTGCATACCTGGAGAGTTGAGTGAACTTTAGCCCTTATTCCTAGACTTAAATTGACCCCTGCCTCAAGTTCATAAATTCCTGGGCCTTAGCCTCCCTTAACTCTCTCAAGAAGAACCTATCAAGAAAAACCCAAGTAAATCAGTCCCATGTAATAAGAGTTGCATTCGCAACGCTATTGTTTTTCTAGTGCGTGAACTAGATATGAGCCACATCCTTGAGTTGATAGGATGCTAGTTAAACAGTATCAATACGAATCACTTGTATTACCTCAAGAATCTTCTTGACCTTATCAACGATGTTATGTGGGTCCTCACCAACCTTCGACCCTAGAAAATCTAGTGGATTCATACGAAAAAAATCTAGAACCCTTGTTTTAGCTGATCCATGAATAGGGTTGGCAGGAACTGGGGACTGTTATTGGCCCGATTGGCTACGATCTTAGCCAATTATTTGAACTCTGCAGTAGTAACCCATGGTCCAGGACTGGTGGAACAGCGTTAGCATTGCGTGCATTAGCTCTGCAAGGAGGCATGATTTGAATCACATAACTATGGATTAGGAAGGAGAACTTGATTCACACATCATCGCACGATAAAGATAGCAAAAGAAGTGAAGTTTTTCTTAGAACACCTCGTAGCCTCCCCCTTATAGGTGTGGTACGCTTCACACCCACGAAAGACACTCTACTTAGTGAGACTTTAATACACCCTAGGACTCTTGAAACTGATGCTCTGATACCAAGTTTGTCACTCCCTGAGACTTGCCCTTTGATGTACCATGGGACCTAGGGTTACAAGAAACCCCAAGCTAACCCTGAATTTGGCATATCACAAGCATACTGATATAAATATATGTAAGCAAAAGCATAAGTTAAAGTTGAATGAATCTAAAAGAGTTCAGCTGAGAATATAATTGAGTTCAAATGTGGAACAACACAAATATTGAGTTTTACTCTATGTCTAAAAGCACAAAATACTGATGAACTACTGGAACAAATCCCCAGCAAACTCTAATGAGTATGAAACTGAAAAATAAATATGCAAAGGTAAAGCATGTCTATTGTCCTCGAACTATGAGGGCTCACCATTAAAGCTGCAGAGTACGGACTGGAAGTCGAGCTAAGTGTAGTCTAGATGATGAGAGCCTGAACCTAAATCATACAATGATGTAGCGCAAAGGGATGCGTCAATAATTTTAATGTAATGAGCATGCGGGATATATGCTAAGCTGAACAATATAGAAATTGAACATGGAAATAGATATACTAAAACATAACTGAAATTTGAGATGGATGCAATGACCAAGTAATAATCATGAAGATATAATGTGTTGAACTGAAGACAAAAATAAATACTGAATACATGGTCAATGCAACATGAATCTGACTGTGGGAGATACTATTAACCGACTTCAACCATGTGAGCTAAATGTAGAGTCCGATGTATACGCCCCATCGAGAGGACCCAATATACCTTGCATGGAAATAAAGGATTAACTGTGGCATGATCACTAAAACTAATGCCCAAAAGAGGGGACTAATAAACATACACGGGCACGTAGTTCTAGGACTTGAGAGTATGCTGAACCATAGTCAAACTTTGTGTTAAATCTACTCCAAACTAAATATAAAGCTAAAATGCAACTATAAGACTAAGTAGCTCAAAATACTGATAATTATCTTAGAATACATAATACATATACTAAATGATGTGGCATTCGAATTGTGAAGCATGATTGTCTGAATAATCTGTCTAGCAAGTATAATTCATGAAATACAGATAATTAACACAAGCTAGGGTTTCTGAGTTCTCTACATGAGACTACACTAATTCTAAATGAAACATGTTATTAACATTAAAGAGACTATAACAGCTGAATTGCAATGGATCCATAAGATTTAAGAACCCTAGGTCTTAACAATTTATGGAGAAACTGAAAAATTGACTGAATTTTAGAGACCTATTGGGTGAAAGGAACCCACTACTAAAATCCAACATAACTGGTGATGAATACTATGGAGAAATCTTTTGGATTTTGGGGCTGAACTTGAAGGAGAGCTCTGCTTGTTCTTGAGAGAAAACAGTCATCTCTTTCTGTTCTTTTCTTTCTAAGTCTAATGATTCTTGGAAAATAAAAGTTTTTGCCATTTCTGACTAGTTAATTAGGCTTAGACGAAGTAAAACGACGTAGTTTAAGTGCCAAATGACATTGTTTTAGTACCCAACGCATAGGGGATAAGACCAATGTTACCGTCAGTTAAAACTGCCAAAGTTCCCCTCACGAGGGGCATCACGGGCCGTCTAAGGCATGATGGCCTGTCTGGTGGGTCGTGGTGCTTCATCCGCCTGACAGTGCTTCACTAAAATGGGCATAACGCTTTACTCCGAACTTCAAATAGAGCAAATTTGGTGGCATTGGAAAGAGGACTCAAAGACCTTTAATATGATAGGTCATAGGCCACCTATCATTTGAAATTGGCCAAAAACATAAAGTCGGATAAGTCTCTTTCACGGATGACTTCACGGTCCATGTGAAGCTTCACAAACCGTTTAGGAGTCTGTGGTCCTTCATAGTAGCTTTGTGTTCTGTGCCTCCTTTCACGGATGACGTATTGGTTTGTGCGATGCTTTACAGACCGTCTAGGTGCCCTTGGTCATCCACAGTGGCTGGGTGCAACACCACAAGCTGGGTGACGGGTCGTGGCCCTCTTCACGGCCTGTGGACCCATCTGTGGTTTGCCCTTCTCTCTCATTGCATTCCTAGTTTAGATTTTTGAAGTGTTACAGGCATGTTTAGATTGTATCGTAAAATGTGAAAGAAGAATAAGAGAATAGGAAAGATGGTCGATGCTTGACTAAAAAATAAGAGAACAGGAAAGATGGTCGATTCTTGACTAAAAAATAAGACCCCTCTTAAATTTTGTTGTGCTATATTTGTTTCATTGATAAGATGACTATGTAGGACCTTTGTATGACATGACATAAGTTTAGAGGATAATCATGACTTAAGCTAAATCATGAACCAGATATATGATTAATTGACAGCGACACTTTTTGCCATGTGTGTTATGAGATTTTTATTCATTCTTACTATTTATGCCAATCTAAAACTTGCCCTTTTAGTCTTGCTATGATAATTGAACTGGTTATTATAAAAGGATCATAGACCGTTATTTATAATACCCAAGTTATCATAAAAACACTCAACCTAATTAAATTGTATCCCTCGATCCAGATCCTTTAGCCTTAAATAGACCTTTTATTGAATCACCCAATTCACCTCCCCTGGAGTTCACTACTAACCTTTATTTTGGCCCTGATCCCTCCTTGGACATTGTGCTCCTCAACTCAGGCTAAATTCCTAAGTTGAGGGTGGTTCCTATGGAGAAAAATGAAGAAAAAGGTATGGAAAGAATAGCGTAATGAGAAAAAGTAAAAATATTGGGGTGTAGTAAAAGAAAAAGAAAAGAAGTTGATAAAAATGAGAAAAAGCATAGAATAGGAAAAGAAGAGCGAAAGCCACACACAAACATTAATGAGAAAAATTAAGGAAAAGGAGAATAAGGGTGAAATGAGGAATGGTTGCTAAAAGTGGAATCAAGCTAATGTATTATCAAGGAAGTAAAAAGTCACTATAGCCAAATATACCACACTACAAGCCAAGAAAGTCCAATAGTAATCCTAATTTAACTTTTTGATATTCTAAGTATTGAAAATAAGGGAAAACCGATGATTTTGTGCATGTATGATTTGCATTTCTTTTGTGGGAGTGAGTATATACCGAAAGTCCCTGTTCTTAAAAAATATTTTAATATCTGTACGTAAATGGGACTTCTTGAGGGCATAAGTAGCATTGTCGAAAAGACATTGTCGTGGTGATTGTTATCTGTGTATGTAATCTTGTCCATTGGTTTAGTGATGTCATGAATTGATCCCCATGTATTAACTTTTTAAGAATATAATGGTTGAAACACATAAAAAGAATTACATACACATATATTTAAATTAGCACATAATTTTTGGAATATGATTTTAAAAATCCGTGATTTTGTGGAATAAATAAATCGAAATTGCTATATAACCCCAACTTGGTCACAAAGTAAAGAGGGTAGAGGAAAAAATCCTAAAAAACATTCTCCTTCTTGATCTCAATAACCACCACTACCAAACAACTCTATTTTTCTCTTCTTCTCCAGCAAACCCAAACAGCACAACCACAAACAAACAAATAGCATACAAAAACTAAACAAATAGTAACACAACTCCACTCCGGAGCACAAAACATTCCTACTAGCATCTAGTAGGCTCGAGGCTCAGCAAACCAGATTGTGGCCTGCTCTTCATCATCCTTCGTCACTGATTCAGACAAGCCTATCCGACGAAGCTCCAAATTGCACAAGCAATCCAGTGAGCTCAAAGCTTGCAAAACCAAAACATGACCAGCCTACATTCCTCAAAATTTTTGTTCAAATCTGTTTGGAAAAGACTTACCTCAACTGAACCTTTTCCATTCCTTGCATTTTAGTGCATATTTGTATCTATATTTTTTTTGTTAAATTATTTTATTCATGTAATAAACATTCAGGTCATTTGTGTGTTAATGTCTTCTTTTCGTCGTTTAGAGAATTTTTTTACCGACCCCAAGTCATTTATGACTTTCTCGCACTGACTGTTCGGTTGCCTGGTCATTCGTTTGGGTTATTTCTCGTTTCCTTCTTTGGAGCTTTTGAAACTTGAAATGTTGATTTCGGTAATAACCTTAGGTAAACAACCTTAGAATACGATTCTGACAGTCCCATCAGCTCCGGAGTGGCCTAATTAGGTTAGGAGCAGGATTGGCCCGAGTGCCCAGGTTTTCGGTGAGACTTTAGGGTCATTTGGCTCTTTAGATTTTAAAATTTGGCTTAAGGTTGACTTTTGTCAATTTTCTTGGTAAACGCACTCGGATGGAAATTCTGTCAGCGCAGTTATTTCCAAAATGTCGATTTTTGTCTAAAATGGCGCTTTAGGTGTTGAACCCACTTTTATTCGAAATGATCTCGTTTGGATATTCCAATTGTTTCATTGAGTTCGAAACGTCAAATTTGATGGGGTAGCATATCTCGTTTGCGTTCACGAGGTTCTGAATGAATTCCGAGCACCTCGTTGGTGTTTTTGGAAAAGCCAAGTTCAGTCGGTGCAACAGCTGAGTGGTAGACTTCATTCCTTCTCCGCGTGTGCGGAGGTCTGTGTTGCTCTTTTCCGCTTTGGCGGAGGTATGGGAGGCCTGGGAGTTCTTCTCTCCACGTTCACAGAGGTTTGATTGTTGCCTCTCCCCGTTTTCAGGCCTTTGGCCGCATTCGTAGAGGTCATCTGCGACTTGAACTTTTGTATAAAGGGCCAGTCGCAGCTTTGATAGAGGGAGAGTTTTAAAATTGTGTTCTTCTTTATTTTAAGTCAAAATTTGGCGATTCAAAGTCCAGTGTGTTCGGGATTGCGTAGGCTTCATGGGTTATTTTTCGGATATCGTTGGGTGGCCTCCGATTCTCAGGAATTTGAGGCTTAAGTGGCTACCATAGGCTTTTTTTTGAAATTTTTGCATGTTTTGTTTCTTTGAGTTGTCGGCTATTTCGAACCCCGCATTGTGTTCTGTTTTGGAACATAAGTTCAGGGGAGGTTTAGGACCATTTCACGGTGTCAATTCAAGAATTTTGGGAGCGGGTCCCACATGTTCTTATTTTTGACTGCTAAATTGGTCTGTCTCCGATTTAGATGTTTTTTGTTTCTAAACAACCATGCTGATGTTGTGATTCTATTTTTGATAGCGTGGCAGTAATCGAAGGCCGTTCAGAAGGGAAAAACTCTGACAGAGTGATTCAGAGTGCGCACAGTCGGCATTCTGGTAGGTTATGACTTCCCTTTTTTTTAGATTGAGCTGGATTCTTCGAATTCTTGCTGACTAGCGTGAATCTTTGGTGGGGTACTAGTATTTTTTCTCATCTTCTCAAAAAGCATGCTTTAGGTTTGATTTTCAAGCTGTCTTGGGGGTAGTACCATGATATCAGAGGGATTATTTATGTGTTGTTACATGCGGACTATCTGTTGGATGTTTAGTTGTGTTAGATTATATTTTCGGGCGTAGACCAGGTTGGGCTAGTATTGCCTTAGACCCATGCTCCTATTTGACCTCGATTTGTATCCGACGTTGAATCGAATGGACTAGGTCCTTGTAGACCAGAATAGCAGAATTGGGTCTGATAACTTGAGCCTATCTTGGCTTTGTATTATTTTGATCTTCTGTTTTCACTCCCCATTTCTGTGGTACCGATGTGTCATCGAAGGCGTGGTGTTTTCCAGGGATTTCGGGTTTCTTGAGATCGATTTTGTGGTGATGTGGCTAGTGGTTGTACGGTGATCAATATTGGGTTGGTATTTGAGATCCTCTACAGATTTAATATGCTCCGCGCACTCGTCTCTCTAGGGTAAGGCTCACGGAGTGTTAGCTGGCGCACTAGTCTGGCTAAGGCAGGGCCCTTGAAATGTTAGTCGGCTGCGCAATTGGATATGAGGTACTTGAGGTCCTCTCCGGAGTTGACATGCCTTACGCACTCGTCATTCTAGGGCAAGGCCCATGGAGTGTCAGCTAATTGGGCGATTGGATTTTAGGGCCATGGAGGAGTCGTTATGGCCCTCTGTCACTCTGCGGCTAGGGTTGGAGTTTGCTGATTGTTTAGGTTGAGTTGGTTGGTGGTTTTGGTTTGCTGTTTGGTTTTCTTCGATCTCGAAGGTTTAACTATTCTATATACCTATCGAGCCTATGGGGGTCCGATCGGGTTTTGTTTCTCTATGCTTGAGTGTACCTCTGAGTCTTATAGGGGGGCCCAGTTTGGTTTAGTTTCGGTATTCTTAGATTTGCTGTCGATTAGTTTTGTGCTTAATCCTTTGACCCTCGTTATTATAGATTCTATCTTTTCAGTCTTTTTTTACCTTTCTTGCTCAGTCGGCCTATCATGTATGCTGGTTACCTGTTGTATTTGTAATGACGCTACACTCTCCATCTGTTTTCGTCATGCAGGTCCAAGCACCAGTTATAATCATTGAGTTCGAGCCTACAACAGTCTTTTCCGGAGGTGAGGGTTAACACATGGAGTTCTGAGATTACCTGGTCCTTCTATACTTATATTTTTACTTGTCTTTTGCTTTTGAGACAATCTAGTTTCAGTGGTCCACTTTTCGGACTTTTACTCATTTTGTAGTAACTTTATACATGTGACTTCTAGGTTTCGGGAGTTATTGTTTGATTGTATATAGTTTGGGTTTGCTTCCGCCTTTCCCTTATGTGTTCCTTTATTTATATTTACGCTTAGATGAGGCTAGTTTCCACCCTCAGTCCCATTACAACAAAGTTTAGGGTCAGGGTTTGGGCTTCCTCTTTGAGGGTTGTTAGGCGCCATCATGACTTAAGTAATTCGGTTGTGACAAGTTGGTATTAGTGCCCCAGGTTCGTTGGTCTCACTCGTACAGAGCTGGCATCTAGTAGAGTCTTGCAGATCAACACGGAGACGTCCGTTACTTATCTTCGGGAGTCTATAGGGGGTTTTCATGTTTGTATCATATTCGTGCATTTCAGTTAGATTAGTCTCATGAAATATTACTTGTTTCACTCTATCACATGATGACTCGCACATACGGTAGATCGGCCGGGGGTCATGCACCCGAGCCTACGGATAGAGCCCCAGATAGGGGTAGAGGCCAACCCCGAGGTCGAGGAGGGGCAGCGGCACCAGCCCGAGATAGAGTGCGGACTTTGGATCCGGAGGCGGAGCCTCAGTTTGACCAGATTCCTCCTCAACCGGTGGCGCCGGGACCAGCCCACCCACCACCTGCACCAGTTGTCGCCCCTGACCTTCAGGCTATGCTTGCACAGATTTTTGCAGTAATAGGGGGTATGCAGCAGCAAGCCCCATCACCAATTCAAGAGCCAGTTCCAGCACTGCAGGATCCGCCTGCCCCAGCTGTTCAAGAGTTCCAGCAGTAGAGTTAGCTTGCAGCAGCAGCCCTAGAGGTTTAGCAGATGCTAGCACCGACCACTATTGAGCCAAATGCCTTTAGATGGGGTGATTCCATTACGGGAGCAAAAGATGCTCGGGGTGTTTCTACGATTGTCATTGCCGAGGTTTTGTTGGGTAGTTGGGGAGGACGCCCATGTGTTAATTACATCCTGCCCGGAGTGATTGCAGGCTCTGGGATTAGTGGAGTAGAGAGGAGCTGAGTTCACTGCCTATCAGTTGTATGGATTGGCCAAACAGTGGTGGTGCTCGTTTATGGAGACCAGGCAAGCTGGGTCCCTGCCAGTGATATAGACTGAAGCTTATCGAACAGATCATCAATACTAGGCATGGAGTAACGGTTCCTCACTGTCACCTTATTTAGCTGCCTATAATCAATACATATTTGCATGGTACCATTTTTCTTCTTCACAAACAGAACTGGGGCACCTAAAGGCAATACACTAGGCCGAATGAACCACTTAACTAAGAGGTCCTGAAGCTAAACACTGAGCTCCTTGAGCTCTGCAGGGACCATACGATACAGTGGGATAGAGATAGTACAAGTACCCGGCTCAAAATCAATGGCGAAGTCAATATCTCGCTCTGGGGTAGGCTAGGAAGGTCGGCAGGAAACACATCAGCAAACTCTCATACTATATGCACTGAATCAACTATATGGCCCTCCCTACTAAGATCTCTAACATGCGCCATATATGCAAAACATCCGCTAGCCACTAGCCTCAGAGCCCGAACGTAGGAAATGACCCCAATCGGGGTGCGACTACAAGAACCCTACCACACCACCGGTGGTATACCAAGCATGTCTAAAGTAACAGTCTTGGCATACCAATCCAAGACAGCCTAGTGAGGGGATAGCCAATCCATGCCCATAATCACATCAAAATCCACCATACAAATCACAATAAGATCAAACATATTGTCCTGCCCCCGAAGAGTCATCATACATGATCTACAAACTCGATCCACTACTAAAAATTCCCCTACTAGGGTCAAAACACACAAGGGTACATTATCAAACGCCTCGACCTCTGCTCATGCTAGAGCTGCATAGAAATGGCCTGTGGTGCCTCTACCACAAGCATCCACCCTGCCACTTGTCCTGCCTCCCCGAGGACTTTACTGAACACCCTAATGCTGACCTCCTCCTCCTGCTGGAGGTGCTACTGCGAAAACCGGTCTCGCCGCCAGAGGAGCTGGTAAAGCTGATCTAGAGCTAGGGCACTCCCTATCCCAATGACCAACTCTCTATAAGTAAAGCAACCCTGACCTGATGAGCCTGTCTAGAACCCACCTCAGCCCTGACTTGAACCGGCACTGCACCCACTCTGACGATGCTGGTCACCCCCGGATGTTTGCAACACTGCCTGAAATGGGCAACTCAGATGACCTGACTGGAACCTTAGATAAGCCCGGTCTCGAGTAACTTTAGGCCTTGAACGTGGCCCACTAGCTCTATTATCTTGTTTGTCCCTCTTGCTGCTGCCCCCGTGGGCCTCATGACATAGCTGCTCAAGAGTGTGGGTATGGTTTACAACATTCAGAAAAGAACGACCCACTGGTAACATCGACTGCGACTCTATACGAAGTGGTAACCTCAAACCTCGAACAAAGCATCTAAATGTCTCCTCCTCCGTCGGCAAAATAATGGTGGCATGACGGGACAGGTAATGAAATCTAGCCTCATACTCTGAAACCGTCATAGAGCCCTGCTCCAACCTTGAGAACTCATCACAGAGGTGATCCCTGACACTCTGTGGTATTAATTTATCTAGAAAAGCCTCTGAAACACTGCCCACAATACTGGTGGTGGCCCAGCTAGCGTGGTCTCGATGAAGGAAAGCCACCACTGTCTAGCCGATCAGTCTAGCTGGTAAGCATTGAGGTAAGCTCCTTTGGACTCTACTAACCCCAAAGTCTGCAATCTCTCCCAGCAGGTCGTAATAAACTCGTGGGCGATCTCCCCTACAGCCCCAAAAACCCTTTGTGATGATAGCTTGAGAAACACCCCGAGCATCTTCGACTCTCGAAGGGCATAACCCCGTCCAAAGGGTCAGGCTAAACCCCGGCCGGTGCTGGCGGCTGATAAACCCCTTGAGCAGCTAGGGCAGGCTGGTCCTACTGACGCATCTCTGGAACACCATGGCAGGCTAGCCCTGTGGTGCTAGAACAGGCTCTGGAACTGGTGCTGGGGCTAGCTGCAGCTGCTTCTGCATACCCCCAATAGCAGCTAGAATCTAGAAACGCATGCACTGAAAGTGGGGGGCAGCAACTCGTGTGAGTGGTGGCTGGGCTGGTCCTTGCCCCACTGGTTGAGGAGGAATCTACTCCCTACAAGGCTCCGCCTCCAGCTTCAGAGTCCTCGCTCTATAGAAGCCTCGTACCGCAGCACAACCCCAACCTCGGGGTCGACCTCTACTGCGCATGTGAGCCATCCTGCAATAGACTGAAACAAGTGAGATTCATTAAAACAATCGGACAATAATGCACGAACACTAAACTAAACAAGAAAACCTCCTAAGGACATCTTGTAGCCTTCCAAAGATAAGTCACGGATTTCTCTGTGCCTATCCGCAAGACTCTACTAGATGTTAGCTCTGTACAAGTGAGACGAACGAACTTGGGGCTCAAATACCAACTTGTCACAATCCGATTCCTCGATTCATGATAGCGCCTACCAACCCACTAGTAGGGAAGCCAAAACCCTATCCAAGAACTTAACAGTAATGGGACTGAGGGTGGAAACTAACCTCAACTAGGTGGAAGCATAAACAAAGGAACATATAAGGGGAAGGCAGAAGAGACTCATCTATATACACAAATACAATACCTCCCAGAACCCGAAAGTCACCTGTACAGAACTACTAAACGAGTACAAGTCCCAAAAGTGGCCCATATAAACTAGACTTTCTCATGGGCAAAAGACAATACAAAATATAACAACAGATGGAGATAGGTAATCCCAGAACGCCATGTGCTCACCCTCATCTCCGAAACAGACAACTTCAGGCTCGAACTCAATGCTGATAACTGAAACTTGGACCTGCATCACGAAAATAGATGTAGAGTGTATCATGAGTACAAAAACAATAGGTACCCAGTAGGCATCATAGGCCGACTGAACAATAAAGGTAAAAACAAGGAGACGAGATAAAATCAAACACGAACAAAGGTCAACAGAACAGGAAAGGAATAAGCGGAAAGTAAATCTAAGGACATAAGAACCACACCCAGCTGGGCCCCCAGAACACCTACTAGGTACACTCAAGCACAGACACACAAGAACTCGAACGGACCCCCATAAGCCCGACAGGTATACCGAAAAGCTAGAACTACGGACTTAAAGTGAAACAGAGCTTTGAACTGATAAATCATCCAACACTGAACCACTCACAAGTCCAGCTTCTCAAAACAACCCGCGTAGCCAGCTAACACTCTGGGGCCCTTTCCCAAGCCAGACAAGTGCTGCAGGGGGGTACAACCACCCTTCCAATTGACCTAATATCCATCTACCTAATAAGCTATCACCTCGGGGGTCCTGTCCCAAGCTAGATGGGTGAGCCTACTAAAACTCTGAGGGCCCTGTCCCAGCCAGATGAGTGTGTGGGCTGTGTATGCTCTGAAGAGGACCTCAAATAACCTATATCCAAATGCCCTACTAGCTAATCACTCTGGGGCCCTACCCAAGGTCCATCCCATGCCACCCAAGTGACTTAGCTATCACTCCCGGGGGCATTGTCCCAAGCCAGACAGAGTGTACGGATCATATCAACTCCGTATAGGATCACAAACTCTAAGATATCGTGGATCACCATTGTCATGACCCAAGGTACCCCCTAGCCATGACATGGAATACAAGACCCCGAAAGGCCTCAAACAAGCAACATAGCGTACATACAAGGTCATAGAGATTTAAGAGTTGAAAAGACAATTAAGTATCAAATCTTTTAAGAAAATAGCGGAAGTCTACATCCAGTGTCTCAAGGCCAATCTAACATAAGAATGAGAAATAACATTTGGGACGTAACCCAAAACAATGTCAAAATCAAGAACATAAAAGTAAGAACAACAAGGCTATATCCTCGAATGGATGAGGATTCACCAAGTCTTCAATAATCCTTATACTAAGTTCTAGCCACGAATAGATGAAGATTTGCCAAGCCCTACATTAACAAGTCAATGTAGGCAATAATATGCATTAGTACAATCAAATACAAAGTATGATATTGATGCACACAATCATTTAAAACATGCTAAAACAGGACATTTTGATGACATGCAATGACAAAGCTTAAACAAGAAGGAAGTTAGAAACATAAGTCATAAACCATGATCAAAGCAAGCTAAACAT
The DNA here is from genome assembly GCA_018342035.1 of Solanum appendiculatum. Taxonomy (NCBI): domain Eukaryota; kingdom Viridiplantae; phylum Streptophyta; class Magnoliopsida; order Solanales; family Solanaceae; genus Solanum; species Solanum appendiculatum. The sequence goes on from JAGDQO010000459.1 coordinate 1,955,457, forward strand.
CTTTACTATACTTGAAAAGCATCTAAAAGAACTTTAGTTCTTTATTGTGGGGATTACCCTTAACCGACATGTAAGACCATGTGAGCTAGCAACATGGAATCCAGTGTCTAATCCCAAAGCGATAGGGCCATCCTACTTGCCAAGGTAGAACCCTTTACTTAACATATAGCTTACGTGGATCCATTTGCTCGTGTCTATCATAGACCATCATCCTATGGTGGCACATATTTTATGGGACATGGGTAATCACCACTTGTCCACTAGGTGCTAAGCATAATTCCCCCAGATTAGACATAGTTAAATTATCATAAGTAGACATGGGTAGTCACCTCTTGTCTATTATTCGTCATAAGTTCATTATTAGTAGACATGGGTGATCGCCTCTTGTCTACATTAGGGAACATGGGTTATTGACTCTTGTCCCTTAATTAGAATAGCTCCTTAATCATCGGTTCAAGTTTAGTTGAGCAAGTCTTTCAACAAGTTATGAACCATCAAATGTGAGAAAGCCTTTCACATTATGAGAATTCCTTTCACAACTCAACAACAACATCAACATATCATAACTTTGATGCTTCAATCTCAATGCACGCTTAATTCATCACTAGTTTCATAAAAGACATGCATGATTTTATAAACTTCATCTTTACATAGTTCATCATGACCATGACTTAAAAATCATAGAGTTCATATGTGTTCATGAGAATTCCTCTTAATTCATGTAATTCAATGCAAACTCATGCTTAGAATACCATAAACAAGGCAATTTGACGGTAATTGAAAGAACCCACATAATAGAGGAAAATCATAAGTTTTTATTTAACATGCTTACTTCCATAAAACCATCCTTAAGTCATTCATAATCTCATCATGAAAATCTTTGTTTAGAAATCATAATTCATGCATGGATTCATAGAGATTTCATAACATTCAACACTTTATATTTCAACCCACAAACAAAGCATAAATTTCGAAATTAGGGGAATTGGCATGGGTTCATGGCGATTCATCTAACTTCATGAAATTCAACTCAATTTATACTTCAATGTTCATAAAACAATAAATTGAAGCAACATTGCAAAGAATCCATAACATGGAAGAAAACCCTTAATTCAATTGGGAATTTCTAACTTGAAAAGTGGAGATTTTAAGGATTCCATGGAGGAAAGGGCTCCATGGATAGAGACTATCATACCTTAGTTCTCAATTTCCTTAATAAATTGATGAAGAAAATCTTGATTTCTTGAACCCTAGCTTGCCTTCTTCTTCTTCTTCTTCTAATTTCAAGAGGGAGAAATATTTGAGGGAGAAGAGTTTGGGAAAATTTGCAATGTGATTGGAAAAGGGTAGATTTTAGGATTAAAAAGGCTTGTATAGTGTTAGGAATAGTTACGAACAGACTTTAGTTGATAAATAAGCCATTAGGTGAAAAGACCAAAATCCCTTCTTAAAATTAACTGTCAAACCCTATCGATGGTTTGACCTACGGTCCGTAGGTCCAACCATGGACCGTCCTAGTCAACCATCGTTGGGTTCAGAGACTGTCAACTTTGACCCTGCAACGACGGGATCCATCTACGACTCGTACACTTGATGACGGGCTGTCCTGGCAAGTCGTCGTTGGGGTTATTAAACTTGATACTTTGAAAACATTAGCCTGCCACCCACGGTTCCCACCTATGGGCCGTAAGTCAACCTACAAAACCTAGATCACCTCGTTGTTACTGACTCTAACCCTGAAATCAGGAATTTTCAACCCTTTCGAATCTAGGGTATTACATTATATCCCCCTTTAGAACATTCGTCCTCGAATGAGAATGAAGACATCATAAGGAGGGTAAGAAACAAGAGCTAAAAACCCAACCTATAATGCAATCACATAAATGCACATATCTGACGAGGAAAACATCAACTCCAACCTAAAGCATGTTCAACACATCATTTCATGATGACGTTATGCAATTCATACTCAATGCACATAATCATGGATAAATCAATCAAGCTATCTCATTTATCAATATTTATACTCTTCATGAACATGCATAAACAAGGAATCATGGAAATAACTAAGACAGATGAAACCAAAAGAATGAACCATGAGGAACTAGATACCTCAAGCTAAAGTAGGATCGGAGGGAAAGAAATGAGGGTATCGGGACATCATATCGGCCTCAGCCTCCAAAGTAGTACCCTCAACTAATTTATTCCTCAAAAGAACCTTCACAGAAACAACTTCTTTATTTCTTAACTTTCGGACTTGTCAGTATAAAATCTCAACCGGAACTTGTTCATAGGAAAGACTATCCTTTATGCCAAGATTTTCCAATGGCACTATAGAGGTTGGATCACCAAAACATTTCTTCAATAATGAGACATGGGTAACCGGATGCACCGATGCCAAATCATACTGCAAGTCAAGTTCATAAGCAACCTTATCAACAAATCTCAAAATTTGATATGGGCCCACATAACAGGGACTAAGCTTCCCTTTCTTTCTAAACCTCGTTACACCCTTCATGGGTGAAATTTTCAAGTAGACCCAATCATTAACATGAAATACCAAATCTCTCATTCTAACATCGGCATAGGACTTTTATCGACTTTGAGCTATTTTCAACCTTTCCCTATTAAGCCGAACTTTCTCCATAGTCTCATGTACAAACTCGGGACCTATCAAAGCAACTTCAAAAACTTCAAACCAACCTGTAGGAGATCTACACCTCCTACCATAGAGAGCTTCAAATGGACTCATACCAATACTAGAATGGTAGCTATTATTATAAGAAAACTCAATCAAAGGCAAATAATCATCCCAAGTATTCTAGAAATCATTTACACATGCTCTCAACATATCTTCCAAAGTTTGGAGAGTACGCTCTGCTTGCCCATTGGTTTGAGGATGAAAGGCCATGCTAAGCTTAACACGAATACCAAGATCCTTTTGAAAGAATTTTAAAAATTGAGAAGAGAATTACGCACCGCGATCGGCGATAATAGATAATGGCACTCCATGCAACCTAACCATCTCCCTCAAGTACAACTTACAATAATCCTCTGCAGAATAAGAAACCTTGATGGTATTGAAGTGGACTGATTTCGTCATTCGATCTACAATAAACCAAATCGAATCATATTATAGCCGGGTGCGTGGTAAACCAACAATAAAGTTCATATTCACATCTTCCAACTTCTTAGTTGGAATACTTATATCTTGGGACAAACCTCCCGGCTTTTGGTGCTCAACTTTCACTTGTTGACAATTAGGAAACTTACCCACAAATTCCGCGACATCATTTTTCATCCAATTCCACCAATAGATCTCCCGTAAATCACGGTACACCTTGGTAGCTCCTGGGTGAATGGAATATCGAGAACCATGGGCTTTTGATAAAATTTGTCCTCTTAAGTCATCTACATTGGGATTACACAAACGACCTTGATATCGAAGCACACCATCTCCCACTTGTGAGAAAGCCTCAGCGGATATTTTGTGCACTACTTCCTTCCTTTCAACAAAAATAGGATCAAGATCTTGTTTACCCTTCACATCATGCACAAAAAATGATCCCGAACCATTGTGAACCATAACAACACTCTCACTAGAATCAATCAACCGAACACCCAATTGGGCCAAACCATGAATATCACAAACCAACTCTTTCTTACCTTCCTCAACATGAGCAACACTACCCATAAACAACCGACTAAGAGCATACGCCGCCACATTAGCCTTACCGGGGTGATAGAGGACACTCATGTCATAGTCCTTTAACAACTCAAGCCACCTTCTTTGGCGAAGATTTAGATTTTTTTATTTAAACACATATTGCAAACTCTTGTGGTCGGTAAAAATGTCAACATCCACTCCATACAAATAATGCCTCCAAATCTTTAAAGCAAACACAACCGCCGCTAATTCTAAATCATGAGTAGGATATTTCTTTCCATGAACCTTAAGTTGCCTTAAAGCATATGCAATGACTTTCCCATTTTTCATAAGAACATATCCTAGGCAAATTCTCGAGGCAACACAATAAACCACAAACCCATCAGACCCTTCCGGTAAGGTCAACATCGGAGCCGAAGTAAGTCTATCTTTCAACTCTTGGAAACTCTTCTCACACGCTTCGGACCAAGTGAACTTCATCTTCTTTTGAGTCAAAGCCATCAATGGAGAAGGAATAGAAGAAAACCCTTCAACAAATATCCCATAATAGCCGGCTAAACCCAAGAAACCACGAATATTCGAAGGTGCTAGGGGTCTAGTCCATTTCTTAACCGCCTCCGTCTTCTTAGGATCTACCATAATACCCTTATCGAAGGAAATGTGACCAAGAAAAGCCACGAACCTTAGCAAAAACTCACATTTACTAAAGTTCGCAAAAACTTGTTGGTCCTTGAGAACTTGCAATACAATCATCAAATGATCGGCATCCTCACCCTCACTCCTTGAATAAATCAAAATATCATCTATGACACAATCACAAACATATCAACATATTGCCTAAACACCCTATTCATCAAATCCATAAACACGGCCGGAGCAATTGTCAACCCAAACGACATCACTAGTAATTCATAATGGCCATATCTAGTCCTGAATGCCGTTTTTGAAATATCATCTTCTTTTGCCCTCAATTGGTGATAACCCGAATGAAGGTCGATCTTAGAGAAGTAACTAGCCCCTTGAAGTTCATCAAACAAGTCATCTATTCTTTGAAGAGGATACTTATTCTTAATGATAACCTTGTTCAATTGGCGGTAGACAATGCACATACGAAGTGAACCATCCTTCTTCCTTACAAACAAGACAGGAGCACCCCATGGAAAAATACTTGGTCAGATAAAACCCTTATCCGACAAGTTTTTCAATTGATCTTTTTGTTCCTTAAGTTCCGCCGGAGCCCTTCTATAAGGAGGAATAGAGATAGGTTGAATATCTGGGAGAAGATCAATACAAAAGTCTATTTCCCTGTTGGGAGGAACACCGAGTAGATCATCGAGAAACTTTTCTTGAAACTCTTTTACAACGGGAACCAACTCAAGAGTAAGGGTTTCGAAATTCACATCCCTCACCCTAACAAGATTGTATATGCACCCCTTAGAAATCATCTTTCTAGCTTTAAGATAGGAAACAAATTGACCTCTAAATATAGAATTTCCCCCCTTCGACTCTAGGATAGGCTCATTTGGGAACTGACACTTGACCATTTGGGTCCTACAATCAGTAGAAGCATAGCAAGAATTCAACAAATCCATCCCAAGAATAACATCAAAATCTAACATATCAACCTCTACAAGATTAACATGAGTGACTCTATGGGACAAGGAGATAAGACAATTCCTATCGACTCTCTTAGCCATAATAGATTCACCAATGGGAATATAGACATGAAAAGGATTTCATGATCTAACAACTCATCCAGAACAACATCAAGCCTCATAGCCACGTATGGCGTCACAAAATACAAGGTAGCACCGGGATCAAGCAAAGCATAAAAATCAAAGTAAAAGACTTTCAACGTACCTGTAACCATATCGGGAGAACCCTCTTACTCATGGCGAGCTTGAAGTGCATAGAATTGATTTTGCTTTTAATTTCCACTAAAACCCGATGGCTTTTAAGATTGACTTCGCTGACGGTTATACCCATCATTTTTAGCCGGTAAGGGACAATCCCTTATCTTATGATCCATCTTGCCATAAGCAAAGCATGCATTTGAACCGGCTAGACATTTACCCTCATGCTTTTTCCCACACCTATCACAAGTAGTCGATGAAAAACCACAACCATTCCCATCTTGAGGCTAAGGGTTGTACACCCTATCCTTTTTGGACTTAGGAGGGGCATTGGAGGAACCTTGACCGGAGAAGTTTTGTCGAAATCTTGAATGACCACGTCCATCGAAACTTCAGTGTGAAAAGTTACCATCACCGGTCTTAGCCCTCTTTGTCTCTCTAGACCTTTCATTGAGTTTCTCCTCTTCTATTTGTTGAGCATGCACAATGAGACGAGAAAAATCCATGTCATTGACAAGCATAGCAGTATGACACTCTTTCACCACCAATTCAGACACTCCCGAAACAAACTTACTCATTCTTTCCCTACGATCGGCAACCATAGAAGGAGTATATCAAGTCAATTTTGTAAACTTCAAAGCATACTCTTTCACACTCATGTTTCCTTGATGAAGGTTGATGAACTCAAGCACCCTTGCCTCCCTCATCTCGAGGGGAAAGAACCTATCGAGGAAAGCAACCTTGAATTTCTCCCAATCAAAAGGACCCTCATTAACCACCCTCCCTTCCTTCCATTGGTTGACCCAATCTTGAGCAACACCCTTAAGTTGACAAGAGGCCAACTCCGCCTTTTTCTAAGGCATCACACCTATGATCATTAGCACCTTGTACACCTCATGAATGAACTCTTAAGGATCTTCCTCAACCATAGAGCCATGAAACTCCGTAGGGTTTATTCTAGTGAAGTCCCTCACCCTCGATGCCATCGTACCCACATTTGGGTTCACGGGAGCCACAACCTCTCTATTGGCTTGAGCCAACACTTGAAAAGCATCCCTAAACTCCGCATTAGTAAATTGTTCGGCCAAAGGGTAGGCCGGAACTTGAGGAGCTTGAGGAGGAGCTTGTTGTTCCACATTCTCTCATGTATTTCTTCTAACATAAGCTCTTCGGGTAGCCATATCCTGAAACGCATAGGATAGAGATTAGGAAAGATAAATATAGAGTTGCACTCTATCGCACGACTTAAGAGTAATGAAAGAAGTGGAATTTCATAAACATCTTATAGCCTCTAATTCATAAAATGTGGCACGCTGCACACTCATGAACAAGACTCAACTTGACATGGCTTACGACACATCCTAGGATCTTTCTTAAACCTGGTGATCTGAATACCAAGTTTGTCACGATCCAAGGTACCCCCTAGCCATGACATGGCGTACAAGACCTCAAAAGGTCTGATACAAGCCACTTAGCATACATATAAGATCATACATATTAAAGATTTCAAAAGACAATTAAGTATCAAATCTTTTAAGAAAAAAGAGGAAGTCTACGTCAAGTATCTCAATGCCAATCTAACATAAGAATGAGAAATAACACTTTGGACGTAACCCAATACAGTGTCAAAATAAAGAACATAAAAGCAAGAACAACAAGGCTATGTCCTCGAATGGATGAGAACTCACCAAGTCTTCAATAATCCTTCTACTAAGCTATAGCCACGAATATATTGAGAATCGCCAAGCCCTACATTAACAAGTCAATATTGGCAAGAGTATGCCTTAGTACAATCGAGTACCAAGTATGATAGCAATGCACAAAATCATTTAAAACATGCTAAAATGAGACATTTTAATGACAAGCAATAACCAAGCTAAAACATGAAGGAGGTTAGAAATATAAGTCATACACCATGGTCAAATCAAGCTAAACATCATTACTATACTTGAAAAGCATCTTAAAACCACTTTAGATCTTTTATGTGGGGAGTAGCCTTAACCGACATGTAAGACCATGTGAGCTAGAAACATAGAATCCGGTGTCTAACCCCACACCGATAGGGCCATCCTACTTGTCAAGGTAGGACCCTTTACTTAACATATAGCTTACGTGGAACCACTAGCTAGTGTCTATCATGGACCATCATCCTATGGTGGCACATAGTTTGTAGGACATGGGTAATCGCCACTTGTCCACTCGGTGCTAAGCATAATTTTCATGGATTAGACAAAGTTCAATTATCGTAAGTGGACATGGATAGTCACCTCTTGTCTATCATTAGTCATAAGTTCATTATTAGTAGACATGAGTGATCGTCTCTTGTCTACATTAGGGAACATGGGTGATTGCCTCTTGTCCCTTCATTAGAATAGCTCCTTAATCATCGGTTCAAGTTTAGTTGAGCAAGCCTTTCAACAAGTTATGCACCATCACATGTGAGAAAACCTTTCACATTCATGGTTTGAGTAATATATGAGAGTTCCTTTCACAACTCAACAACAACATCAACATATCATAAACTTTGATGCTTCAATCTCAAAGCACCCTTAAATCATCATGAGCTTCATAAAGACATGCATGATTTTATAAACTTCATCTTTACATAGTTCATCATGCCCATAACTTACAAATCATAGAGTTCACATGGGTTCATGAGAATTCCTCTTAATTCATGTAATTGAATACAAACTCCTGCTTACAAAACCACAAAGAAGGCAATTTGACCATAATTGAAGGAACCCCTATAATAGAGGAAAATCAAAATTTTTGATTGAACATGCTTATTTCCATAAAACCATCCTTAGATCATTCATAATCTCATCATGAAAACCTTAGTTTAGAAATCATAATTCATGCATGTATTAATAGACATTTCATAACATTCATCCCTTTATAATTCAATCCACCAACAAAGCGTTGATTTTGAAATTGGGGGAATTGGCATGGGTTCATGGGGATTCATCTAAATTCATGAAATTCAATTCAATTTATACTTCAAAGTTCATAAAACAGTCAACTGAAGCAACATTGCAAAGAACCCATAACATGGAAGAAAACCCTTAATTCAATTGGGAATTTCTAACTTGAAAAGTGGAGATTTTAGGGATTCCATGGAGGAAAGGGCTCCATGGATGCATATTATCATACCTTAGTGCTCAATTTCCTTAAGCAATTGATGAAGAAAAACTTGCTTTCTTGAACCCTAGCTTGCCCTCTTCTTCTTCTTCTTCTAATTTTTCTAGAGAGAGAAATATTTTAAGGAGAAGATTTTGGGGAAATTTGCAAAGTGCTTGAAAAAGGGTAGATTTTAGGATTAAAAAGGCTTATATAGTGTTAGGAATACGTAGGAACTGACCTTGGTTGATAAATAAGTTATTAGGTTAAAAGACCAAAAGCCCTTCTTAAAATTAACTGTAACACCCTATCGATGGTTTGACCTACGTTCCATGCGTCCAACTACGGACCATCCTAGTCAACCGTCATTGGGTTAAGAGACTGTCAACTTTGACCCTGCAATGACGGGATCCATCTACGGCTCATATACTGGTCGACGGGCCGTACTTGCTAGCCGTCGTTGGTGTTCTAAAACTTGATACTTTGAAAACATTTGCATGTCACCCACGGTTTCAACCTATGTGTTAGGAATTGTTAGGAACCGACCTTGGTTGATAAATAAGTTATTAGGTTAAAATACCAAAAGCCCTTCTTAAAACTAACTATCACACCCTATCGACGTTTTGACTTACGTTCAATACGTCCAACCACGAACCATCCTAGTCAACCGTCATTAGGTTAAGAGACTGTCAACTTGGACCCTGCAATGACGGGATCCATCTACGGCTCATATACTGGACGACAGGCCGTACTGGCTAGCCGTCGTTGGGGTTCTGAAACTTGATACTTTGAAAACATTTGCATGTCACCCACGGTTTCAACCTATGGGTCGTAAGTTAACCTATGAACTGTAGGTGGCCTCCGTCGTTGGTGACTCTAACCATGGAATCAGGAATTTTCCACCCTTTTGAATCCGGGGGATTATAGCAGTCCACTCCCAATCACCTCACAATGCAAGAATCAATTCCAAGTCACCATGGATCGATGTCAACTCCTAACACTCCTCAACATAGAGCCGATCTCGAGCATCCTAGCAAGGAAAAAGCTACGCCTCTGATAGAGCATCGACATCACAGAAATGGGCAACAAGACAGAAGCATCACAACAACATGAAACTATAACCAGGCTCAACTATTAGACCAAAGTCTGCTATTCCAGTCTAGAAGGATGTACTTCATCCGAATCGACGTCGGATACATACCAAAGCCAATGGGTGCATTGGACTAGGGCACTACTATCCTAATCTATTCTATGGCCGAAAAACACAAGCAACCAGCATAATGAAAGAAAATAGCCCGGACCCATGCAAGCTAAAATAGATGTCCACCCAACAGATAACCCACAACAAATCATCAACACCCCAAGGTCAATAACCTAAACTAAATCATGATACTACCCCCGAACAGTAAAAAATCAACCTAAACAAGCAATAGGAGAATAAGAGTAAAGATACTAGCTACCCACCCCAGATTCACACAAATCAACAAGCATTTACGTATTAAAGCTCAATCTAGGAAGAAAGGAAGCTGTAACTTACCAGAAGACCGACCACGCGCGCTCCAAGTCACACTACCGGAGCATTTCCCTTCCAAATGGCCACAGACTACTGCCACTCTATTAAAAATAGAGTCACTGTGTCAATACGCTCGTTTAGACACTAGAATCATCAAAATCGGAGACAAACGAATTTTGTAGTCAAAATCAGGAATAGTGGGACCCGCTCTGCATTTTCAAGAATTGACTCCCTGAAGAGGTCCAAAATCCTCCCCCGAACTTGTGTTAAAAAATAGAACACCCATCGGGTCTCGGATTAGCTCCATGCAACCAACAACAAGAAATGCAAAACTTTAAAAAATTAGGTCTAGGATAGCAACTTACACCTCAAATTTATGGATATCGAGGTACAACCAACACAATCAGACAACTAACCCACGAAGCCAACGAGAAACTTAACGCCTGGGACTTCGAATCACCAAAAACTGACAAAAGATGAGGGAGATATGAATTTCACAACTTTTATCCCAAATAAGCTCGACCTCCACTTATAATTCCACTGCACCCTATTGACATCCACAAACGCGGCCCCAAGCTCACGTACGTGGAGGGATAGCAACCACTGCTCCGCAATTGCGATCCTAGCACCGTGAACACGGAGGGATGACAAGCACAGCTCCATGAACGCGGCCCCAGGCCTGCGAATGCGGAGAACAAGGTTACCCAGCCTCATAAACCTCCGCAAATGCAGAGCAACTCACGCGAACGCGGAGCACAAGACCTCAAACCTCCGCAAATACGGCCTCTGGCTCGCGAATGCGGAGTAGACACAGTTACACCTCCACGAAATTGGAGCCTATCCCGCGAACATGGAGAGGAAATGTGTCTACAGATATAAACTGCACCAGCTGAGTTTTGGACAGTTCCAAAACTCAAATAGGGTGCTCGAAATTTGTTCGGAGCCCCGTGCACGAAAATGAGATATACTACCCTATCAAATTTGACGTTCTAGACTCAATGGTGCAGTCAAAATTTTCATACGAGGTCCTTTCGATGAAAAGTTTGACCCACAACCCAATGGGTCATTTATCCAAATTTTACCGGGGGCCTTCGAATTTGATCGAAAGCTCTCAAAATTTCTCAAAGGGTAATTCTAGACCAAACTCAGCATTCAAGAACTAACAGCACTGATGAAATTCTAATCCGAGCACGTTTACCAAGAATATTGACCAAAGTCAACTTTAGGCCAAGTTTCGAAGGCTAAAGAGCTAAGTGGCCCAAAAATCACACCAGATGCCCTAAAACTCGGGCTAACCATTTTTCTAGCCTAATTTAGCCACTCTGGAGCTGATGGAACCGTCAAAATTCCCAACTGAGGTCGTTTACCTGAAGATATGACCAAAATAAACTTTTCAAGGTCAAAGAGCTCCAAAATAGAAAAATAGGTAGAACATCCAAACGAATGACTAAGCAACCGAACCTACAGTTCCAGCAAGTCAGCAATGACTTGGGGTCGCTAAAGGAATGCTCTAAAAGACAGAAAACAGGCACAAACACTCAAATAACCTGAAGGCTCATTACAAGCACTTAGGCACCACAAGATTGTCATCACCCTCAGTGTTTGCACACAATTTCTCTTGTGGGGACGGGATGAACTGATTATGAGTGTCAGGCTGAACTCTCAATAACCCGGACAGTCAGATCATTCCTTGGGGTTTCTTGGCCGTGTTCTTTTTCCCTAAGGACTATTTAATTTCTATGGAACTAGCATGTTTAGGATGTTAATTGTGAAAGTAGACTAGAAGTAAAAGCATGATTGCAATGTTGATTAAAAAATGATATCGCTCCAAAACTTTGTGTTGTGTGCTATATATGTGTTACCGATAGGCCGACTATGTACGATCTTTGTATGGCATGATAAGAACTGATAGGATAATATGACTTAAGCTGAAGCATGAACCAGATACATTGATAATTGATAATGAAGCGATGTGTCACGTGTGTGTGAGGTATTTCTTTATATTCTTACAGTACGTGCCAATCTAGAACTTGCCCCGTCAGTCTTGCTAACATAATTGACCTATTAATTAGGATGGGACCATTGCCCGTTGTTGAAATAAAGTCCACTAAGCCTAAAAACAACCAACCAAATGAAAATTCTCCCTTTGATCCAAATTTTTGAGCCTTGAATATACTGTTCTTTTTGTTTACCCAATTCATCTGTCCTGTTTGTAAATGTTAACCATTGTTTGGCCCTGATTCCTTCTTGAATATCATGCACCTGAAGTCAGGCTAAAAGCCTAAGTTGAGGGAGATACTATAGAGGAAAATGAGAAAACAAAGGGGTATGAAAGGATTATGTAATGAGAAAAGAGAAAAATAAGATGGTGTGGCAGCAAAAATGAAAAGAAAAATGCATGTAAAGCTGAACAAAATATTAAAATGAAAAATAAAAGAAATCTAAAGCCATAGTCGAGAATTAATGGAAAAAATAAGGAGAAAAGAAAATAGAGGTTAAACAAGTATTGGTAGTAAAAGAGGAAATTTACCAATGTAATATCAAGGAGGGCAAAAAAGTCACTTTAGATCTAAATATACCACACCTTACCCTGAGCCTACAGTATAAGCTAAGAAAGTCCTATAGTGATATTAATTTAATGGTTTAAGAATATAAGTTGTGAAAATAAGGGCAAGCATATGGTATTGGGCATGTATGGTATTGATTTCTATTGTGAGAGTGAGCATCTACCAAGTCCATGTATTTGAGAAACTCATTGATATCTATATGAAAATGGGACATCTTTTCCTTAAGGGCACTAATGAATGCTATTTGTGTCTGTGAATGTATCCATTGACATGTCTATCTCATGAATTGATCCGCATGTATTAGCTTGTTTTGAAATAAATCATTGCACCATTGTTTTAACAAAATTACCATGTGATTGCTTGAATTCTAAATTTTCTTTTGCATCATGTCATTTTGTGATAGTAGTTTCTCTTTAAGATAAGCAGCGAATTTAAGCTAAGGGTGTTGATGTATCGCGTATTTACGATAGTTTTACACTTGAGGTTTTGAATTTATTCTAAGCACTTGTAAGTAGATTTGATAGTATTTTGTCTTTGTTTTGTAGTAAAATAGGTTTTGGCAGTTCAGATGAAGAAAACAGTTAAGCATCTGACTTTTTGGAGACCTACTAGTCAGCCTACAATCTATAGGATAGAGTCGTAGATGAGGACTAGAGTGTTTTGAGATAAGTATGGAACCACGAGATCAGACTACGAGCTGTAGGATCTTCTAAGAGCTGTAGGTCAAAGTCATAGAAAGGTTCAGAGGTGTTGAGTTCTATTACTTTGGACTACAATTAGCTAGGAAAGGCTGTGCAAAGTTCTACGAGTCATACAACATATCTGTAGAAAGAGTCCAGCTAAACATTGAAGAAGTTGCCTTCTACGTGTGGAGTCTACAAGCCGTAGACTAGAAACCGTAGACCCAACAGTCGAATCCTACTTTTTCTATGTTTTCTTAGCTTATTTTATTTAGGATTAGATGTCTATAAATAGTCGTCTAGTATGATATTTTGAGAGATAGACAGTTTATAATTTGGAGCTTTATTTTTGGAATTAATTTGTCGAACATATTTCCATTTTAATTCTTGAATAATTGCTTTATATTACATATGTTGTTCTTCAATTCAAGATTATGGAATTCATCAATTATTCTTGTAAGTTCATAAGTTATCATAACTCAATTTATATAAATTGTTATCAAACAAGCATGAGTAGATAATTCCAAAACTATGGTCGTGTGAACCATGAGAAATTAACAACGTAGACCTAATAATTACAAATTCTTGAATAGTGTTTATGCATGTATTGTTTTTTCTCTTTGCTTAGATTGTTTCTTAATAGTGTGCAACGTTGTGACTTGTCTTATTCCTACTTTCTTGACCAAGGAGGTAAGAAATAGGAAAAGAGATAATACAACAGAGATTTGGGGAGATCAACCCTCATCTAATTACTTGACCTAGACCAAGGGATAGCTAATCGAGGGTCAAGGGTAAGGGTTAATAAAATATACACCTATAGACTGACCAAAGTTCCGTAGTGAAATTCACTTATTTGGGTTACCAGGAACTTAGGAGATACATAACTTACCTACTTTGCATGCTACACACTAGACAAGGTTATTACTAGAAGGTTTACTGCGTTATGAACTTTTGCGGAATTTAAATACCCTAGTCTTATCTTCTAATGATTTTAAAAAATATTTAATTTTGATTTATGTGTTACGCGTTGCTACAATCATTCAATAAAACTTTTATTTCATAAAATCCCCCTTTTTTATGGAAATAACTCAACAAAAAGTATAACTAATAATCAATTAGGCTAAGTCTAGACCTCATACCTCGTGGGATTGACCCTAACCGCTGTTAGGTTCTTTATTTGAAGAACGACTTCTTCTACTTCATGAGGGAGGTATAATTTGGGTGTATTAGTTACTTGGTCTGATTTTTGTGCAACTTGTAGTATGTAGAGGTTCGATGGTATGTTGGAGTACATGTGTTCAATATTGCTTTACTTTGGGTTAGTTAGAGATGTTTATAGCGTACTGTTGTTGTTCAGTACTCACCCCCTTGCTTTCTACACTTGTATAGGTTGCGAGCCTAGATCATCTTTATCACCCCTTCTCATCTTCATCCATGGCTTGCTTTGGGAGTTCTCGAGGTAGCTTCTTTTCATCTCGGCAGACGTCTGATACTCTATCATTATATCCTTTTCTATTCTAGATACTGAGATGGTTAGACTTATATTTCTTCATAATTTATCGTAATATTTAAAAGATTGTTCATGTGACCCTAGGTTTTGGGGGTTTTTGTTTCTGCATGTTTATGTTATGATTAGATCTCAATTTCATTCTTAATTAAGTATTTACTTTATCAAGGATCGTTTAGGTTGACCTGTCTTGTTGGGATAAGACAGGTGTCATCATGCCCAATTTTTGTCGTGACACCAAATTTCTTGTATCAAGTTATATTCATTTGTATTCTAACATGTTGTATTCATATGTGATAATAAATATTGACAGATTTTCTCATATTTAATACTAATACGTGTTTATTCAAATTTGTTATTTTATTCAATTATGGTCATTTGTATGCAAAAATGCTTAATTTGCTTTTATTTAATTGTTTTCATTTAATTCAAGCAAGTTGTTGTATTCACTTTTGTTCTTAAAAGTCAAGTTTCTTTGTATACCTAATGCATTAAAACATCTTGCTGAATTCATTTGTGTGTGGTTTAATTGTTTTCATTTGAGTCAAGCGTGTTGTTGTATTCATTTTTGTTAATAAAAAATGTCAAGTCTCTTTGTATACCTAAATACAAAATGCATATGAATATAATCCGCTAATAGTTGAATTCAAATACAAGCGCATACAAAAATTATATCTATTAAAAGATATACATATGTGGAATGTATTTGCTACTTTTCATTCACTTCAAAAGCATATGAGTAAAAATACATATTGGTACAAAATTAGAAAAACACAAAATATATATTTGGTACTTATCTTTCATTACAAATACATAAGAATATAAATGTAACGACCTGATCATATACATGTGCAATATGGAAAACATAATTTTGTAGCCATCTCTGCTAATAACAAGGTAACGACTTCATCAGATTTCTTCAAACACTTCCTTTACTAAATTATATTTGTGATGAAGCCTTAGGATCCCTACAGAAAATTACACACAATTCTACATGGAATAAGAATATGATTACATTACTTGAGAGTATGTTTGACTACAATCGATGTCACTGCTCTACATATATTATTTAGATATTGAGAAGAAAAAAAAACATATAATGAGATAAGTAATATTCTCAGAGTTCATTAACAGCTTGAAAGAGACCTCAATCACAAAAAATTGAAGTTCCAAAGTAGAAATTTACTAATCTATATTATGTTTTTTACTTGGCAACTAATGTTTTAAGTTATAGTTGATTAGTGTCCTTTACAAGCTCCTTGTGCTAAAGGAAAAACAAAAACATAGACAGGCTGAAGAGAGGAGCAATTTGAGATAATTATGACCAAAAAGAAAGGAAATTACTTTTCCTTTAAGATGATAAATGAACTTCTCCTTGGATGTGTTTGGTACAAAGGAAAATGTTTTCCAAATAGAGTGATAACACAATATCAAACTACACATTAGGTCCCACTATATTATGATTTACAAGGCAACTAAAAATTACACAATTCATAGAAAGATGAAGCAAAATATAGAGAATAAATAATGAACAACTTACACCACCTTCAATGCAGCATTTATTAAGAGTAAATGAAATATTTTGAGCTTCACAAACAAGAAAGAATTTGAAGCGGCCGAACTGATTTATGGTTCTTTCCCATACAGGATATTGAAATAATTAGCATTGAACTAATTATTCTTATAATATAGGTTCTTTTTACAACAATGTTAAGTTAAACCTCATAGTTACTCTTTAGAAAGAAAGAAGAGAAACAAAGTCTATCTTCTTATTGCACATATTATTAGTTCTTCTTTTGTAAAGCCAGAACTATCTAATGTTCCCTCAAGATTATTGAATATTTTTCAAAGTAACTATACAATATGTAAAAGCAGCATTAAAATGCTCAAATATACAATGACCTATCCTAGAAGAGAAATAGAAATTGTGGATTTGTGCAAGCTCATTAAAATTGGGGTGAGAGAGAAATAGAGCGAAATTCTAGACGAAAATCAACAAAAGTTTGTTAAAGATAAAACCGACCTTAAATTTAAATTGAATGATCTGAGATTTGTCCGCTTATTAAAAATAGTTATGACAGTTCAACATTCAATAAAATGCAAATGCAAATACAACAAACAAAAGAGTGATGGTCTTCTGTAATTATCTTGAAAGTCATTTTTTGAATTTTTTCAGACAATTACCATTCTACCCTCTCGATAGTTTCCCCGAGTAATGTTTGGTCAATTTACAAGGTTTTAAAAAAAAAATAGATTGAAAAGTTATGATTTTTGGATGTTTTAGATTTTGGAGACTTTAAGTTGTTTAAAGTGATATTTGTCAACAATTGGAGCTATGAATCTCTACATGGAATTCAATTAGTTCCATCTGTTCTGGAATGCAGAATTTGGTCTAGGAATCTAGTCATTTTCTGATTTGAAGTCTTTATGTGGATTTAAGCCCTTGAGGTAGAAGTCTAAGTGTAATGAGGCCAAGACTTGACTTAGGTCAATATTTGAAGTTCAGACACTTAAATTGGAATTCCAAAAACACCATTGGATTCGAGAGATAATTTTAGGCCTAGATGAGGTCATGGTTGAATTTTCAAAGGTTTCAAGGGCAGTTTGGGTTTTTTTAATAAAAGTTAACTTATTGCAACTTTTATGGGTTTCGGGTCAAGGAGAACTCATATCCATGTTTCGAGTTTCATTGAGTCTAGAACATAAAGTTTAGTTAGGTAGAATATCTTATTTGTGTGTTCGGGATTCCGAATGAATATCGAGGATCCATTCGGTGAATTTTTATTGAGTCTGTGTTTCTAATGTTGCAGTTGTTGCTATCTCCTTCGTGTTCGCAGAGCTTGTTGCCATGATCACAAATGGTTATGTGTGATGACCTCCATATTCGTGGAGCTTTGACAGTTATTGTAGAGGATTGGGGGTTGGTGGCCTTCGCATTCGTGGAGTAGAGTTCTTATTCACGAAGTGTTCTAGTGGTCATACAATACAATCGCAGGCCTCAGGCCGCGATTGCAGAGAACAAATCCCTGACAGTTAATGAAACTCCAAAAAATGTGATTTTTCCGCATATTTCCAGTGTTGAACCTTGAGAGCTCTAGGGAGAAAATTTTAAAGAGATTTTTCAAGCTAAAACAATTGGGTTAGTTATTTTAACTCTTTCCCTTCATTACCCACTTGTGATTCCATAATTTAATAATAAAAGTTCTTGTTCTCAGATTCAAGTTTGGGGGTTTTTCTCTTGAAATAGAGTTGTTGGAAATATGGGGTTGAAGCTTAATTTCAACTCAATTTTCGATTCTATATCGCTTTTGTTTCCTGAGTTCATTGAGTATTTTGAATTTTTATAAAATTATAGATTTAACCATTACCCAAGGGAATGACTTTTTGGTCAATTTGGACCCAGTTTCAAAAATAAACAATATAAGTGTTATTGCTCTTGATATTTTATTGTGATTTCATATTTGTATAGAATGTGTCGAATTGATTGTTTTCTCTTTTTAGGGTAAGTGAACCTCTTGACCATTCATTAAGTATATTGAACCTTGTATGACATTGTGTGAATGGGAGTAATAGAAGTTCGTGAAGGGTTTCATAATTCTTGTTCATTATTAAATGTTGAATAAATTGTAGTGATTATATTGAGGGCTAAAAGAAGGAATTTGTTTATATTGTGATGTATGATGTGCCATGAATGGTTTGAACAGTTGTATTCACTCACTCTTGATGATGTGCAAAGATTATTTGTGTTTGTTTGTTGTTATGGAAGTTATTATCTTCTCATTGAGCATTTACACATCTATTTCCATTCGTTATGTAATATTGTTGTGATGATGCGTTGTTGAAAACATGAGGAAAAGAGGGACATGACACACACCGTGGTAGATTCATATTGAGAAAAAAAGCAGCGTGACATGTGTTGTGGTAGATTAATATTGAGAAAAAGGGAATGTATTAGGTGTCGTGGTAGGTGCACGGATTGATGAGTCCCTCATGTGTCCCGTCCTGATGATTAAAGGGTGTGTATCATTATGACAAACATAGATCCATCTATATGACATTGCACTACATTGTGTTGCACTTTATTCTTGCTTCCTTGATCTTCATGAGTGATTTATTTTGGTCTTATGGTGATTTCATTATGAAAGACTATGAGGAAGAATTGTATATGTTGAGCTGCAGGTTGTGAAATATTACATATGCTATGTTGCTCTATGATTTGTGAATTGTTAGGTTGGGTTAATTGATTTCTATGTAGGTTGTAGTGTGTAGAGGTTCAGATGGTGTGTTGGAGTACTTGTGTTCAGTATTGCCTTACTTAGGGTTTGTTAGGGATGCTTGCTAAGTACCATTGTTGTTTGGTACTCACTCTCTTTGTCTCGACACATATGTATTTTACGATCCCGATTTTCTTGATTACCCCTTGTCATCTTCATTTTGAGGCTTGCTTTAGGAGTCTGTGAGGTAGCTACTTGTCATCTCAGAAGACATCACGTACTCTTTCAGTATGTCCTTGTTTTGTTCTTTATATAGAGACAACAATACTTGTATTTCTTTTGAATCTATTGTAATACTTAGAGGTTTAGACATGTGACACAAGATTTTCAGGGTATTTTTTAGTTATGTTATATTTCCACAATTTTCATGTTATGTTGGTCCTTTATTAGGTTGTTACCTCTAAATTGACCTTTCTGGTTGGGTTTAGGCTGACCTGTCTTGGTGTGATACGACATTTTTCATCACATCCAATTTTTGAATTGTGACATTTTCAGGTACTAGAAAGCCTAAGAAAGTGAAATAGCAAATGAATATAGGGGCACGAAGGCCCAAAAGATCATGAAAACAAAAATGCAATGCATCATGATGGAGGGGGCACATATAAGGCATCAGAGAGACCCGCAAAGTTATCGCGCTTGTTGACACCAAATTTTGACTCGATACTTTCAAAGTTAATACTTTTGTGTTTTTTATTCGTTAAATAGATTAAGATACTATTTTTTGCAATTTTAATACAACTTATCTATAGTATTCCTTGATTTTCAAAATATTAAGATTTTGATTAGTTTATTTCGAATTCTAGTTATTTTTATTATTAATATTTTTGTCACAGTCCATTGAATAAAAATATTGTTTAGTTTTGATATGCAGTTATTTTTTGTTAAATTGCATCTTATATGAACTTAGTTTCATTATTTTAGCACAGTTAGTTAATTCATTAAAAATAAAAATAAAGAATTACGTACACAAATATTTAAAGTACCACATGAATTTTTTGAATATGATTTTTATAATCCGTGATTTTCTAGAATAAAAAATTTTAAATTGCTATAAAACCTTTACTTGGTCACAGGTAAAGAGGGTAGAGGAAAAAGCCCTAAAAATGTCTCCTTCACAGACATCTGTTGTTACACCGGGTTCTACACCAATTGACCCGACCTCCTCTACTTAGTACTCCGGCGCTTAGTTGCCACAAGTTTGTCTTCATCCACCACTTTATACCTTTAGTACATTGGGAACAACGCCCAATATTTTTACGGGGGTGGGATGATATTATTTGTGCTTGTGAGTGTCTATGCGAAGTTTAAGTAGCTCAGACACTCGGATGTGTTCTAAGGGTTATGTTACCTCTATTCTTTCCTCGAGAACTTTTTATTCTCTGTTGAACTAGCATGTTTAGGATGTATCATAGAATGTGAAAGAAGAATGGGAAAATAGGGCATGATTAAGCATCAAAGTGATCTCAAAGTGGTGTCCATTGTGAACACAACCAATCAAGAGCAACCTGAAGTACCAATTGAAGAAAGATTAGGTGTTGAGGCACTAGCGGTAATGATCATAAAATTTGATGGAGAACACATAGGGGAATATGACTAGATGGTTAATGCACTTGATAGGTTGGAAAAGAATAATTTTTCACCAAATTAACTAGATCTAGATATGAAGAATAGCGAAACTCTATTGGCAAAACCGTCCATCGATGAGCCTCCAAGTTAGAACTCAAAACTCAAAGCTCTCCCATCTCAATCGTCGTATGTGTTTCTAGGCCACAAAACTACATTGATAGTAATCATAGATGTAGATCTAACCGGAAGGAAAGAGAAGGATTTGACATTTATGTTGAAATGCTCCAAGAGAGCAATATGATGGACAATTACGGACATACTAGGCATCCCACCGGGCATCTGTTCTCATAAAATTCAGCTCATGCCTGATTCCAAACCTAGCACTAAGCACTAGAGTAGACGTAATCCACTTATGTAAGAAGTCATGAAGAAGGAGATCATCAAGTGGCTAGATGCTACAGTGGTTTATTCAATTGTTGACAGTAAATGGGTAAGCATTATTCAATGTGTACCTAAGAAGTGAGGAATCACTATGATTCCAAATGCAAAGAATGAGCTAATTCATATTAGGCCAGTCACGCGTTGGAGAGTATGCATGGACTTTCACAAGTTGAGTGCATGGACAGGGAAAGATCACTTCCTAATGTTGTTCATGTATCAAATATTAGATCGTCTCGCTAGTAAAGGATGGTAATATTTTCTTGATAGTTATTGAAACTACAATCAGATATCAATGGCCCCTTAAGACCAAGAGAAGACCATTTTTACTTGCCCATATGGGACGTTTTCTTTAAAGAGGATATCATTCGGGTTGTGTAATGCACCGATGAATTTTTAATGTTTCATGATATCCATATTCTAATACATGGTATAAAAAAGAAATGAAATTTTCATGGATGATTTTTCTGTGGCAGGTGATTTATTTATGATTTCTTAGCTCATCTAGGTGATCTATTGAAGAAGTGTGAAGAATACAAAGTCGTGCTAAAATGGGAGAAGTGTCACTTCATTGTGAAAAAAGGCGTAGTGATTGGCAACCAACTCTCCAATAAAGGCATTGAAGTTCATCGTGTGAAAATTGAGGTGATTGAAAATTTGCCCCCACCTATCTCTATTAAGGGTATTAGAACTGATCTGGGACATGCTGGCTTTTATCGCGTATTTATTAAATATTTCACCAAGATCGCTGACCCATTATGCAAGTTACTCGAGAAAGAGATGAAGTTTTGTTTTAATAAAGCATATCTGAAGGCATTTGAAGAATTGAAAGAGAAGTTGCCTTAGGCGCCCATCATCACTTCACTGGATTGGGGACAACTATTAGAAGTTATGTGTGATGCGAGTGAGGTGGAGATTGGTGTAGTGCTAGTAAATGGTGTGAGAAAATTCTTCATCCCATATTCTATGATAAAAAGCCCTAAATGATGCTCAAAGAAACTACATAATGACCGAACAAGAATTACTTGTCATAGTCTTCGCATTAGAGAAATTCAGATCCTACTTGCTAGGAATCAAAGTATTTGTGCACATGGATTAGGCACCATTGAAGTACCTTATGTCATAGAAGGATGCTAAGCCTTGACTGATTGGTTGGGTACTATTATTGCAAGAGTTTGATTTTGCAGTTAGAGATCGAAAAGGGACAAAAAATCAAGTTGCTGACTACTTGTCCAGATTTTGAGATTAAGCTATGTTGAAGTTTGCAGATGGGGTAGAAATAGATAATACTTTCCCATATGAACAAGTCTTGGTGGCGTAGTATGATCTAATTTCATGGATTGCATGTTTTGCTAATACTTGGTAAGTGATGTGGTGCCTTAATATTTGTCTTTTTACCAACATAGAAAGTTTATGTCTGATGTGAAGAAGTTCTTGTCGGAAAAGCTATACCTATTTCGTGTTTGTGCTAATGGCATTATTCGTCGTTGTATACCTGAGATTGAGATGATGAGTATATTATAAGCATGTCATTCATTCCCTGTAGGACGTCATCATTGTGGTAACCTGATAGCCTACAAGATTTGGCAATGCAGGTAGTACTGGCCTACTATTCACCAAGATGCTCATGATTATGCCAAATTGTGTGATCATTCTCAAAAATAATGATGAATTTTTATAAATACACTCGTGGTCATTTCTATGTTTTATGCATTATTTTCCTATTTTGTCCTTTCTCATAACTTCCTTATAGCTTTTGTGTTGTGCCGGGCTAGGTGGCAAGCTCTCTGAGGTGTTCCGCTTAGTTTGGGGTGAGTTTTGAGTTTTGAAAGCTTAATGCTTAAAAGAGTGACTTTTGTCAATATTCGGAGATTCTGATGTGGAATCAGAATTCCATCAGTTCTATCAGCTTTGGAAGGGTCATTTTGGTCTAGCGTATGTCTTGCTCAGGTTTTGAGGATTCTTTTTGAGTTTGGTGCAATTAGCTGTTTTAGTTTTGGAGTTTAGCCAAAAGTTTTATTTGGGTCAACTTTCTTGGAAAATGTGCACAAATCTTAATTCGGTCTGTAAGGTTAGCTTCGGAATACCAAGTTTTGTCTAGAGCAACCTTTGGTTTGGGTCCCGAGGGTGTCAAGGTGAGGCTTTAGTTTATTAGCATTTTGTTGTGTTTCTTTGTTAAAGTGTTGAGTTTGGTCAATATTTTAATTAAACGACCTCGGATGGCTGTTTTGTCAATTTTGTTGAGTCCGGAATGTTATTTCCAAGTGGTTTGCACTTTTGATTTGTATCGTTTTGACTCCGAATGATTTTTGAGGGATTGTTTGATGTTTTTTGACCCTAAGGCGTTTTGTTGAAAATCTGATATGTGGTGCGACGGTCTTTGTGAACTCTTGATCGCTTAAGGGATGTTGGCTATAGTTACCAAGGGGGTCGCTTAAGTGAAGGCATCAGTGGGTAAGAAGGTCACCATTGCACCCAACCCTTTGCTTTAGCGAAGGTCTCTTTTGCGACCAAGTGGCCGCTTAAGCGACATGCACCTCTTAGCCGGGCTCTGCTCTTGCGAACATTTGGCTACTTAAGTGATGTTCTCTTTTTCATTATTTTGGCAACTTTTGAAAAGATTGCTAGGATTAAAAACCCATTCTCTTCCTGTAGTTCCAAAAAGAAACCCAACTCTTAGAGTGCTCGACTTGGAGCATTTAGGAGACATTCTTGATCATTTTCAGCCATCAAAGGTAGTTTTCTTCATCTCCCTCTCCTGTATTCTTTTACGTCTTTAGTTTCGTAATTTAAATTCATTTTCGACCTCAAATCCCCTAATTTATAAACTTGGAAGTAAGGTAATTTTGCCATTTGAGGTACGAATTGAGTGCCATTTTCGCCCATCTTTCGGGCATGTATTTCTCATTCCAAAGAGGATATTATGACGATTTCCATTTTGTAATTCTGTTGCGTCAATTTGTGGGATACTTTTTGGCCCAATTTCGGTCCATTTTTCAAATTAGTGGTATGGGTATCGTCGGATCCGTATTAAATTTCTCATTGTGTTCTTGATAGCTTGGCTGTGATCTGAGGCTCTCCAGAAGGGAAAAGCAACTGAGTTATAGTTCTTGTTCGGTTTTCAGCCTTAAGGTAGGTTATGACTTCCTTTTCATAGACTTGGCTTAGTTAGAATTATTATATTTGGGTAGTATTGCATGATTTTGGTTGAATCCTTAGGTTGTGTTGAGCTTTATTGATCCTTGGATAGTTATGGCCGTAGGTAGGGCTGTTTAGCTTAAGATTTAGTCGGAGAGGCCTTGGTATAGGTTATCCTTGTAAGAGTAGTATCCTTAGAACTTGCTTCCAGGTGGCGTGAAACTTAGGATATTGTGGTGTTTGATTGGTTTGGTTGCTTTTATTGAATGTATGGATCCTTGAGTTGTAACTTTTGTTTTTATGATATTGTTGGGCCTGAGGCCGTGAACTTAGATTGGCAAGAGTTTGAGGTTAGTACTCTTATGGTGTGATAGGTGTTCTTCTCGATTATATGTGTATGACATGACTTGGCTGTGTAATGCTTCTGAGGAGTTTCTACCTTATTGAATTTATTGAAAAAATGACTTTGTTTGCAAAAACGAAATTAACCATATTGAGTTGGAAGTCCTTGAGACCTGTTTTGAATAAAAGTTTGTAAGAAGGCCCTTTACTTTATTTATCGCACCTTTCGTCTACTTTTACCCTGATGAGCTTGATGTATCATTCTGGGTGGCCCATTAGCTTATGATTGGGCTACTATAGCCTACTACGTAGATTGACATTACTAACAAGATCGAAGTATGATCCCCATTCATATAGATATCTGAGTTACTAGTAAGCTCGGCTTGTTATCACGGGTGGCCCGTGGATACATTTATTTAAGTTATTGTCTTACGGTTAAGCTTGAGTTACCATTCCATGTGGCTCGGTGTTTCTTCTGGTCTTAGGATCTTTCCTTACTTTGATTTTTACATTGTATTATTGCATGAGTTTGCATTTGAGTGTGTTGATTGTCTGGTTTATGTGTTGCTTGTTGCTGAATATTGATATCATCTGCATTTTATCTAGTATATTCTTGTTATGCCTTTGCTTTCCCTTTTCTTGCTAGTATTATCATGCTTCTTATATATATTTGATCTTTTTGAGCTCGGTCGGCCTATGATGCCTACTGAGTACCCTGTGATTTAGTACTCATCCTACACTTCTGTACTTTTTCTAATGTGGCACCCCATTAAAGCCACCCACAGTGAGCATTTGGATATCCCGTGGCGGTCACATACTCGGATTTATGGTGAGCTCCCGACATTCAGAGGCTTGAAGATGTCCTTCTTTTGTACTGCCTCTCATTTTGTATTTTTTACTAGTCACTTCCCTGTATATATATTTATGAATTTTTGTTCGTAGTAGCTCCTGTATAGGTGACAGTAGGTCTTGGGATTGGTATCTTGTGTTTGTTTGTGTTTTGGTAACTTTTGGGCCTATCTTATACATTTTGTATCTTATTACAGATATATATATATGATATGGCCATTCATTCTAAATCGACTATCCTTATTTTCAGCTTTTACTATTTATGTCTTATATAAATTGTGTCTTCCGCACCTTCTGAATTGTGTTCAGGCTTATCCACTCGATGGGTTGTAGCGGACGACATCATGGATCGACTTAGGGTCATGACAGAGTGGTATCAAAGATAGAGGGTACCAGTTTCACCTATACAGGAGCAAGTGTTGAGTTGAGTTGAGTCTCGTGAATTGGTACGATGATGTCAGTATCCAATCATCGAGAGGCTATAGGGCATTCTTAGAAATTCTTCACTTTTTCTTTTTTCTTGTCATGCGTTGATGGTTGTACGAATATCTAAATTCCAGTTATTTCAATCTTTCTATGATGTATAGGATGAGATCGACTATGGGCAGGCATGGACCTCCTGCACCTCTTAGTGGAGCCCCAACAAGGGTAGGGTTAGAGTTTGTCCTACATGTCGGGACCAGGCACCAGCTCCAGATAACAAGATAGAGATTAAGTAGGTTCAGCATTAGCGAGATTGTGTGGGGCAAGCCCAGCGTCCACCAATATTTGTGGCTATGCCAGTACTTCAAGATACTTTTCCTTGGATCCTCATGGAGGGTATGTTCCATTCAGGTACTATGCCTCTCACTTTAGCTAGATAGCGGGTTAGAGATGAGGCTCAAATATCAGACTAGGCAAGGAACCTGGGTACTCAGGCCCCATAGGCACATCATGCTGCTGCATATCCTTGTACAATAGTCCCGCGGTTTTGACTATTGCTCTACATATAGCCCATAGGCCACCTATGACCCCTGAGGAGTAGAAGATGTTATGGTGTGGTTCATCAGATTAGGTCCTCTCAAGTTTACTGGTGCTGTGGGCAAGGATGCCCATGGGTTTCTAGTAAGCTTCCAGGAGAGGTTTCATAAGCCCGGGTTAGTGGAGTTTCATGCGGTTGATTACACTGCTTAACAGTTGGAGGGGACAGCAAAGCAGTGGTGGAGGTCCTATTTAGATTTCTAACTAGGCGGGTTACCTCTACTGATTTAGGCTCAGTTCTCTAAAGCTTTCTTGGAGAAGTATGTACCTCATAACCTGAGAGAGTGGTTGGGGGATGAGTTCTCAAACCTTACTTAGGTATCACTTTTACTTGCGGTGTACGAGGCACGGTTCCATGAGTTTGTGAGACATGCGTCTACGCTTATGCCAACAATGCAGGAGAGAGTTTATAGTCTTTTCAGAGGGCTCTCATTTCTACTTAAATTTGTGACAGAGAATATGGTGTCATCGGGGTGTTCCTTTCTACAGATAGTTGATCAAGCATGCACCATTGAGGGGATCCGTCATGAGGCCTATGGGGGTAGCAAAAAGAGGCCCCTTCGTCACGAAAACTTTAGCGGGTCTCAATCCCATAGCAGGGTGTTTTTGGGCTGAGTTTAACCACAACACTATCAGCCTGGTAGGTTGGTTCTCGAAGCTCTACAGATTAAAGATGTTGGCATAGAAGGTGCTAGTGGTCAGATGGTTTAGACTTTTTGGGGTGCACATTCAATGTGTTCAGGACGTTGTGGCTAGTAAGGTTCAGCCGAGTTGTCCCATAGGGATAGTTCTGGTAGAGGTTGCTATGAGTGTCGGGTAGTGGGTCACTTTGCCAGAGAGTGTCATACGACCAGTCAACACTGGAAGCATGGTCAGCTGGGCTAGCAAGGTTAGCTGGGACAACAGGTTCAGCAGGATAAGCACCCAAGGCTCCAGTTCATGGTACTAGGGGTGATCCCTATGGTACTAGAGGTTGTCTAGAGTCAAGTAGATTGGGTGGCCAAGGTAGACGTGGCCATATGTATACTTTTCCAGGGAGTCTAGAGGTGTAGACATCAGATGTTGTTATCACATGTATGATCTCCATCTCCTATTAGCATGTTTATGCTTTATTTTATTTTGGGTCTACCTTTTCATAGATGTCTGCTTATTATGCTACGTGGTTGGATTTGTCTTCTGAGCCTATGTTTCCACCTATGCGTGTAGCTACCTCCGTAGGTGATTTCCTGAGAGGGGATCGAGTATACAGAGCTTGTGTGGTGACCATCTTATGGTATGATACTTGGGTAAACCTTACTGTGTTAGATATGATGGATTTCGATGTGATTCTGGGCATGGATTGGTTGTCACCCTATCATGCAGTCTTGGATTGTTTCTTCAAAACTATTACTTTATGCATGCGTGGTATTCCTCTTCTTGTGTGGACCGGAGTGGATAGTCATATGTCGAGGGGTGTGATGTTCTTTCTGATCGACCAGCGGTTACTAGAGAGGGGTGTCTTTCCTATCTTGCTTATGTTCATGACACTAGTGCTGACACTTCTACTCTTGAGACAGATCATGTGGTTAGAGAGTATGCTGATGTATTCCCTACTGATCTACCATTTCTTCCTCATGACCGTGATATTGATTTTGGGATTGATGTTGAGCCGGGTACATAGCCAGTTTCCATTGTACCTTATGGGATGGCTCCATCTGAATTGAGGGAGCTTAGGGAGCAGCTCAAGGACCTCTAGGGAAAGAAGTTCATCAGACCGAATGTATCTCTTTGGGGTGCTCCTGTCTTATTCGTGAAAAAGAAGGATGGGACCTTGCGTATGTGCACTGACTATAGGTAGCTGAATAAGGTGACCATCAAGAACAAGTATCATATGACACGTATTGATGATTTATTCGACCAACTTCAGGGTGAAGCAGTGTTCTGTATGATTGACTTGAGATCGAGCTACCACCAATAAAGGATTAGGGCGGCGGACATCCCTAAGACTATCTTTAGGACTCGGTATGGCCACTACGAGTTCTTACTCATGTTTTTTCGGTTGACTAATGCCCCAAAAAAATTTATGGAATTGATGAATCATGTGTTCAGGCCATATTTAGACTCATTTATGATAGTGTTCATCAACGACATCTTGGTCTACTTTGTGTGTAGGGAGTAGCATGTGAGGTTTGTACTCCAAACCTTGAGAGAGCAGTGGTTCTATGCAAAATTCACTAAATATGAGTTTTATCTTGAGTCTATAGCTTTCTTTGGGCACGTAGTATCCAAGGAGGGAATTATAGTGGATCCGGTAAAGATTGGGGGACTTCGTAGTTGTGCCAGACCTACTTCTCCTACTGAGGTTCACAATTTTTTTAGGTTAGCAAGCTATTACGGATGGTTCGGTTAGGGTTTTTATTCTACTACAGCACCCTTGACTAGATTGACTCAGAAGGATGTCCCTTTCCAGTGGTCGGATAAGCGTGAGGCAAGTTTTCTGAAGCTCAAAGCCTTGTTTACTTTAGTGCCTATTCTGACTCTTCGTGTTGAGGGCCTGAGTTAACGATCTAATTTAATTCTTAAGGTTTGGGCCTAGGTTGTGTGTTCATGCAGCGTGGTAGAGTTACTGCTTATGCTTTCACGCAGCCGAAGTTTCACGAGAGGAACTACCCCACTAATGACTTGGAGTTTGCGGTGGTAGTCTTCGCATGAAGATTTGGCGAAACTATTTGTATGGAGGGACCTTAATCACGGACCATGGTAGTCTTCAGTATATTTTCAGCTAGAGGGACCTTAATTTGAGACAACGAGGGTGGTTGATGTTTCTAAAGGATTATGACATTTCTATCCTTTATAATCTGGGTAAAGGTAATATGGTAGCAAATACCTTGAGTCGGAGGGCAGTGAATCTGGGGAGTTCAAATTTCATAGCCTTAAAGGAGTGACCTATGGCTTCGGACATTCAGTCCTTAACCAATCACATTGATAGGCTTTATATTTCTGAGTCGAGCAAAATAATTGTTTTTTTGAAGGCTAGATCATCCTGCTTGGATAAGATTCAAGCAATGTAGTTTAAGGATCCGAAGTTGAAGAAGATTTGAGACAAGGTTCTTAGTGGCGAGGCTAGGAAGGTGACCTTAGATCTAGAGGAAATCTTGAGGATTAAGGGTCGTATATGTGTTCCTAGAGTTGGTGAATTAGTTGGCATGATTCTTCAGAAGTCCCTTTCTTTAAGGTATTTTATGCATCTCGATGCTACGAAAATGTATCATGATCTAAGGCAGCATTAATGGTTGTGTGGGATGAAGAGGGGCATTGCAGCTTTCATAGCTAGGTTCTTGAACGATCAACTGGTGAAGTATAAGCACCAGAGACCAGGTGGTTTGACTCAGCGGCTACCCATTCTGGACTCGAAGTGGGACGTGTATAGCCATGGACTTTGTGGTAGGGTTACCACATACCTTCCAAGGTTTTTATCCTATTTGTGTCATGATTGATCAATTGACCAAATCAGCTCACTTTATACCATTTCAAACTGCCTAAACATCAGAGAGGTTGCCTAGATCTACCTTAGAGAGATTGTCCTTTTTCATGGGGTGCCGATTTCGATCATTTCACACCGTGGTACTTAGTTCACTTCTAATTTCTATACGTCTATTCAAAGGAAGTTAGGTACCCAGGTTGAGCTCAGTACAACTTTCAACCCTCAGACCGATGGCCCGTTTGAGAGGACTATTCAGGTTCTGGAGGATATGCTACGGGCTTATGTTATTGATTTTAGTGGCTAGTGGGATCATTCTTTGGCTTTTGAAGATTATGTATATAATGATAGCTTCCATTCAAGCATTCAAATGGAACCTTTCGAGGCATTATATTGTAGGAGATATCATTCTCCAGTGGGTTGGTTTGATGCTTTTGAGATTAGGCCATGGTGCACTGACTTATTGAGAGATTCTATGGATAGTGTCTATGTGATCTAGGAACGACTCCTTACTACCCAGAGCAGGCAGAAGAGCTATGCGGATAGGAGGCTATGGCCATTATAGTTCATAGTTCGTGATCGTGTATTCTTGCAGGTGACATTCAGGAAGGGCTTGATGAGGTTTTTGAGAATGGGAAAGTTTAGCCCCAGGTGTATCGGTCCTATTGAGATTTTGAGGCGGGTAGGACAGGTGGCTTTTGAGATAGTTTTACCTCCAGATCTTTCTAATGTTCATCTTATGTTTCATGTCTCTATGTTGATGCAATATGTTTTCGATGAGTCTCACGTGCTTTAGTTTGAGTGGGTTCAGTATGATGAGACTTTATGTTTTGAGGAGGAGCCTGTGGCCATTCTAGACAAGAGGGTTACGCGGTTTCGGTCTAAGGAGATCCTGTCAATGAACGTTCAATGGAGGCACATTCTGGTCGAAGAGGCTACTTAAGAGACTGAGCTTGATATGTGGACCCGACATCCTCACCGCTCTAAGCCTTCAAGTATTGCCTTTGTCATATTTTCACGCACGAAAGTCCTTTTAGTGGTATTTGTTGTAATCACTCTCGGGGTCATTTATGTGTTTTGTGCATGCTTTTCCTATTTTGCCCATTCCCGTAGCTTTCTTATATCTTTTGTGTGCTGACGGGTTGGGTGGAATGCTCTTTGAGGTGTTCGATTGAGTTTGGTTCGAGTTTTGAGTTTTTGAAGCTTAATGCTTGGAAAGGTTGACTTTAATCAACATCCAGAGACTCTGACATTGGATTAGTATTTCAACAGTTCCATGAGCTCCGTAATGGTCATTTTGGGCTAGTGTGATGACTTGTTTGGGTTTTGAGCATTCTATTTGGGATTAGTGCCATTAGGCATTTTAGTTTTGGAGTTTAGCCAAAAGATTGACTATGGTAAACTTTCTTTGTTAATGTGCTCGAAATAGAATTCCGTCAGCACGATTAGCTTTGGAATGACGAGTTTGGTCTAGAGAGACCTTTGGTTTTGGTCCATAGGGTGTGGGGGTGAGTTTTTACCTTTTTGGTATTTTGTTGTGTTTCTTTATTAAAGTGTTCACTTTTGTCAATATTTTAATGAAATGACCTCAGATTGTGGTTTCATCAATTCTGTGAAGTTTGGAATATTGTTTCCACATGGTTTGCACTGTTGGTTTGCGTCGTTTCGACTCCGAATGATTTTCGAGGGCTTATTCAAAACTTTTGGACACTTAGGCCTTTTGGTGAAAATCTTGTATCTTCTGGAATGGCTTTTGTGAACCGTTGATTGCTTAAGCGATGTTGGCTTAAGCAACAAAGGGGGCCTCTTAATCAAAGGCATATGTGGGCAAGGAGGTCCCTTTTGCGACTAGCCCTTCGCTTTTGCGACCATGTTGCCGCTTAAGCAACAGACGCCTCTTAGGTGGGCTCCGCTCATGCAAACATTTGGCCGCTTAAGCGATGTTCGCTTTTGTGAACTTTTGGTTGCTTTTATGAAAATCGCTGGGTTTAAAAACCCATTCTGTTCCTTAATTTCCAAAAAGAAACCAAACTCTTGGAGGGCTCGGCTTTGAGCATTTAGGAGCTACTCTTAATCATTTTCATTCATTCAAAGGTAGTTCTCTTCATCTCTCTCACCTCTATGCTTTTACGTCTATAATTTAGTAATTCAAATTCGTTTCTGACCTCAAATCCCTTAATTTCTTAACTCAAAAGTATGGTAATTTGGCCATTTAAGTCCCATTTTCGCCCATCTTTCACACATGTAATCCTCATTCCAAGGAGGATAGTATGAAGGTTTCCTTTTCATATTTCTGTTGGATCAATTCGTCGGGTGATTTTTTCCCTAAATATGGTGCCTTTTTGGGTTAGTGATATGGGTATTGTTTGATCCATTATAACTTGTTCTTTCTATTCTTGATAGTTTGACAGCGATCTGAGGCTCTCCGAAAGGGAAACGCACATGATTTAGAGTTCGTGTGCGGTTTTCTTCCTTGAGGTAGGTTATGGCTTCCTTTTCTTAAACTTGGCTTAGTTTGATTGATAATATTTGTGTAGTATTGCATGATTCAGGTTGAACCCTTTGGTTGTGTTGAGCTTTATTGATCCTTGCATAGTTATTGCCCTAGATTGGGTTTTTTAGCTTAAGCTTTAGTCAGAGAGGCCTCAGTGTAGGTGATCCTTGTATGAGTAGTGCCCATTGATAAACATATCCAAGTTACTGGTAAGCTCGACGTGTTATCCCATGTGGCCTGTGTATACATTTATCCGAGTTATTGTCTTACGGTTATGCTTGAGGTACCATTCCAGGCGGCTCGATGTTTCTTCTTTGCTTAAGATCTTTTCTTACTTGGTGTTTTACATTGTATCATTGCAGGAGTATACCTTTGAGTGTGTTGATTGTCTTGTTTTTTGTAGCCTGTAGCTGAATATTGATATCATCTTCTTTTTATCTAGTATATTCTTGTAATGCCTTAGATTTCCCTTTTCTTGCTAGTATCATCGTGCTTCCTATATATACTTGATCTTTCGAAGCTCGGTCGGCTTATGATGGCTACGGGGTACCCCATGTTTCGGTACTCATATTTCACTTCTGCATCTTTTTTTAATGCAGCTCCCCCTTCGAGCCATCCTCAATGACCATTTGGATCTCCTATGGCGGTCACAAACTAAGATTTGTGGCGAGCTCCTGGCGTTCAGAGACTTTTGGTTGTCCTTCTTCTTTTCGAACTCTCATTTTGTATTTTGGCCTAGTCAGATCTCTATATATATTTATGACTTTCTATTCGTAATAGCTTCTGGATAGGTGACACCAAGTCCCGGGAATTTGTATCTTGTGCTAGTTTATCTTTTGGTCATTTTGGGCCTATCTTGTACATTTTGCATCGTACTGCAGATATATATATTATATGTCCCTTCTTTCTACATATAATATCCTTGTCTTCCGCTTTTATTATTTATGTCTTATATAAATTGTGTCTTCGGCACCTGGTTAACTGGGTTTAGGTTTGTCCACTCAGTGGTTTGTAGTAGACGCCATCATGGCCCGACTTAGGGTCATGAAAATTTCAAGGAAATAGGGACACCCACTCACACCTATCTTGTGATTGAATTGTTTGATGTTTGGGACCTTGACTTTATGGGTCCCTTTTTGAGTTCGAATGGGACGATGTACATAATTGTGGTGGTTGACTATGCTTCTAAGTGGGTGGAAGACATAACACTTTCTAATAATGAAGACAAGAGTGTCAGCGCAATCCATAAACCAAATATCTTCTCCCGATTTGGTACACCACGAGCAATAATTAGAGATGGAGGTTCACACTTTTTTAATAAGATATTCAAGGCATTGCTTGAGAAGTGTGGTGTTCGACATGGTGTAGAAACTCCTTAGCATCCGCAGTATAGTGGACAAGTCAAAGTTTCAATTCGAGATAACAACCAGATCCTGACAAAGACTAGGATTACAAGTTGAAATGTGTGGTCACGAAAGTTTGATGACGCTTTATGGGCATATCGAAAAGAAGTAAAGACTCCTATAGGTGTTTCTAGTTACCAACTTGTGTTTGGTAAGTGTTTCCATTTGCCTGTAGAGTTAGAGCACAAAGCCATGTGGGCAGTCAAAAAGCTAAATCTAGACTGGGGTGCTACATTGAATCAGAGGTTAAAGCTAATTCATGAGATTGATGAGATTCTCCTAAACTCTTATGAAAGTTCAGCCTTGTACAAAGAAAAAAATGAAGAAGTATCACGACAAAATGATTGAAAAACAATAAATTGCACCCGGAGATTTGGTCCTTATCTTCTACTTAAGGTTGCGCTAATTTCCTTGAAAACTCAAGTAAAATGGCTGGGACCATTTGGAGTTGTTCAAGTATTCCCATACAGAGCGATTGAATTATAAAACAATGATGGAACGAGGTTTAAGGTGAATGGGAAAAGGATAAAACTGTACCTAGGCACTGCGAAAGGAATCAAGGTGGTGGATGTATGGGCTCTTTGTGAAGTCTGTGTAAGCAAGGAGCATGTGTCGTGTCGCGGCGCTAAATCAAACATTGTTTCGGAGGCAACCCAAGAATGTTTAGAAACTTTTCTTTTCTAATTTTCACTTTTTAGCTTTTGTTTTAGGTTAACATAGCCTAAATTAGGGTCCGCGTCAAATTAGAGTCAAGAAAAAGAAAAGTTAGGTCTAATAATAATTACATATGCAGGGATCAAATGAAAATTTTTGAAATAATTTAAGAACAGATTGTTCAATGGATGGTATCTATGGGGCGTAGTACACACTATGGTCTGTAAGCCTTGTTCGTGGAATCCTAATTAATGCTAAACAAATAGGACCTATCCTACGAGCCCCATAAACGAGTCGTAGTTCATTCGACGGATCGTAGATGGTGCTCGTAGAAATCTGTGACCAGGATCGATTTCATCTTTATATCTACGAGTGCATAGTACAGTCTGTAGATAAAACAACGATCTGTAATATGTGCTTGTAGACCCAGGTATGTTTTCTATATTTTCCTAAGTGTTCCGTTGACCCCTGAAAGCCCTCCACGGATGATAGTCATTCCTATAGTCCATAGACGAGCTTATTTAAAGCCCAGCAATCTTAAATAACCCAATCCTACCTACGATCCCCTCTAGGTTTAAAAGAACCCATATTTGATTCCCCCCATTAAACTCATACCCCTGGTTAAACCATTACACCCTCAAAATCATCTTCTTCCTATCGTTACAAAATTTTCCCCAACCATCACATTTTATACACTTTACTCCATATAAACAAAGTCCAAACCAATCAACATCTACAATGGTAATTTTCCCCAAATCCTCAACAAATACTCTAAACTCTTGTGGGTCGATGATGTGAGTCTGTGAAGAGGTAATCGTAGTCATTGACGTTGTCTTTTTCTTTTCAAAACACTAACACAACATCACTTTCACACATTAAGGTATGGGTTCGTTTGATCACTACTTTTTTGTCAAATTTTTTATTCTTGAACTTAACATAGGGTTTGATTGAATCGAATTGCTTAAGTTTGAATTGATGAACTCTAGCAATGATAGTTTTTTAAATGTCATGTCTATATCTTTTTGTAATGCATAACGTGTAATTAGGTTGGTCTATTAGAGTAGAAAAATGAATGGTAGGGTTGAAAGATGGACACTAATCTGGGTATTTTCAGGTCTACAGAGGTCTTCTACGGGCCGTGGTTCGTGCCATGACTCGTAATTGCTTTTTGTAAGCTAAGCATGTGGGTCTAGTATCCAACATTCAAAACCATTACCAGTATGAAGGCTATCTATGGGAAATAGGACCTTCTACGAACCGTAGATAGCACTCGTACATTGAGGTCTGATAATATGAATCTGAACTTAAGCACTATGAGCCATGATCCGTAGAAGTCTCTACGACTCTTACATCACCCTCGTAGTCTCAAATTGGCAATCTCCAGTAGCTAAACTTGGGAAGTACGAGTTTACTTATAGTTCGTCATCTATTTGATGCACCGTACTATCAACTTGTATTTTGCCCTTCTATTACCGAAAATAAGGCCTCTCTTCCTACAACCTACAGAGGCCTTCTACGGACAATACTAGTAGACTCCAGGTATGTTTCTTGATTTTTCAAAGTGTTGAGTCAACCTACAGACCGTCGAATAATCTACAGCCTGTAGACGGGACACCCAACAAATTTAAATTAATAGACCCGACCTGTGACCCTTATTCAAATAAAACCCTTTCCAATTAAATTCTTTCCCCATTTCCCTTCCTTCTCCAACCCTTACAAACTCCCCTTTCTATTTCCATTAACCAACTATTAAAACCCCTAAACTCCATTATCATCAACTTCTCAAACTTCCATTCTTCATCTTCTTTCCCTAAAATATGAAAATTCCTTGAACACACTACCAAGGAGTCACGAGTCAGTAGGTCAAAAAAAGTAAAGATCAATCGGGTCTTTTTTTTAAAAAGTACAAATGCTCACACACAAGTTTAATTTCAAACATTACAAAAGTATGGATTTTCGTGATCCTTAAAAATTGGTTGTGTACACTTGACTTATGGTTGAAATTGTTCAAAAAAACATTAACTCTAATCAACCCTAGGTATGAAGATATTGTGAGTGTGATTTATAGGTCTAATATGTGTAGTTGATGATTGAATTGAAATGGATTAAACTTGACTTAGAGTTTTATAATTTGAATTTATTAAATTAGTATGTAAAGCCGAGGGATGATGGTAAATTGTGAGTGTTTTCGTGATAGTGATTGTGAGTATGAATGTTAGAAAGCATGATTAGGATGGGATGTTAGCGACTCAAAAGTGAAGATATGAAATTCAACACACTATTATGGATATTGTGACCTACTAAGGTCTTCTATGGAGCGTATAGCTTTCTATGATCCGTAGTTTCCCTTTGTAGCCTAATACTAGTGTCTAGTGTGAGCATTTCATATAATCACTTTTATGAGTTCTATCTACGAATCATAGAATCATCTACGGATCATAGATAGGACTCTTACAATGAATTATAAATAAAGAATAATTAAGTTGAGGATTACAAAGACTGAATGCCATCCCTAGAAATTTCTACTGCTTGTAGATCAGTCTCGTAGTCCATATATGCATTTTCCAATAGCCTAAGTTAGGAACGACGATTCGATCTACGGTCCTTAGAAGTTTTGATGAACCGTACTGAAAACTGTAGTTCCAACTTCAGAAACATGATTTTAACCTTGCCTTCCTAGGATTATGTCCTACAGCTCATAGAGTCTTCTACGGTCTGTGGTTACCTTTTAGTAGGACCAAAAACAGGATACTATCTGTGTATTTGTGTTTTGTTTTCTTTGATTTCTTTTTCAGTTTCAAGATTCTTTTGGTACTTCAAAGTTACTAATAGCCCCTCCGATGGTACTATGCCGCAAAGAGGTAATGAAAGGTGGGGAGATAGTGTCGTGGACAAGGCTAAGTCTCGACTCACTAACCAACAATTCGATGAGGAGTTGAGTGGGTCAAAACTCAGTAGCCATGTGGAGAATGACTCACCCAGAGAGCCCCGGACCACCCAAAACCAAGCCCAAAAAATGGAGATGGTTATAGAGCCGGTGAATATGGTCGCACCACCAAGAGAAACAACACCCCACCCTAAAGAAGGAGCTGATTCATCAAACAACAAGGGGAGTTGATCAGCGGAGTGTGAAACTTGATCCTAGTCCAAATCACAATCAGTTTCAGGAAAGTCCCACTTCGACGAATTTTAAGACCAAGTACAGTTTATTCAGGTCTAAGACAGCCAAACTGCTTTGATATTTTGGGGATTTTCTAGATTTTTCGAAAAGCAATAGACTAGAATGCTAAAGTAAAATCTAGATAGTCAATCACAGAAGAGCTGTGAGTTTTGACCGGTAGTCTGCATATAACACCACATATTCATGCTTTGTTCCTGCGCCACATATGCATCTGGATGGCGGAATACCCGGGCCAATATAGTGAAAACGTGGTTCGTGAGTTCTATGCCTCTTATGTGGTGACAGTGAAGAATACAATGACAAAGAAGAGAAAGGAACTAGCGCAACCTCTTCTTTTGAGCACCATAGTCCTGGAGATCACGGTTGACATCTCTGAGCAAACCATATGTTGATTCCTACGTGGTCCCACCCATGAGGAGACTGCATCGACGATCGAGTTTGATTATCGGATGCAAATAGTTCAAGATTCAATGGCAATGAAATACACCACTAGTAAGAGAATTTGTTGAGATAAGTCGAAGGATATGTAGCGGACCAGGTTTTAAATGTAGACAGGGTAAATGGTTATGGCCCGGTCAAGAAGGCCTCGCTAAACTTAATAGCCATGTTTTGGTGGTTCATCGTCTGCTTTTGACTATCCCCTACTATAGTGGATAACCACTTGACAAATGACCAGGCAGTGATGGTGGCATGTATGATGGATGGATATCAGATAGACTTCGCTCGTGTGCTGATTGTAGAGACACAAGAGCGAGCCTTCTAGATTACAATGACTTTCCCCTTTCCTGGGCTGATTTTCTCAATATGTCGAGAGTCTACTATAGTGATGACAGTCAGTCTTTAACCGCGTATTGAGCTAACTAGGACATTAAATGTCGGGCTTCTTAGATATAAGGCTAAACCGGCTACACTGAACTGAGGCTTATAGTTAAGCATGCCTGAGATGAGTCCAATGTCGGCCTCCGACCAACCTAGAGATGGTGATGTTCTAGAGCGGGATACCTCAACTACTGAGACCAGTGATGTCACCCATACCTCTACATCCATATCATATGCTAGCACACCATGTGCTTCTATTACAATCGCGGGTCATTATACGTTAAAAAGAACTCACGGATTCATTACGTATAAGCCACATCCTAACGACCCACTGCTTGTTGACCAGCCTAATTTGCCACAACCTGGGTCAGCATCTGAATAGCATTCCTAAACTCAAACTTGGTGATATCTCTTTGAGGGGGTTGCACTTTTGGTCCATTGGGAGCTTCTTGAACATGAAGAGTAGCATTCTTCCTAGCAGGACATCCTCGAATAGCTCTTCATGAAGGTATGATCTAAAAAGACACGTGTAAGCACGAGTTAGGAGAAACTTTTATAGAGTTGAACTTTAGTGCACGAACAACAGTAAGAAGAAAGGGAAAAGTTCCTAAATTTTGTAGCTCCCTCATTGTAGGTTTGGTGTGCTTCACACCGATTATAAGGGCTCTACTAGAGACGACATCATAGACACCCTAGGACTCTTGAGCTCTGTGCTCTAATCGCAAGTTTGTCACGCCTTGAGCCTACATCAATGACGTGGCCCGCACTTGAAAACTATTTCTGATCTCAAAGTGAAACCTTGGCCTTCCTTACTACTTAGCAGAAGACTCCCTCAAGCAATAATAGGCTTAAAATAGAATTTGATCTCTAAATAAAACCCCACTCAAATATCTGAAAGTACTCATTGAAATATTATAATAGTTTGTAAAACATCTTTAAATGAAAGAAAGTACTGAGAGTCTCCTCGTGTCTTACTATCTATGAAGGCTCTATGATTAAAGAAGGATGTCGAGACAAGACCCACTAAATCTGAAAACAACTAACTTGAAAGTAAAATACTATGTCATCCGTAATGCAATGAGGCTCACCAAGAGCTAGCTATAGTGTAGAGTGATCTGAACAAAGCCCCTGTTGATGATCCTGAACACCTGTGTCTGTATTATAAAAATATGCAGGTTGAATGACATCAGTATATTGAATGTACGAGTATGTAATATAACCAAAGCGGAATAACTTAAAGAAAGGACTGTAGTAGATAAATATACACTCAAGCTAAACGTAAGGAAATAAAGGAGTTTAATCATTTAAAGCATTAAAAAATACTTTCTCATCTCTGAACTCAACATAAGAAGTGATATATAAAAATACACATTAATTCTATTGGAAGATTCTCTAACCGACAACCATCACTATAAGCTACGTGATGATACACCGTCATGCCCACGCTGCCAGACATGTCTTGTAATATGTTAGGGTATAGAATGTCTCAACTAAGTGGATCCACTAGACTATAAAGATTCATCTAAAAAGTATGATCATGTACCCATGTTGGCAAGACATGGTTTATGAGGATTTTGAGTAGTTTGAACTCATCCCCATGTGGTTGCTCAATACTACTCCCAATAATATATATATATATATATATATATAACTGAAATGCTCACTTACAATATTCTCTGAGTTGAGATAATTTGTCAAAAACTTCTTTAAGAAGTGACTAAAGTTGTACTAAGTACTTCTGAATTACTCGGAAAACTCTGTGTACTTTTCTAAAAATAGTGTTCTTTTTTCAAGGTAAAAATTATATTTTTGGAACCACTCAAGTTCCCTTAAATTCTTTTTGAACCATGCTTAAAACTTTTTTCTTAAACTATTTCTAGTTTTCAAAATAAATGTAAGCAACTTACTAATTCAAAATGCTTTTAGAAATATTCAATAAATAGGGTTCATGTGGAACGACAAGCATGAACAATAATTCAAGAAATTCAATGCATAAAGTATCAAAATCTCATATGGATGATCCTTATTTTAGAAGGATTGCGAATGAGAATATGGAACGAGAAGCTCCTCAAGTTTCCATTGACCTTTTGGCCGAGCAAGTGACTAATGATGAGTTTCGAGCCGCATTTCACGAATTGGCCCAAGCTATAATGGCTCAAATTAAATGGGGAAGTTGTGGCTCCCATGAACCCAAGGGTGGGTACGGTGGTAACAAGAGTGAGGGACTTTACTATAATGAATCCCCCGAAGTTCTTTGGTTCTAAGGTTGAGGAAGATCCTCAAGAGTTCATCGACGAGATTCATAAGGTTGTAGAGATTGTGGGTATCGCTCCGGTAGACAAGGTTAAATTGGCTGCTTACCAACTAAAAGGTGTTTCTCAAGTGTGGTTTTAACAATGGAAGAGTGAGAAGGCGGTTGATGCGGGTCCTCTTGATTGAGAAAAATTAAAGGTTTCTTTTCTTGATATGTTCTTTCCCCTTGAGATGAGGAAGGCAAAGGTACTTGAGTTCATTAAACTTCGTCAAGGGAATATGAGTGTTAAGGAGTATGCTTTGAAATCCATGCAATTGTCTAAGTATTCTCCTACTATGGTCATTGACTCTAGGGCAAGGATGAGCAAGTTTGTTTCGGTGTGTCCGAATTTGTGGTTAAAGAATTTCGTACCGCCATGCTCATTAAGGAAATGGACATTTCTCTTCTAATGATTCAAGTTTAAAAAATTGAAGAGGGGAAACTTAAAGAAAAGTCTAAGGAAGCAAATAGGGAAAAGACCAGAGATGGTGATTTCTCACAGTCAAGGTCCGTTTGAGGTATTCTTTCTCAAGGTAAAGGCTCTAGTGAGAAAATGGTGTCCGAGTGTCGGGAATGCAGAAGAAACCATAGAGGTGATTGTCTACCCAGTTCTAATGCATGTTTAGGTTGTGGAAAATTGATCATAACATAAAGAATTATCCTTCGATTGCTAGTAATGAGGGAGATAATCGTTGACGGGCTCAACCTTACCCTTCCTTAGATTCTAGTGGTGGTAAAAAACATAATAGGTTTTATGCTCCTCATACTTGACAAGATCAAAAGGATTCCCCGGATGAGGTAATTGGTAAGTTATGGTCTTTTAGCTTGTGGTTATGTATTGTTTTGTGTTGGATGTTTCGTTTTCTATGGTATCACTCCATGTATGGTTAGTGTATTTGAGGTTGACCTTCAAATATTTTTGGAAACTTCTTAAGTGTTTACTTGTATTGATGGTTCCGTGGTTGTTAAGACTTTGGTGCTATGCTTGTGTTGAGGGAGATGGATTGGAAAAGACTCGAGAGGTTTGCTCCCAAGGGGGAGATAATGTGTTTCATGGTGGGTATGTGTAGAACAATTTAAATTGTTGGAAGAATTCTTTTCCATGGTTTGGTATGTGGAAGGCCGGAGGTGATGCGATGGCTTAGTATCCCTATCTCTACCTTCTCTCTTCGGGACTAGCTTGAGGCACTAACCCCTCATGGTTCACTCTTTAGGATTCTTGTGTTTTAGTCATTCTCATGTTTCCTCATGCATGCATGGCCATGAAAAATTTTATTTTCGAAGATATGATTTAGCTTGATTGATTACATCATGATTATGTGCACATTAATATGATTGACATGTATGTCTTACAAAATGATGTTTTGAATATGTTTTAACTTGGAGTCGAGGTTCCTCCTTGGTTATGTGAATTTTGATGAAGTTGCATTCTTGTTGGGTTGTTAGTTTCTCTCCTACTCGTTTCGTGCTATTTTGAGTTCCATTCGAGGATGAATGTTCCTAAGGGGGAGATATTATAACACCTCAAACCTTGAGAAAGGCTAAAGAGGGTTAAACGGAAAGTCCATGACACATAATTGACCATGGACCCTTCACATAACCCTAAACGGTCCATTTAGGGGTCCACCGCTAGTTTAGGGGATGCAGCCCAACTGTCCAAGGCTGCCAAGATTTGGGTCAACTTCAAATGACCAAAAATCTTATCACATATTGAATTAGGTGTCCCATGACTTATTAATATAAAGGTCTTGGAGTCCTCTTTCCAACGCCACAAAGTTTGCCTCATTACGAGTTCAGAGTAAAATGTTATGCCCATTTTAGTGAAGCCTTGTCAAATAGTCAAAGCTTCACAGACAGCTATACGGCCGGTAAAGTTTTCCACGAACTGTGTAGCCCTAAAATGGTTTGCGAAGCCTCTCTATTAAGGCACTTCGTCAGTTTTTAAGTTAGCATCATTTTAGTCTTTCTCCAAAGTGTTTAGTACCTAAACTACGTTGTTTAAACCCTATGTTAAGGCCTATATAAGTGAATTAAGTTCTAAAACTACCCATTCAAAATCATTCACCTAGTTCCAAAATTTCCCTCCAAGTTCTTCTCCAAATTTGTCTCTCTAAAGCTAAGGAAGAAAGAGCTAGGGTTTTAAGATCAAGTCTCCAATTCACCATAGCTTTTGCGAATTGATATCTACGGTATGTTAGTATTCACCTATGGAGTCTTTTCCTCTATACGGTTCCTAAATTCATCAAGTTTTACAAATAGAATTATCAATTCAAAGTTAGGGTTTTATTCAATCTTCATGGGTTCTTTTAAATAATGATTCAATTGATTGTTTTCTATATTTTTATGCATGAATTGAAGTAACTACATATTTTTGAGTAGAAATCATATGAACCCATGCATGATCCATGATTTGTGACTATGAACACATGATGAAACTTATGAACCATGATTTATTGAAATTATGCATGTTTTATGAAAGAAATGTTTATGACTTAAGTAAGCTTATAGATGAAGGTATCTATATGTTCTATGATGCTTGGCCACATGAAATTAATGACATCTAGATTTGTCATCAATGCTTTTGAGCTATTTTCCTAAATTAGGTCTTGATTAGTATGGTATCCGAATCTGCAATCAATGATTATAGACAAAGCTTTTATAACTATTTTCATTAGTATTATGACACTTCTAGTATAAAGTGAATCACTATGGGCCTTTTAAAGACATTATAAAAAGAACATGGATGGTGAAAGGTTTTCTCACGCATGGTCTAATGAGCTACTCTATGATGCTTTTAGCTTGGATTGGTTACTTAATTGTGCCTTCCCATGGGTGATGAAAAGAATATGATTAAAGACTATTCCATGGGATTTTACTTAGCACCGATTGGGCTTTTGGGGATGAAGGTTTCCGTGAGCGTGCGTGGACCTTTAGTAGCAATCCCCTAAGTCACAGAACTATCTGCCACCATAGGATTGTCTTAAATGACCTAGCTAGTGGATCCACAAACAATATATGAATGATGTGTACAGATGATACCTTGGCAAGAAGAATCTCCTTCTTTCAGTATGAGTGATATATCGGATTCTATATTATTGCTCACGTGGTCTATATGGATTAATAGTAAACTTCTCACAATAATGAACTAAGTTACTTTCAAAGTATCTCACAAAGTATTTTAAATATGTGAAGCTTGCATTGCATTGATCATGATTATGATTTATGTTTTCTAACCCCTTTTATCTTATGATTTAGCTTGGTCATTCCGTGTCATATAAAGACCTTTTTAGCCTGATTTCATACATTTTACGAATTGTTATCATACTTAGTACATTCCATGTACTAATGCATACTTGTGCCTATATTGTTTCATAATGTAGGGTCTGACGCTCCTATCTCTCATACTCGTGGCTAGTTGATCCTTTTGGGCTATTGAAGATCGGTGAGTCCTCATGATCCGAGGGCCAACTGTCTTTTATTGCTTTATGTCATTTTGAGTTTCAGACTTTGTAGGTGATGTATGGGTTACGTCCCAATCACTTTCCTTATGATGTAATAGATGACTTTGAGACTTATGTTAGACTTCCGATTTTGTCAAACCCTTTTCTATATAAGACTATGACTTTTATAATCC
The DNA here is from genome assembly GCA_018342035.1 of Solanum appendiculatum. Taxonomy (NCBI): domain Eukaryota; kingdom Viridiplantae; phylum Streptophyta; class Magnoliopsida; order Solanales; family Solanaceae; genus Solanum; species Solanum appendiculatum. The sequence goes on from JAGDQO010000459.1 coordinate 1,999,926, forward strand.
ATATTTATATTATCTTGTATGATGTATGCTATGTGGCTTTTTTAGGGCCTCTCGGGGTCCTATACACCATGTCACGTCTAGGGTGTGCTTTGGGTCCTGACAGGAAGAGTTACTACCTTGGACTAGAACTAAATCAGAAGAAAAGAGATGTGGGTATCTACTCTTCATATTCTCCTCAGCTTCCCAAGTCACCTCCTCAACAAACTTATTTCTCCATAAGTCCTTGACTGATGCAACCTCTTTGGTTCTCAACTTGCGAACCCGACGATTAAGAATCTTAACGGGAATCTCCTCATAATATAGGATGTCCTTGATTCCAATATTATTGGTAGGCAATATAAGTGAAGGATCTCCCAGAAACTTCTTTAGCATAGAGATGTGAAATACTGGATGGACTGCTGCTAACTTCGGCGGTAGCTCCAACTCATAAGCTACATTACCAACTCTCTTGGATATCCTATAAGGAAAAATATATCGGGTGTTGAACTTTCCTTTCTTACCGAATATCATAAAACTCTTCATGGGTTAAACCTTCCGATATACCTAATCATAAACCTCAGACTCCAGATCTCTTCTTCAAACATCTATATAGGATTTCTAACGGCTCTGCACTATTTTCAACCTCTCTTGGATTATCTTCACTTTCTCCACGGATTCATAAACTAAGTCTATTTCTATCAACTCAACTTCACCAACCTCAAACCAGTCAAGAGGAGATCTACACCTTCGCCCATACAATGCCTCGTAAGGAGCCATCTAAATGCAAGAGTGATAGCTATTGTTGTATGCAAACTCTATAAGAGGCAAGTGGTCATCTCAATTACCTTTAAAGTCTAAAACACGAGCTCTCAGCATATCCGCTAAGGCCTGAATAGTGCGCTCTTCTTGACCATCTGTTTGAGGATGAAAAGCAGTTCTAAGGTTTACCTTGGACCCAAAACCTTTATGAAACGACTTCAAAAATTGAGTGGCAAACTAAGAACTTCTATCCAAAATGATGGATAAGGGAACTCCATAAAGTCGAACTATCTCATGAATGTTCAAACCAGCATACTCCTCTTTATAATTGGTATTCTTTACTTGTAAGAAATGGACTGATTTAGTCATCCGATCTACAATCACACAAATAGAATCATATTGCCTGCGAGATCGTGGTAAACCAGTAATGAAGTCCATATTAATCATCGCCAACTTTCATTCTAAAATAGCTATGTTCTAAGCCACACCACATGGCCTTTAGTGTTCAAACTTGAGTTGTTGGCAATTTTGGCACTTAGCAACTAAATCTGCAATACACATTTTCATACTATTCCACCAATAGACTTCTCTCAAGTCATAGTACTCATCTTCTTAGAACCCCGGATGGATTGAATATCTAGAACCTTGAGCTTCTTCCATGATCATCTCTTTGAACTCATCCACCTTTGAAACACATAATCTACCTTGATATCTCAACACACATCTCCCTTTTGTTTAATAGCGATCACCTTCTGCTTATGAATATTGGCCTTTAGCTCAAGTATAATGGGGTCTTTGACTTGCTTCTACTTCACTTCTGACACTAATGAAGATTCAGGTCAATTGATAACAATAACTCACCCTTTAGTGGAATCTAACAAACGGACACCCAAATGTGCAAGTTAGTGCACCTCCTTAGCTAACTCCATCTATCCTTCTTCATCATGTGCAGTACTCCCCATGGACAACCTGCCCAAGGCATCAACAACAACATTAGCCTTACATGGATGGTAGAGGTTACTCATATCATAATCCCTGACTAGCTCTAACCATTTCCTTTGTCTGACATTTAGTTCCTTCTGACTTAACACAAATTGAACGCTTTTGTGGTCTGTAAATACATCCACATGAACGCCATAAGGGTAGTGACATCATATCTTGAGAGCAAACACAACTGCTACCAACTCGAGGTCATGAGTTTGATAGTTTCTCTCGGGCATATTAAGCAATCTGGAGACATAGGCTATAACCTTACCATTCTGCATCAATATAAAACCAAGTCCAACTCTAGAAACATCACCATAGATGAGAATACCTTATGTACCCTCCGATAGGGTCATAAATGGACCAGTAGTTAACCAAGTTTTGCGTTCCTGAAAGCTTTGCTCACAAGCTTCAAACCACTGAAACATAGTTATTTTCTGAGTCAACTAAGTCAATAGTATTGAAATAAGTGAAAACCACTCGACGAACCTTTTGTAGTAACAAACCAACCCCAAGAAACTCCTTATGTCAGTTAAGGATAAGAAACATGTCCAGATACTACTCAAATACTCTGTTAATGAGATCGATGAATGATGCAGGAGTGTTAGTCAGACCAAATAACATGACAACAAACTCATAGTGACTGTAACAGGTCGTGAAAGCTATTTTTGGGATGTCACTTTCTCTCACTCTCAACTAATGATATCCATATCTAAGGTCTATCTTAGAGAAGCATATGGTACCCTAAAGTTGGTCAAACAGGTCATCATTTCTCGCAAGAGGATACTTATTATTTATGCTGACCTTGTTCAACTAATAGTAGTCAATACACATCCTAAGGAAACCATCCTTATTCCTCACAAAAAAGACCGAAGTGCCCCGAGGTGAGACACTTGGTTTTCATAGGTTTTTCTCACAAAATTTATTCCACGGAGCATCATGGATCGACTTCGTGATGACATCTCGAGGTTGGAGCAGGGCTCCATGATAGTATGAGAGTATGAGGCCAGATTTCTTGGGTTGTCCCGTCATGCCACCATGATTCGGCCTACAAAGGAGGAGCGGGTCCGATGTTTTGTTAGAGGTTTGAGGTAGCAGTTGAGGATTGAGTCGCAGTCTATATTATGAGCGAGCCGTTCATTGCTGGATATGGTGGACAATGCCCGTACTATTGAGCAGCTTTGTCGCGAGGCCCACGAGGGCTTTGGCAAGAGGGCCAAGCTAGATGATAGCTATGGTGGGACCCGTCATAGGCCGAGGGATACCCGAGATCGGGTTCATCATAGGTTCCAACTGGGTCAGCCTACTCGCCCATTCAAGGCTTTATTACAGATCTCAGAGGGTGACCAGCACCATCAGAGTGGGCATAGTACCAGCCAGAGTCAGGGCCGAGGTGAGTTCCAGGTAGGTTCATCAGGTCGGGGTGGCCGACCTTCAGTGGGGAGTAGATCTTCTCAGGTTTGTTCCCGGTAGGTTCATCAGGTCGGAGTGGCCGGGCTTCAGCAGGGAGTAGATCTTCTCAGGTTTGCTTTACTTGTGAGGAGCTTGGTCATTGGTCTAGGGAGTGCCCTGTCACCATATCAACTTTACCAGCTCCTCAGGCGGCGTGACCGATTTCAGCGGTAGCACCTCCACCTAGGGGAGGAGGCCAACAACAGGGTGCTCACTGAGGTCCTCGGGGAGGCAGGACAGGCGGTAGAGTGGATGCGTGAGGTACAGGTCCCTAGGGCCATTTCTATACAACTCCTACTAGAGTAGAGGTCGAGACATCTGATGATGTGATCACAAGTACAGTTCTTTTATGCCATCAGTCTGCTTCAACCTTATTTGATCCTGGTTCTAATTATTTGTATGTGGTGGCTTATTGTGTGTCTCGATTGGGAGTGAGTCCGGAGCCCTTATCTGTGCCCCAGCATGTTTCGACCCCAGTAGGGGATTCTTTAGTAGTGGATCGGTTTTTTAGATCTTGTGTGGTGACTATTAGGGGGCAGGACACTCTGGTTGCTATGATTATGCTTTGTAAGGTGGATTTTGATGTGATTCTAGGTATGGATTGGCTATCCCCTCACCGGGCCGTCTTGGATTTCTATGCCAAGACCATTACTTTAGCCATTCCTGGTATTCCACCGGTGGTATGGCAGGGCTCTCGTAGTCGCGCACCGATCGAAGTGATTTCTTATGTTCAGGCTCAGAGGTTTGTGGCTGGCGGATGCTTGGCATATTTGGCGTATGTGAGAGATGTTTCTAGGGAGGGCCATACAGTTGATTCTGTGCCTATAGTTCAAGAGTTTGCTAATGTATTTTCTACCGACCTTCCTGGCCTACCCCTACAGTGCGATATTGACTTTGCCATTTATTTGGATCCGGATTGTCATCCTCTTTGTATCCCACCGTACCATTTTGCACCCGCAGAGCTCAATGTTCAACTTTAGGACCTCTGGGGTAAGGGGTTCATTAGGCCTAGAGTATCTCCTTGGGGTGCCCCAGTTTCTTTTGTAAAGAAGAAGAATGGTACCATGCGAATGTGTATTGATTACAGGTAGCTGAGTAAGGTGAAGGTGAGGAACCGTTACCCCATGCCTCGTATTGATCATCTGTTTGACCAGCTTCAGGGTGCCGCAGTGTTTTTGAAGATTGACTTGAGATCTGGCTACCATCAGTTGAGGGTTAAAGCAACGAATATCCTTAAGACAACATTTAGGACTCGTTACGGCCATTATGAGTTCCAAGTGATGTCTTTTGGGTTTACTAATGCCCCTACCACTTTCATGGACTTGATGACTCGTGTATTCAGGCCATATCTTGACTCTTTCGTCATAGTTTTTATTGATGACATCTTGGTATACTCGCGGAGCCATGGTAAGCATGAGAAACATATGAGGATAGTGCTCCAGACTTTGAGAGATCATCGGCTTTATGCAAGTTTTCAAAGTGTGAGTTCTGGCTTTAGTCTGTAGCATTCTTGGGGCACATGGTGTCTAAGGATGACATTATGGTGGATTCAGTGAAGATTGAGGTTATTCGTGATTGGGATAGGCCCACTTCTGTGACTGAGGTTCGGAGCTTCATTGGATTTTAGGGTACTACAGACACTTCGTCGAGGGATTCTCAACTATAGCAGTACATCTGACTCGATTGACTCGCCAGGATGTTCCTTTTGTGTGGTTGGAAGAGTGTGAGAGAATCTTTCAGAGGCTCAAGGAGTTGCTTACCACCGCTCTTATATTGACTCTTCCGGTTGAGGGCAAGGCCTCAAGGTTTATTGTGACGCATTCGGCATTGGCTTGGGTTGTGTTCTGATGCAGTAGGGCCGGGTTATTGCTTATGTGTTGAGGCAGCTTAAGCTGTATGAGCGCAACTACCCCACTCATGATCTGGAGTTGTCAGCAGTAGTTTTTTGGCTTAATATCTGGAGGCATTACCTCTATGTAGTTCACTGTGAGATATATACCAATCACCGAAGCCTTCAGTACATTAAGAGCCAGAGGGATCTTATTTTGAGGCAGCGCCGTTGGATTGAGATCCTAAAGGACTCTGATCTCTCTATTCTCTACCACCAATGCAAGGCAAATGTAGTAGCGGATGCCTTGAGTCGGAGGGCAGGGTGTATGGGTAGTCTAGCCTTCCTTTCTGTTTCAGAGTGACCCTTGCCTTTGGACATCCAGTCCTTAGCCAATCAGATGATCATGCTTGATGTTTTAGATTCCAGCCTAGTGTTAGCTTATGTGGGGGTTCAGTCATCTCTACTTGATCAGATCTGTAGCCGTCAGTTTGAGGATGAGGCATTGGTGGCACTCAGAAGCAGGGGTTTTGCAGGTGATGCCGGGAAGGTTACCCTAGATTCAGATGGGATTTTGAGGTTTGCTGGCCGGTTGTGTGTTCCTAGAGTTGGTGATTTGATCTAGTTGATCCTTAGCGAGGCCCATGATTCCAGATATTCTATCCATTCGGGCACAGCTAAGATGTATCGTGATTTTAGGAAGCACTACTGGTGGAGCGGTATGAGGAGGGACATCTCAAACTATGTGTCCCGTGGCTTTTGTTGCCAGAAGGTGAAGGCCGAGCATTTGAGGCCTGGTGGAGAGTTGCAGAGGTTACCCATTCCTGAGTGGAAGTGGGAACGCATCACCTTAGACTTCGTTGTGGGGTTGCCACAGACTTCTAGAGGTGTTGACAGCATTTGGGGAGGTAGTCCGTCTGCACAATGTGTCTGTATCTAACATTTTAGACAGGGGTTCACAGTTCACTTCTAGCTTTTGGAGAGTAATTCAGGAGAAGTTGGGCACCCATGTCGATCTTGGCACAACTTTTAACCCGTAGACCTACGGCCAGTCGGAGCGTACTATTCAGGTTCTTGAGGATATGTTGCGGGCCACTGTTATGGAGTTTTAAGGCCAGTGGGACCAGTTCTTGCATTGGGCGGAGTTTGCGTACAACAACAACTACCATTCCAGCATTCAAATGGCCCCGTTTGAGGCCTTATACAGTAGGCGTTATCGCACTCCAGTTGGTTTGTTTGAGTCTACGGAGCTTAGGCGGGGGAGTATAGATCTGTTTCAGGAGAACTGAGAATGTGAGGTTGATTCAAGATAGGCTCAGGATGTCAGAGTAGACAACCGAGCTATGCAGATCATAGGCGTCGACCGTTGAAATTTGTCGTGGGTGACAGAGTGTTCCTCTAAGTATCACCCATGAAGGGCGTGATGAGATTCGGGAGGCGGGGCGAGCTTAGTCCCAGGTATATTGGGTCGTTTGAGATTTTGAGGGCAGTTGGTGATGTGGCATATGAGTTAGCTTTACCTCGAACATTCTCAGCTATTCATCAAGTTTTCCATGTTTCGATGCTACGTCGGTATGTTCATTATGAGTCTCATGTACTCCAGTATGATGCCGTTGAGTTGGATGATCGCTTGACCTATATTGAGGATCCAGTTGCTATTTTGGACAAAGATGGGAGGCAGTTGAGGTCGAGAGCCATTCCTGTAGTTAAGGTCCGTTGAAGGCATCGTCCAGTTGAGAAGGCTACCTGGGAGACCGAACGGGAGATGCGGGAGCAGTTCCCCACCTTATTTGATCCCTTAGGTACTTCTTGACTATTACTTTCACGGACGAAAGTCCTTTTAGTAGTTTATGTTGTAATGACCCTTTAGGTCAGTTGCGTGTTTGTGCCTCTTTTCTGTCGTTTAGAGTATTCCTATAGCGACCCCAAGTCATTTCTGACTTGCTGTCACTGTAGGTTCAGTCACCTGGTCGTTCGTTTGGTTTACATGCATGTTTTCTTGTCTGGAGCTTTTGAACGTTGAAAAGTTGATATCGGTCATAACTTCAGGTAAAAAACCTCAAATGAGAATTCTGATGGTTGCATCAGCTCTGGAGCGGCAAAGTTTGGCTGGAAGCGTGGTTGGCCTGAGTCCCGGGGGACCCGTGGTGATTTTTGGGCCAGTTAGCTTCTTAGCCTCTGAACTTTGGCTTAAAGTTGACTTTGGTCAACTATATTGGTAAACACACTCAGATGAGAATTCCGTCAGCGCGGTTAGTTCCGAAATGCTGAGTTTGGTCTGGAATGATCCTTCGAGAACTTTCGAGAGCTTCCGATCAAATTTTTAGGCCTCCGGTAGAATTCTTTTAAAATGGCCAATTGGGTGTGGGATCCACTTTTCATCAAAATTACCTCATATGAAAATTTCGACTACGCCATTGAGTCCGGAACGTAGAATTTAATGGGGTGGCATATCTCGTTTGCGTACAGGGGGTATTGTACGAATTCCAACCACCTCCTTGAAGTTTTGGAACTATCCAAAACTCAGCTGGTGCAACAGGTGTCTGTAGACACTCCATTCCTCTGCGTTCGCGGGATAGGCTCTACGTTCGCGGAGGTGAAAGGGTGTCTACTCCGCATTCGCAGGACTGAGGCCACGATCACGGAGGTGTGAGGCTTTGTCCTCTTCATTCGCGTGAGTTGCCCTGCATTCACAGAGGTTTGTGTGGGTGGGGTGATCTCCTTCTCCGCGTTCGCGGATAGGTCTAAGAAGCCTGGGGGGTCTTCTCTCTGCATTCGCGGATAGGGTTCCGCATTTGCGGAGGTCTGAGTTCATTCTCTCCACGTTTGTAGAGTAGGGTTTGTTTTCCCTCAGCGTTCGCGGGGCCTTTGCCACATTCGCAGAGGTCAGCATGTTGCAGTGGTTACAAAGGTGAGGTCGAGGCTTATTTGTAGAAAAGTTTAGAAATTTATATCTTCCTCATCTTTTATTGGTTTGCGGTGATTTGAAGTCCTTGGTGCTTGTATTTACGTTGGCTTCGTGGGTTTGAGGTCTATTTGCTTTGGGTGTTTCTCGATTTATGTGAATTCAAGGATTAAGTTGCTATACCTAGGCTAGTAGTTGTAAAGTTTTGCATTTCTTGTTCTTGGCTGTTGGGAGCTGATCCAAGCCTCGATGGGTGTTCCGTTTTGGAATACAAGTTCGGGGAAGGATTTGAGACCTCTTCACGGAGTCAATTTCGGAAAATGCGGAGCGTGTCCCACATTTCTAGATTTTGACTTTGAAATTGGTTCTCTGATTTTTATGATTTTAGTGTCTAAATGACCGTATTGACGCTGTGACTCTATTTTTGACAGCGTGGCTGTAGTCTGAGGCCGTTCAAAAAGGGAAAGCTCTGGTACAGTGACTTGTAGAGCGCGTGATCGGCTTTCTGGTAGGTTACGACTTTCCTTCTTCCTAGATTAAGCTTGAATGCATAATTACTTGTCGACTTGTGTGAATCTGGATTGGGTAGATAGTATTTCTGTTCTTCTTCTCCGATTTCTTCGTTTAGAATTTATTTTTTGACTGTTCAGGGTTAGTATCATGTTTTAGCATGGGTTGTATAAATGGGTTGTTGATGATTTGTTATGGGTTATCTATTCTCGAATGCGTAGGTTCAGGTTATTTGTTTGTGTTTTGTTGGTTATAGTGAAGTTTTAACCTTAGAATAGGCTAGGGTAGCGTTGCCTTAGTCCCATGCACCTGATTGACTTGAGTATGTATCCGACGTCGATTCAGACCTGATTGACTTGAGTATGTATCCGACGTCGATTCTGATGAACTAGAGCCTTATAGATTGATATAACAGACTTGGGTATGATAGTGTGGGCCTTGCCTCGGTGAATTCGTGGCTTTTTAGATTTTCTATTCTATCTCTTCTTATCTATGTGGTTCTGGGGTGCTGCTAGATGATTAGCTGTGGCGCCAATTGACGGTTGGGTTGTGCTAGGCTTGAAGCCTTCGGTTGATATCCTTGTGGGGGCAGCGTCCCGTGGTTTCTAGCCTTGTGTAAAGTTGGTTAGTGGTGGCTTATTCTGTTCGAGGCAGCTAGCTCCATTCTGAGGTTGACGTTACACGGTTAAAGTCTGTTATTTCCTACCTGAGACTGTTGAGCGAAGATTGCTAGCTCCAGTCCGAGGCTGACGTTTCCAGCCTGAGACTGTTAAGCGAGGGTTGCTAGCTCCAGTTCGAGGCTGACGTTATACGGTTAAAGTTCGTTATTTCCAGCCTGAGACTATTGAGCAAGGGTTACTACCTCCAGTCCGAGGCTGACGTTATAAGGTTAAAGTCTGTTATTTCCAGCTTGAGACTGTTGAGCGAGGGTTGCTAGCTCCAATCCGAGACTGACGTTACACGATTAGACTCTGTTATTTCCATCCTCAGACTGTTGAGCAAGGGTTTCTAGCTGCAGTCCAAGTTTTACATTACAGGGTTAGAGTCCGTTATTTCTAGCTTGAGACCATTGAGGAGAGGTGTTATTTCAAGTCCGAGGCTGACGTTACACGGTTAGAGTCTGTTATTTCCTGCTTGAGACTGATGGGTTTGGTTCAGGGTTCAGGTGCTGTCGTTATTGGGTTTAAGACTTGTGGTTTTAAGGCATTTGGAGTTGGGTTCCATTGTTTCCATAGCGTAGAATCTCTGTGTACCTGTCAGGCTTATGGGGTTCGTTCGGGTTCTTGTTTGTGTGTGCTTAAGTGTGCCTAGCAGGTGTTATGGGGGGCCAGTTAGGTTTAGTGTGGATATTCTTAGCTTTACTTTATGCTTACTCTTTTCCCACTTCAGTAACCTATGTTGTGTTTGATTCTATCTTTTCTGCTTGTTTTTACCTTTCTTGCTCAGTCGGCCTATGATGTCTACTGGGTATCTGTTGTTTTGGTACTCATGCTACACTCTACATATGTTCTCGTGAGACAGGTTCTAGCACCAGCTCTTAGCGTTGAGTTCGAGCCTGCAACTGTCTCTTCAAGAGACGAGGGCACATGGCGTTCTGGGATTACCTGTCTCTTTCTGTATTTTTATTTCGACTTGTCTTTTACTTTCGAGACAGTTTGTTTCTGTGGTCCACTTTTGGGACTTGTACTCTTGTTAGTAGTTCTGTACATGTGACTTCCAGGTTCTTGGAGGTGTCTTGTATATATAGTTTGGTTTCGTTTCCGCATTCTCTTGTGTGCTTTTATTTTATGTTTCCGCTTAGTTGAGGTTAGTTTCCACCCTTAGTCCCACTACTGTTAAGTTCCGGGATGGGGTTTTTGCTGGCCTACTTGTGGGGTGGTAGGCGCCATAATGAGTCGAGAGATTGGGTCGTGACAGAAAGTGTTTCACAAATTAATTCTCAAAAAGAAAAACAAAGTTATGAACCACCTAACATATAAAAATGAGAAATCAACGATTATTTATAGACATCTAATCCTAATTAAAGTAGACTAAGAAAATATAGGAAAAATGGGCTTCGATAGTTTGGTCTATGATTCATGGTTTACAACTCGTAGGTAAAACGACGGCTCGTAGACCCAACCTGTAAACGACAGCTTCTTCAAGGTACATGTGGACTCTTCCTGCAGACATGATCTACGACTGGTAGACCATTACAGGCATGTCTTAGCAACTCGTAGTCCAAAAGACTGGGACTCAATTTTTCTGAATCTTTCTATGACTTAGACCTACGACTCGTAGGTCACCCCATAGCTCGTAGTGTACTTTCATTATCCCATACCTAGCAAAAAAAACTCCTAAATCTTCAGCCTCATCTAGAAGTCATTCCTACGGCTCATAGTGTGGACTACTACTAACAAAGTGGACCTGTAGGTCTTAAAAACATTGCTACTTCATTGCATTATTGAACCCATACTACTAACACCCATATTCTTGCAAACATAGACAAAACACCATCAAATCTACATCAAAGTGCCTAAGAAACATGCAAAACAGCACGTTTAAAGCGTTATAAGTACCATAAATTCACGGTACATCAACCACCATCCTCTGAATAAACTAAACGAACACCCAAAGGAGCTATTCTACGCACAACACGCACCAACTCTTTTTTATCATTATCAATTTGAGCAATAATATTCATAGACAATCGGCTAAGAGCATTGGCAACTATATTTGCCTTACCCAGATGGTAAATAACACTCATATCATAATCCTTCAACAATTCAAGCCACCTCCTTTGGAGAAGATTCAAATTCTTTTGCTTAAAATATTGCAAACTCTTATAATCGATGAGCACATCCACATGATTACCATAAAAAGAGTGTCTCTATATCTTCATAGAAAAACACCACCGCTGCCAACTCTAAATCATGATTCGGGTAGTTCCTTTTACGAACTTTACATTTCCTTGATGCGTATGCAATCACCTTATATGTTTTATCAAAATGTAACCAAGCCCAATTTTAGAAATATCACAATATACTACAAATCCATCTGAACCTTTTGGTAAAGTCAAGATCAGGGCTGAAGTAAGTCGATTCTTCAACTCTTTAAAACTCTTCTTAAATGCTTATGACCATTGGAACTTTTATCTTTTTCTGAGTCAATGTAGTCAATGGCGAAGCAATAGAGTGAAATCCTTCCACAAACCTTCTATAGTAACCCGCTAAACCCAAGTAAAACTGAATATTTTAAGGAGAAAGATGTTTAGGGCAGTGCTTAACTGCCTCAATCTTCTTAGGATCAACATGAATACATTTACCAGAAGAAAAATGGCCAAAAAATACAGCCAACCTCAACCAAAACTAACACTTGCTAAACTTAGCAAACAACCGTGATCCTTGAGAATTTGAATGACAATCCTCAATTGACCGGCATGCTCATCCTTACTCCGAGAATAGATCAATATATCATCAATAAACATGATCACTGACACATCAAGTTATTGCTTGAACACCCTTTTCATCAAATCCATGAAGTTGTAAGAGTATTTGATAGTACAAAAGACATGACAAAATATTCATAGTGATCATATCGAGACCAAAAGCTAGGACCTTGAAGTTGACCAAACAAGTCATTGATCCTACGGATGAGATACTTATTATTTATTGTGACCTTGTTTAATTGTCGATAATCAATGCATATATAAAGAGAACTATCTTTGTTTCAAACAAAACATAATGGAGCTACACATTGAGAAATACTTAGTCTAATGAAACCCTTATCAAATAAATCCTTTAATTAATCTTTCAATTCCTTAAGTTCTACTAGAGCCATTATGTAAGGAGGAATAGAGATAGGCTGCATAACTGGATGAAGGTCAATTCCAAAGTCTATTTCCCTTTTGGGAGGCACTCTAGGAAGATCAATGACAAAAACTTTTGAAACTCGTTCACAAGAAGGGCCGACTCAAGATTAGGTGATGTAGATATCATATCCTTGATCCATACTAGATGACAGGTGCAACCTATAGCAGTCATCTTCCTAGCCGTAAAAAAGATATAAATGACCTCTAGGAGTGAAATTACTTTCCTTCAACTCTATGACCGGTTCATTCAATAACTAAAGCTTCACCACTCAGGTTCTATGGTCAATAGAGTCATAACAAACATTAACTCAATTCATACCAAGAATAACATCGAAATCAATCATATCTAGCTCTACTAGATCAACTGTGGTGATTTTCTTAAAAATTTAGACTGGGCAGTTCCTATAGATCCATTTAGCAATAATAGAATCACCAACAGGAGTAGAGACTTATAAAGGTTAAAATAACAGTTTAGGACTTGCATCAAACTTCATAGAAACATAAGGATTCACAAAAGACAATGTACCACTGGTGAGTGGTGGATTTGCACTAATTTGAGGGCTATTTAGTTCAACAATTAGTATCCTCAATGCCTAATTATTTCTTTTTTGAATGATATTTTGATTATTTGCAGCTATGAGGGCTAAGGGACAAGGCAATGATTAATACTTGAAAGAAAGGCAAAAAACATGAAAAGAAGTGCAAACTCCACATTGTTGATGGCCAAACAAAAAGGGCGGATCGCCCAACTGGCTCGACCTCACCTAAAGAGACAAAACACAGAGTTGAAAATGTCAGGGCAGGATTGGCGAACTGAATCATGAATCGGCGACTCGCTGAGTGAAATAGGTGATCTAAATGATCATCACTGAAGGTGACAGAGTGTGGATAAAATATGAAGGCTTAAAAGATGAACAAAGGTGGTACTCGGTTATTCACATACTGTACAAGGTAGACTCGAACGAGCTCACCGACTGAGATTATAACACCTGAAGCCTAAAGCAAGAGAAGGACGAGAGAAAGAGGAGACGATGATCAACTGAATTAGCTTGGCGATCCCGATTAACGTCGCCAGTGGTTATGCAGTGAATTTTGGGCTATGTTTTGGGAAACTATAAATAACACAAAGGAGAAAGAAAATATAACTTTTGTTTGGATAAGAATAAGAATTTTTTAGAGTCTTTTGGGAAGAAATATACGTTTGAGAGAGTTCCTAACTTTGTATGAGCTTTGTAACTCTTAGTTTGGGGTTTTAACATTCTCTTGGGGATTCGACCTCAACTCTTAGTTGGGTATTCTTATTGACGGCAATCGCTTATTCTCTTAATTGTTTAATTGTTTTAGAGGATAATTTATGTATTATAAAAAATGGCACTATTGTCGGAGAATGGTAGCTAAGAATTCAATTGGAAAAGTAAATTTGTAAATTTGTAAGTTGTAGTAGATCATGGTAGTGAAAACGATAGTCACTACGGGCAAAACAATATTATGGGTAACTTGAATGATATGCACATGAATGTCATCCAAACCATGGGAGCTATCCAGTTACCTCTTACAATAGGGATGGGAGCCTTTGATGTAACCAGAACAATGATACATATACTTCAAATGCTAGGAAGGTTCGGGGGACTTGCTCATGAAGATCACCATAAACACCTCAGGAATTTTGTGGATGTTTGTGGGCCATTCACCTTCAAAAAAATCTCACAAGAGTCCATTCGACTGAGATTGTTTCCTTTCTCCTTAACGGTAGAAGCGACTAGATGGCTTGCCGAGTTACCTAATTATTCAATCACATTGTGGAATTAGCTGATAAATGCATTCCTAGAGAGATTCTTCCCTCCCATGAAGATGATCAAGCTAATGGGTAGCATCCAAAACTTTAGAAGGGCCCCAAGTGAACCTCTTCATGAGACATGACTGCAATTTCGGAAGCTATTATTTCAATGTCTGACACATGGTGTTCCGAACAATTTGTTGCTGCAATACTTCTAGTGCAGCTTGAACTTATTCAATGTGGGTTGAAGAGGCAACCATATGATGTTGTGGTATTATTGCTTGATGGCATGATAAAGATTAATTGTGCATGGCATACTAGAGAAGATCAGGTGTCTCCTCTACTATGGGTATGAGAAAAAAACTGTTTGGAAAATATCAAGAGAGGGATGAAAATATTGTTAAAATGATGACCCAATTGGACTTGCTTTCAAAACATGTAACGGGTGGTGAACTTAAAGATGTAAATGTTGTTGGCACAAGTGTGGGACAATGTCAAGATGATTCCAAGTTTGAGGCATTATACAATGAGAAAGTGCAATACTTGGGAAATCAAGTGGAGGGTTCTCACCTAAATTACCAATGACAAAGTGGGAACCAAGGTGGGAACAAAGGTTGGAACGGGGAGTGAGACAATGGTTGGAAAGATTGGAGCAGTGGAAATTGGAGAGAAAGGGAGGCTAAAAACGATAGGTACATTCCTCCTCATGATTGTCCAAGGCCAAAGGAACCAACTGGCCTGGAGGGGAACTGCACTGTCTAAATGCTAACAAGGGTGTTCAGTAAGGTTGAAGGGTCCGAAAAAGTGTTGAAGGATTTGAAAAATGACTTCTCCACTTTTACTCAAATGTGAAATATCATTCAGTGTCAATCAAATAGCATGAAACTCAGCTTCGTCAACTCCCCACTCATTTCAATCCAAGACAAAATGGAGTGCTACTGTGACACCCTTTCTGTTTGAACGTTGGAATTAACTCCTACTTTTGGAATAATTCTACGACTACCTATTATATTAGGAAGGATGTTATATGAGTTATTTTGAGTGCAAAATGTTTGTATGTTAAGTTTTAAGCTCAAGGAAGTTGCAAAATAAAAGTCGGCAAAAGTTATTGCAAATGTCGTTAAGGAATTCTCTGTAGTTTAGGGTCAGATGTCTAAGATATTTTCTCCTACTATATAAAAAAGTAGAATACCCATGACCTTTGAAATAAAAGGTCTACGAGTCTAGTTTCAAATGCACTAAGCCATTCATCCATATTACTTCAGAATTGAGAGATATGCAGGTTTTTGTGAGACCTCACAAGCAGACACCTCGAAGTGGGTCCCCCAGCCCCTAAGTCGGTTATTCTTTAAATACACCCAGCTCCTTCATTTTTTTCATTAGAACTGATCAAAAAACCCAGAGAAATCTGAACTCAAGCTACTAAATCCTTCATGGGTTTTGATTCTTTCAACATAGAACTTTAATGGAAGTTGCTCTACGTCGTGAGTTGAACGTTGTGGTATAACTTTCTGGTTGATTCGGGCTCCAGTTGTTGTAGCTGTATAGAGGCAGATTCTTAGTATTATTATTTCAGAAATTTTAGTTGAGGTAATCTTATTTTTACAACCCTCCTTCATAGTCATTTTTACAGATTTTTGAGCCACGTGGTGGTGTTTTCGATATTATGGCTGTGGGCAGTCCCTTTGTCTAATTTTTTTTAACTGTTGTTGTTGTTTATTGATGGTGTTAAGGTGCTGGTGGTTATTGGGGTTGATTTGATTCTTATTAGAGGTGCGTACGATAGTTGTTGGATTGAACAATGGGAAGTATGCCTAGTTATGTTGCCTAGGGAGCTTTTGCTCCTTCGAGACATTGTTGGAATGTCTTCAATGGATTTAGCTCCTGATTATTGTTGCTTTCGGCCTCATTTTATGGTTCGGACTTTTCTATTCATGATTGTGGCATTAGAGTCTTATTAATTACATATGGTCTATTCTTACAACCATGCTGATTTTTGCGTTGTTGCATTACTTTGGTTGGCCAAGCATCATAAAGACAACTTTTGGACATTGGTTGAAAGGTATGTTAAGGCTATTATTTATCTTCTAGCAAGATCTTAATGTCCTAAGCTTTTTATGGCTAGTGTATTATCATTATTTGACTTGTAACCCTGTCTTGTTGAGTTGGCTACGACCATATGATATAATGTCTATCGGTGACACTCTACTCCTTACTTAGTAGCCTAGAATAGCATGATATGATTATGTTTTGATTAATTATGATTACTTGTTATTTTTGTGATTTTTTATCGTCTGGCTACCGCCTATGAGCTTGTTTTGGCCTCAGCAGACACTGACATTGCAGGGTTCTTGAGCATATAGATTGATTCTTATACCAAGCCTACGGGCCGGGTAGACCGAGCCTACAGGCCGGGTAGACTGTGCCTACAGGCTGGGTAGGCTACACCTACGGGGTATCATATATGTATTATACTACATAGCCTCATATTTACATTGATTCATTTCACACCTACTGGGCAACATATATGTATTGTACCAAAGAACCTCATATTTGCGTTGATTCATGGCACATGTACATTCATTTAGTTCAGATTAGATTATCATTGGGATCTAGGTAAGGGGTTAATATGGGCATTTAGCGACAGTTTGCTCTTGTTAGGACCTATACGGATTGTGTGTTGTTTGTACCTGTCGGGCTTATGGGGGCCCGGTCAAGTTATTGCTTGTTACTTGCTTATATTTTCATGTCATAGGGAGCTAAGGTATTGTACTTCGGTTTCAATCTTGCCCTTTTCATTCAGTAATTACACCTCAGTTTCAGCTATCAGTTTACCTTACATGCTCGATACATTATTTTTTACTGACGCCCCATGCCTGGTGGTGCTGCATTCATGCCTGCAGGTCCTAAGCGACGACAAGAGAGACCTGTCGAGTAGCACAATCGCCTATCAAGTAGATTGGTTGACTCATATCTTCTGGGGGTTGCCTGACTTCTAAATGTTTGCTTAGTTTTCTTTTTGAAGATTTTTGGTAGGCTGGGGCCTTGTCCCTTCCAAGTGTTAGATTCGTTGAGGCTTCAAGACTAGTGTGTTGGGTTGTAGTAACTTTATTAGCCATGTTGGTCTTGCTTTCTAGTAAGCTAATGTTTGATAGTTTCTTGGCATATTGATTATATCTGTACGTATTTTCAGTTTCTATATAGAGATCAGGGTGGCTTTGATGGCCCACATAGCGTTTATGCTTTCCTAGATACCATGGTGGCCTCAACGGCCAAAACATGCTTCTATGCTAGCTGGTTATTGCTTTATATAAACTGTTGGGAGTAGTTATTTTCATTGTAGAGCTGTTGATAGGGGCCATGCCGGCCGATGGCTTATTTTTAAACCGAGATATACTTGTTTGTTTTTTAACTTTTTGTGGCTTTGATGCGCCGTTAGCAAGTGGTTCAGCAGGGTCGGCTTAGGCGTAAGTTTTGGTATCAGGTACCAGTTGTGCACCTTGAGTTGGGGTATGACAAACTTGGTATAGGAGTAACGTCGTATCCTAAGGAGTCTTCAAGGCGTGTCAAGCAAAGTCTTGTTTATAAATGTGTTTTGCACTATATTCTATAAGCAAGAAGCTACAGACATCATTTAGGAAAGTTATTCTTCTTTCACTCAAATCGTGTTATAGAACTGAGCCATAAGGGTTGACTTCTTTCTATAACGATTTTTACTAAGCTTGCACTATAGCCTCACTTAATATTGACCTAGACATATCACAGATTTAGGCTATTACAGAGAACATATAGGCTCTAACATCAGTAATATACAATTAAGAGGATGAAGAGAGAGCCAATGAAGAAGAATAGGCCCACAGGGTTTCATACAAATGCGCAGGTTGGTCCCACCATTGGTATTCGAAAAGACCACCGGGATCACGATCACAACAATCCCTTGGTACCAGGTTTGGATATAAGCTCCCGAGCATCATCTGAGCATCATGCTCGCATCAGTATCATCGCCTAGAGCAGTAAAGATCAATAGTGCTACATTGTATATTTTGCGGTGGATCACATATTGGAGATGTTACACAAAAAGGTTATTCTTATGGCTATGAGGGTAATATACAGAGATATTGTCCATTTAGGGACAAGTAGGGTTCAGGTTAGAGGGCCGGATTAGCAGTAGAGTCATCTACTTCAATACATTCTGCAGAGAGAGGGCCATAATTTTTGTCAGGTAGAGGTTGAGGTATAGGGGGGCATCTAATTTTGGCAATGGCTAGAAGTGTACTTATGCATTGACATGTATATTGACCATTTTTTCTCACTCTATATATGTTTTGATAGATCCAGGCTTAACATTATCGTATTTGCTCCATTTATTGCTGGGAAGCTTTTCATAGTATAAGAGTCCTTGAGATGACTTTTTGTTGTATCTACTGTAGTTGGTGACTCTATTATTGCAAAAAGGGTTTATTAGGGGTGTATTGTTGAGATTGTTGGTGATCTGACCTTTGAGACATGATAGAGTTGGAGATTCTAGACTTGGATAGTATTAGGGGCATTGATTTGTTGATATCTTGTTATGCCAATGTCGACTGTCGAGCGAAGATTATTAGATTCCACATAGTTCAAGAGGGGAAGGGTAATAGTGCAACACAAAATGATACATTCATTTCATATACTCTGGCGAGGAAATTGATTGCTAAAGGCTACATTTATCATATTGTTAGGGCTTAGGATATTGACATAGAATCTTCAACCTTATAATCTATCTCGGTGGTTAATGAATTTCCAGATGTCTTTCTACATAAGCCCCATGTATTCCCATAGAACTGGAGATTAATTTATCTATTGATACACTACCAGATGTCCAACCGATATCAATTCCATCATGCACAATGGTACCAGTAGAATTAAAGAAATTGAAGAAGCAGCTAAAAGTTTTATTAGGTAAGGGCTTCATCAAAGCCAAGTGCTTCATCAAAGGGTACACCAGTACTGTTTGTGCGGAAGAAAGATGGTTCATTGAGAATGTATATATGATAACGCTCAAATCACCCTCCAAAACCAATCAAAAGAATGAGAAATCGTAGTTAGTAAAAAACACAACGAAGAGTCTGGGTCGAATCCCACAGGGAATTGTATAACGTAGAGGAATTATCAAGAAATTTGGATTTTAAATTAATTCATTTTTAATAGAAAAACAATTGAGTGGATGGAACCACTAACTTAACATAAAGTTTTGGTTATCAAATATTGCAATTAAACTAGAACTTAAACGAGCTCAAGAATTAATAAGTAATTTAGGGGTGCGGGGATTTGAAGTCAATCTCAAGTATGGGTACTTGTGCTGCTCTATTGTGATGAACATTCATTAATAGGCTAAGTCATCTTCAATGACACTAATCTTCTTTCGATCTCAAAGCATCCTTTCATAAAAATCTCCTTTCGGTCTCATCTATAAGCAAATCCTAAACAACCCAATACCTTACTCTATCCTTTCTTTAAATAATAGGGAAAATAGGTCCGACCCATGACCTCTCTTTCAAGAAAGCTACAGACATCAAACCTACAGTTCTAGTATTTAATTAATTATCCACTCCAATCAATTTCTTTCGAGCATCAATCGGAGATCAGAAATAGGAATTAAGTTTGCAATCTTAACCCTTTAATTAACCCCATGGTAATTAGACAAAATTTATGCATGAAAAGTAGCAAAATAGATCATAGCACAATACCCACTACATTAAATTAACACCCAATCCCATTAGAGCACCTCTAGATCTTAGGGTTTTAACCATCCATCATAAAAAGCAAAGAAATTAGACCTTTCATGGAAGCATCCACTGGTAACATGAAATGAAGTAATTACAAGCAATCCACTTTGGATTCAACTTCAAATTGTAAGATTCAAGCACAAAGTTGTAAAACCCCAAATGCAAGAGAAGTGTTCTTCAAAGGTAAAAAATGTTCTCTCCCTCTCAAAACTCTCTTTTTAAAAACTTCTCAAAGTTATCCCCGAAAAATCTTATAAAATTTACATTCTTTGGGCCAATTATATTTTCCAAAAATCTTACCCAAAACTCCCATGTTTGACAGCTTTGGCGACGTTTGTCGGGCTCGCCTAACCGATTTAATTGATCACCCTTCTCTTCTCAGCTCACCTTGTGATACTCTAGGCTTCAGGTGCTTGAACCTCAATCGGTGACTTTGATTGAGTCAGCCTTTCACGTTCGGTGCATCACCGATTACAACCTTAGTTCGTCGTTTGAGCAATAAATATTTGGCTTGCACACTATAACATTAGGCGATGTTCATTAGGATTGCCGTCCTAACTCGGCACATCGCCCTTTCTATTGGATTTCACCAACCATCTTTGGGGGACACAAGTGCTTTGCACTATCAATTTGAGCGAGGTTATGCTCACTATGCCATCCGCACTTCATGTTAGGTGATCAACAATGTTCACTTTGCACTTCTTTTTGTATTTTTTTACTTTCTTTCAAACATCAGTCCTTGCCTTGTCCAATTGTTTTCACAACTACAAATCATCAACATTCTATTTGAAAAGGACATAATTAGCCATTAAGGACACTAATTATTTAGATAAATAGGCCTTAAATGAGTGCAAATCTACAACTCATCAACACCCCCCAACTTAAACTTACAGTACTCAATGAGAGCTAATATGCAAGTGGCATGGCAAGACTACTCTCAATAGCATGTTACCATAAATCATGACTAAAAAGCTTTGAATGATGACTAGCTAGTCTCAACAAAAACACAAGCTCGCTCTAGCTTCTTGCCTAATGCAAGAACAAGTTTCATCAAATGCATTCAAGTGCCCTCACATCAAGAACGATTCCATTCTCTCACAAAGTGGTTTCAACAAAGGTGTATGGAATCAATGCAACTCTCACTCTCTCAAAAGAGAAATACATGCAAGCTTTGTCCCATAGAATTTCCCATGTTTTCCAATCATCACAAAACCCAGTTCATGTAAGACATAAAGGGTCTTTTAGGCTTGTAATGGGGCTGAGGATTAAGGCATGGTCACTTCGGATTAGTGACTTCACCCTTTCAAAGCATTGTTGCAATAACCATCACCTCTTCTCAAGTTCTTCCTCTTTCTTTATTAATGGAGGACTCAACCCTTGACTTACCATTCACTTTATTTGGAATCCCCTTTTTATTTCATTCATTCCTCATTTTCATTTTCATATTTCTCTCATTCAACACATTTTTTTATATGGGGAGGTTCCTTCTTGTTTGTAACATTTTTAAAGTTGAGCCTCATTTCATCTTCCTTTGCCCTTGACTTGGTTTTCATTTATCCTTTCTTTCCACACCCCCAACTTAGGCTTTTGGCCTAAGTTGACTATTCAAACATCACAATGCTTCAAGAAGGGTTTTTGGTGAAAAGGTAGGGATAATTTGGTTCAAGAGGCTTCTTTTGGTTGGTAACAAATTGGGTTAGGCTCAGATGGTGCCAAAATGGTTTCACGTCCTCACATGGTAGTCACAAATGGTTTGTGAATGATTTGGTTCCCTCATTCAATTTTTTCCATAGATCATGTCTCACACTTATCAAAATTCACACAATCGGACTAACAATGAAAATTCTAGGACTCCACATTCATGCTTTTAGGTAAGAACTCACCACACATGGCAATTCCAACTACACTCATTTAACACGTCCCAAAAAGATCAAAAGCGTACGTGCGATGCTCATTGTGAGGCTCACATCAAAACACAACGAGTCAACAAAAGATTTATAAAGATCATTCAAAGGTGTAACAACATCAATTACATTCTCGCAACACCAACACTACACATCATGCACATCATAAGCACTATTTAAGACATCGATATTGAAAAAAATTGACTCTCAAATTTTTATTATATGAAAACATTAAGCATTTCACGATTTTAAAATTTATGGGGGTTACATTCATCAAGAGAGAATGAAAAAATGATACACGGAGACACAATTTCCCAAAAGAAAAGCACTATAATATAAACAAACATCGACAATATTTGTTCAAAAGACAAAAAAAAACCAAATACAAACAGAAAAGGGAATATTGGCACGAAGGCCCTAACCCAACAAAAAATGAAAAATAGTTTCCTCAATGGGAAAGAAATAAAGTACTAAGAGGCTAACTGATAGATTCCACTTGACAGGCTATGCCTGTGGAGCACTCTCATCTGGAGTCTCGGGAGGAGATGTTTCAAGTAGGGCATCGATACCCGGCAATGTGATCATGGGAGGTGGCAAAGAAAGATTGGTCTGGGCATTAGTGCCCTCAGCAATAGGAAGTGTGGTAGAGTCCAGACTGACTCCACTGGACCTGATCTCTGTAGTCTCTCGAAGAGACCTCTCCAAGGTAGCTTGGAGGATGGCCTCCTCCGTCTCCTGCATTTCTGGCAGGCTCTCAACTATCCCTTGCTCATTATCTCTCAAGCCCTTCTCATCGGTCTCCTCCACTAACTCCTCGTCAGCTCCATCATCCTCAGGCATAGAAAAGGCAGGTGTAGTACTAGGCATCTCAAGTGTAGGGGCAGCAACATCTGGAATGGGAAAATTACCCCAAAGTGTAGAGATGTCCATGGACTGAATCTAGACTGCCTCAGCCCTCAATGTCGCAACCTCCTCTCTCAGTGTGTCCAAACCACTCGAACTACCCTTGGCCTCCTCTAACTCCGCTACACTAGCATTCAAATCATCTAAATACACAGTGTGGCCTTCAATCACTTCCTCACACCTAACCACCCGCTTAAAAAAAGGGGCCAAGGCTTTCTTTATAGCCTGGTCAATAAGATGGGGCAAGTCCTTCTCAACCCAGGCAGCTCTAACATCAGCTGACCGGGCAAGACTACCCATCTGATAAATAAGGGCATGGATCAGTGGAGGAAATACAACAAGAGATGGGGGAGGCCTCACATCATCAGTGGGTGTAGAAGTAGAAGGCATAGAAATAGACATAGAAGAACCAGCAAGGGAAGAAGAAGTAGGGATTCCTGCCTGCTCCATAGAAGGAGAAGGTGTGCTGATCTTTGGAGCCAATGTGGCTGGGTCAACCACTAGAGAAGAGTCCGGTGGTGGCGGCTATCACCGAACCACATCATATATTAAACACTCTGCCTCAATCCTCCAGATATCACTATATGAGGCCGGTGTGACCCTGACATCTATGGCAGCCCAAAAAGGGACTCCTTCCCTCCCGCATAACTGCATGATAAGAACTGGAAATAGGAGTGATGTCTGCTCTTGCCTTGCCCTCATCAGCATCTTTGTAGAAATAATAGCACCGACATGAATATGCTCTTGATCAATTATGGTGCCTACAAAACCGCCTTGTCATGGCGAAGAATGGACTCATTCTGGAATGGCATTAGGTTGCTACTAATAAAGCTAAACCAGAATCTGGCTACCACATTCAAATCCTTCTTCTCGATCTTGGCACCATCTGCCATCGAAGAAGGAGAGGAATTAGAGACCAAGGTGCTAACCAATCCTTAAGTGAATCCAAATCATGACGCATCTGGAGAGAATATAAATCATCAACGAATGCTGGTATGTCCAATGTAGTGTTGATGGCCCCTACGTCGCACCTGACCATCCTTCCCCATGCTTTCACTTCGTCAAGTGGTTTCCACATTGTGCCCTTTCTCTTTTTTTGGGAAGGCTTGAGCATATGCAGCATTGAACTCCCTCAACCAAGAAGGGAAGTAGGGGCTCCTAGCTTTAGTAAATCCTTCAAAATGATGTAACTAAATTGTATCCCAGATGGATTAGTAGTCACTCATAACTCCATCAATGGAGAGTCGTCTCTCATCAAGAATGGTCTGCTCATCTACAGCCTTGAGCCTATTCAAGGGTCTTGGTGCTATAAAAGGGAGAACTCTAGAAGGATGTGATTATGTAGATGAGGGTTGTACCACCTTGGATCTAATATCTATCCTCTTCCTCACTATCCTCAGTTGTACCCTATCTTGAGAAGATGGTTGTGGGGTGGAGGTTTGTCAGTGATTCAGAGCTTCAGATTGTTCATTCATGGAGAGGCTCTAGTGTATCTTAAGAGAAAGAGGGGGAAGCGATTCCCAATCAGACTCAGTATCTTATGAGACCACATTCTTGCCCTTTGTTCTTTCCATTGCCTGTAAAGCACACATTAAAGCAAAAGATTCATGAAGGTTAGCTTAATTTGAAAGCATTTTGAATCATATTTCAAAAGCGGTACTGAGGCTCACATTAAAGGAAGGCAAATCCCCTAATAGGATCGATGAGCTCTGGTAAGCTTGCCAAAATGAAAAGTAGCAAAATATTTAGGGCTTAGGCAAACAAGGTAGAGTCAATGCCAATTTGGTGATTCACTGAGCTGTTTTCAGCGAACTAAGACAAGTACACTAAAACTGAGAGTGCAAAATGGAAAAACACAAGCATCAAGGGCGATGTCCTCTACCATTCGGCAATACGCCCAATGGGTTTGGTGGTACTAAGACAAACTTGTAGAATTGAACAGTACCCAAGGCTATGCATATGCTAAAGAAGGCAAGCTGGGTCTTACTCGATGATTCGCCTAACTTCCTTGGAAGACTAAGAGAAGCTCACCGAACAGGAAGTTTAAGCCTAGTGCAAAATTTTCTCAACCAAACCGAACATGCATAACAAATACTAGATTCCCCCAACATTCACAATCCCCTATATGCTTTTCTACTCATGGGTACTAAAATTTCCCTAAATTATCACTAAGTGTTGCACTAATTGACGATTTTCCCTTAAGAAAGTAGTCACGCTGTCTATCATTGGGCAAAATCATACAATGGGTCAGCACTGAGTTACTCAGACTTCACTCACATTAAATTAAGCACAGACCCCACACATATATTAACTCAATTCAACAATTTTACCAACACAATCATGATTCACAATTTGAACAAGCATTCATAGTCAAAATCACGAGGGTGCTATTCAATTTCAACAATACGAGGCTACCTAACAAAATCAGGCTTTTAATTTCAGATAAAGGGTTCAAGCCCACACCGTCTATGCAATCTAAACTCAGAGTAATTAACAAAAAGTTGAAACACCAACCTTTATGCCGAAAAACAAGCAAGACTATGAGGAATGGTGGTTGGGTTGACTCGAACTCAAAGGAAATGCATGCCTAGCACTTTCAGTACACTCACACGAGGCATACAATCACTTAAAATGTGCAATGGAAGAGAAGGGAAATGAAAAGACTTCAAAAGTTCAAAGGGTTTTGACGTTTGAATTTAAGACAACCCTGGGCTTTTTATACAAGGCCCGCTCGGCAGACTCACTAACGTTGCCGAACGTGTTCGGCGCAGTTCCATTTGGAGCTTAGGCTCACTAAACATGCCTGAAAAATTACCAAACCTGAAGGCAAATTTCGTGGACCCGATGGAGTCCGCTTAGTGCACTTCGATGAATCACCCTTTGGAGCTCTGCTCGCCGATCTTGATAGTACACTTTTTCATTAATTTTAGCTCTAAAGGAGGATAGGGAATTGTTTTCTTAATGCCTTCGGCATATCACCGTTTGGTTCTATCTTCGCCCAATATTCCCTTATCTATCTTTCAACCTCTTCTCCACTTGGATTCATAATGTATGTTATTCGAAAGAAATAAAAACAAAATTAAATACTTGGTTTGCCTCCCAAGAAGTGACTTATTTAACATCGTGGCATGACATAATCCTCAAACTCAACATTCATTCTTGGGGTTTGGGATGGTGTCACTAGGCAAAGTTTCTTTTTGACTTGGATTGAGATGAGTTGCAATTTAACCAAATTAAGTCTCCAGCTACTTAATTGAAACTGAGTGAGAAATCACCATTAGTGATAAAGTAGGGATATCATTTTTAAAGTCATTCAATACCTTATTGGACCCTTCAACCTTGTTATAGATCCTTACAAGCATTTCCTCAGACCTTCTTCCTTCTGGCCCACTTGGTTCTTTTGGGCGTAGACGATCATGGGGAGGCACATACCTATCTTTTTCCATCTCCCTATCTCTCCCCCTCACCAATCTTTCCTACCACTATCTCTATCCTTGTTCCAACCTTGTTTCCCACTTTGTCATTGATAATTGGTGTGAGAAACCCCCACTTGATTTTTTGAGTTTTGAACTTCTTCATTGTATATTGCCTCAAACTTCGCATCATCCGAGCACTACCCTATATTGGCTCCAACTGCATTTACAAACTTGCTTCCACCTCCCATGACATGTTTGGATAACAAATCAATTTGGGTCATCATTCTAGCCATGTTTTCATCTCTTTCATGGTCCTTTTCAATTTGTTCTTTGGTTAGACCCACTTGTAGAGTAGGCACTTGGTCCTCTCTAGTGTGCCATACTCGGTTAACCTTAGTCATATCATTAAGAAACAACGCAGCTACCTCATATTGTTGTCTCATTAAACCACCATAGACTAATTGATCAACTACAACTTTGTTGACTGAATCAAGGCTGAAGTAGAAGTATTTCAGCAGGAAATTGTCCGGAACGCCATGCGTTTGACACTGTAAATGTAACATCTTGAACCTCAGCCATGTCTCATGCAATGGTACACATTCGATACGCTTAAAATTTTGGATTTGTATCAAAAGTTTAACCATCTTCGAGGGTGGAAAGAATCTCTCCAAAAAGACATCAGTTAGCTCATCCCACGAAGTGATTGAATCACCTGGCAACTCTTCCAACCATCTTGTAGCCTCTCCTATTAAAGAAAATGGGAATAACCTCAACCTTACGGTTTCTTGAGAGATATTCTTGAACACAAATGGTCCACATACCTCTATAAAATTCCTAAGGTATTCATAGGGATCTTCATGAGCTAGTTCCCCAAACATTCCTTTCATTTGGAGTAATTGGATCATAGTTTTGGTGATGTGAAACACAGCCCTACCAGTTGTAGGAGGTATTCAGATTGCTCCTGTGGTTTGAATGACATTAAAATTCTTATCATTTAGATCACTCAGGTTGTTGTTTTTACCATAGCGACTATCATTGTCACTTCCGTGGTAACAAATTTTTTCAGCCTACAAATTAGCCAATAACAACACCAAATAATAAATCTATTAGAACTAAACAAATCTAAAATGTAATATCTTAGTTAGAATTCTCAATTACCATTCCCTGGTAACAGCGCCATTTTTGATAATGCTCAAATCACGATCCAAAATCATTTAAAAGAGTGAGCGATCGTAGTTAGTAAAAAACCCTACGAAGAGTTAGGGTTGCATCCCAGAGGGAATGGTATAACGTAGAGAATTCCTTATCAAGAAATTTAAATTTTAAATTAATTTATTTGTAATAGCAAAACAATTAAGTGGATGGAACCACCAACTTAACATAAAGTTTTGGTTATCAAATATTGCAATTCAACTTAAACGAGCTAAAGAGTTAATAAGTAATCTACGGGTGCGGTGATTGGAAGTAAATATCTTGTAGGGGTAATTGTGCTGCTGTATTGTGATGAACATTCATGAATAGGCTAAGTCATCTTCAATAATGCTAATCTTCCTTTGATCTCAAAGCATCGTTGCATAGAGTATCCTTTTTGTCTCATCTATAAGCAAATCCTAAATAACCCAATACCCTACTCTATCCTTTCTTTCAAGAATAGGGCAAATAGGTCCGACCCATAACCTCTCTTTCAAGCAAGCTACAGACATCAAACCTAAAGTTCTAGTATTGAACTAATTATGAACTCCAATCAATCTTTTTTGAGCATCCATTGGAAATCGAAAGTAGAAGTTAAGTTTTCAACCTTAACCCTTTAGTTAATCCCATGGTAATTAGACTAAATTCATGCATGAACAGTAGCAAAAAAGAGCATAGCACAATACCCACTACACTAAATTAACATCCAAGCCCAGTAGAGCACCCCAAGATCTTGGGGTTTTAGCCACCCATCACAAAAAGTAAAACAATTATACCTTTCATGGAAGCAGCCATGGGTAACATGAAATTAAGCAATTACAAGCAAACCCACTTTGGATTCAACTTAAATTTGTAAGATTCAAGCACAAATTTATAAAAGCCCAAAAGCTAAAAAAGGGTTATTCAAAGGTAAAAAGTATTCTCTCCCTCTCAAAACTCTCTCTCTAAAAACTTCTCAAAAGTTATCCTAGAAAAATCTCATAAAATTTATATTCTTTGAGCTATTTATATTTTCCCAAAATCTTGCCAAAAACACCCATGTCTCACAACTTCGGCGATGTTTGTTGGGCACGCCTAACCTATTAAGTGGATCGCCCTTCTCTTCTTTGCTCTCTTTATGATGCACTAGGATTTAGGTGTTTGAACCTCAGTCGTTGACTTTGTTTGAGTCTGCCTTTAACGTTCGGTGCATCACTGATTACAACTTTAGTTTGCCGTTTGAGCATTAAATCTTTGACTTGCACACTATCCCTTTAGGCGATGTGCATCAGGACTCCCGTCCTGACTTGGTCCATCGCCCTTTCTACTAGAGTTCTCCGACCATCTTTGGTGGACACAAGTGCTTTGCACTATCAATTTGGGCGAGGTCATGCTTAGTAGGCGATTCCGCCCTTCATGTTAGGTTATCAACAATGTTCACTTTGCACTTCTTTTTGTATTTTTGGCCCTTCTTTCAAACATCAGTCCTTGCCTTGTCCAATTGCTTTCACAACTGCAAATCATCAATATTTTACTACAAAAGGATAAAATTAGGCATTGAGGACATTAATTATTTAGCTGAATAGGCCTTAAATGAGTGCAAATCTACCACTCATCAATATAGACTACAGGCAACTGAATAACATGACTGCAAAGAAAAATATCCATTGCCAAGGATTGATGACTCTTTTGACTAGTTACAGGGTTCTTGATGTCACTCAAAGCTTGATTTAAGTTTAGGTTACCATCAGGTGTGAGTTCGGGAGAGTGATATTCCGAAGATAGCCATCAGAACAAGATATGGTAATTTTTAGTTTCTTGTGATATCTTTCGAATTGACGAATGTCCTAATAACATTTATTGACTTGATGAACAGCATATTCAAGCCTTTCATAGACATGTTTGTGACTGTTTTCATTGATGAGATTCAAGTATATTCACGATCAAAGCGGGAGCATAGGGACAATCTCCAATTAGTATTTCAGGTATTCCGAGGTTAAAGATTGTATGCAAAGCTCTCATCGTGTTAGTTCTTATTGCATTCTAGGACCTTCTTGGGGCATATTGTATCAAATGTTTGTATACATGTTAATATGCAGAAGATTGAGGTCGTGAACACTTGGCTTAAGCCCATGACTCCATCAAAAGTTCGTAGCTTTTTGGGGTTAGCAGGCTCAATAGCAGTAGTCTTTAGTCATTAGTATAGCAGAAGACAGAATCCTTGCAAACAGACATCAATTTTGTGTTCTAGATGTTTCAGGTCTTCAACAATAGATTATAATAGAAAGATACTATTCTAGATATTTTATTCACCCAGCTTCTATGAAGATGTATCATGATACTAAAGATACTTACTAGTGGCATTGTTGAGTTTGTGACACAGTGTCCTAATTGTCAGCACGTAATGGTTGAGCACCAGACACCAAGTGGGCTGACTGAAGAGATACTCATTCCATTGTAGAAGTAGAAGGCAATAAATATGGAGTTTGTATTAGCTTTGCATCGCTTACAACAGAAGTTTGATTCTATTTGGGTAATTATCGATAGACTGACAAAATCAGTCTATTTCTTGCCGGTCAGGACAGTATATTCAGCTCAAGATTTTGCAGTTCTATACATTAGAGAGATTATTAGATTGCATGGTGTCAATGTATCAATTATTTTAGATAGGGGACCACCATTTACATCACATTTCTTGAAATCATTATAGAAGGGTCGGGGGATGCTAGTAAACCTTAGTATAGAATTTCATTCACATACTGATGCCCAAGCTGAACGTACATTCTAGACGCTCGAGGATATATTACGAGTGTGTGTTCTAGATTAAAAAAAAATTTGGAATGATAATTTTCAACTCATCAACTTTTCTTATAATAATAGCTATCATTCCAGCATCGGTATGGTGTTGTACGAGGCTTTATATGGAAGAAATTGTAGATCCCCAGTTAGTTGATTTGAGGTTGGAGAATCGGGATTGCCTGGACAAGACTTAGTGCTGTAGGCCGTGGAACAAGTTTGGTTAATATTAGAGCGGTTGTTGATAGGCGAGACTTAGAGTCTTCTGTTGATGATTATGTTTTTCTAAAAGTTTCTCCTATGAAGGACATTATGAGATTTGGGAAAAAGAGCAGGTTGAGACCTAGGTACAATGAGGCTTATTGCGTTTTGCAATAGATAGGCCAGTTTTCCTATGAGCTAGAGTTACCTCAAGAGTTAGAGGCAGTACACCTAGTTTTAAAGTTTCTATTTTACAAAAGTGTATAAGAGATCAAATACGTATAGCGCTGACTATAAAATGTTCAGATTCTAGAGTAGCTATCTTGTCAAGAAGTCCCTATTTCCATAGTAGATGGCTAATTACAAAGATTGTGAAATAAGGATATAGCTTCAGTAAAAGTATTGTACCGAATCTGTAATATTGAGAAGCTGACATGGGAAGCTAGGGAGGACATGAAGTCCCAATATCCCGCATTATTCATTCCGTCAAATGAATAGACTAGCATATGAGTATATGAGGTATGTTACTTATGCGCTATAGGAGTTCATGTATTGGTTCCTATGATGCCACAAATATAATCATCATCCGAGGATGAATGTCCCTAAGGGGGGAAGGATGTGACACCCCACCCGCTTGAACGTTGGAATTAACTCGTACTTTTGGAATAAGTTTAAGACTACCTACCATATTAGGAAGGATGTTATATGAGTTATTTTGATTGCAAAATATTTGTATGTTAAGTTCTAAGTTCAAGGAAGTTACAAAATTAAATTCGGCAAAAGTTATTGTAAATAGCTTAAGGAATTCTCTATAATTTAGGGTCAAATGTCTAAGCAGTTTTATCCTAATATATAAAGAGTTAGAATACCCATGAACTTTGAAATAGAAGGTCTATGAGTGTAGTTTCCAACGCACTAAAACATTCATCGATACGACTTCAGAATTGAGAGATACGTAGGTTTTTGTCAGATTGCGCAAGTAGACACCTCGAAGTGGGTCCCTCAGCCCCTAAGTCAGTTATTCTTTAAATACACCTTTCACCTTCATTTATTTTCATTAGAACTGATCAAAAAACCCAGAAAAATAAGAACTCAAGCTACTAAATCCTCCATGGGTGTTGATTTTTTCAACTCGGATGCTTAATGGAAGTTGATCTACGTCCTTTCCTGATCTTAATCACACAGCTGTGCAAGGCTGCGAGAGTTCCTTTCTGGGAGGCGACTGATGTGCGGATCACCCCTACCTCTTCCAATGATATTTGAAGGATTGAGGCTGACTACTTACGGGATGATGCAGCTCGAAGGAAGCCGCCACCACTAGACACGACGTCCGTGGTTGATACTACCTCTCTTGAGGCTGAGGCCACTCCATCCGCTCCTCCTGTGAAGCCTTCAGGTTTATCTCAGCTTTCTTTTGGGCCATCTACTTCTTTTGTTGTTGTACCTACCCCTACTCCTGTATTCTGACCCCTCTTGACCAAGGCCATGATCTACCAAATGGGCAATCTTGCCCGATATGCGGATGTGAAGGCATCTAGGGTTGAGAATGAGACACCCGTGTTGATTGATAGAGGGATTGAGGCAACTTTAGCCCCTTTTAGAGATAGTTGGGTTGGTGCGAGTCCATTATTCAGGAACATGGTGTGCAATTAGATAACTTCACGGCCATGATGAAGTCCCAAGAAAAGATAGAAGGTAGTTGAGATACCTTTACTGAGATGAGGGCTTCCATAGGTCTTTGAGGGTTGATGTAGACAAGCTGAGGTGTGCCGACATATCTTTGCTATGGGGCGAGGTTCCTTTGCTCGATGCACCTGTATGTGTGCCTACTTCTATGCTTAGTGTTTAGGTTCCTTTGAGTGTGGCTGAGCAACTGAGTGTGGATGGGATGACTATTTGTGATGTTGTTGATGTTGATGATAAGAAGGAGAGGGCCGAGGAGACTGATGAGGAGGAGCTTAGGGGAGAGGAGGATGAGTAGTGGATTGCATTAACACTGATGGAGCTGCACGATATTATGGAGCTGATGGTCAATGATACAGTGGAGAGATTCCTTGAAGAGACCTCCGCAGTTGGCACCACTAGAGTCCTTTCAGACTCCACCATTCCACCATTGATGTGTCGGGCATTGATTCCCCAATTAAGCCTACTTTGCTGCTTCCAGTAACCACTTTGCAGGGTATTGATGCCCATGCTGATGACACCCCTCCTGAAACTCCTGATGCAAGCACTCCACAGGCATAACCTGTTAGGAGAACTTTTTAATTTTATTTCGTGTTGAGGACACTGCTATTTTAGTTTTTTGAGGTAAGGGTACTTGTGCCAATATAATCCTTTTGATTGTATTTTTTCACTTTCAATTTTACTTTTGGATAATAGTAGTATTTTGTTATTTTTTTTTGTTATTATAGTGGTTTTGATGGTTAAGGTCATTTTGTCTCTCAATTTTCACTTTCCCCATGAGTTTTGGAAGTCTTTGAAATGCTTGAGCTTTCACTGATAATGTTTGAGGATCGGTTTTGTTCAATATCAATGTCTTGGATAGTACTCATGATGAGCAGTTTGTGTAGTTTTGAAATTGCAAGAAGAAATTTCTGTGGTTGCACTTTTCAGTGATCTTTCTGAATCATAAGGTGACTAGCTACGTTTCGATGTGAGCATGACAATGAACATCGCACGAAAGCTTTTGATATTTTTGGGCTATGTAAATATTTGTGTTTGAAGTGCCTTGTGTGGTGAGGTTTTGTTTGAAATCATACTTGTGAATCCTAGAATTTGCCTTGTTAGTTCAATTGTCTAACTTTGGTAAATGCAAGAAGTGATCATGGGAACATATTTTGAGAGGAAACCCAAATGCCTATGACTTTTGTGACTACCTTGTGAGAGTGTGCGATCTTCTTTCAACCATTTGAGCCTAAACCATTTGTTTACAACCCTATAAAACCTCCGTAAATCCTTTTCAAAGCATTGGTTGGTTTGAATAGCCAACTTAGGCCAAAAGCCTTAGTAGGGGGTGTGGAAAGGAAGGAGGAAAGAAATCCAAGTTGAAGGAACAGAAAGGAAAAGAAAGACTCAACTCTGAAATATGTTGCAAAAAGAAGGAGCCCCTCCTTATAAAAAGTGTGATAAGGAAAGATTTGAAAATTGAAATGAAAGAGGTGTGAGGAAATAAAAAGGGTGTCCTAGAAAATGATTAACATGTTGAAGTTTGAGTTTCCAAGTGAAAAGAATGAAGGGAACTTGAGAAGAGGTGAAGCAGATTTAAAATATACTTTGAAAAGGTGAAGTCACTAAGCCAAATTGACAATTTCTTAACCCTCAGCCCTATTAAGAACCTAAAAGACCCTTGAGATCTTACATGAACTAGGTTGTGTGATGATTAGAAAATATGGGCAAACCTATGGGATGAATCTTGCATGTATTTCTCTTTCAGAGAGTAAGAGTTGTATTAATTCCTAATTTCTTCATTGATTTGCTTTGTGAGAGCATGAAATTGTTCTTGATGTGAAGGAACTTGAATGCATTTGTTGAAACATGGTATTGCATAAGTGAAGAAGCAATAGTGAGCTTAAGCTTAAATTGATATCGGCCAGTCATCCTTTGAAGCCTTTTGATTAAGATTGAGTGTTGCATTTGCTTGAAAATAATCTTGTAGTGGCACTTGCATATCGACTCTCATTGAGAACTGTTGTAGACATCCTTGTTGCACTAATTGTGTTCTTGATTTACTCGGGGACAAGCAAAAGTTTATGTTAGGGGTGTTAATGAGTTGAAGATTTGCACTCATTTGAGGCCTGCTTAGTTCAATAATTAGTGTTCTTAATGCCTAATTATATCATTTTCAAATGATATTTTGATGATTTGTAGATATGAAGGCTAAGGGATAAGGAAAGGATGAATACTTGAAAGAAAGGCCAAAAACATGAAAATAAGTGCAAAATCAACATTGTTGATTTCCAAACAAAAAGGGAAGATTGCACAATTGGCACGACCTCGCCTAAAGTGACAGTACTCAAAGTTGAAAATGTCAACGCAAGATTGGTGAAATCAATCATGAATCGGTGACTCATCGAGTGAAATAGGCAAACTAAATGATCATCACTGAAGGTGACTGGGCTTGGATAAGATATAAAGGCTTAAAAGGTGAACAAAAGTGGTACTCGGGGATTCGCTAAATGTGAAGGACTGACACAAATGAGCTCACTGACAAAGATTCAAACACCTGAAGCCTAAAGCAAGTGAAGGGTGAGTTAAGGAGCAGACAACAATCTGTCGAATTTGCTTGGCGAGCCCGACTAACATCACCGAAGTGGTCACGCAGTGAATATAGGGCTAAATTTTAGGAAACTATAAATAACCCAAATGAGAGAGAAAATATAGCTTTTGTTTGGGTAAAACTTTTTGAAAGACTTTTGAGAAGAAAAATACTTTTGAGAGAGTTCCTAATTTTGTATGAGTTTTAAAACTCTTAGTTTTGGGGTTTTAACCTTTTAACTCTTGAATTTGAAAATTTGAGGTTGAAATCGAATTAGGTGTTGATTATAATTTCTTAATTTCATCACATCCATGGTTGTTCTCATAATAGGTATATTGTTTTTACTTTTTGTTATGGGTGGTTAAAACCCCAACTTTAGGGGTGCAGTTATGGGATTGGGTGTTGATTTAATGTAGTGGCTATTGAGTTGTTCTATGTTTTATATGTGTATTTATTCATTTATTTTGGCTAATTAGAATGGTATTAACTCATGGGTAAAGGTCACAAACTTAATCCTATTTTTGATACTCGATTGATGCTCGAAAGAGATTGATTGGAGTGGGTAATTAGTCTACTGCTTGCAATTTAGGTTTGATGTCTATGATTTCTTTGGAAGAGAAATTATGGGTCAGATATATTTGCCCAAATCTACTTGAAAAAGAGATTTTGTAAGGTAGTGGATTGTTTTGTAATTCACATAGATGAGACCGAAAGGAGATTCTACGAAATGATATTATGAGATCAAAAGAAGATTAATGTCATTGAAGATTACCCAACCTATCTATGTTTGATAAGCACTATTGAGTACAAAAATTGCCCATATGTGACATTAATTCCAATCCCCAAACACCTAGATTGATTTTTAAATAGTTTGAATTCATGATATTTTAATTTAATCTTTACTTGTGATAACAAAATTACTTTACTTAAATTTGGTGGAATCATCCACTACTCTCTTAATTGCTATAAATGAATGAGTTTACAATCTAAAGTTCCTAATTGATTTCTTTGACTTACACTATTCTCTGTGGGATTTGACCCCGACTCATAGTTTGGTGTTTTTATTAACAACTAATGCTTATTCTCTTAATTGTTTTGGAGGATAGTTTGAGCTTTATCAAGCACATGGATAAAGAAATACATATACATCAAATCGAAAGACTCGTACCATACCACTGACCACATGTAGAGAACTCTTCTTATCCTAAAAAGTCTGAAGAGCATAACACATGTTTTGGCACTGACAATCAAACCAAATGAAGCACCTTGCTAAGTCGGGTGACTTAAAGAGGTAGACTGAGCCTGCTAATAAATCTATATACCTCTACTAGAAGTCATTGGATAATCCCTCATTTTGTATACAATCTTACCACATGCATAACAACCCTCAGTACTGGCTAAACACTTCCTTATATGACTCTTACCACACTTTTGGTAAATTGGGAATGTTTGTCCACTAGAGAGACTTCTTTGAGGCTTAGGGTTAGACACCCTATCTTTATTGAACTTAGGTACTAGAGCACTAGAAGAAGATGGATCCAGGCCTGAATACCTTTGTTGAAACTGAGAACAATCACCACAACCGATTCTTTGGTGTGAGTTGTCAACACTATTAGTCCGAGTTCTCTTAGTCTCCCTGGCACTCTCTTTAATCTTATCCTTCTCAACTTGTTGAAATGATCATCAACCTCAAGATGTCCATCTCCTTAATCAACATAACGGTTCTACACATTTTGACCACCACTTACGAAGCATCAAAAATGAACTTGCTCATACGAGCTCTAGAATCGGTTACCATTGCTGGACCATACTTTGACAGTTGAGTGAACTTGAAAGTGTATTCGTTCACATTCATATTCCCTTGCTTCAAGTTGATGAATTCTTTCACTTTAGCCTCCCTCATCTAAACGGGAAATAATAGATCAAGAAATGCTCCTTTGAACATATCCCAATCAAAGGACCCGCATAAATTATCTTCTATTCTTACCATTGGGCAAACCGCATTAGACCAGCCCCTTTTTATTTGTAAGCGGCCAAGTCCACCTTTTTAACTAGAGTTGCACTCATAATGTCAACATTCTTTCAAATTTCTTCAATGAACTCTAGTTGATTCTCATCAATTCTTAGACCATAGAATTCTGGAGGATTCATCCATGTGAAGTCTTGAACCCTTGTCGCTATCATACCCAAATTTGGGTTCAAAAGAGGTACCATGTTTGAATTATATTGAGTCATCATATCTTTGGCCAACACTTGAAAATCAGCCCTAAACTCAGCATGAGCGAGTTTTTCCGCTAAGGGATCCATCGGAGCTTGTAGAGCTATAGGTTCCACATTCACATTCACATTCCTTATAAATGGAGCTCTTCTTGGAGGCATCATTTTGAAAATGCATCGAACATGTAATGACCCTTCATGTCATTTTCTTTGTTTTCCAACTTTTTCAGCGTTTAGAGCTTTTCTGTAGCAATCACAAGTTATTTATGACTTGATGGAACTGACAGTTCGGTCACCGGGTTATTCGTTTGGATTTTATAAAGGTTTTCATATTTTGAAGATTTTGAAACTTGAAAGGTTAATTTCAGTCCAAAGTTCAAAAAGACGGCCTCAGAATGCAATTTTGACTATTTCATCAGCTCAAAAAGGGCCATTTTAGGCTAGGGGCATGGTTGGTTCGGGCCCTAAGACTTCTGGTGTAAGTTTGTGTCGTTAAGCATGTTAAATTTGAAGCTTAAGCAAAGTGTTGACTTTGGTCAACATTTTTGGTAAATATGCTAAGATGAGAATTTTGTCAGTGCAGTTAGCTTCAGAATATTTAGTTTTGTCTAGAATGACCATTCATACGGTTCCCTAGGCTTTTGATCTGACTTTGATCCATCTTGTGATTTTTATCTTAAAATGGAACTTGGGTGTGGGATCCATTTTTTATCAAAACAACCTCGGATAGAACTTTTGATGGTTCTATTGAATTTCAAATGCCGAATTTGATGGGGTAGCACATTTCGCTTGCACGCATGGGGTTTCGAATGAATCACGGGCAGCATGTCGGAGAATTTGCTGTTGGAGAAAACAAGGTAAAGTGCTGATAGCTGGTGCATGCTGTTTAGAAACTAGATATTAGACTTTTAGCTACTAGATTTTACTTTTAGCCACCCATTTCGGGTATTTATACCAAGAAATTTCAGTTTTCAGCCCTTATTTTCAAAAGGTAATTTCTCCCTTATCCGAGCTTAATTTGAGTGGTTTGACGTCATGTGTGATCGTTGGGAGTGTGGCTACTTGGGTTTGTTATTAGTAGTTGTTGGGGATCCTTCGTTTGAGGTGAATTAGAGCTCGAAGTTGCTGCCTTCGCTTGGTTTTCTTTTTAATTTTGCATGTTATTGTTATGGCTATTTTCATTCCTCGAATTGTGTTCAATTTTGGAACACAACTTTGAGGCTTATTTTAGGACCTTTTGAAGGAGTTAACTTTGAGATTACCGGTGTGTGTCCTATATTTCCCGTTTTGACTCAATTTTGGGTCCGTTTTAAATTATTGCGATTTTAATGTCCAAACATCCATAATGACATTGTGATTGATAATTCGATAGCTTGGTGGTGTTCAGAGGTATTTCAGATGTTGATAGCTCATTTGTGGTTGATTTAGAGCGCTCGTGTTTGGCTTTGAGGTAGGCTTCAGTCTACTTTCTTGATTGAACTTCTTAGATTATGTATAGTATGGATTTCATGTAATTTTTTATTGTATTTGCTGGGTATTTAGCATTCCACTTGTTATCCCATCCTTTCTTGATTCCGTAGGAGCCTTGGACTTATTGTGGGTATTGGGATCCTTAGTTTAGAGTGTGACTTCGCTTGTGGTTTAGATGATGTTTCTTATCCTTGTGAAGATCGATTCGTGGTTGCCTTAGACTAGGCTGGACATTAGATGCTTTAGGCTGTGTTTAATCGCATCGTAGTTATAGTTTTCTCCCTTTAGAGGTGCTTGTTTCGGGTCTTCTCCTTGGGATGATGCTTTTCACCTTGTTAGGTCTTCATAGCCGTGGGTTGGTCCTAGTTGCGCTCAGTCTGGGAATGGAGAGGTGTGATTGGGGTAGGGAATCATCTCTTGAGTTTGCTCCCCCTTTATAAATTTGAAATCTCTTCTTGATCCCTTTGGTTGTTGATTAGCGATGGGCATGTTTTATCCTAACTGAGTTTATGGTTATGTTGTTGGGCCGAAGGCCGTGTGCGAGGACTAGTTGGATCCTACGTTAGTACTCTGTGCTTTGATAGGGTGGTTTCATTGGTTGTATCATTCATTGATTTTGAGTGCCTTGTTTGAATGCTAGTGATTGCATGCATTACATTTTTTTCTCATTTTTACGGATTTTTTGGTACGATCCAAGCTAATGCATTGACATATTTATCAGTCTTGATGAGATATTGTTTTACTCAGTTATAAGCTAGTTTTAATGGGAGTCATACCACCTGGATCACTTGACTTACTGAATTTTGAGATTACGAGGCGTCAGGATGTGCTCTTTTCCTACTTGAGATATTAGATCCATCTAGGATATTCTCAGTTTTCGCTTGAATACCTAGTGTGTCGATGCCCTTTCTTTTATGCTTTTCATTTTACTTATGCCCCGAGTCACTCTATCTAGCTGGGTAGCTTATGCCTTAGGGAGTGGACTGGCTGGCTGGGCTGTCTTGATACTTGAGATCCTCTACGGAGTCGACATGTCCATGGGTCACTCTTGCTAGTAGGGCGGCTTACACCCTTGGAAGTGGACTAACTGGCTGGGCGGCCTCGATTGATTTGTCCCTCTTGCAAGTTGGGTTGGGAGTTGACTAGAATCCTATGGTTATTGTTTTGGATGGTCATTGATGGTTTTTTTACTCACCCTTCATTCATATGCAAAGTCTATCACCTTAATACTTGCTTGTTGTTTGTACCCTTCGGTTTATGGGGGCCAATTGGGTTGTGTTTGTTGTTTGTACCCTTCGGGCTTATGGGTTCTGATTAGGTTATTATTGGACTATATTCTATTCTCTACTATTGTTTTATTGTTACCTAGTAGGTTTTGACTTTAGATTTGTAGTTGTGGTTCCTCCTGACACTTGGTAGTTGACTTTGTATCTTAGTTGTTTGTGATTAGGATGTTTTCTCGCGATCTAGATATGCCTTTGACTCGACTTCTTAACCCTTATTTCTTGTTTCGATTCTTTATTCCCTGTCTACATTAGTATCTCCTATTTAAATGCTGGTGTTATGCTTTCCTTATTAGTTGTTTTTTATGCTTGTAGAATGGGCTGGGCATAACCGTACATTTTTTTCTCTCAGATTAGGAGTTAAGTTAGAGGTTGATCAAAGGGTCGTCTTTGCCACTCTGATTAGTATCAGATAATCTAATATTGGCAGGGTCTACCTTTTCCCTAGTAGGCCTCCGTAGAGCATGCATTTCTTGAGACTTACAATGCTAGTGGTAAGAGGCTTTGCCATCGGCACAACAGTGACAAATTCCACTTTGAGGTTTGTATCAATTCAGCGGAGGCCATCTTTCTTTTTGACCTATTAGACCTATAGAGGTAGCATCTCATGCTTAAGGGGGTTCAGAGGTAGGTTGTGGGGGTGGCGGCAGGCAAAGTTTAGGCTAGACTTCTCCTGTTGGTCATTCTAGACCTTCGGGTGTTGGGTCTCATGTTACTCTAGTTGGGCTTTTGCATGCAGTTGCTCTCGGTAATGGTTTCTATGAGTGTGGCGAGATAGGACACTATGTTAGAGATTGTCACAAGGCCTCAGTGTAGTTGCTATGGGTGGTTCTAAGTTTGTTAGAGGCAAAAAGAATAGATCACCACATTTTTTGCACCGAGCTTTGTGCTATAAAGGTTTTTATTATTGTGGGAAGTTGGGCCACTGGTCTAGAGAGTCCTCTAGGTGGGAGTTGCTTTTCAAAGTATTGCATACATCTGACAGTTCCCAGGCTGGGGTGGTCGGACTTAGTTGTTCCTGTGGGGAGCATGTTCATCACCCTACAACATGTCCCCAACATGGGACCATGATGAGATGTATTCATCTAGATCAGTCTTAAGGGTTATCAACTCTTTTTTTTAGAGGTGGTGCCTTTTGTGTTGCAATTACTACATCAGGTGTTCAAGTTGAGGTCGGACATGGTCCGTTCTATGCTTCTACAGGCTAATAAGAGGTCGAGGCTTCAAGTATCCCTTCTTTGGATGTGATTTTGTGGTTTATCCCATTGGTTCTTATTTTGTGTGATTTGGGGTTTTCATGCCCATTCAAATTTATTTGACTTATTATCTATCACTGGCTTATTGTGGCACTTTGATTTGAGGATTGTGTATGTGGTTTTTCTTCTGTATTTTATTTCTTTTAGAAGTGGATCTACTAAGTTGTGTTGCTTCAATTTGGGAGTTGTAGTTGAGTAACTCCCCGTCCCTTTGCCTTGATAGTCATTTTGTGGTTGTGACTTTGGGATTACCGATTTCCTTATTTTCCACCCTTGTTGTGTGCTTTTGCTTGAGGCCTATCCTTGTTTGAAGGGTGGCTACACAAGATTTGCTCAATTTGAGTTTTGTTTGTTGTATGGCCTAGATGGCTTAGTTATGAGCTGTCCCTTTTGAGTAGTAGTTTGGAGATTGCTAGTTCTTGGAGTTTAGTGTTGGGTAGTTAGCCTTATTTAGTTGTGGTAGTCCTTTTTTGTCGCTTTCTCCCTTTTCCTTAGTCTTTTCAAGAATGCGGAGTTGTGTTTTCGCTCGTTCAGTCTTTTGGATTCTCCTCTTCTTATGATCTTGGAGGTTGGTTATGGCTAGTTGGATGTTAAAAGTGTGATCCGTTGTTGTGCCTGGGCTAGATTATGTTTTGGTTCTTTGTTGTTGTGTTAATATCCCTCGAGGCCGGTGTATGATTTAGAGTTAGAAAGGTGGTCTTCAGTGGTCATTTCAAGCTTTAGCCCTGTTGGGAAACATAAATTTTTTAAGAAGATTCATCTTCAGGATGGGGTCATGGTAATTCATGGGATTTATGAGTTGGCTTTATTTTAGGATGTGTGGTTTGCTTTTTTCATGCTTGTTATCTTACATGGTTCATGATAGGGTTGGTACCCTTAGGCCACTACCAGTCAGTTGACTATGTTGATAAGCCCCCTGCTGACTTGGTTTCCCTTTGCATAGGGTGTGTGGCTCAGATTTGTGGTGGCAGAGCAGTTTGTGGGCTTGTGGTGTCGGTGTTTCAGAAGTTCCTTTGGTGGAGTTGGTCGCTGGAGTAGGGCTCACTTGTACCTTGTCATTCGTACGATGGTCTTCCTTTGGATTAGTGTGGTTAGATTTAGAAGGCTTTAGTTCAGATGGGATTGTTGGTTTTGAGGGTTAGATATGAACTTTAGGGTTTTTACCCTAGGGTGAGTTCCTTGTCTGGGTAGTTATCGTTCTTCGATGATCACGTGAAGCCTGTTGTTCTTCCGAGGTTGATGTTGTGTGGGCTTGTAGGAAGGTTTCAATTGGTGCGAGAGATGTTCATGATAGCTAAGCACCGGTAGAATGCTCTTAGTAGTTATAAAATTGTAGATGTGGAGCATAAGGTGAGTTTTCAATTTTGAGAGTTGGGTTGCCTCTTCTATGGTCCTACGTTTGCTCAATTCTGTTGTTTTTGTGTGGTGTTTCTCTTTTCAGATGAATCTGGTGCTTTCAGGCAAGTTTGATTCAGTTGGGTAAGAGTTGAAGACCAACATGGATTTGGAGAAATTTTTTAAGTTTTGAAGTGAATTTGAGGACTTTCCTCTTAGCATGAATTTTGTGATGTCGTTGTTCGATCCGAGAGGTTGTCTGAGGGCCTGGCAGAGCGTGCAGACTCATTATCCTCTTCTTTTTGTGCTTTTAGGCTATGTCATCTTTCTACTTTCGTAGACGAAAGTCCTTTTAGTAGTAGATGTTGTAATTACCCTCTAAGTCATTTTCTTTGTTTTCTAACCTTTTCAGCATTTAGAGCATTCCTGTAGCAACCACAAAGTCATTATGACTTGCTGGGACTGACAGTTTGGTCACCAGGTCGTTCGTTTGGATTTTGTGCAAATTTACGTATTATGGAGCCTTTGAAAATTGAACGGTTTACTTTAGTCAAACGTTCAGGAAGACGGCCTAAAAATGTAATTTTGATGGTTTCATCAGCTTTGGAAGGGCCATTTTTTGATAGGGCTCGCCTACATGAACAGAATAATTAAAGGCAGGAATAAAGTCCAAATGGCGAGAAGGAGTACATTAATGGATTGTCGAGTCGTTCGGTGATCCCGACTAATCTCACCGAGTGGTCCCACGTATTGAAATGTTGGGAAGTCTTTGTAACATATAAATCTATTTTTTGAAGAGAGACAAGGGCATCACACTAAGTTGGACATGCAGACTATTGACATTGGAAAATATTCTTAGAGAGTTTTTTTGAGCTTAGACATTGGGGTTTTAAGGTTTTATTCTTTTTTTTGGCATTGAGCATCGAAATTGTTGACATTTCGATGGAGAATTCTTTTGGTAACTATTTCTTGCTTTTTGTTATGTTTGGCTAAACTCCCTATCCTTAGGGGTGTGACTATGTAATCGAATACATAAATTAGCCTGTGGGTATTATTAATTGCTCGATTTAATGTCGTTTTGAAATGGGTTCAGTGATTTATTCATGTTTTCATTTATGAATTGAAGTTGCAAATTTAGTTCGAGCTTTAGAACTCTTTGCTTGCTTGTGAAAGATGTTTAGAGTGGAATATATGATTGATAGTTGTATTGACTTTTGTCTTTGCAACCCATCTTGATAAAGTGGGTTAAATTCAGGATTTGGGTTGCTTTGCATTGTTAAGCTTGTTGAGGTTCGAAAGAACTCG
Source organism: Solanum appendiculatum (assembly GCA_018342035.1). Classification (NCBI taxonomy): domain Eukaryota; kingdom Viridiplantae; phylum Streptophyta; class Magnoliopsida; order Solanales; family Solanaceae; genus Solanum; species Solanum appendiculatum. The sequence continues at coordinate 2,043,246 of JAGDQO010000459.1, forward strand.
CTTGAAACATGTTAGTTGATTGAAAAATGGTTGTTATAGTTACAATTCATCCTACCCTTTGAGATTCAACGACTTAAAGCAATTATTAATTACCCATTAAGCGAAATTAGTATTCGATTGCTCCCATACTCCTAAGGTTCCCTCTCTACTTTTCAAACCTCGTGTTAATCATCTTCGTTAACAATTGGTTACTAAAATCTCTAAATACTGATAATTGAAACTTATTGATTTACATTATGTTGCATTTTGTTTATGTCTATTCTACAAGATATTAGAACACTAACATACTTCGTATTTGAATTCTTTTCTGTACCACTCCTTGTGGGATCGACCCCAACTCACCATTGGATTTCTACTTGTTAGTGACTTCCTAAACTTTGAATTATAAGAGGTGTAGTTGAGCGTTGTCAAAAATGGTGCCACTGCCGGGGAGTGGTGTTTAGAATTCTTTTATTGAAGTATTTTTGTGAACTAATTTGGTTGTAGTAAAAAAAATTTATTAGTATTTTTTGTTGTTTGCTCTCGATAGGTGAAGAAATGAGTGTGCATGAAAGTAATGTTCTTGTCAACTAGGGCACGATGAAGATATCGGAAACTTGAACGATGTCAATGCGGATCAAATGGGAAGTGCCGGAGCTATTCGTTTGCCCCCAACTGTGGGCAACGCTATTTTTCATGTGACCGGAACTATGCTCCAGCTTCTGCAAATGAAAAGTTTTGTTGGGGGACTTGCTCATGAGGACCCTCTTGACCACATTCGCTACTTTGTGGATGTGTACCGAAAATTATCCTTCAGAAACATCACTCAAGAGTCAATCGAGCTTCGTTTGTTTCCCTTTTGTCTAGTGGGGGAAGCAACAAAGTGGTTGGCTGAACTAACAAGGGACTCTATTACCTCTAGGGAGGAGCTCACGGAGGTGTTCTTTGAAAGATTTTTTCCTCCCTCAAGATGTTGAAGTTGAGGGATAGCATTCAAAATTTGAAGTGGGTTGATGGTGAGCCCATTCATGAAACTTGGCTGAGGTTTCAAAAGCTGATCCTCCAATGTCCTACTCATGGGTTGCCAGACAATGTGCTATTGCAATATTTCTACCGGAGTCTTGACACCATTAACAAGGGTGTCACCGATCAACTTATCAGGGGTGGAATCATGAGACAACCATTTGTTGTAACTCCGGCGTTGTTTGATGAGATGACCAAGATTGATCGAGCGTGGCATACGAGAGAGGATAATGTATCTCCTCTAAATATTGGGTTGACCAAAGAACAAATGGAGAAGAACCAAGAGCATGATGAAAACATGGCCAAGACGATGACTTAAATGGATTTATTGACAAAACATTTCATGGGAGATGGTTACAAGGTAGTGAATGTGATTGGATGAGCTCAGATGATGCACAATTTGAAGCCATATATAATGAAGAGGTAAAATATTTGTCGAACTAAGTGTGGGGGGGGGGGGGGTTCATCCGAGCTATCCAAGGCCAGGCCAGAATCAAGGTTGGAACAAAGATCGCGATGGTGGCTGGAGAGATAGAGATCAAGATTGGCGTGATAAAGGTTCAAATTGGAGAGATAGGGATAGTGATAGAGATCGTTATGTGCCTCCCCATGACCATCCAAATCCGAAAGAACCAAATGCCGACCCCGAGAGCTTTCGGACCAAGGGTATGCTTGCCCACATCTTAAACAAGGTAGAGGGATCGGATAAGGTGCTCCAAAAGATGAAAGCAGACTTCTCCTCTTTGATTCAAAGGGTGACCATTCATTCGGTTTCTATAAAACAACTCAAGACTCAAATGGGTAAAATTTTAGCTCACTTAAATTCAAGACCAAAAGGGGGTCTTCCTAACGACACCTTGGCCAATCCAAAGAATGATAATGCCCAATGCATGGCAACCTTGACCCAGAGTGGTAAAGTTGTGGGAAGTGATGTGCTAAATGATGATAAATCAAGCCCAAGTAAAGGGAAAGTTGTTGTTCTTGAGGGGATGGACTTGCCGAAGAATTGAACAATGAGACTTCCAATGAAGATGATGATGCACTGAAAAATGTTGTTTCCGGTGAGGCTAAAAAGTCAAAGGTAGGGGTTGTTCGTCCTTTGATACCTACAAAGCCGTTGCACAAAATTACTCCACCATTTCCTCAATGATTGAAGAATAGGGATGAAGACACGAAGTTCCAAAAATTTCTCTCCGTCTTAAAAACTTTTTCTATTAATCTCCCGTTGGATGAGGCATTGTTAGAGATGCCGGGTTATGATAAATTTATGAAAGAGTTGGTCACGAAGAAGTGAAGTATGGACTTTGAGATGGTTGAAGTATCCTATAGTTGTAGTGCCATTATGTCGAATGTGGTTGTCAAGAAGGATGACCCAGGGAAGTTTCAATTTGCTAAAGTGTAGTGTGATTTTGGGGCAAGCATAAATTTAATACCCTATGCCATTTTTAAGCAACTTGGGCTAGGTGAGCCTAAGGCAACAATTATGCGTCTTCTCATGGCCGACCGTTCTATCAAACATCAAATTGGTGAGCTTGTGCCATTGCGATTGGTTACTAGTTGGCGTGTATGTATGGATTATAGGAAGTTGAATGCATGGCCAAACAAGAATCACTTTCCAATGCCCTTTATGTATCAGATGCTTGATAGACTAGTGGGTCGGGGATTGTATTGCTTCTTGGATGGTTATTCCGGTTTTAATCAAATATCCATTACACCAGGGGATCAAGAAAAGACAATTTTCACATGTCCTTATAGGATGTTTTCTTTCAAAAGAATGCCTTTCGGATTATGTAATGCACTGGCGATGTTTCAACGGTGTATGCTCTCTATTTTTGCCAATATGGTAGAGGATTCGATAGAAGTCTTCATGGATGACTTTCTAATTGTGGGGGATACATTCGAAGCGTGCCTTGAGCACCTTGGTAGAGTGTTCCAAAGATGTGTTGAAATGAACCTTGTGCTCAATTGGGAAAAATGTCACTTCATGTTCAAGGAAGGTATTATGTTGGGGCATAAAATTTAGGGAGAAGGCATACAAGTTGATCAAGCTAAACTTGAAGTTATCGCCAAGTTACCTCCTCCTATTTCGGTAAAAGGGGTTAGAAGCTTCTTGGGTCATTCGGGTTTCTACCGAAGGTTCATAAAAGATTTCTCTAAAGTAGCCCATCCTCTTTGCAAGCTACTTAAAAAAGAAAGTGTCTTCGAGTTTGATGAAGTTTGCCTGAAGGCATTTTTGTGACAAAAAGAGAAGCTAGTTTCGGCTCCAATCATTGTTGCTCCGGATTGGAGCATTCCATTTGAGCTAATGTGGGATGATAGTGGTGTGGCTTTAGGGGCTGTACTTGGCCAACGCAAGGGAAATTTGTTTCACCCGCTGTATTATACAAGCAAGACTTTGAATGTAGCTCAAAAGAACTACACCGTCAATGAGCAGGAGTTGTTAGTCGTGTTGTATGCTTTAGCGAACTTTTGAGCCTATTCGTTGGGGACCAAGGTGGTGGTACACACCGACCATGCTGCTATACGTTACTTGATGGCTAATAAGAATACAAAGCAAAGGTTGATCCGATGGGTGTTTTTGTTGCAAGAGTTTGACTTTGACGTCAAAGATGGAAAAGGTTATTAGAACCTAGTGGCAAACCACTTGTAAAGGCTTGAAACAAATGTGGTTGTTTCAGGTGAAAAAGACATTGAGGAAGCCTTTTTCGATGGGTCGGTGATGGTAGTGTCGAATGGTACCACGCCTTGATATATAGATTTTGCCAATTATGTGGTGTGTGGGATTCTTCCCGATGGGCTGAATTTTTACCAATGAAAGAGGTTCATTTTTTATGTGAAGAAATTTTTTTGGGATGATCCTTACTTATTTCGGGAGTGTACGGATCATATGATTAGAAGATGTGTTCTGGAAGTTGAGGTAGATGCTATTCTTAACGCTTGCCATGTGTCACCTATTTGTGGGCACCATAGTGGAGTGTGTACAACTGTTAAGGTACTACAAAGTGGTAATTATTGGCCAACGTTGTATCAAGATGCGAACTCCCTTGTCAAGAAGTGTCACGACCCGATTTCTCAAATCATGATGACACCTACCAACCCACCGGTAGGGCAGCCAAAAACCTATCCTGGAACTTAGTAGTAATGGGACTAAGGGTTGAAACTAATAATCAACTAAGCGGAAGCAACATTTATAACACACAAAGAAGGCTGAAGAGAAACAAAACTATATATATACAAGACACCTCCCAAAACCTGGAAGTCACAAGTACAGAACTACTAACAAAAGTACAAGTCCCAAAAGTGGACCACATAAACAAACTATCTCGAAGGCAAAAGATAAGTCAAAATATAAAATACAGAAGGAGACAGGTAATCCCAGAACGCCATGTGCTCACCCTCGTCTCCTGGATAGAAAGTCGTAGGATCGAACACAACGCTGAGAACTGGTGCTCAGACCTGCATCACAAAAACAGATGCAGAGTGTAGCATGAGTACAAAAACAGATGCAGAGTGTAGCATGAGTACAAAAACAATAGGTACCCGTAGGCATCATAGGTCTTTTGAGCAAGAAAGGTACAAAAAGGCAGACAAGATAAAATCAACACAAACAAAGGTCAACAAAATGGAAGCAGAGAAAGCAGAAAGTAAACAAGAAACACAAAGCTAAACCCAGCTGAGCCCCCCCCCCCATAAGACCCGTTGGGCACACTCGTGCGCAAGTTTAAATAAAACCCGAATGGACCCCATAAGCCCGATAGGTACACAGAAGAGCTATTCTACAAAAACAAAGGAAAACAAAATTGCAAAAGCCTTAACACCCATGGGTCTCGGACCCAAAAATATAACACATGGGCCCTGCCCAATCATCAGTCACCAAGTGGAAATACCGGACACTAATCATGTAACGTCAACCTCGAGCTAGAGCAATACCTAGGCTCAGCCCAATCATCAGTCATGAGCAGGAATTACCGGACTCTAATCGGGTAACGTCACCCTCAGACCAAAAATCACACCTCGCGCTCAACAGCCTGGCACTGGAAATACCACCTCCAACTGGGTAACATCAGTTGCACAGCTGGGACTAGTAGCCTACGAGCAATGGCCTCGTGCTGGAAATACCTGGCTGCAATCGGGTAACGTTAGCTACGGACAGGATGCTATCAGCCTACCCCCGATAGCCTAGCGCTAGAAATACCGAATGCTAACCGGGTAACGTCAGCTGCGTACTGGAGCTAACAACCTTGAACCAGATAAAGCCAACAACAAACAATACAAGGCAAGGCAAAAACTTCATGGGCCGTCGGTCCCCCAAGGATATCAACCGAAGGCTCCCAGCCTAGCATCATCCAACCATCAATCGGCACAACAACAATATCTTTCAGTAGCATCCCAAAATAGCAGGAATAATGGAGAAAGAATCGAAAGAATTAGAAAGCCACAAAAACTCCAAAACTAAGGCTCGAGCTATCAGACCTAAGTCTGCTATACCAGTCTACAAGGACCTAGTCCATCCGAGACAACGTCGGATACATACTCTAGTCAACACGTGCGTAAGACTAAGGCAATGCTATCAAAACCTATTATAAGGCCGAAACAATCATAGAAATCAACAGAAACCAAGCAAATATCATGAACCCACGCATGCTTCAACAGATAGCAACCCAATAGATAATCCACAGCAAATTAACAACAACTCAAGTCAACAACTCATTGTAAGGCATGATACTAGACCCAAACAGCCAAGAAATCAACTCTAAACGAAAGAAATCGGAGAAGAAGAAGAAAAATACTAGCTACCCACCCTAGATTCACACACATCAACCAGCATTTACGCATTCAAGCTCAATCTAGAAAGAAGGGAAGCCGTACCCTACCAGAAAGCTGATCACGCACACTCCAAGTCACTCTACCTGAGCTTTTCCCTTCTATCAAAAATAGAATAACAACGTCAATACGGTCGTTTAGAAACAAAAATCATCAAATTCGGAGACAGACCAATTTTGAAATCAAAATCAAAAATGTGGGACCCGCTCTGGATTTTCAAGAATTTACTCTGTGAAGAGGTTCCCAATCCTCCCCTGAACTTGTGTTCCAACACGACACACTCATCGGTGCTCGGATCAACTCCATGCAACCAAAACAAGAAACGCAAAACTTTACAACAAATAAGCTTAAGATAGCAACTTACGCCTCGAAATCACGGAAAATGAGGTTCACCCAACGCTATCCAAAATGAACCCACGAAGCCAACGAGAATTTGAACGCCTGGGACTTCGAATCACTAGAAACCAATAAAAGATGAGGGAGATATGAAATTTTTAAGATTTCACCAAATGAGCCTCGACCTCACTTATATACACTGCTAGGCATGGACACCTCCGTGAACGCACCCACTCACCCACATACGCGGAGGGGAAATAGGCAACACTCCACGAACGCGGCAGAGGCCCACGAAAGCGGAGGGAAGGGACTCAAACCTCCACGAATGCGGAACCCAATTCATGAACGTGAAGAGGAGACTCCCCAAGGCTCTCCAAACCACCGCGAATGCGGAGCCCAATCGTGAAAGTGGAGAAGGAGGTCACCCACACTCCAAAAACCTCTGCAAATGCGGATAACCTTCCGCAAACGCGGATCATAAGGACACAGACCTCCACGAATACAGAGTGACACTCTCACACCTCCGCGAACGTGGAGCCTATCCTGCAAACACTGGGAGTAAATGTGTCTGCAATTTTTACAGCTGCAACAGATGAGTTTTGGACAACTCCAAAACTCTGACAAGGAGTTCGGGATTCGTTCAGAACCCCGTGCATGCAAACAATATATGCTACCCCCTCAAATTTGACGTTCTGGACTCAATGGCACAGTCAAAACTTAAATACGAGGTCTTTTCGACAAAAAATGGGTCCCACACCTAATGGGTCATTTTAGCCAATTTCTACCGGAGGCCTCAGATTTTGATCAGAAGCTCTCGAAAGTTCTGGAAGGGTCATTCTAGACCACACTTGAAAATCTGGTACTAATCGCACTGACAAAATTATCATCGAGCACACTTACCTAGAATGTTACAAAAGTCAACTTTATGTCAAATTTTGAAGGCTAAACAGCTAACTTGCCCCAAAATGACACCGGAAACCCCGTGACTCGGGTGAAGCATGCTTCTGGCATAATTTGGCTACTCCGAAGCTGATGGAACCGTCAGAATCTCATCTGAGGTCGTCTACCTAAAGTTATGACCAAAATCAACTTTTCAAGGTTTAAAAGCTCCAAAATAGGAAAACAGGCATAAAAACAAAACGAACCACCAGGTGACTCAACAGTAAATGCCAGCAAGTCATAAATGACTTGGAATCTCTAGAGGAATGCTCTAATCGAAAGACAGGAGGCATTAACACAAAAAATGACCTAGAGGGTCATTACAACATCCACCACTAAAAGGACTTTCGTCCTCGAAAGTAAGAGTCAAGAAGTACCTGAGGGCTCAAATAAGCTGGGGAACTGCTCCCACTTCTCCCGCTCGGTTTCCCAGGTAGCCTCCTCAACTGGACGGTGCCTCCAACGGACCTTAACTGCAGGAATGGCTCTCGACCTCATATGCCTCACATCTCTGGATAAAATAGCATCTGGCTCCTCAAAATAGGTCAGGCGATCATCTAACTCAACGTCATCATACTGGAGCACATGAGACTAATCTGGAACATACCGGTGTAGCATCGAAACATGGAAAACTAGATGAATAGCAAAGAATGTTGGAGGTAAATCTAACTCATAAGCCACCTCAACAACTGCCCTCAAAATCTCAAAAGGCTCAATATACCTGGGGCTAAGCTTGCCCCGCCTCCGAAATCTCATCACGCCCTTCATGGGTGACACTCGGAGGAATACTCTATCACCCACACCAAATATCAACGGTCGACGCCTGCAGTCTGCATAACTTCGCTGTCTACTTTGAGCAATCCTGAGCCTATCCCGAATCAATCTCACATGCACAATGGTCTCTTAGAATAGATCCATAAACTCAAACCAGCTAACTGGAGTGCGACAACGCCTACCATATAAGGCCTCAAACGGGGCCATCTGAATACTGAAATGCTAGCTGTTGTTGTACACAAACTCCGCAAAATACAAGAACTGATCCCACTGACCTCAGAATTCCATAACACAAGCCCACTTCTATGACTGAGGTTCTGAGCTTCGTCGAATTGGCAGGGTACTTCGTTTGAATCTACTCCACTATAGCAGCACCTTCTGACTCGATTGACATGCCGATACTTTCCCTTTGTGTGGTCAGAGGAGTGTGGGCAGAGCTTTCTGAGGCTTAAAGAGTTGCTTACCACCGCTCCTATATTGACTCTTCCAGTTGAGGGTGATGGCTTCACGGTTTATTGTGACGCATCCGGCATTGGTTTATTGTGACGCATCCGTCGAGGAAGCTTAAGCTACATGAGCGCAACTACCCCACACATGATCTAGAGTTGGCAGCGGTAGTTTTCGCTCTTAAGATCTTGAGGCATTACCTTTATGCAGTTCATTATGAGATCTATACCGATCACTGAAGCCTTCAGTACATTATGAGCCAGAGGGATCTTAATCCGAGGTAGCGTTGTTGGAATGAGCTCCTGAAGGACTATGACCTCTCTATTCTCTACCACCCGGGCAAGGCGAATGTAGTAGCGGGCCCCTTGAGTTGGAGGGCAGGGAGTATGGGTAGTCTAGCCTTCCTTTCTATTTTGGAGTGACCCTTGGCTATTGACATTCAGTCTTTAGCCAATCATATGATCAGTCTTGATGTTTCAGAATCCAGCCGAGTGTTAGCTTATGTAGGGGTTCAGTCATCTCTACTTGATCAGATCCGGAGTCATCAGTTTGAGGATCAGGCGTTCGTGTGCCTATTTCTATCATTTCAGACTGGGGTTCACAGTTCACTTCTTGCTTCTGGAAGGTGTTTCAGGAGGAGTTGGGCACCCGTGTCGATCTTAGCACAGCCTTCCACCCGCAGACAGATGGCCAATCGGAGCGTACTATTCAGGTTCTTGAGAATATGTTGTAATGACCCTCAAGGTCATTTCTATAAGTGTGTGCAATGTCAAAAGCAAGGAGGAGTATCGCTAAGGCATGAATTACCTCTCACTCCTATTTTAGAGATTGAGATGTTTGATGTATGGGGAATCGATTTCATAGGTCCTTTTGTGAGTTTTTTTGGGAACAATTACATCTTGGTGGTTGTTTACTCTGTCTCTAAATGGGTAGAGGCTGTGGCCTTACCTAATAATGAAGGGAGAAGTGTAGTACAATTCCTCAAGCGGTACATTTTCACAAGGTTTGGCGCTCCAAGTTCAATTATTAGTGATGGGGGCTCTTACTTTTGTAACTAAATGTTTGCATCGTTATTGAGCAAGTATGGACTCAAGTATAACGTTCCAACCCCATATATCTGCAAACAAGTTGGAAAGTCGAGGTGTCAAATCGGGAAATCAAAGAAATTTTGGCCAAGGCCGTTAATGCAAATCGAATTGATTGGTCCCGAAAGTTGAATGAAACTCTTTGGGCGTATGGAACTGCATTCAAGACTCCGATCGGTATGTCCTCGTATAAATTGGTGTTTGGTAAATCTTTTCATCTACTGGTTGAACTTGACCATAAGGCGTTGTGGGCCTTGAAGGCCATGAACTTGAATTTGGAAGATGTGTCAAAGGATCGAGTTGACCAACTCCATTCTTTAGAAGAGTTTCGGCTTCGAGCTTATGAGAGTTCGGCCCTTTATAAGAAGAAAATAAAGAAGTGGCATGACGCCAAAATCCTTCATCCAAAATTTAAAGTTGGTGATCTTGTGTTGCTCTACAACTCTCATTTGAAACTCTTTCCGGGAAAACTCAAGTCAAAATGGTTGGGCCCATTTAAAGTAAATCGTGTGTTCACAAATGGGGCAATCAAAGTTGAAAATAAGGATGGGTCGATGTTCAAGGTGAATGGGCAAAGACTGAATATTTACTTTGGAGAGCGCCCCAATGTGACTGTGATTGATGTGGTGTATTTGGATGATTCTTGAAGGCATGTCCACGTCGTGCCACGATGTGAACTAAGGCGTTTCTTGGGAGGCAACCCAAGCTTTACTTTTTGTTGTTGGAATAACGTTTGTTGGATGTGTAGGTTGGAATTTGTATTTTGGAAGAAATGCACATGGGCGAGGGCCTGGAGCACTCGGCGAGTCGTTGAATTACCCCCATTATCACCCAAATGCATCACCCCTGAAGGTCAAAAGTGAGGAAAGTTCTGGAAGATTGGGAAGGTCAAAAGTTGAATTGCCCCCATTATCACCCAAAATCCCCTTAAAAATAACTGTCGAAATCGACTTATGGTTCGTAAACCCTCCTACGGACCGTCCTGGTCAACCGTAGAAATGATCAGAGACCCTTAGTTTGGCTAACTTTTGATGAACACAATTAACAGTTTGTATGTCCGTTTACGGACCGTTGATACCAACGATATAACCCAACCTTTGGCTTTAAAATTTCACTAAGTCTATAAGTGACCTACGAGACTAATCTATGACTTGTACATAGGGTGATGGGTTGTCTTGGTGAAACGTAAAAAATGAATACTGGACTTGGTTTTGAATATTTATTTCCCCTCCTACAACGGTTACCATCTACGATCCGTAGATGAGGCCCGTCGAACCAGACTACAACCCAAAAAGTCATTTTCTTCTTGTAATCCAAAATCCGAGGTATTAAAATATCTCCCCCTTTGGAACATTCATCCTCAAATGGGACTCAAGGCAACATAAGGAGGATAGGGGAAGAGATCTAACAACCTAATAAGAATGCAACTTCCTAAATAACACATAACCAAGGAGGAACATCAACTCCAAGTTTAAGCATGTTCAAAACATCACTTCATAAGGCATGCATGAAAATCGTACTCAAATGCATATAATCATAAAGAAGTTAATCAAGTTAACTCATTCTCTCACAAATCAAATTTTCATGAGTATGCATACATGAGGAAACATTAGAATAACTAAGACACATGAAACCAAAAGGATTAACCATGAGAAGCTAAATACCTCTAGCTAGAGAAGGGTCGGAGGGAAAGAGATGGGGATAACGGGACATCATATCAGCCTCGGCCTCGTAAGTAGCACCCAAAACCCTTTGATTCCTCCATAAGACCTTTACAGACGCAACTTCCTTATTTCTTAACTTCTTAATTTGTCGGTCCAAAATTTCTACTGGAACCTCTTCATAGGAAAGAGACGCCTTTACACTAAGACTCTCTAATGGTACAATAGATATCGGATGCACCGATGCTAAGTCATTAGAAATATCAAGTTCATAAGAAACTTTACCAATTCGCCTCAAAATCTTATATGGGCCCACATAACAGGGACTAAGCTTCCCTTTCTTTCCAAACCTCATGACAGCCTTCATGGGTGAAATTTTCAAGTAAATCCAATTGTCAATGTCAAATTCCAGATCTCTCCTTCTAACATCGGTGTAGGACTTTTGCCGACTTTAAGCCATTTTCAACCTTTCTCTTATAAGCCAAACTTTCTCAATGTCCTCATATACCAACTCGGTACCTATCAAAGAAACCTCATCAACTTCAAACCAACCTATAGGAGATCTACACCTCCTACCACAAGGATTCTCAAATGGAACCATACCAATGCTCGAATGGTAGCTATTCTTATAAACAAACTCAATAAAAGGCAAAAGAGCATCCCAATTACCCTTGAAGACAGTCACACAAACTCTCAACATATCTTCTAAAGTTTGGATAGTGCACTTGCTTGCCCATCGATTTGAGGATTAAAGGACGTACTAAGCTTAACACTAGTACCAAGGCCATTTTTGAAATGTTTCCAAAACTGAGAGGTAAATTGGGTACCCCGATCGGAGATAATCGATAGGGGCACTACATGCAACCTAACAGTCTCCCTGAGGTACGACTTAGCATAGTTCTCCACTGAATATGAAACCTTGATGGAAATGAAATGAGACAATTTTGTCATACAATCCATAATAACCCAAATCAAGTCATGTTGCCGCCGGGTGTAGGATAAACAAACAATAAAGTCCATATTCAGATCTTTCCACTTCTAAGTATGAATGCTAATATCTTGGGACAAACCTCTCAGGTTTTGATGCTTGACTATCACTTGTTGACAATTAGCACACTTAGCCACAAATTTTGCAATATCCTTCTTCATCTCATTCAACCAACGACCTCCCGCAAGTCACGGTAATTTTTTGTAGATCCCCGGTGAATGGAATATCGAGAACTATGGGCTTCCAACAAAATCTGGTCCCTCAAATCATTAACATTGGGAACATAAAAATGAACTTGATATCAAAGCACAACATCTCCCCCTTAAGAGAAAGCCTCTATGGATTTCCTAAGCACCGCTTCCTTCAATTCTACCAAAATCATATCAAAACCTTGCTTAGCTTTCACATCAAACACAAAGGATGATTCTGAACCATTATCCTACCTTCGCTAGAATCAACCAAGCGAACACCCAATCGGGTCAATCTATGAACATCTCGAACCAACTACTTTTATAATCCTCAACATGAGAAAGACTACCCATTGATAGCCGACTAAGAGCACCCGCCACAACATTCACCTTATCAGGGTGATAGAGGACACTCTTTTCATAATCTTAGCTACTCAAGCCACCTTCTTTGAAAAAGATTTAGATCATTTTGCTTGAACACGTATTGCAAACTTTTGTGGTTGGTAAAGATAACATATAAGTAATGCCTCCAAATCTTTAAGGCAAACACAACTGCAGCTAATTCCAAATCAAGGGTAGGATAGTTCTTTTCATGAATTTTAAGTTGTTGTGAAGCATAAGCAATACCCTTCCTATTTTCCATGAGAATACACCCTAGTCCAATCCTTGAAGCATCACATTAAGCAAAAAACCTATCGGACCCTTCCGATAAAGTCAACACTGCAGCAGAGGTAAGTCTATCTTTCAACTCTTGGAAACTCTTTCCACACACTTCCGACCATAAGAATTTAACTTTCATTATTGTCAATGCCGTCAATGGAGAGGCAATCAAAGAAAACCCATCCACAAACCTTCTATAATAACCAGCCAAACCCAAGAAACTTTGAATATCTGAAGGGGATTGAGGTCATGGACAACTCTTAACCATATCTATATTCTTTGGATCTACTTCAAAATGCTTGTCGGAAAAAATGTGACAAAGAAAAGCCACGGATCTCAACCAAAACTCGCATTTACTAAACTTTGCAAAGAGTTTTTGGTCCTTGAGGACTTGCAACGCAATCCTCAAATGATTGATGTTCTTATCCTCACACCTTGAGTAAATCAAAATGTCATCGATAAAAAGAATCACATACATGTCAAGATATTGCCTAAACACACTATTCATCAAGTCCATAAATGTGGCCGGAGAGTTAGTAAAAAAAAACTATATTATGATAAACTGATAATGATCATACTGAGTTCAAAAATCCGCCTTCGAAATGTCATCTTCCTTCGCCCTGAATTGGTGATAACCCAACCGAAGGTCAATCTTGGAGAAGTAACTCGCTCCTTGGAGTTGATCAAACAAATTATATATCTTTGGAAGAGGATACTTATTCTTAATATTGACTTTATTCAATTGACGGTAGTCAATACACATGAAAAGTGAACTATCTTCCTTCCAATCAAAAAAAATTGGAGTACCCCATGGAGGGATACTCGATCGAATGAAACCCTTATCTAACAAATCCTTCAATTACTCTTTCAATTCCTTAAGTTATGACGGAGCCATATGGTATGGAGGAATATAGATAGCTTGCATATTGGGGAGAAGGTCAATACCGAAGTCTATTTCTCTCTCGGGAGGAACACCAGATAGATCATCGGGAAACACTTCCAGAAATTCATTAACAATGGGTACCGACTCAAAGATAAGGGTTTTTGAATCCATACTCCTAACCTAAAATAGATGGTATACGCAACCCTTAAAAATCATCTTTCTAGTTTCAAGAAAAATAACAAACTGATCCTTAGGCATATAATTTCCACCTTTCTACCCTAGGACGGGCTCATTTGAAAAGTGGAACTTGACCACTCAGATTCTATAATCAATAGAAGCATAACAAGAATGGAGTCAATCCATACCAAGAATAATATCAAAATCTAACATTTCAAGCTCTATAAGATCAACATGTGTGACTCTATGGGATAAGGAAACGGGATAACTTCTATAGACTCTCTTAGTCACAATAGATTTACCAATAGGTGTAGAGACAGAAAAAGGGCCTATTAACACATCCGGAAGAACATCAAACCTCAAAGCCACAAATGGCATCACAAAAGACAAGGTAGAACTAGGAATAAGAAAAGCATATACATCAAGATGAAAATCTTTCAACATACCGGTAACAACATAGGGAGAACTCTTGATCATGACGAGTTTAAAGTGCATAGAATTGATTTTGCTTTGGAGCGCATGGACCCAAACCATTAGGCCGAGCATGCCTACCATCTTTTCCCTTGTCAAGTCTAGATGGATAATCCCTCAAGCACTGACCACTTTTGCCACAACCAAAGCAATTATCCTTACCTATCAAACATTTTCTCGGATGACTCTTGCAACACTTTTAGCATGCGGGAACCAAAGAACCATTTCCACAACCATTTCCTCCTTGATGCTTAGGGTTAGACACCCTTTCCTTGTTGAACTTAGGAGCCAGAGCATTCGAGGAACCTTGACCAGAAAACCTTTGTCAGAACTTAGAATGACCATGTTCATCGGACCTTGAATGTTAAAAGTCACCATCACCGGTCTTTGCCCTCTTTTCCTCCCTAATGAGCATGACCGTATGACATTACTTAAGCACAATTTGGGACACCCCCGAAACAAATTTGCTCATCTTCTCCCTAGGATCAGCAACCATAGTATGAGCATACCTAGACAATTGTGTGAACTTCAAGGAATACTTCAAGGCATACTTCTTCACACTCATATTCCCTTGACGAAGGTTAATTAATTCAAGTACCTTGTCCTCCCTGATCTCAAGGAGAAAGAACCTATCAAGGAAACCAACCTTAAACTTTTCCCAATAAAGAGGACCCGCATCAACCGTCCTCTCTTCCTTCCATTGGTTGAACCACACTTGAGCAACACCCTTAAGTTGATAAGTGTCCAATTCTGCCTTTTCCACCGGAGTCACCTCTGTAATCATTAAAACGTTGTATACCACATCAATGAACTCTTAAGGATCTTTCTTAACCTTGGAGCCATGGAACTCCAAGGGATTCATTCTAGTGAAGTCCCTCACTCTAGTTGTCGTCGTACCCATATTTGGGTTTACGGGAACCATAGCCTCGCTATTGGCTTGAGCCAATACTTGAAAAGTAGCTCGAAACTCCGCATTAGCAAATTGTTCGGCCAAAGGGTCGATCGGAACTTATGGATCTTATTGAGGAGCTTCTCGTTCCACATTCTCACCCACATTCCTTCTAATGTATGCTCTTTGAGGGGCTATATCCTGAAAAGCATCGGGTGAGGATTAGGAGATAGACATATAGAGTTAAACTCTATCGTGCGACTTTAGAGTGATCAATCAAGTAGAGTTTCCAAAATAGCTTATAGCCTCTTATTCCTAAATGTTATGCGCTTCAAACTCATGAACAAGACTCTACTCGACTTGGCTTATGAGAAATTTTAGGACCTTTCTAAACCTTGTTCTCTAAATAAAAAGTTTTTCATGACCCAAAGTAAGCCCTATGTGTAACATACCATATAGAACCTTTAGAAGCCCTACACAATCCACTTAGCATACATCATACAAGATAACAGAAATAAACACTTTAAAAGATAGCATTTTAAACATCAGAGCTTAAAACAAGTGGAAGTCTATATAAGACTCAAAAGCCATCTAATACATCATAAGAAAAATGATTGGGATGTAATCCATACAACACATACAAGGTCTGAAACTGAAATACATGAAAGCAATAAAAGAGACTCAGTCCTCGGTACATAAGGACTCACCAATCTTCAAAGTCTATGAAGGATAAACTAGCCATGAGTATGGGAGGTAGAGGCGCCGGACCCTACATTAGTAAAATAATGTAGGAACAAGTACACATTAGTACATGGAATGTACTAAGTATGAGGCAATATGCATAAACATAGGCATGATAGCATGAATGACTTAATATGAGTAGGCATGATCATATTGAAACATTTGAAAGCTGTAAAAAAGCAATGACGTGAAAATCATGCAAACATGGTCAAGTTCATTAACATAGAGGACATAAGAAAATCTATGAAGAAAACATAATCATTTTGTGGGATATTAGTTTTACCCGACGATAAGACCATGAGAGCTATATCATGGAATCCGATATATCATTCATACCAAAAGAAGGAGAAACAACTTTACAAGGTAGAATCCGTAGATGTCATCATTTGCTATAGTGGATCCACTAGCTAGACCATTTAAGAAAATCCTACGGGCGCATATAGTTTGAGACTAGAGGTTGCTACTAGAGACTACCCTATTTGAGCCTCCACCTCAAAGCCCTCACAATGCTAAGTCTAAATCTCAATGGTATAGAAAAAAGTCAAATATTAATTTAACATAGGGAAAGACAATGATCAATACCAATCCACACATTTCAAGATCAAAACATAGAATATGACCTTAAACATAATTCAACATAGATGAAAAAACCTTTTACCAATGTGAATTCAATTGTGAGAAATAACTTTCACAATCATGATCATCATAGTAAGTGAGAAATCCTTTCATAATAGTGTTGATACATTCCTTTCAAGGGATCCCCAAATCATTTATAATCATTTCATAAAAAATATATGCATATCTTCATAATTTCATAATTCATGGATACATGGGTTTATCATAGGATGATAGTTGGAAAACATAATTTAGGCATGGGTCAATGCAATTTCAACTGAATATCATGGATTAACAACAATTCATGCATTAAAAGACTTAATTAACAATAATCAAACATAATTAGATGAAATCCACATTCATTGAATTGAAACCCTAATTTGATCAATAGAAAATTTAATTGGAAAATTAAAATCTTTGGGGTCAAGATGGAGGAAAGGACTCAATAGGTGAATACACACGTACCTTGATGCTAGAAGCCCAAAAAAAATGGAGGATTCGAGAATTAAATGGAACCCTAGACCTTCTTCTCCTTCCTTAGGTTGAGAGAATTTAGAGAGGATGAATATGGTCGAGTTTAGGAAATTTAGAAGAATGAGTTGAAAGTGAGTAATTTAAGGCTTAAAATCTTTATATAGGGCTTAGGGTAGAAGGCAAAACAACATAATATAGGATTAAAATAATTAGAAAAAGACCCAAAAGCCCCTTAAAAATAACTGCCGGACTAGAACTATGGTTTGTAGGCCCTCCTACCGACCGTCCTGGTCAATCGTAAAATGATCAGAGACCCTTAATTTGGCCAACTTTTGATGGACATAATCAACGGTTCGTGGGTCCATTTACGAACCGTGAATACCAACCATATGACCCAACCTTTGGCTTTAAAATTTCACTAAGTCTATAAGTGACCTACGAGACCAATCTATGACTTGTACATAGGGCGATGGGCCATCCTTGTGAACCGTAAAAAATGAATACTAGGACTTGGTTTTGAAAATTTATTTCCCCTCCTACTACAGATGCCATCTACAGCCCGTAGAAGCTTCTACGGTCCGTACATGGGTCCCGTGAACCAGACTATAGCCCAAAAAGTTTTTTTTCTTCCTTTCATAAATCTGAGGTATCACACTTCTATGTACCGACATGGTTTTGAACACGGACCACTTTGCAAATAGGTATCTAATGGCCAAGAAATAAGTGAAAATGAGACTGATTCATTGGGTGCTAGTACTCCAAGAATTTGATTTTGAGATCAAGGACTGAAAGGGCTGCAAAAATCAAGTGGCGGACTATTTTTCTCACATGAATGTAATGTGGTGTAGGATGAAGAAAGGGACATTGAACAGTCCTTTCTGGATGAATTGGTGATGACAATTTCTGATGTTGCTGAATAGAATGCATACTATTCTAGTTATGTGGTGTGTGGGATAATTCCTGAAGGTCTTAATGGATATCAAGTGAAGAGATTCCTCTTTGACGTGAAAATTCTCTTTCGGAATAAACCGTACTTATTTAGAGAGTGGGCTGATCATATAATCAGGAGGCGTGTTCCGTAAATTGAGGTGAAGGCAATACTCTAAGCTTGTCGTTAATCGCTGGTAGGTGGACATCATGGTTGGGTTCATACAATATTTAAGATACTACTCAATTTTTAGGTCTTTTATTTCCCAAGGTATGTGGGAACTTCATCAGTGGATTTCTTTCCATCCATTGAGTCCCAAAGATTTCTCAATTTCTCCTTATAAATTTACCCAATTTCTAGGGTTTCTAGATGATTCTTCATGGGTTTAATTAATTATGATTCAATTGATTATATTTTATCTTATTTTGCATGATTTGATTCAAATTGCGTGCTTTTCAATGTCTTTAATATGAACCCATGCTAATTGTCTATTTTTACCATTAATTGGAGCTTTGAAAGTATGCATGCATAAAAGAATTATAGTGACTACGATTCTAGGTTACTTTTGAATAAAGTATTTCGTATTTTTTATGAAATTAGGTTTACTTCTGATTGAAGTATTCTCATTATGAAAGATTTTATTTATTTAGCAACTTCCAATTGAAATGTGAATTTACTAAGCAAAGATTATCATGATTTAGATGCTTTTGATTAAGTGTCTTTTTAACATAGATTATGTTATGAAATCATACTATTTTAAAGTAGCTATTCTTATTATTTTGAATCTTATTATTTAGTAGGTGTTACTAGATTCTCACCAATTCAAGACAAAATAAATATGCATATGGTATTATGACTTTATGACTTCCGTTGGGAGTTTACTTAGCACCGAGTGGATTTGGGTGATTCCCAAAGTCCTTGAACTATGTACCCTCGTAGGATGTCCCAATTGGACGAAACTAGCTAGTGGATCCACCTAAGCTTTAGAAAATAGTCCTTACCTTAGCAAGTAGGAAAATATCTTTATTGTGTGGGAGTAAGACACAAGATTCCATGTTATAGCTCACATTGTCTATGTCGGTTAATGGTAAACATCCCACAAAGATTCAGTTTCTACTAAGCATATGTTTTATTCGTATGTCATGACTTCCATTGCATTGACCTCGTTATGTGTTTTATGACTTTAGCTTATCATGATTTAATATGTTTTACTTAGTCATTCATTATCATATTGGGAACTGTTCAATGCGTGCCGAAGAAGGGAGGGATCACTATGGTCCTAATGCAAATAATGAGCATACACCAATGAGGTTGGTTACTGGCAGGAGAGTATGCATGGACTATCACAAGTTGAATGCATGGACAGAGAAGGATCACTTCCCAATGCCATTCATGGACCAAATGTTAGATCGTCTTGCAAGTAAGCATTGGTACTATTTTCTAGATGGGTATTCAGGCTACAATCAGATCTCTATTGCTCCGGAAGACCAAGAGAAGAAAACTTTCACTTGCCCCTATGGGACATTTACTTTCAAGAGGATACATTTTGGGTTGTGTAACGCACTTGCAACCTTTCAACGTTGCATGATGTCTATATTCTCAAATATTGTGGAAGACACTATTGAGGTATTCTTCTTTATGGTAGGTGACTCGTTCGATGATTGCTTGGCCCCTCTAGGTGATGTTTTGAAAAGGTGTGAAGAATGCAATCTTGTGTTGTACTAGGAGAAGTGTAATTTCATGGTGAAAGAGGGCATAGTTCTGGCCATTGAATCTCCCGCAAAGGTATTGAAGTTGATAAAGCATAAATTGAGGTGATTGAAAAATTTCCCCAACCTATCTCTATGAAGGGTGTTATAAGTAGTGGTTTTTGGAGCTAAGTGTGAGACAACGAAACTACATTATGAGCCGTAGGAACTTCTACGAGCCGTAAGTTTAAGTTATAGAAAACATCAGAGAATTTAAGCTCCAGCACTTGGATGACAAGAAGCCACGATGAGTCGTGCAAAGTTCTATGGGTCATAGAACATACTTGTAGAAAATTCTAGAAGATATATTGATGATGTTGTTTTGACGAAAGATCTCTACAAGCCGTAGGACCTAACTGTAGAAATGACTATCAAATCCAAATTTTCGAATATTTCCTTTTCCTAGTTTATTTAGGATTAGGTCTCTATAAATAGTAATTTATTTCACTTTATAGACGTTAGACACTTTAGGAATTGAGTTTTTTGTTTGAGAATTATTTTGCTAAACACTTTTCCATTTAATTCTTGAATAATTCGTTTATAATCCATTTTTGCTCATCATTTCAAGATTCTGGAATTTAACTACTGTAATTGTGAGTTCATGATTTATTTTAACAACGTGAATATGAATTGTGATTACTTAAGCATGAGTAGCTAAATCCACAACTAGGGTTGTGGGAACCATGAGGAATTAACAACGTAGACCTAATAATTAGTAATTCTTAAGTAGTGTTTATGCATATATTGTTAATCTCTTCGCTTTGATTTCTTCTTAACAGCGCACAATGTTAGAACTCACCTTATTCCTACTTTCCCGACCAAGGATGTACGAATGGAAAAAGAGATTAAACAATGAAGATTTGATGACTTCAACCTTCATCTAATAGCTTGAACCACCTCTGTGATAGCTAATCTGGGGTCAAGGGTAAATGTTAGTAAAGCACACACCTCTAGACCGATAAAGTTGCATGGTGAAATTTCGTATTTGGGTTACCAGCCACTTAGGAGATACCTAACATACCGACTTTGCGTATTGAACACTACACAAGTTTACTACTATAAGGTTTACAACATTAAGAACTTATGGGTAACACGTATATTCTAGTTTTATCTTTTATTCATTCTACAAAACATTCAATCCTTCTTATTTGGTTACTTGTTACTGAATTCAATCATGCTAGATTTTTTTTTAAAAAAAAACCCCTTTTTATGAAAATAACTTTACTAGAAGTACAATTAACAATCAATTAGCCTATGTCTAGACCTCATTCCTCGTGGGATAATCCCTAACCTCTATTAGGTTCTTTATTTGAACAACGACCACTTATACTTCTTTAGGGAGGCTTAACTTGGGTGTATCAATATACCTCTTATGTCTATATTGTTTCATAATATAGGATCCAACGTTTCTCCATCCGGCCAAGGCTAGTTGGATTGCTCAGCTTTGCTCTTGGATTGGTTAGTCCTCATGGTTCCAGGGCATGGCCACTAGTAGTCTTTTATCGCTTTCAGTTTCAGACTTCTTTTGTGAGCTAGGGTCTGTCCTAGTCACATCTATGGTATAGAGGTTTGTTGTCTGAGTAAGCATGTATTCCGTATTATTCCAGTTTTGTATTAAGATTCTCTTATGTTGAGACTAAATCTTGAGATTTCTTTTATCTTTATGATTCATTTCATATTCTCTTATTACTTTCTTAGTTTCATGCTTGAGTCATGTGGCTTTTTAGGGTCTCTCGGGATCTTATTCACCATGTCATGTCTATGGGGTAGTTTGGATCGTGCCAATGGCTTCTAGTTGATTTTTTTTGCAAACCTTTACAGAACTCTTTGTACGGAGTTTGGGGAGGTGTACATGAAGCCTCACCATTTTATGGCATTTTCGGGCATTTAAGAGTGAATTTATAGTAATTAGATGATTTTCTCAGTTTCTCATTATGGGTCATTTTCTCAGTTATTTTTATGACATTTTTTTTAAAATTGATATTTTGAAAAAAATTTACGAAATCCTCCTTGGGAGTTGGGGGAGCAGTAATGATATTATGTGCTTATCGTTATATAAAGACTGATTATTTCATTATTTTATTTAATAAAATTCCTATTAAATAGATCATTGTGCCTACATGTGTGTCCTTTACTTATATAGTAGACAATTCAGTGTAAGGAGTCATTTGAATCATACACGAAAGATTAAAATTTTTTGTCCTTATAAGTTATAAATATACGTTCACAGTCGAAGATGAAGTTGGATAAATATCTTAATGATTGTAGCACAAGATTAAATATAATTTGATCTTGATTATGAGAGTAGTTACATTCCAACTTCTTGTGGTAGTACGCATTTCGTATGTATTGAAGGGACCATGTAGAGAAGATTGTTTCTGTTCTGAATATTTAAATAACATTTTCTCAAAATCATTTAATGTACTTATATCTTTAATCATGATATAATTGTTATGATCGACGTAATTTGTTTATCATCTTCATCTATCAAAAGGTGAGACCCTAACACAGGTCAGTATATTCCTGATAGATTGGACGATAACAAATCAGATTTGTGAAATAATAATTAGTTGATTGAATCCATGTCTCGACCTTGAGATTGATGGTACCCCTTTGAGATTGCTAATAAATTTTTATGTGAAAACCCTGCAAGTGGATCATATATATCTGTCACATGAAATAAATTAAGCATATAAATAAAAGATTAAATTAATCAATGTATTAAATTATCAGAGATTTAATTTAATTGATTGGTATCGATAATTTAAACATGGGGAGTTAAAGAAGATTAATGTAGGATTTTGAAATTAAATTGAGGAGTGCAATTATGGATTTTCGGTGGAGTAATCTGTAATTTATTATGGTTGGATTAATTCATTCATACACAAATTAATGCCATATTTGGAAGCCTCTACTAATAAATTTGTGGTCCCTACTACACCATATTAATAATATATTTTGAGAAAATAAATGGAGTATTCTAGAAGTAGTTAAAAGTTTTTTTTACTGAGCTTCTATGAGTTGAGAGAAAGACTCCCTCGCGTTTCCAATTATCTTTTGAGAAGAGTGGATAAAAGGGAGCAGACTCTCACAATGAATTCATCCGTCCTTTATGTCACAAAATATAATGCTCCCATTGAAGCATAATCTAGTTTTAGTAGAAGGCTGCAGAATTGGAGGCTATTGTTTTGGACGGTCTTTGTGAAGGCTTCAAAAGGTTAGTGAATACTTTTTACAAATTTTGTTTATATTATGTAGATAACTTGTAGGTTTTGTGATCTTGTGTATGCTTTTGTTACCACATTTCTATCAATTGGTATCAGAGCCAACCTACATATACCAAATAATGTATGTTAAAATTAATATGCACATAAAAATCAATAGTTACTGATTTATGCATATGAAATCTATAGATAATATTTTATATGAAAGATATCTGATTTAGTCAATGAGAAATATGTGTTTTCATATGTTATAAGCATGAATTGAAACTTTCAATCAACAACTGTAGTTCCGTTTTGAGCATTGATTTGTTGTTCTTGTTTTATGCTAATGAAATTTGTAGCATTCTTGAATCAGATTATGAATCTATATTTTTTATTGTAATGAATCTGGATTAGTGGTGAAGAAAAACTAGAATTTTGAGCATGTTTTTATTTTTAGAATTATTTTTTAATTCTAAACATATATAAAAAAACATTGCAAACATATTTTTAATGATTTTAGAATCACACAAGTTTAAATTTTACCCAGTCGACGCCCAGCCGATGTGCCAAATTGGCCATGAAAGAGTTTTCAAATTTTTTTGATGAACTATGATTGAGCTAAAATTCGGTTGGTTGATGTTAGTGCATTTTTGGCCATTCAGAGTCATTTAGACAAGTTTTTGGCCATTTTCTATTTTCAAAAAAAATAAAAATAAAAAAAAAATATTTTTAAAATTCCAGTGATATTCGGGATCATTCCGTATGGTTTTTATTGAAAAATAACAGTATATATACGAGTTTACATGTTGACATAGATCTTCGTCCCCATCGGATAAGCTTCATATAACAAATATTGATTTTTAGTCCCTATTTTTCTTATTAGTTGTATTAACTCTCAAATTGAGTTATATGTTAGTTCAATGGTAGATGGATTTACAATAATATTTATCTAATGAATATATATTAATAGTTTAGTCTCTAACTGAGTTGGTTCTGTTTCATTTATGTGGTACATATCTTGCATGACCCCTATATTTGCTTGAAAAGTTAAGTTTTCCTAACGAATCTAACTGTTCATATGTAAGGATATATATGTGATGTGTTTTTTATTTCCTTATATATTTTAATGCTTATTTAATGATATGTATTTTTAAAATATCTCAGATTAACAATGGCATCTTTTACTCCCTTAACCTCCATATTGAACCAAAATAAGTTAGAGGACCCGAATTATGTAGACTGGAAATGAAATTTTGATATTGTACATACTGCAGAGGGTTACAAGTATGTGTTACTTGAAGAGTACCCAGAAAAATCAGAAAATGTGACTGATGATCAGGTAAAGGCTTATGATAAATGTGTTAAGGCTGATGAGATGACAACGTGCTACATCTTGCTTCTATAGCGAATGTCTTGCAGTATCAACATTAGTCTATGACATCTGGTTTTGATATGCTCGAATCTCACAAAGAGGTGTTTGGAGAGCAAATTCATGCTAAAAGCAGACGGACATGAAAGCCCTCTTAAAAACTAAGATGCCTGAAGGATCATCGATCAAGGAGAGGAGCACGTTCTTAAGACGATGAGTCTTTTGAATGAGTTGGAGATACTTGGTTCTATGATTGATAAGGAATCTCATGTTGAGATGGTCCTCAATCTTAGCAGCTTCAAGTAATTTCACCTGAACTACAAAATGCACAAAATGGATTTGTCCCTTCTAAAATTGTTAAATGAGCTGCAAGCGGCTGAGAGTATAATAATGCAGCAAGCTTCCCATATAGTATTCATGGTATAAAAACCTTTTTTTCTAAGCAGAGAGGCAGACGAAAGAAGAAAAAGCTCTGAAAGGTTCAAGCACCTAGAGTTGCCAATGATCCTAATAGTGGTGTAGCTAAGCCCAAAGGCAAGTACTTTCACTGCAAGCAGCATGGTCACTATTAGAAGCAATGCCCTGGCTACCTAGCCAAGGTGAACAAACAAGGTATTTCTTATTTAAAAGTCATTGAAACTGTTTTAGCGGCTGCTTCTATCCAATTATGGACTATAGATTCGGGAGACACTAATCTAGTCTGTTCTTATTTGCAGGGGTTTTAGGAAACATAACGGATAATTGAGAATGAAGTTTGCATGTTTCAAGCGAATGGCGAGCCAGCACAAGCCTTAGCTTTAAGGAATATTTCATTTTCATTTAGTGAATCTAGAATTCAATTTTTGAAAGACGTTTTGTTTGTACCTTCTATTATAGGGAATTTGATTTCAGTTTCTTAATTGATGGATGTTGGTTACAATGTTTATTGTGCTTTTAATTGTGTTGTTATTAAGTTTAATAAACATTCTATTTACAATGCTCCTAGAATACATCATCTTTTTGTATTTGATGTTTCTCATAATATGCTACAACAAACAGCACTAAATAACGTCGATAAATCATTAAGAGAAAAAGTATTTCAAAATTGAGTGAAACTTATTTAAGACACTTATGTCTAGGTCATATTCACATAAATTGGATCTCATGGTTGGTTTCTAATGGATCATTGAGTTCATTGAAATTAGAGGCACTTTCAACGTGTGAATCCTGTTTAGAATGAAAAATGACTAAGAGACAATTTCCTTCCAAAGGAAATAGAGCCGGAGATAAGTTACAAATAATTCATTCTAACTTGTGTGGTCCCATGAATTGTAATGAGCCTCCAGGTCATTTTTGTGTTAATGCCTTCCTTCTATCATTTAGAGCATTCCTGTAGCGACCCAAAGTCATTTATGACTCGCTAACACTAACTGTTCGGTCGCGTGGTCGTTCATTTGGGTTTTATGCCTGTTTCCCTATTTTGGAGTTTTTTGAACTTGAAAAGTTGATTTCGGTCATAACCTCAGGTAAACGAACTCAGATTAAGATTATGACGGTCCATCAGCTCTGGAGCGGCAAAATTAGGCTAGAAGCATGATTGGCTCGAGTCCCAAGGCTTTCGATATGACTTTAGGGCCATTTGGCACTTAGCCTTTGAAATTTAGCTCAAATTTGACTTTGGTCAATATTTTTGATAAACGTGCTCGGATGAAAATTCCATCAGCGCGATTAGTTCTGTAATGTCGAGCTTAGTCTAGAATAACCCTTTGTATACTTCCCGGGGCTTCCAATCTAATTCCAAGGCCTCAGTGGGATCTGGCCAAAATGGAGCTTTAGATTTGGGACCTACTTTTAGTTGAAACGACCTCATATGGAAATTTTTACTAGGCCATTGAGTTGGGAATGTCGAATTTGATGGGGTAGCATATCTTGTTTGCATGCACGGGGTTCCGAACGAAAACCGAGCACCCTGTTGGAGTTTTCGGAAAGCCAAGTTTCTACTGGTGCACAGCGGATGTTGCGGACCAATTCCTTCTCCACATTCGCGGGCCTGGCTCTGCGTTCGTGGAGGTGTGAGTCTTCCTTCTCTGGGTTTGTGGTCCATATTTAGCGTTCGCGGCGGTTTGAGTGTTCCTTCTTCGCGTTCACAGAGGTCTGGGAGGTCTGGGAGTTCTTTCCCTCCGCGTTCGCGGATAGGTCTCCTCGTTCGCGGAGGTGTGGATTCTTTCCCTCCGCGTTCATGGAGATATGGTTGTTCTCCCTCCGCATTCGCGGGCCTTTGGCCACATTCGCGGAGGTCTGTTTGGCTGGTAATATATAAAGGGGCAGTCGGGCCTTCATTAGTTGTAAGTTTCAAAAGTTGATATCTTCTCTATTTTAAGTCGGATTTCGGTGATTCGAACTCCCAAGTGTTCGGAATTGCATAGGTTTTTTGGGTTTTGGTTCGGATAGCGTTAGGTGAGCTCTTATTCTCGTGATTTTGAGGCGTAAATGGGTGCCATATGCTTGTTTTATAAAGTTTTGCATGTTTTGGTTTCTTGATTTGTCGGCTGTTCCGAGCCCCGAGTGGTGTTCCATTTTGGAAAACAAGCTCGGGGGAGGATTTAGAATCTTTTCATAGAGACAATTCTAGGATTTCCAGAGTGAGTCCCACATTCTCTGATTATGACTCCTAAATTAGTCTGTTTTCAATTTTGATGTTTTTTTAGTCTAAATGACCGTACTGACGTTGTGATTCTATTTTTGTAGTATGGTAGTAGTCTAAGGACATTCAAAAGGGAAAAGCTCTGGTGGAGTGATTTGGAGCGCACGCGGTCACCCTTCTGGTAGGTTATGACTTCCCTTCTTTTTAGATTGAGATGGATTGTGTGAATGCATGATGATTTGTGTGAATCGGGATGGGGAACTAGTACTTCCCTTCTACTCAGAAACCATGCTTTAGGGTTGATTTTTGGGCTGTTTTAGGGTAGTACCATGTTATCGGAGGTTGTGTTTATGTGTTGTTGCATGCGGACTATCTGTTGGTTGTTTTATTGTGTTGGTGTATATTTTCAGCCTTAGACTAGGATAGGCTACCATTTCCTTAGACCCATGCACCTGTTTGACTTTTGTATGTATCCGATGTCGATTCAGATGGACTAGGTCCTTGTAGACCAGAATTGCAGACATGAGTCTGGTAGTATGAGCCTAGTTTGGGCTTTTGTATTGCTTTTGATCTTCTTGATTCTCTCACCGTTTATGTGGGGCCATTTCATTATCAGAGGCGTTGTGTTTTATTTGATTTGGATTCTTCTGGATGGGTTCTATAGTGACGTGGCTGGTGGTGGATGGCGATCCACATTGGGTTGGTATTTTAGATCCTTTATGGAGTTGATATGCCTATGCACTCGTCTGGCTAGGGCAGGGCCTCTGGAGTGTTAGCTGGGGCACTCGTCTGGCTAGGGCAAGGCCTCCAGAGTGTTAGCCGACTGGGCAATGAGATATGGGTTATTTGAGGTCCTCTTCGGAGTCGATATGCCCCGCGCACTTGTTTGGATAGGGCAGGGCCCCCAAAGTGTTAGTTTATTGGGCATTTAGATATTAGGGCCTTGGAAGAGTCATTATGCCCCCTGAGAACTTTGCTGGCTAGGGTAGGGCCATCGGGAGTTGCTACCATGCTGGGCGGCCCAATTTGGAAGTCAAAATTTTGACTGTGTTGGAGTTGCCTGATTGTTTTGGTTGAGTTGGTTGGTGGTTTCGGTTCGCAGTTAGATTTTCCTTTGGCCTCGTAGATTTAGCTTCTCTGTATACTTGTCAGGCTTATGAGAGTCTGTTCGGGTTTTATTAAACTTGTGCACGAGTGTACCTTCAAGGCTTATGTGGTCAAGTTAGGTTTAGTTTAGCTGTACTTAGATTTACTTTCAGTGTGCTCATGTGCTTTTTTTCATATTCGCTTGACCTCTGTGATTATAGATTCTATCCTTTCAGTCTATTTTTACCTTTCTTGCTCAGTCGGCCTGTGATGCCTACTGGGTACCAGTTGTATTGGTACTCATGCTACACTCTGCATCTGTTTTCGTGATGCAGGTTCAAGCACCAGTTATAAGCGTTGAGATCGAGCTTGCTGTTGTCTGTTCCAAAGGCGAGGGTGAGCACATGGTGTTCTACAATTACCTGCCTCCTTGTATACTTATATTTTGGCTTCTCTTTTGCTTTTGAGATAGTCTTGTTTTGGTGGTCCACTTTTGGGACTTTTACTCATTTTGTAGTAGCTTTGTACATGTGACTTCCATGTTCTTGGAGGTATCATTTATTGTATATAGTTGGTTTCGTTTCCGCCTTTCCCTTAAATGTTTCTTTATTTATGCTTTCGCTTAGTTGAGATTAGTTTCGACTCTCACTCCCATTATTGTTAAGTTTTGGGATAGGGTTTGGCTCGCCTAATAGTGGGTTGGTAAGCGCCATCATGACTCGAGGAATCGGATCATGACAAGTTTGTATCAGAGCAGCAGGTTCGTTGGTTTCACTTGTACAGAGCTAGCATCTAGTAAAGTCCTGCGGATCGGTGCGGAGACATCAGTTGCTTATCTTTGGGAGACTATAGGATGTTCTTAGAGGGTTTTCATGTTTTATATCATTTTTGTATGTTGTTGTGCCTTTTGTTTCGTGAAATCTCACTTTTTTCACTCTGTCGCAGGATGGCTCACACGGGCGGTGGAGACCGACCCCGAAGTTGATCTAGTGCTGCAGCACCAGCCCAAGATAGAATGAGGACTCCACAACCGAAAGTGGAGCCTCAGTTTGACCAGATTCCTCCTTAGCCGATAGGGCCGGGACCAGTCCAGCCACCGCCCACACCAGCTGCCGCCCCTGACCTTCATGCCATGGTCGCGCAGATACTTGCAGCGATAGGGGGTATTCAGTAGCAGCCGGCTCCAGCACTAATTCAGAGCCAGTGCAAGCACCACACAGTCAGCCTGTCCTAGGGGCTACAGAGATCCAGCAACAGGGTCAGTCTATTGTAGTGGCCCCAGAGGTTCAGCAGCCGCTGCTCAGTTGGATGCTTTAGATGAGGTTATGCCACTACGAGAGTAGAAGATGGTCGGAGTGTTTCTGAGATTGTCGCCGCAGAGGTGTTTTAGGGCAGTTGGCGAGGACGCCCATGAGTTCATTACTTTTTGCCGGGAGCGATTGTAGGCTTTGGGATTAGTGGAGTCGAGAGGAGCTGACTTCACTGCTTATCAGTTGGATGAACCGGCCAGGCAGTGGTGGCGCTCGTTTATGGAGACCAGGATAGCTGGGTCCCCACCAGTGACATGGGCAGAGTTTTCAAAGGCCTTTCTTTCTAGGTTTATCCCTCGAAGCATCAAAGATTTCCTTCGTTATGAGTTCTCGAGGTTGGAGTAGGGCTCTATTACGGTATCTCAGTACGAGGTTAGATTTCATGAGTTGTTGCATCATGTCACTATGATCTTGCCTACAGAGGAGGAGAGAGTCAGGTGTTTCGTTAGAGGTTTGAGATTCCAACTGTGTATTGAGTCGCAGTCTATGGTATCAACGGGCCACTCTTTTCTTGATGTTGTGGACCATGCCTACACACTTGAGCAGCTCTATTGCGAGGCCCAAGGGGGTAGTAGTAAAAGGGCCAGGTAGGTTGATAGCTTCAGTGGTTCTCATTTTAGGCCTAGAGATACTCGGGATCGAGTCCATTAGAGGTTCCAGCCAGGTCAGCCAAGCGCCCATTTCTGGCGTCATTACAGATTGCGGAGGGTAACCAGCACCGTCAGGGTGGTTATAGTGCCGGTCCAAGACATGGCCAAGGTGGTTGTCAGACAGGTTCCTCAGGTCGGGGTGGCCGACCTCCAGTTGTGAGCATGTTGTCTCAGGGTTGCTTTATTTGCGGGGGGCTTGATCATTTGTCCAGGGAGTGCCCTATCCCCAGACTAGCCTTACCAGCTCCTCAGGCAGCGAGATTGGTATCAACAATAGCACCTCCAGCTAGGGGATGAGGACAGTCTCAGGGTGTTCAGGGAGGTCCCCAGGAAGGTAGGAAAGGTGCTAGAGTAGATGCACGGGGTAGAGGTGCCCAGGGCCATTCCTATGCAGCACCAGCTAGAGCAGAGGCCGAGGCGTTAGATGATATAATTACAGGTACAGTTCTCTTATGCCATCAGTCCGCTTCAGCTTTATTTGATCCTGGTTCTACCTATTTGTATGTGTCTTCTTATTGTGCTCCTCAGTTGAGTGGTCAGTCCAGAGCCCTTAGTGGTACCATTGCGTGTTTCGACCCCTGTAAGTGATTCCTTAGTAGTGGATCAGGTTTGTAGATCATGTGTGTTGACTATTCAAGGCAGGACACTCGGGCTGATCTTATTGTGCTTGGGATGTTGGATTTTGATTTCATTTTGGGCATGGATTGGCTATCCCCTCACCGAGCGGTCTTGGATTGCTACGCCAAGACCGTTACTTTAGCTATGCCTAGCATTCCGCCGGTGGTGTGGCAGGGTTCTTGTAGTCGCACACCAGTTGGGGTGTTACTTGTATCTAGGCCCGACGGCTAGTGGATAGCGGATGTTTGGATTATTTGGCTTATGTTAGAGATGTTAGTAGGGAGAGTCCTACGGTGGATTCAGTGCCTATAGTCTGAGAATTTGCTGATGTGTTTCTTGCCGACCGTCCTGGCCTACCCCAGAATGAGATATTGATTTTGTCATTGACTTGAAGCCGAGTACACGTCCCATATCCATCCAACCGTACCATATGGCCCCCACAGAGCTCAAGGAGCTCAGTGTTCAGCTTCAAGATCTCTTGGGTAAGGGATTCATTTGGCCTAGTGTATCGCCTTGGGGTGCCCCACTCCTGTTTTTGAAGAACAAGGATGGTACTATGCGGATGTGTGGATGTGTATTGATTATAGGAAGCTGAATAAGGGGATGGTGAGGAATCATTACCCCATGACTTATATTGATGATCTGTTTGACTAGCTTTAGAGTGCCACGGTGTTTTCTAAGATTGACTTGAGATCTGGCTTCCACTAGTTGAGGGTTAGAGTAGGGTACATCCCTAAGATAACATTTAGGACTCGTTACGGCCATTATGATTTCCTGGTTATGTTTTTTGGGTTAACTAATGCCCCTGTCGCTTTCATGGACTTGATGACTCACGTATTTAAGCTATATCTGGACTCCTTTGTCATAATCTTCATTGATGATATCTTGGTATACTCGCGGAGCCATAGTGAGCATGAGCAGCATTTGAGGATAGTGCTCCAAACTTTGAGAGATGATCGGTTGTATGCCAGTTCTCAAAGTGCGAGTTTTGGCTTGAGTCAGTAGCATTCTTGGAGAACGTGATGTCCAAGGATGGCATTATGATTGATTCGAAGAAGATTGATGTTATCCATGATTAGGCTAGGCCCACCTCTGTGACTGAGATTTGGAGATTCGTCAAATTGATAGGGTACTACAGGCGTTTTGTTGAGGGTATCTCTTCTATAGAGGCACCTATGACTCGATTGACTCTCCAGGATGTTCCCTTTGTGTGGTCGGAGGAGTTTTAGAGGAGCTTTCTGAGGCTTAAGGAGTTTCTTACCACCGCTCCTACATTGACTCTTCTAGTTGAGAGTGAGGGCTTCACGGTATATTGTGACGCATCAGGCATTTGTTTAGGTTGTGTATTGATGCAGTAGGGCTGGGTATTCGCTTATGCATCGAGGCAGCTTAAGCTGCATGAGCGCAACTACCCCATGATTTGGAGTTGGCGCGGTAGTTTTTGCGCTTAAGATCTGGAGGCATCACCTATATGGAGTTCATTGTGAGATCTACATTGATCACAGGAGCCTTCAATACATTATGACCCAGAGGGATCTTAATTCTAGGCAACGCGGTAGGATTGAGCTCCTGAAAGACTATGATCTCTCTATTCTCTACCATCCAGGCAAGGCGAAAGTGGTAACAGACGCCTTGAGCCGGAAGGCAGTGAGTATGGGTAGTCTAGCCTTCCTTTCTATTTTGGAGCGACCCTTCGTTTTGGACATTCAGTCCCTAGCCAACTAGATGGTTAGGCTTGATGTTTCAAATACCAGTTGGGTGTTAGCCTATGTGGGAGTTCAGTAATCTCTGTTAGATCAGATCTATGGTCATAAGTAGATGATATCGAGCTGACTACATTAGACTCAAATGGGGCTTTGAGATTTGTTGGCCGTTTCTGTGTTTCAAGAGTTGGGGATTTGATTCAGCTGATCTTTAGCAAGGCCCATGACTCCAGGTATTCTATCCATCCGGGCACCGTTAAGATGTATCGTGATTTGAGGTAGCACTACTAGTGGAGCGGTATGAGGAGTGACATCTCAGATTATGTGTCTCGTTGCTTGTGCTGTCAGCAAGTGAAGGTCGAGCATTTGAGGACTGGGGGTGAGTTGTAGAGATTACCCATTCTTGAGCGGAAGTGGGAGTGTATCACCATGTATTTCTTTGGGGCTTTCCTCGTACTTCCAGGGATGTTGACAGCATTTGGGTCATCGTGGATCGATTGACCAAGTCAGCACGCTTCCTTCCAGTTCGTACTTCCTTCAGTGCTGAGAGACTAGCCCTATCAATATTCGAGAGCTGGTCCGTATTCATGGTGTGCCTATTTCTATTATTTCAGACCGGGGTTCACAGTTCACTTCGAACTTTTAAAGGGTATTTCAGGAGGAGTTGGGCACCAGTGTCGACCTTAGCACAACATTCCACCCGCAGATCGAGGGCCAATCAGAGTGTACTATTCAGGTCCATGAAGATATATTATGGGCCTATGTTGTGGACTTTTGAGGTTAGTGGGACCAGTTCTTACCTTTGGCAGAGTTTGCGTACAACAACAGCTAAGGATGAAACCCTTATGAAGAAGTACTCTCAACAGCTCTTTTAACTCTTTCAACTCAGCGGGAGCTATTCTATATGGCAGAATAGAGACAGGTTGAGTATCTGGAAGAACATCTATCCCGAAATCTATCTCCCTTTAAGGAGGGACTCCGCGAAGATCATCTGAAAAGACCTCAAGGAACTCACACACTAATGGAACTGACCGAAAAGGTTGTGTCTCAACACTAGAGTTAGTAACTCTGACTAAGTGATAGATGCACCCTTTAGAGAATAACTTTCTGGCCTAAAGGTATGAAATAAATCGACCCTTAGACACTACTGAACTACTCCTCCACTCTAAAAATGGTTCACTAGGAAATTGAAACTTGAATACTCGAGTTCTACAATTGACTAAGGCATAACAAGTATTCAGCCAGTCCATATCGAGAATGACATCAAAATCTACCATGTCTAGCTCAGCCAAATAATCCATGGTGTCTTTGTTATGGACAGAGATGGTACAATCATGATAGACTCTTTCTTCTAGAATATGCTCCTCAAAAGTTGTGGAAACACTGAAGGGATCAAGAAGTAGTTCGGGGGAAATACCAAACCTCATGGCTATATAAGCATTCAGAAAAGACAGACTCGCTCATGGATCAAGTAACCCATAAACATCAATAGAATAGACTTTGAGTATACAAGTGAAAACATCTGTCGAATTCTCCTAATCCTGGCTGCAAGCCATAGCATACCGACGGTTTGTACCTCTGCCTATTCCTAAAGTATCTCCTCTCTGAGCAGTCATATATGTTTGAGCTGCTGAAGAAGATTGGGCTCTATTGCCCCTATTACCCTGCGTGTTCTTAGAAATATTTCTCAATAAGTGACCCATCTGACCAAACTTGAAGCAGCATTATAGGTGGTTTCTGCCACATCTAGAGCAAGCGGTGGTCTAGTTAGCCCCTTGTGCAACACTACCTTTAGATTGTGTAACCTGGGCTCTGAATTTCTAGGAACTCTGATTCCTAGGATCATTCCTAATTCTTGGTGCAGGTGCACTAGCTGAAGATGGAGCAGTTCTAGATGAACTCTACTGAAAAGATGACTGGTTACCAATCCCGATCTTTTGCGGGCTAAATTCTAGATTAGCTGTCTTAGCTCTCTTATTGTGAAAGACCTCTCTATCTTTCAACTCATCCTCCTCAACCTGTTGCACATGAATTATGAGTCTAGCTATGACCATGTCCTCTATCAACATAGTTTCCTTCTTTTCTTAGCTAGATAGGTGGGAAAGTCCAGAAACAAACAAACGCATCCTACTCCTTATATCTACCACCATCTCCAAAGCATAGCGGGACAACTGGGTGAACTTTAGGATGTACTCTTGCACACTCGTAGGTTCCTATTTCAGGTTTAAGAACTCTCTCATCGTAATTCCCTTTAGCTCTCTAGGAATGAAACGCCCTAAGAAGGCATTCTCAAACACTGCCCAACTCAAAAGTGGTGCTCCCTGTGTCGTGTTCTTCTTCCACAGATCATACCTAATCCCTGCAACACCTTTGATCTAATATGAAGCCAACTCCACACGCTTTGCATCAGCAACACACATGACCTCAAACACTTTCTGAAGCTCTTCCATAAAGTTCTCCAGATCCTCACTGACCTTTGACACAATGAACTCCGGGGGATTAATCCTCAAGAACTAACGGATTCTTGATGTATCAACCACATCCTGATGACCCACTCCATGTTGACTAGCCTAATTTGCTACAACTTGGGTCATTATCTAAAAAACATTCCTGAACTCAACATTTATGACATCTCTCTGAGGGGGTTCCACTTCTGGTGTATTAGGAGCTTCTTGACCGTAAGGATTAGCATTCCTCCTAGCAGGAGGCCCTCGAACTACTCTTTGTGGAGTTCTGGTCTTAAAAGACATGCGTAAGCACAAGTTAGAAGAAACTTTTATAGAATTGAACTCTATCGCATGAACAAGAGTAAGAAGTAAAGGAAAAGTTCCTAAATGTCGTTGCTTTCTCATTATAGATGTGGCGCTCTTCATACCAATAAGAAGGACTCTACTAGACACAACTTCATGGAGACCCTAGGACTCTTGAACTATGTGCTCTAATACATTGTTTGTCATGCCTCGAGCCAACACCCTTTACGTTGCTGAAACTCGAGAACCATTTTTGATCCCCAACTGAACCCTTGGCCTTACTCACTACTTAGTGAAAAACTCACACGAGCATTAATAGTCTTAAAATTGAATTTCATATCAAAATAAAACTCAACTCGAATATATGAAGGTACTCACTACAATAATTACAATAGTTTGCAATATTGCTTTAAAGGAAAGAAAGTACTAAGAGACTCCTCGTCTCTTTCTATCTATGAAGCCTCTATTATTAACGAAGGATGTCGGTACAATATCCATGACATCTCGAAATAACGAACTCAAAAATAAATGTGAAGTTCTCTGAAATGCAAGGAGGCTCACCAAAAGCTAGCTTGAGTGTAGAGTGATCTCAACGAAGTGACTGTTGATGATCCTAAATAGTATCTACATCCTAACAAGATGTAGGTCGAATGACATAATTACATTGATTGTAGAAGTATGCAATATAGTCGAAGTGAAACCACTTAAAGAATGGACTACGATAGATGAATATATACTCAAGCTGAATGTAAAGAAATAAAGGATTTAAATCATTTAAAGCTTTACAAAATACTTACTCATCTCTAAAATAGACATAATAAGTGATATATTAAAATACACTTTAATTCTATTGGAAGATTCTCAAACCGGCAACCATTAGTATGACCTACGTGATGATACATTTTCTTGCTCACGCTGCCAGAACTTTCCTATACCATGCAGGGGTATAGAACCTCTAAACTAGGTGGATCCATTAAGTTATAAGGATTCATCTAAAAAGTATGATCATGTACACATGTTGGCAAGACATGGTCTATGAGGATTTTGAGTTGTCTGAACTCATCCCCATATCGATGCTCAATATTACCCTCAATAATATATATATACATACATACATATATATATTCTTTGAGTTGAGATAATTTCTAAAAAACTTCTTTAAGAAGTGACTAAAGTTGTACTAAGTACTTCTGAATTACTCTAGAAACTCTCTGTACTTTTCTGCAAATATTGTTCTCTTATCAAGGTAAAACTGACACTTTCGGAAACACTCAAGTCCCCTTAAATTCTTTTTGAAAAGAAGGCTTAAACTTTTTTTAAAACTATTTCTTGTTTTCAAAATCAATTAAAGGTGCGTAATAATTCAAAATGACTTTAGCAATATTTAATAAATAGGGTTCATGTGGAACAACAAACATGAAAAATAATTCAAGAACTTCTATGCATAAATTATCAAATTCTCATAAGGTAGGAGTTTCATAAAATTTAGGGAAGAACCCTATATTCAACTTACTACTAACTAAATTTAGATGTAGGGCGTGAGGACGAATTAGTACAATATTATGAATAGCCTTACATACCTGGAAAGAACAAAGTTCTTGGCGAGATTGATGGAAACTTGAAAAATGCTCGAAACCATAGTTTTTTCTCCTATTGGAACCTTGATCTAATGATTTGAAATGTTAAAGAACGTAAAAAGGTGTTTACCATTGCTAAGACCCTTAACTAGGTATAACTGGATCAAGATTTAGGTTTAGGAAAGATGGGAAAAGTCTAAAATACCCTTAACTAATCAGAAAATGCAAAACCTCAAGCGCGTCTGACGAAAGTCCTGACAACTGATAACATTCAAATCATTCTCCAAAACCAATTCAAAGAGTGTGTGGTCATCATTAATAAGAACCCAACAAAGAGTCGGGGTCGAATCCAAGAAGGAATGGTGTATCGTAGAGAATTCCTTACCATAAAATTTTGACTTTAATTTAGCTCATTAGTAATAGTATGAACAATTGGGTGGTTGATACCTACAACTTAATATAAAGCTCTAGTTATCAATTATCTGAATTAAACTAAAATATAGATGAAATCAAGAATTAACAAACAAACTAGGGGTGCGGGGATTTGAAATCGATATCACATAGGAGTAATTTTGTTGCTCTAAAGTGATGAACATTCATGAATAGGCTAAGTCATCGTGATGGATGCTCATCATGTTTCGATATCAAAGCATCTATTCGTAGAATCTCCTTTTGGTCTCATCTAATTGCCAATCCTACACAACCCATACCTTACTCTATTCTCTCTTTCTAGAATAGGAAAAATAGATCTGACCCATAACCTCACTTGTAAGAAAGTTACAGACATCAAACCTAAATTGGTAGTATTGAACTAATCCACCACTCCAATCAATCTCTTTCAAGCATCAACCGGATATCAGAAGTAGGAATTACGTTTGCAACCTTAACCCTAGAATTAATCCCATGGTAATTAGACCAAATTCATGTATGAACAGCAACAAAACAGAGCATAACACAATACCCACTACATTAAATCAACATGCAACCACATTTAAGTACCCTTAGATCTTTGGGTTTTAGAGAGAAATTATACCTTCTAAGAAAGCAGCCATGGGTAACTTGAAATCAAGCAATTAAGAGTAAACCCACTTTGGATTCAACTTCAATTTATCAAAATTTAACACCAAGTTGTAAAAACCACGGAAGATAGAAAAGTATTCTTCAAAAGAAGAGTGTTCTCCAACTTTCTAAAACTATTCTCTAAAACTCAATTCTGAACTCTCCTTTAAAATGACAACATTTGGGCTATTTATATTTTTCCAAAATTTTGCCCAAAATCCACTTAGTGACTTACTCGGTGACATTATTCTGGCTCACCAAACTTGCTAGGTGAATCACTCTCCTTTCCTGAGCTCGCCTTGTGATGCTCTAGGCTTCAGTCGTTTGAACCTTAGTTGGCGAACTTAATTGATTCAGCTTGTCACACTCGGTGAATGACCGAGTACCACCTTTGTTCGCCTTTCAAACATTGTATCTTTTCTTTGCAAATGGTCACATTGGGTGATGTTCATCTGGTTCACTATTCCTGTTCGGTGCATCGCCCTCTTCACATGAGTCTGCCGACCTTCTTTGATAGACACAAGTGCTTTGCACTATAAATTTGGGTGAGGCCGTGCTCAGTTGGCGATCCGCCCTTCATGTTAGGCGATCAACAATATTCACTTTGCAATTCTTTTTGTATTTTTTGCCATACTTTTAAACATCAGTACTTGCCTTGTCCAATATCCTTCAAAGCTGCAAATCATCAACATTCTATCATAATAGGAAAAAATTAGGTATTGAGGACATAATTATTGATCTAAATAGACTTTAAATGAGTACAAATCTACTACTCATCAACACCCCCAACTTAAAATTTTGATTGTCCACAAGTAATCAAGAACACAAAAAGCTGAACAAGGGTGTCTACAAGAGCACTCAATAAGAGCTAACATTCAAGTTCCAAGGCAAGACTACTCTAAATAGCATGATCAAAAATCTTCAAATGATGACTAGCAAGTCTCAAAACAAGCTCATGCTCACTTTAGCTTCTTGTCTAATGCAAGAAAATGTTTCAACAAATACATTCAAGTGCCCTCACATCAAGAATGATTCCATGCTCTCAAAAAGCAAATTAACAAAGGTGTAAGGGATCAATGAAACTCTCACTCTCTTAAAAGAGAAATACATGCAAGCTTTCTCCCATAGGTTTGCCCATATTTTCCAATCATCATATAGCCTAGTTCATGCAAGATCTCAAGGGTCTTTAAGGCGTGTAATGGGACTAAGGGTTAACATATAGTCAATTCGGATTGGTGACTTTACCCTTTTAAAGATTTGTTTCAAGAATCATCACCTCTTCTCAAGTTATTTTTCTTCTTTCTCATTTGAGA
The DNA here is from genome assembly GCA_018342035.1 of Solanum appendiculatum. NCBI lineage: Eukaryota > Viridiplantae > Streptophyta > Magnoliopsida > Solanales > Solanaceae > Solanum > Solanum appendiculatum. The sequence goes on from JAGDQO010000459.1 coordinate 2,082,340, forward strand.
ACTCAACTATTGACTTGCCACTCAATTTATTTGGAATCTCTTTTTATTTCATTCATTTGTCTTTTTCTTTTTCATTTTCATTTTTCCAACGCATTTTTATTGTAATGATAGGTCTCTTTTATTTTTATATGGAGGGGTTTCTTCTTTTTGTAATACTTTTCAAGTTTAGTCTCATTTCATATTCCTTTGCCCTTCACTTGGCTTTCACTCTTCCTTCCTTTCCACGCCCCCAACTTAGGCTTTTGGCCTAAGTTGGCTATTCAAACATCAGAATGCTTTAAAAGGATTTTTGATGAGAAGGTAAGGATAATTTTTGTTCAAAAAGCTTTCTTTTGGTTGGAAACAAATAGGTTAGGCTCAAATGGTGCCAAAATGGATTCACACACTCAAAAGGTAGTCACAAAGGAATGATGGACAATTTGGTTCCCTCTTTCATGTGTTTCCCAAGATCATGTCAAACATTCACATAGATTCACACAACTGGACTAACAGGGCAAATTCTAGAACTCCACATGCATATTTTCAACTAAATCCTCCCCACAAATGGCACTTCAAAATGCACTTATTTATCTCATCTCGAAAAGATCAAGAGCGTACTTGTGATGTTCATTGCAAGGCTCAGATTGAAACGCAACTAGTAAACAAAAGATTCAAAGAGATCACTGAAAGGTGTAACCACATCGATTTCATTCTCGCAGCACCAGCACTAAAAATTATGCTCATCATGAGTACTATTCAAGACATCGATATTGAACAAAATCGATCCTCAAATTGCTATCAATGAAAACATCAAGAATTTCATGATTTTTAAACTCATAGGGGGTTGGAATAATCAAAATAGAGAACAAAAAGGAAATATAGAGACACATTTACCCAAAAGAGCACTCTAATATAAACAACAGTAATACAACAATAGTTCAAAACTCAAAATAACAAAATACAATCAAAATGGGAATATTGGCAGGAAGGCCCTCACCCCACCAAAAATAACAGTGCATTGTCCTCAATGCAAGATACATAAAAGTACAAAGAGGTTAAGATAAAAGGTACCCCTGATAGGCTATGCCTATGGAGCACTCTCATCTAGAGTCTCAGGTGGTGACACCTCAAGAGGGGCATCGATGCCCGATAATAAGATCATTGGAGGGGGTAAGGAAGGCACAACTGGGGCATCAATGCCCATCTCAGCACTAGGAGGTAGGATGGGATTCGGAGTGACTCCACTAGAGCCAACAACTGCATTCTCGCGAAAAGATCTCTAGGGCTGCCTGAACAATAACCTTCTCGATCTCCTGAAGCTCGATCAGTGTCTTTGCAACCCCATGCTCTTCAGCCTTCTACTCCTCTTCATCTGTCTCCTCACCCAAATCATCATTGGCCTTCTCACTCTTATCAGCAACATCAGACTTCACATGCCTAGTAACCTCAGGCTGCTCACTAGAGGGAGGCACAACACTCGGACTCTCGGGCATAGGAGAAGTAGCATCTGAAATGGGGACGTCGCCCCAAAGCATGGAGATGCCCGTCGATTGTAACTAGACCACCTTCTCCTTTAGAGTGGCCATCTCCTCTCTCATAGTGTCTAGAGCACCAGAACTACCCTTGGCTCTCTCCCGAGCCTCTAACCACACTTTGCGATTATCCAATCTCACACTGTGACTCTCAATAGTTCCCACACACTTGACCACCCGCTCTATCAAAGGAGCCAAGGCCTTATTAATGGCCTGGTCAATAAGCCTAGGAATGTCCATCTCAACCTTAGCAGCTTTATAATCTGGTTACTGGGCAAGGCTGCCCATCTTATAGATCAAAACCTGGATCAAGAGGAGACGGGTAATAGGAGAGGGGGGATTCCTTACAGTAGAAGTAGCAGCATCAGGCACAAAAGTAGTAGAAGCAACAGTGAAGAAAGGTGTAGAAATACTAATCTACTCGACAGAAGGAGCATGTGTGCTATCCTCAGCTACAAAAGTGGTAGGTTCAACCATGGGAGTACAACATGGTGGTGGCGTCTTCCTCCAAGCTGAATTTTCTCACAAACACTATTCCTCGAGCCTGTGAATGTCACCTGATGAAGTAGGTGTGACCGTCGCATCTGCAGATGCCGGAAAAGGACTCTTTCCCTCTCGCGCAACTATGTGATCGGCACTGGAAATGGGAGGGATGTCGCCTCCTGCCTTGCCCTCATCATCATCTCATCCACAATAATAGCACCTACATGCATGTGCTCTCTATCGATGATAGTACCTACAAAGACCGCATTGGCGTGGCGAAGGATGGACTCGTTCAGTGATGGCATAAGGTTGTTGTTGATGAATCCAAACAAATATTGAGCCACCACGTTCAAGTCCTTCTTCTCGATCCAAGCACCATCAGCCATCCAGAATGGAGAAGAGTCAGAAATCAAGAAAGCCAGCCAACCCTTCATAGAGTCCAAGTCGTGGCACATCCAGAGTGAATATAAATCTATTGAAAATACAGGTATATTCAGGGTAATATTAATGGCCCCTGTGTCACAATGGATTGTCTTGCCTCTTACCACTACTTCTTCAAGCGGTTTCTAGACTGTGCCCTTTCGCTCTTAGGGAAGGGTTTGAGCATATGCCGTATAGAACTCCCTTACCCAAGAAGGGATGTGGGAGTTCCTGGGCATGGTGAGTCCTTCGAATTTATGGAGTTGTATGGTATTTCAGATGGTTGGTGACCGCTTACCACTCCATCTATTGATAGTTGCCTCTCCTCAAGTATTGTCCTTTCTCCAATAGCTTTGAGCCTATTCAAGACTCTTGGAGCAATAACCGAAAGGACTCTGGAAGTCGGTGCTTGCGTAGAAGAGGACTGCATAAACTTTAATCTAATATATGTCCTCTTTCTGCCTACTCCTTGCCTAGGTTGTGCCTTTCCCTGGGTAGATTATTGGGGAGTGGAAGTATTTTTGAGAGTGGGGAGTTTTGCCTTTTCCTGGGTAGATGATTGGGGAGTGGAAGTATTTTGATAGTAGGGATCCTCTGAAGGCTTCTTTATTGATACTCCCCTATGTATCTTTAGTGGAGGAGGAGAAGGAGAAAGCTCTTTATCCTACTCAGCGTCGGAGGAAACAAAATTTTTTCCCTTAGTTCTTTTCATTACCTGCAAAGCACAAACTAAAACACAAGATTTGTGAAAGTTAGTTGAAATTGAATGCACATTGAATCACATTTCAAAGATACTTCTGAGGCTCGTCAAACGGGAAGGCATATCGCAAAATAGGATCGACAAACTCCGGTGAGCTCACAAAAATGGAAAGTACAAATTAACTAAGGGCTCAGGCATACAAGGCGAAGTCAATGCCAGTTCGGTGATTTGTCGAGTCGGTTTCGGTGGGCTAAGACAAGTCTGCCAAAATTGACAGTGCAAAATGAAAAGACACAGGCATCAAGGGCGATGTTCTATCCCACTCGGTGATACGCCAAATAGGTTTGGCAAACTAAGACAAGCCCGCAGAATGGAACAATACCCAAGGCCATGCGTATGCTAAAGAAGGCAATCAGAGTCTTACTCGATTATTCGCCTAACCTACCTGGTGAACTAAGACAATACACCGAACAGGAAGTGTTCAGCCCACTGCCCAATTTTCACAGCTAAACCAACACGCACAACAAAATACTAGCTCCTCCCCCCCCCCCAAATTACAATCCAGCTATATGCTTTTCTACCAATGGGTACTCAAACTTCCCCCAAATATCACTAAGTATTGCACTAATTAATGATTAGCCCTTAAGAAAGTAGTCACACTGTTTATCATTCGGTAAAATCATGCAATTGGGTCAACACTAGGCTACTCTTACTTAACCCAAATTAAATTTACACACAGATCGAGAAAAAATATCAATTAAATTTATCAATTTCACAAACTCAATCACGATTCACAATTTTACAAGCATTCACAATCAAAACTCAGGGGCACAGTTAAAATCAGACAATACGATGCTACCCATCGAAAAAAACACACAAAAGCAGTTACAGGGCTCAAGCCAAACCCTCTATGCATCTTAACGTCAAAAGTATCAACAAGAATTCGAAAACCAACCTCAATGTCAAAAGTAATCTAGGAAAATGAGGAATTGGGGTTGGGTTGACATAAACTCCGAGCAAAGGCACTCCTCGAACTTTTTAAACACTCACAAGAGACTCACAAACAGCTAAAATATAAAATGCGAGAGAAAGAAATCAATAAGGCTCTTAATCTCAAAGGGTTTGACATTTGAATTTAAAAGGACCCTTGGCCTTTTTTTAACAGAGTCACTTGGCGATCTCGACTAGCGTCGTCGAACGTGTTCGGCGTATTGCCATTTGGAGTTTTAGCTCATCGACCACGCCTGAATAATTACCAAACCTAAAGGCTACTTCGGTGGACCCGATAGAGTCCACGCAGTGCACTTCAATGAATCGCCTTTTGGAGTTCTAATCACCAAAATTTACAGTGCAATTTTACATCCATTGAAGCTCAAAAGGCATACAAGGATGAGTCTGCACAATGCCTTCAGCGTACGCTGTTTGAGGCATTGTGTCGACTATTCATCCCTTGTCAATCTTTGAACCTCTTCTCAACCTACACTCACCATGCACATTATTCGAAAGTAATAAAAAAATAAAAGACTTGGGTTGCCTCCCAAGAAATGCCTTATTTAACGTCATGGCACGACATAGTCCTCAAACTCAACAATCATTTTTGGGGTTCGGGATGGTGTCACTAGGCAATGTTCCCTTTTGCCTTGGATTGAGATGAGTGGCAATTTGACCCAATTGGGTCGCTAGCTAATTAATGGAAACTGAGTGAAAAGTCAACGTCATCGATAGAGTGTACAAGTCACTTTTCAATTGCTTCAACATCTTATCAAACCCTTCAACCTTGTTGTAGATCCTTCCAAGCGTGTCTTCTATTTGGTTTGCTTCTAGACCAGTTGGTTCTTTTGGACGTGGGCGATCATGGGGAGGCACATACCTATCTTTTTCCATCTCCCTATATCTCCAAGTTCCACGTCGCCAGTCTTTCCAACCACCATCTCTATCTTTATTCCAACCTTTTTTCCTAAATTGTCGTTGATAATTGGTGTGAGAACCCCCTACTTGATTTCCCAAGTATTGAAAGTCTTCAGTGTACAATGCCACAAATTTTGCATCATCCGGGCATTGCCCACTGTTGGTTCCAACCGCATTTACCAACTTGGTGCCACTTCCCATTACATGTTCAGACAACAAATCAATTGGGGTCATCATTTTAGCCATATTTTCATCTCTTTTATGGTCCTTCTAAATTTATTCTTTAGTTAAACCCACTTTTAGAGTACGCACTTGGTCCTCTTTAGTGTGCCATAGTCGGTTAACCTTAGTCATATCATCAAGCAACGTAGCAGCTGCCTCATATGGTTGTCTCATTAATCCACCATGAACTAAATGATCAGCCACACCTTTATTGACTGAATCAAGTCTGCAATAAAAGTTTTGCAGCAGTAAATTGTCGGAACGCCATGCATTGGACATGGCAAGAGCAAATTTTTGAACCTCAGCCTTGTCTCATGCAAAGGCTCACCTCCAATACGCTTTGAATTTTGTATTTAGAGAAAGGTTTTTACCATCTTCGAGGGTGGAAAGAATCATTCCAAGAAGGCATCAGTTAGGTCTTCCCATGAAGTGATACAATCATTTAGCAACTCCGCCAACCATCTTGTAGCCTCTCTCGTTAAAGAGAACGGGAATAACCTCAAACTTAAAGATTATTGGGAGATATTCTTGACCACAAAGGGTCCACATACCTCCTTGAAATCTCTAAGGTGCTCATGGGGATCCTTATGAGCTAGACCCCCAAAAATTCCTTTCATTTGAAGCAATTTTATCATAGTTTTGGTGATGTGAAAGACAGTCCTACCAGTTGTAGGAGGTATCCGGATAGCTCCCGTGGTCTAAATAACATTAATGGGAATGTCATTCAAATCACCCATGTTTTCATTTTCACCATAGTGACTATCATTGTAACTCTCAGGGCCACTCATTTTTTCAACCTATAAACCAGCCAACAACAAGCAACAAATCTACTACAACTAAACAAAATTAAAATCTAATTTCTCAATTAGAATTCTCAACTAATCCCCGGCAGCGGAGCCATTTTTGATAACTCTCAAATCACTCTCCAAAACATATTAAAAGGGTGAGCGGTCATCGTCAATAAAAATCCAACAAAGAGTCGGGGTTGAATCCCATAAGGAATTGTATATCATAGAGAATTCATTATCAAGAAATTTTGGCTTTAATTTAGCTCATTTGTAATAGTAAAAACATTTGGGTGGATGATACCACCAACTTAATATAAAGCTTTGGTTATCAATTATAGCAATTAAACTAAAATACAGACGAAATCAAGAATTAACATGCAGTCTAGGGGTGCGAGGATTTGAAATCGATGTCACATAGGAGTAATTGTTCTTCTCTATAGTGATGAACATTCATGAATAGGCTCATTCATCGTCAATGACGCTAATCATATTTCGATCTCAAAGAATCTATGCATAGAATATCCTTTCGGTCTCATCCAATTGCCAATCCTAAACAACCCAATACCTTAATTTATTCCCTCTATCAAGAACAGGTAAAATAGATCCGACCCATAACATCTCTTTCAAACAAGTTACAAACACCAAACCCAAATTTTTAGTATTGAACTATTCGCCCACTCCAATAAATCGCTTTTGAGAATCAACATAGATTGGAAGTAGAAATTAACTTTGCAACCTTCACCCTTAAATTAACCCCAAGGTAATTAGACAAAATTCATGTATGAACAGCAACAAAAGAAAGCATAGCACAATACCCACTACATTAAATCAACATACAACCCTATTTGAGCACCCCTAGATCTTGGGGTTTTAGCCACCCATAAAAAAGAGTAAAGAAATTATACTAATTATGAAAGCATCCGTGGGTAACATGAAATCAAGCATTTAAAAGTAAACCCACTTTGGATTCAACTTCTATTCACCATAATTTAACAACAAGTTGTAAAAACCCCAAAATCTAGAAAAGTGTTCTTCAAAAGTAAAGTGTTCTCCAACTCTCCAAAACTATTCTCTAAAACTCAATTCTTAACTCTCCTTTAAAATGACATCATTTGGGCTATTTATATTTTCCCAAAATTTGGCCCAAAATTCACTTAGTGACTGACTCGGTGAAATTAGTCGAGCTTGCAAAACCTGCTCGGTGAATCGCCCTCCTTTCCTCAGCTCGCCTTGTGATGCTCTACGCTTCAGGTGTTTGTACCTCAGTTGGTGAACTAGATTGATTCAGCCTTTCACCCTCGGCGAATCACCGAGTACCACCTTTGTTCGCTTTTCAAGCATTGCATATTTGCTTTGCTCACTGTCACATTGGGTGATGTTCATCTGGGTCGCTGTTCTTGTGCGATGCATCGCCCTCTTCACCGGAGTCCACTGACCTTCTTTGATATAGAAAAGTGCTTTGCACTGTGAGTTTGGGCAAGGTCATTCTCAGTTAATGATACGACCTTCATGTTAAACGATCAACAATATTCACTTTGCACTTCTTTTTGTATTGTTTGCTATTCTTTTAAACATCAGTCCTTGCCTTGTCCAATTGCCTTCTTAGATGCAAATCATCAAAATTCTATCAGAATAGGATAAAATTAAGCATTGAGGACACTAAATATTGAGCTAAATGGACCTTAAATGAGTGCAAATCTACCACTCATCAGCGGTGAGTCACCAGGATGACTGCCTGTCACCTGTCATCGTAAAAAAAACTTGAAACATTTGAAATTCTGTAGAGGTATATTTGTTGTTACTCCACGTTTGCGGGCCCTTAGCCGCACTCACGGAGTTGTGGATTTTTTACCTCCACGTTCGCGTGCCCATGGCCACGTTCGTGGAGGTCAGCGGTTCTGGCAGTATATAAACAGGAGGTCGGGTTTCATTTGAAGGAAAGTTGTAAAATTCATATCTTTCTCGTTTCAAGTCAGTTTTTGGTGATTCAAAGTCCCAGGTTTTCAGAATCTTGTTGAATGTGTGGTTTAGTGCTCGGATTATGTTGGGTGGTCCTCGATTTCCCTGAATTTGAGGCATAAGTTGCTACCTTAAGCTAATTGTGTAAAGTTTTACGTCTTTGGTTTGTTGTTGTTTGGAGCCGATCTGAGCCCCAAGGGGTGTCCCATTTTAGAGCACAAGCTCGGGGGAGAGTTTAGGACCTCTTCATGGAGTCAGTTCCAAAAATTCCAGAGCGGGTCCCACAATTTCTGATTTTGACTCTGAAAATGGTCTATCTCTGATTTTGATGATTTTAGTGTCTAAACAACCGTGCTGATGATGTGATTCTATTTTTGATACCTTGATAGAAATCTGAGGCTGTTCGGAAGGGGACGACTGTGGCAGAGTGATTGAAGCACGCACGATCGGCCTTCAGGTAGGCTACGGCTTCCCTTTCCTTTAGATTGAGCCTGATTGTGTAATTGCATGCGGATTTGTGTAAATCTGGGTTGGGTAGCTAGTATATGTTCTCTTCTTCTCAGAAACCATGCTTTAGGGTTGATTTTCGGGTTATTTCAGGGTGAGTACCATGTTGTTGGAGGGGTTGCTTATCTGTGACTGTGTGTATTATTTGTTGGGTTGTTTATAGGTTGCTGCATGCAGATTTTCTAGTTGGTTGCTATTGTATTGGAGTATATCTTCGGCCTTAGTTTAGGATAAATTAGTGTAGACTTAGACCCATTCACCTGGTTTACTTTGATATGTATCTGACGTCGATTCGGATGGACTAGGTCCTTGTAGATCGGCATAGCAGACTTGGGTCTAATAGTGAATTTAGTTTTGGCTTTGTTGTGCTTGCGATCCTTATATATGTTCTCCTCTTTTTCTGTGATGTTGATGCGTTATCAGAGGCATGGTATCTTCCTTGTTTGATGCTTCAAGGTTGTTTCTGTGGTGTTTTGATTTGTTGTTGACATCGATCCACTATGGCTTGGGGTTGATACATTCGTCGTGATGTGGTTGGTAGTGGACATCGATCCACGATGGTTTGGGAGTTGAGATCCTCTACGGAGGTGATTCACCTTATACACTCTGTGTAGCTGGGTAAGGCCCCTAGGAGTGTTCACTAACTCACATGTCTGGCTGGGTAGGACCCCAGAGAGTTAGTCGGCTAGGCTATTGGATATCAGTTGGCTAAGGTTCTCTTCGGAGTCAGAATGCACCGCGCACTCATCTTGCTGGGACAGGGCCCCCGGAGTGTTAGAAGGCTCATTTGGCTGGCATGGGAAAGGCCCCCAGAGTGTTAGGCAATCATGCGGTTGAATATCAGAATCTTGGAGGGGTGTCATCGTACCCCCTCCCCCCTCCCCGCAGCACTCGTCTTGCTGGATAGGGCCCCTAGAGTGACTAACGGGCATGCGGAGTTGATTTTGAAGTCGAACTTGTTGGCTAGGTTGGAGATACTGGTTGTTTTGGTTCGGAGTTGGTTTCCTTTAGTTCCGTAGATCTAGCTCTTCTGTGTTCTGATCGGACTTATGGGGGACCATTCGGGTTTTATTTAAACTTGTGCACGAGTGTACCTTCTGGGCTTATGGGGATCCAGTTAGGTTTAGTTTAGATATAATTTATTTTACTTTCAGTGCGCTCGTGTGATTCTTTTCTTTTTCGCTTGACCTCTGTGATTGTAGATTCTATCTTTTCAGTATGTTCTTACCTTTCTTGCTCAGTCGGCCTATGATGCCTAATGGGTACCTGTTTTTTTGTACTCATGCTACGCTATGAATCTATTTTTTTTATGCAGGTCCGAGCACAAGGTGTCAGCGTTGACTTTGAGCCTGCTGTAGTCTGCTCTGGAGGCCAGGGTAAGAGGATGGCATCCTGATATTACCTGCCTCCTTCTATTTGTATATTTTGGCTTGTCTTTCATTTTTGAGACAATCTTGTTTCTGTGGTCCACTTTTGGGACTTGTACTCTTTTTGTAGTAGCTCTGTACATGTGGCTTCCAGCTTCTGGGAGGTATCATTTTTGTATATAGATATTTTCTATTCTTCCTTTCCTTTATATGTTCCTTCACTTATGCTTCCGCTTAGTTGAGAATAGTTTCCCCTCTCAGTACCATTACTGTTAAATTCTGGGATATAGTTTGGCTTACCTACTAGCGAGTTGATAGGCTCCATCATGACTCAAGGAATTAGGTCGTATCAATGACAACATACCACAAAAATGGGTTAGATCTAAAGGGAGTAAGAAGCTTAAGCAAAAAGGAGCAAGATGAACTTGTGGTTCCTTTGCGAACTCCTGACGGGTACTTCCATGAACTCCAAGCATTGGTGGACAACACAATACCTCCTAGTAAAATGGCAAGGAATGAACAAGAAAATAAGGAAATGGAAGGAAGAATGATTACTTCTCAGACCTCTCAGTAGTGAATGCTCTTGTGTGAGTTGTAGAAGGCGGAGAATGAGAGGTACAAGAAAGAAACAGATCCACAAAAGGAGGCAGCAAAGTGTGAGGCTCCAGAGATTCTTGAAAGAAAACAACTTGAAGACAATATTGTAAAACGAAAATGAGAAAGAGGTGGATGTTGTTAGATTACTTTCTTTATTATATATAGAGGATTCGGTGTGGGTTGGGCTCCTTATTTTTAGATTTTTTTTTACATTTTTGTTAAATTTTTTGGCCGATTGGCTAGAGTAATATGTAGATTGATTACCATTAAATAAAATGGCCCAACATGCCACCAAAAATTTGAAGAAAAAGAGTTTCAGAATACCCATAAATATAAAGGAAAATGAGATAAATAAGTAAGATAACCATAATATGAATAAAAATGACTTTCTTAACCTACGAAAAATTATATATATATATATAACTCAACGAAATATCTAAATATATTTCAAATCAAGTAAAATAGTAATAGAAGATAACTCAATGAAATATTTTAAATCAAGTAGAATATACACTATAATTGAAATTAAATTTCGAATGCTATTAGTTAGAACATCTAAGGGTTATAATATAGGAAAAAGTTTCAAATATACCAACAAACATTGAAAAAGGCTCTTCTGTATCATCTTTTAAAACTTAAGCTCATCTCTGTCATTGTCGTTCAACAAAGTGTCCATCTATGCCATTATATTTATCGAAAAATACATATAATTTTGCAATATCCTTTTTCCCACGTCGCCTCTTATTAGAGGTCCACATCACCAAATTTAAATCATCCCACCCTTAAACCCATTTGAAATTAATACCCTGGTTACTCAAATGGGTAAAAGGATGGGTTGATTTAATTTGGTGATGTGTACCTCTAATAAGAGGGTATGTGGAAAATGGTATTGCAACACCATCTATATTTTCCATTAAAAACAATGACATAAATGGACACTTTGTTGAACAGCAAAGGCATAAATGAACCAACTTTTAACGGATCACATAGAGAACCTTTTCTCAAAGTTCGATAACATAATTTACTCATCCTCATAAATTCAGCTTTTAACATATAGAGTCAAGGTTATTGCATAGAACCTCTTTAGGTATATGAGAAGGTAACCAAAAGAATCAAATGTAATAAGATGAATACAACAAGGGCGTACTATTTTAAGGTTGTATTGTTACTGTGAACACATCATTTGCGATGTATTCATGTTGCTAGTTTGAATTTCTAGGACTAAATTTGAAATAGATCTCTTTAATTCAATGCTTTTTAGAGTTACAACATAACCAAAACGAGAAAGAACATTATAGCCTCAAAAACATTATGAAATGTTGATGTTGTCAAAATTTAAGTATTTGAGTTCAGAAAATTCGAAATCATTCACTTCCCATTGATTCCCTAAGAAGTCTCTGGAAAGTAACCTTAGAATCTCCAAGTTACGGAATTCTACAACGATAAAAATTTCGGATGAGGGTAGAACAAAACTTTGACAAAGTAAATTCCCATAGTTTAGATGGGAAATTTTACTCGTGTGGAAATTTAGCTTGATAGATGTGGGAAACCAACTTCATGGATATTCAAGCTAAGGTGACTTAGAAAATCTAATCTTGAAAAGAAAATATAGATTTCAGTGATGTTTGATAGGTGAATACGATGACGATCTCTAATGACTTCTACTCCTCTTTCCTTATGGTGGGAGTTGTGTCTTATTTCTTTCTTAAATTGTATTCTTTAGAAGCTCTTGTACTTGTACACTACTTTCTTGGGGAGGGTTCCGTGTATTTCCTTATGAAGGGCTTTATTTTAAATTAAGTTAAGAATATTCCTATATTTTAATAGGGTGATAATTTATATTCTATTCATTTCCACATTTAATGTCTCAGTTTGGGAGTAAGGGTTCTCCTATTTAGGTTTTAGATTAGGTGACCGTATGGCCTACTAGATTAGATCGTAACAATTCTTCTCTTTAATATTTTCCTTCCTAAATAACCGATATTTTTCCATTAATATTCTTGAACATTTCTTTTAGCTTATACACATATTAGATCTTATTAAGGCAACTCAAGAGAATTTCAAGATTATTTTCATTTCGTGAATCTTGAATCTTATATTAATTTGAATGTAGACACATTTATCTTCTAGATTTTGACTTTTATAACTTTGAAAATGAACCTTTTTGTGATCTTAAGAATTCTATCATATCTTGATACTCCATAGATTTTAGGCTTTTTTTTTTGTAGAACACTTTTCCTTCAATTGAATCGTAGTAAATCGTAGTAAATACGTTTTCCATGATTCTTGTAACTTAATTTGGACAAGTTTTTTTTTTCATACCTTCTCCTTCTCTCATAATATCTAATTTTTCATATTTATATAGATCTTCTCTAAATCCTTCTTCATCAAAAACACCTATTCTAAAAATCATTACTACTAGTATAAATGTTCTTTTATTTAAAAGTAGTTTTACATATTGTCCAAACACCTTGATTTATCAAAAAATGTTTTCGACCTCTCAACTATTAGTGTTATGACCCAAAAGGGGTAATGAGTGGCACCAACACTTAACCTTATAGGAGGGCGAACAAACAAATACAACCCCAAACTTATTTTAGTTGTTCAACCCACAAAATACAACAATAATACGAAAAATCAAATCTTTTAAAGTAAGAAATAAAAACCCACTAGAGACTACTAGGTATCGTTTTCCAAAACCTAAAGTCATCAAATTAAGGACATGTAATCGCAAAATATCAAGACTGAGAGTATCAAAACCACAACAAGAGATACATAAAATAGTTTGTGTCCACAAAGTAAGGACATCATGCCATGATCAAGGGAATCCAACACTAGCTAGAAAGAATAGCTTACCCTGGAATTTGATGTACTAGAGACTGCCTAGAGCTCTGGATTAGTCGAAGTCGCTGGTACACTCACTGGACTCCACAAAAGGAAAACGAAGAAAAATACAAGTAGGGACCAGTACAGGGAAACATATACTGAGTAGATATCATAAGCCAACTCAAGCTAGAAACTAATATTCCTAAAGTAATAACATAAAATCAACTATAGCACTTAGCAGGTGGCAAGAAACAAGCAACATGAACAAGTGACGATAACAATGAATCAAGTACGTAATTAGCCAACCATATCAAGAACACCTATGAAGAATCAGGCATCCACACCACGCTATTTTGGAAAATGGATTATTTGAGATTGAGTATATTAAGTTATTTTGATATTTTTTCTTTTAATGTTACCATGCTAGAACGTGACTCCCGATCCAATAATATCATACCGACTCGTGGCACCCGATCCAAATATATTATACCGGCTCGTGGCACCTGATCCAACAATATAGTTAATTTCTCCTTCTTTATAATCACTTTCCACTTCATTAACAATATTTCATCAAACTTTCTTTATTCAAGGCATCACTTTGATAGAAGAAGTTCAAAATAATGAATTTCGTGGTCTTGGGATTACAGAACAATCACAACAACATATAAATCATCCAAGCCATAACAATAAGCACTTCAAAAAATACACAGTATTACATCAATGACTATTAATCACTATTAAGAGTTTCTCCATAACATAGAACAAAAAATAATCTACCTCAACCGAAGAACAAAAGTCAAGCAAGCTAGTTCACCAATTCTTTTCCTTTCTTCAATGCCTTAAACTATTCCCAATATATCAAGTATGCACAATTTTTAAGTAAACACTCTAAATTATATAATCAAGTTCCTAATCTTGATTGTAATCAATTGGTCAGTCTCAGATTTCCTAAATTTCAAGTCTAGGATTGAGTCACAATACCTCCAAATATTAAAAATCTAATGGTATTACTATAATACCATGCATCTAATATTTAATTGTGTATAAAATAATAATATCAAAACTTGATTTTATAGAGTAACTATAACAATAAAATAAGAATCCCTGAATTATTACTAAGTTACAAACCGTAGCTTGGATCGAAAAAAAAATGAAAACAATCATCTATCAAAACCCCTAAAATATATCCTATAATTTGCTAATGATCATCACCCTTAATCATTGAGAAATCATTGGCCACTTAAACTTTCCTCCTCCAAAACATCCAAAGACAACGTTGAAGCAATCTCAATTGCAAATTCAACATCACAACGTTTCACTTTCCTATCCAATTCAATATATATTCTACTATTTACATTCTATATCCTAGTAATTAATGCTTATAGCCAATATAAAAGCTTGAGAGATAATCCGTACCTGTACTTTATCAAGTCGGCTCCCACGTTTCTATACATGTGAGTTTCTGCTATCCTCACCTAATTTATTTCCTCTAAAATAATTATCAACCAAATTTATTGAATTCCACAAATTTTATTTCGATATATTGGCCAAGTGACACAGGGTATTAAATAAATTTCATAGTTGATCCATTTACAATCAACAAAAAACTAATTATTTAATAAATGCCCACCAACTAAACAATTGTATTTAAATGAATAGTTAAAAATTCTCATTTAAAATTTATGGGAAGGTTCTTTTATGAAGAATTTGGTTTAGTGTTCAAAACGACCTAACATGTCGTTACATTACATACCAATTTACCCATCGTTTATCCCCAAACGGTCAAAAGAAAAGTAAGGGTAAAAAAGGGTACCTGACTCAACAAAAAGATGTAGATATTTTCCGTGCATATCAAGCTCACTCTCCCAAGTGGACTCCTCAACTGGACAATTCTTCCACTGGACATTCGTAGATCCATTCTCCTTTGACCTCAACTTGCGGACCCCCCATCTAGAATAGCTATAGGCTCTTCCTCATAATCTAGATTCTTATCAAGAAGGACTGAATCTCAGCAAATAATATAGTTTCCATCACCATCATAATTCTTCACCATAGACACATAAAACACCGAATAAACTCAGAACAACCCTGGAGGCATAGCCAATTCATTGGCCACCTCTCCCACACACTTAAGAACTTCAAACGACCCAATATACCTCAAACTAAGCTTACCTCACTTACCAAACTTCATCACACCCTTCATGGCTTAAGTCTTTAACAATACTTATTCTCCCTCTATAAACTCCAAGTCCCTGACCTTCCAGTCTGCATACTCCTTATGTCTGGTTTGAGCAGCTAGAAGCTTCTCCTGAATGGATTTACCTACTCTAACAATTCCTCTAAAAGATCAGTACCCCAAGGTCTTATCTCAAATGCATCAAACTAACCAATGAGAGACCTAAATCTCCTTCCATACAATGCCTCAAATGAATCCATATTAATACTTGAGTGATAGCTATTGTTGTATGTAAACTCTTCCAAGGGTAAGAACTGATCCAAATGACCACTAAAATCTATCATGCATGCACGAAGCATATCTTTTAGAACTTGAATTGTCTGCTCAGACAGACCATCGATCTGAGGGTGAAATGTGGTACTAATAGTCAATCTACTACCTAACTTGGCCTGCAATATCCTCCAAAAGATAGAGGGAAATTGCATACCTCTATCTAATATGATGGAAATATGAAGTCCATGCAATCGAACAATCTTCCAGATATAGAGTTTGCCTAACTTCTTTGCATTATAAGTCACCTTGACTGGAATAAAGTGTGCAGACTTAGTTAAGCTGTCAACAATCACCCATATTGAAATCAAACTTTGTCACGGCTTGATTCTTCGAGTCATCATGGCGCCTACCAACCCACTAGTAGGCAAGCCAAACTCTATCCTTGAACTTAACAGTAATGGGATTGAGAATGGAAACTATCCTCAACTAAGCGTAAGCATAAATAAAAGAACATACAAAGGAAAGGCAGAAGAAAAACATCTATATACAACAACGATACCTCCAAGAACCAAGAAGTCACATGTACAGAGCTACTACAAAATGAATACAAGTCCCAAAAGTGGACCACAGAAACCAGACTATCTCAAAAACAAAAGACAAGCCAAAATATACAAACAAAAGAAGGTAGGTAATCTCAGGACGCCATGTGCTCACCCTCGCCTCCAGAATATACTGCAGCAGGCTCAAACTCAACGTTGATAGCTGGTGCTCGAACTTATATCACGAAAATAGATGCAAGGTGTAGCGTGAGTACCAAACGACAGGTACCCAGTAGGAATCATAGGTCGATTGAGAAAGAAAGGTAAAAGCAGACTGAAAAGATAGAATCTACAATCACAGAGGTCAAGTGGAAAAGAAAAGAAGCACACGAGCGCATCAAAAGTAAAACTAAGTTCAACTATCAGACCCAAGTCTGCTATGCTGGTCTACAAGGACCTACTCATTTCGAAACGACGTCGGATATATACCAAAGACAGCTAGGTGCATGGGTCTAAGTCAACACTACTTTATCCTAAGCTAAGGCCAAAGATAAACTCCAATACAATAAATAGCCAACCAGACAATCCGCATGCAGCAACATATAAACAGCCCAATAGATAATTCACCCAATCACATATAAGTAGCCTCTCCGATAACATGGTACTAACCCCGAAAATATCCAAAAAATCAACCCTAAAGCTAGGTTTCTAAGAAGAAGAGATGAGATACTAGCTACCCAGCCCAGATTCACACAAATCCGCATGCAATTACACAATCAGGCTCAATCTAAAGGAAGGGAAGTCGTAGCCTACTTGAAGGCCGGCCGCGTGCGCTCCAATTCACACTGTTCGAGTCTTCCCCTTCCGAACGGCCTCGGATTGCTGCCACGCTATCAAAAATAGAATCACAGCATCTGCATGGTCGTTTAGACACCAAAATCATCAAAATTAGAGACATACCAAGTTCGGAGATGAAATAGGGAATAGTTGGACCCGCTCTGGAATTTTTGGAATTTACTCCATGAAAAGGTCCTAAACCCTCCCCTGAGCTTATGCTCCAAAATGAAACACCCCATGAGGCTTGGATCAACTCCAAACAACAACAAATCCAAGATGCCAAACTTTACACAATTAGCTTAAGGTAGAAACTTATGCCTCAAATTCATGGAAATCGAGGACTGCCCAAAAAATCTGAGCACTAAACCACACAACCAATGAGATTTTGAACACCTGGAACTTCAAATCACCGAAGACTGACTTATACTTTCCTTCATATGAAACCCGACCTCCCATTTTATACTACCAGAACCACTGACCCCCGCGAACGCAGCAAACGGGACGCGAATGCAGAGGGAAACCATCCACATCTCCTCGATCACGGCCAGGGGCCTGCGAACAGGGAGTAACATCAACTATACCTCCACGAATGCATCTAAGGGACTGGGAACACGGAGAAGAGGACCACACACCTCTATGAACATGGAACCCTATTCGTGAACGCGGAGAGATAGGCTCTTTGACCTCCCAGACTTCCGTGAATATGAAGCCTTATCAATGAATGCGGAGAAGAAAGTCCCACACTTCCACGATAGCAGAGCCTTATCTGGGAACACGGAGAAGGAATGGGTCAGCAACATCAGTTGTGCACAAGCTGAGTTTTAGGCATTCCCAAAACTCCAACGGGGTGCTCGAGATTCATCTGTAACACCATGTACGTAAATGAGAAATGCTACGCCATCAAATTTTACAGTCCAAACTAAATGGCGCAGTCATATTTCCCATACGAGGTAATCTAGACAAAAAGTGGGTCCCACAGCTGAAGCGCTATTTTAGCCAACTTCAACCAAGGGCCTCAGAATTAGATCGGAAGCCTCGGGAAGTGCTCGAATGGTCAATCTAGACCAAACTCAGTATTCCATAATTAACCGCACTGATGAAATTCTCATCCGGGTGCATTTACCAAGAATGCTGATCAAAGTCAAACTTGAGCCAAATTACAAAAGTTAAAGTGCCAACTAGCCCTAAAGTCACACCAGAAGCCTCGAGACTCGGGCCAATCATGCTTCCACCCTCAGTTTGCCTCTCCGGAGCTGATGGAACTGTCAGAATTCACTTCTGGGGTTGTTTAACTGAAGTTATGAACCGAAATCAACTTTTTAAGGTCAAAAATCTCCAAAACAGGAAAACACGCATAAAACCAAAATGATCGACCAGGCGACCGAATAGTCAGTGCCAGCAAGTCATAAATAACTTAGGGTCGCTACAGGAACGCTCTAAACGACAGAAAGAAGTCATTTACACGAAAATGACCTGGAGGATCATTATAACATCCACTACTAAAAAAAATTTCATCCGTGAAAGTAAAAGTGAAGATGTACCCGAGGGCTCAAATAAGATGGGGAACTACTCCCGCATCTCCCGCTCGGTCTCCCAAGTAACCTCCTCGACTATAAGATGCCTCCAACGGACCTTAGCCACAGGAATGGCTCTGGACCTCAGTTGCCTCACATCTCTGGCCAAAATAGCAAGTGGCTCCTCAATATAAGTCAGGCGATCATCCAACGCAACAGCATCATACTGGAGCACTTGAGACTCATCTAGAACATACAGCGTAGCATCGAAACATGGAAGACTGGATGAATAGCTTAGAAGATTGGAGGTAAGGCTAACTCATAGGCCATATCACCGACTGTCCTCAAGATCTCAAAAGACCCAATGTACCTGGGGCTAAGCTTGCCCTGCCTCCCAAATCTCACCATGCCCTTCATGGGCGATACTCGAAGGAATGCTCTATCACCAATGACAAATTTCAGTGGTCGTCGCCTATGATCCGCGTAACTCTGCTATCTACTCTGAGCTTTCCTGAGCCGTTCCTGAATCATCCTCACATGTGCTAAGGTCTCCTGAAACAAGTCTGTACCACGCAGCCTAGGCTCCGTAGACTCAAGCAATCCAACTGGAGTGCGACAATGCCTACCTTACAAAGCCTCAAACCGGACCATCTAAATACTAAAGTGGTAGTTGTTGTTGTACGCACACTTAACCAAGGGAAAAATTTTGTCTCATTGACCTCCAAATTCCATAACACAGGCCCGCAACATATCCTCGAGGACCTGAATATTACGCTCTGACTGGCAATCGGTCTGCGCATGGAATGCTTTGCTAAGATCAACATGGGTTCCCAACTCCTCCTAAAATACCCTCCAAAAGCTGGAAGTGAACTGTGAACCCCGGTCTAAGATGATAGAAACATGCACACCATGAAGACGGACCATGTCCCGAATAGAAATACGGGCTAACCTGTTGTCACTGAAGGAAATATGAACTAAGAGGAAGTGTGTTGGCTTGGTCAATCGATCCACGATGAACCAAATGTTGTCAACACCTCTACAAGTCTGAGGCAAACCCACAATGAAATCCATAGTGATACGCTCCCACTTCCACTCAGGAATGGGTAATCTCTGCAACTCACCACCAGGCCTCAAATACTCGGTCTTCACGTGCTGACAACACAAGAAATGGGACACATAATCTCAGATGTCCTTCCTCATACCGCTCCACCAGTAGTGTTGCCTCAGATGATGATACATCTTAGTTGTGCCCTGATGGATAGAATACCTGGAGTCATGGGCCACGTAAAGGATCAGCTAAATTAGATCTCCAACTGTAGGAACAAACATACGACCCACAAATCTCAAAACCCCATCTGAGTCTAATGTGGCCTGCCTGGTATCTACTCTATCTCGAAGTGCCAGCAAGGACTCATCCTTGCACTGACGGCCCCGAATCTGATCTAGCAGAGATTATTGAACTCCCACATAAGCTAACACCTGACTGGTATCTGAAAAATCCAACCTGATCATCTCGTTGGCTAGGGACTGAATGTCCAAAACCAACGGTCGCTCCGAAACAGAAAGGAAGGCTAGACTACCCATACTCACTATTTTCCAGCTCAAGGCGTCCGCTACCATATTCGCCTTGCTAAGATGATAGAGAATTGAGAGGTCATAGTCCTTCAGAGCTCAATCCAACGGCGCGGCCTCGAAATTAGATCCCCCTGGGTCATAATGTACTAAAGGCTCTTGCGATCAGTCTAGATCTCGCAATGAACTCCATATAGGTAATACCTCCAGATCATAAGCGTAAAAACTACCACCACCAACTCAAAATCATGAGTGGGGTAGTTGCGCTCATGCAGCTTAAGCTACATCAATGCATAACCAATAACCTGGCCTTGCTGCACCAATACACAACAAAAACCAACGCCGAATGCCTCAAAATAAATCGTGAAGCCCTCACCCTCAATTGGAAAAGTCAATACAGAAGTGGTGGTAAGCAACTCCTTAAGCCTTAGAAAGATCCTCTCACACTCTTCCGACCACACAAAGGGAACATCCTGGCTAGTCAACCGAGTCAGAGGCGCCACTATAGAAGAGATATCCTTAACAAAACTCCTGTAGTACTCTGCCAATCCGATGAAGCACTGAATCTTAGTCACAGAGGTGGGCCTAGCCCAATCACGGATAACCTCAATCTTCATCGGATCTAACATAATTCCATCCTTGGACACCACGTGCCCCAAGAATGCTACGGACTCAAGATAAAACTTGCACTTTGAGAACTTGGCAATAAAGCCGATGATCTCTCAAAGTCTGAAGCACTATCCTCAAATGTTGCTCATGCTCACTATGGCTCTGCGAGTATACCAAGATATCATCAATGAAGACTATGAAAAGGAGTCCAGATACGGCCTGAATACATGAGTCATCAAGTCCATGAAAGTGTCAGTGGCATTAGTCAACCCAAAAGACATCACTAGGAACTCATAATGGCCATAACGAGTCCTAAATGTTGTCTTAGCGATGTCCACTGCTCTAACCATCATCTGGTGGTAGCCGGATCACAAGTCAATCTTAGAAAACACTGCGGCACCCTGAAGCGGGTCGAACTGATCATCAATACGAGCCATGGGGTAACAGTTCCTCACTGTCACCTTATTCAGCTACCTGTAATCAATACGCATCCACATGGTACCATCCTTCTTCTTCACAAAGAGGACTGGGGAACCCCAAGGCGATACACTAGGCCAAATGAATCCCTCATCCAAGAGTTCTTGAAGCTAAACACTGAGCTCCTTGAGCCTTGCGGGGGCCATACGGTATGGTGGGATTGTAATGGGATGAGTTCCCGGCTCCAAATCAATGGAAAAATCAATATCTCACTCTGAGGGTAGGCCACGAAGGTCAGCAGGAAATACTTCAACAAACTCTTGGACTGTAGCAACTGACTCCATCGTAGGGCTCTCCCTACTAACATCTCTAACATATGCCAAATAAGCCAAACATTCGCTATCCACAAGCCTCCGGGACGGAATACAAGAAATCACCCAAACTGGTGTGCAATTACAAGAACCCTGCCACACCACCAGCGGGATACCAGACATAACCACACTAACAGTCTTCGCATAGCAATCCAAGACAGCTCAGTAAGGGGATAGCCTATCCATGCCCAAAATCAAATCAAAATCCACCATACTAAGCACAATAAGATCTGCCCGAGTGACCTACCCCTGAATAGTCATCACACAAGACCTGCAAAATAGATCCACTACTAAAGAATCCCCTATCGGGGTCAAAACATGCAAAGGAACCAAAAAGGGCTCGGGACTCATCCCAAATCGAGGAACACAATAAGCCGACACTCAAATAAAGCTGAAGTAGACTTATAGCATAAGAGAACCCTATATGTAATCACATCATCTGACTCCTTGGCCTCTGCTATGTTGGAGCTGCATAGAAATGGCCCTGGGCACCTCTACCCCATGCATCCACCCTACAACCTATCATACCTCCCCAGGGACCTCCCCGCGCACCTTGCTCCTAACCTCCTCCTCTAGCTGGAGGTGTTATTTCTGAAACCGCTCTCGCCGCCTGAGGAGCTGGTAAAGCGGATCTAGTGATAGGGCACTCCCTACACCAATGACTAAGCTCTCCATACGTAAAACAACCCTACGAAGACCTACTCCCAACTAGAGGCCGGCCACCTCGACCTGAGGAACCTATCTGACAACCACCTCGGCCCTGACTCGAACCGATACTATAACCACCCTGATGCTGCTGGTCACCCTCATATATCTGAAATGATTCCTGAAACAGGCGACTAGGCTGACATGAATGGAACCTCTGATAGCCCTGGTCCCGAGTAACTCTAGGCCTAGAACAGAACCCACCAACTCTATAATCCTACCAGCCCCTCTTGTCGATGCACCCATGGGCCTCGCGACGGAGCTGCTTAAGCATTCGGGCATGATCCACAACATCCAAAAAAGAATGGCCCGCTGAAACCATAAACTGCGATTCAATACGCAACTGCAACCTCAAGCCCGTAAGAAAGAATCGAACTCTCTCCTCCTCCATTGGAAAGATCATCGTGGCATGATGGGATAGCTCATGAAATTGAGCCTCGTACTCAGATACCGTCATAGAGCCCTACTGTAACCTCAAGAACTTAACACGAAGCCGATCTCTGACAATCCATTGGATAAATCTAGCCAAAAAGGCCTCAATAAACTTTGTCCACGTCACTGGCGGGGACCCGACTGGCCTGGTCTCCATTAAGGAACGCCACCACTGCCTGGCCGGCCCATCTAACTGATACGCTATGAAGTCGGCTCCCGGTAGGAGGTAATGAACTCATGGGCGTCCTCGCCAACTACCCTAGAAAACCTCGACGGTGATTACCTCAGAAACACCCCGAGGATCTTCTGCTCTTGAAATTGCATTACCCCATATAAGACATCCGGCTGAACGGCGGCCGGTGCTGGTGGTTGCGGAACCTCTAGGGTCAGTACTATAGGCTGACCCTACTGAAGAATCTATGAAGCCGCTGGGGCAGGCTGACCCTGCGGCGCTGGAGTTGGATCTTGAACTAGAGCTGGGGCCTTCTGCTACTATTGAATACCCCTATCGCAGCTAGAATCTGCGTAAGTATTTAATTTAGATCAGGGGCCGCAGCTGGTGCGGGTGGTGCCTGGGTTGGTCCCGGCCACATCGGCTGAGGAGGAAACTGCTCAACCCAAGGCTCCACCTCCGGCTCTGAAGTCCTCACTCTATCGCGTCCTGCTGCCACAGCACCTTGACCTCGAGGTTGACCTCTGCTACACGTGTGAGCAATCCTATGATAGAACGAAACAAGTAAGATTCCAAGAAACTAATAAGACAACAACGCACGAAAAAGATGCAAGACATGAAAACACCCTAAGGACATCCTGTAGCCTCCCGAAGATACGTCACGGACGTCTCTGTGCCGATCCGCAGGACTCTACTAGATGCTAGCTTTGTAAAAGTGAGATCGGAAAATCTGGGGCTCTGATAGCAACTTATCATGATGGCGCCTACCAACCCGCCAGTAGGAAAGCCAAACCTTATCTCGAAACTTAACTGTAATGAGACTGAGAGTGGAAACTATCCTCAGCTAAGCGGAAGCATAAACAAAGGAACATACAAAGGAAAGGTGGTAGCAAAACATTTATATACAACAATGATACCTCCAAGAACCTGGAAGTCACATGTACAGAGGTACTACAAAAAGAATACAAGTCCCAAAAGTGAACGACAGAAACCAGACTGTTTAAAAAATGAAAGACAAGCCAAAAATTACAAGAAGAAGAAGGCAGGTAATTTTAGGATGCCATGTGCTCACCCTCGCCTCCGAAACATACTACATCGGGCTCAAACTCAACGCTGATAGCTAGTGCTCGGATGCATATCACGAAAACAGATGCAGAGTGTAGCATGAGTACCAAACAACAGGTAACCAGTAGGCATCATAGGCCGACTAAGCAAGAAAGGTAAAAGAAAACTGAAAAGATAGAATCTATGATCACAGAGGCCAAGCGAAAAAGAAAAGAAGCACACTAGTGCACCGAAAGTACAACTAAGTTTAACTATCAGGCCCAAGTCTGCTATCCCGGTATGTAAGGACCTAGTCCATCCGAATCGACGTCGGATACATACCAAAGACAGCCAGGTGCATAGGTCTAAGTCAACACTAATTTATCATAAACTATGTCCAAAGATAAAGTCCAATACAATAAATAGCCAACCAGACAATTCACATGCAGCAACATATAAACAGTCCAACAGATAATTCACCCAATCACAGATAAGCAGCCTCTCCGATAACATGGTACTAACCCTAAAAATAACCTGGAAATCAACCCTAAAGCATGGTTTCTGAGAAGAAGAGAAGAGATACTAGCTACCCAATCCAGATTCACACAAATCCGCATGCAATTACACAATCAAGCTCAGTCTAAAGGAAGAGAAGTCGTAGCCTACCTGAAGGACGACCGCGCACTCCAAATTACTCTGCCGGAGTCTTCCCCCTGTGAACGGCCTTGGATTGTTGACATGCTAAAAAAATAGAATCACAGCATCAATACGGTAGTTTAGACAGTAAAATCATCAAAATCATAAACAGACCCATTTCGAAGTCAAAAATCAGGAATTGTGGGACCCACTATGGAATTTCTAGAATCGACTTCGTGAAAAAGTCCTAAACACTCCCCCGAACTTGGGCTCCAAAAGGGACATCCCTCGGGGCTCGAATTAGCTCCAAACAACAACAAACCCAAGATGCAAAACTTTACACAATTAGCTTAAGGTAGATACTTACGCCTCAAATTCATAGAAATTGAAGACCACCCAATACAATCCGAGCACTAACTCATACAGCCAACGAGATTCTGAACACCTGGGACTTAGAATCACAAAAAACTGACTTATAACAGAGAAGATATGAATTTTCCAATTTTCCTTTGAATGAAACCCGACCTCCCTTTTTATACTGCCAGAACCGCTGACCTTAGTGAATGCTGCCAAGGGCCCGCGAACGCAGAGGGAAACAATCCACATCTCCGCGAACGCGTCCATGGGCCTGCGAACGTAGCCAAGGGCCTGCGAACGCGGAGTAACAATCAAATATACGTCCGTGAAAGCGGTCAAGGGTCCGCAAATGCGGAGAAGAGGAACACAGACCTCTGCAAAAGCTGAAACCTTTCCGCGAACGTAGAGAGAAAGGCTCCCCAGACCTCCATGACTTCCGCGAACGCAGAGCCTTATCTGTGAACCCGGAGAAAAAAGGCCCACACCTTCACGTATTCTAATCCTTGTCCGTGAACGCGAAGAAGGAATGGATCTGCAACATCAGCGGTGCACTAGATGAGTTTTGGGCATTCCCAAAAATCTGACGGAGTGCTTGGGATTCGTCTAGGACCCTGTACACGCAAATGAGATATGATAACCTCTCAAATTCGACATTTCGGACTCAATGGCACAGTCAGAATTCCCATACGAGGTCATCTCGACAAAAAGTGAGTCCCACACCTAAAGCGCCATTTTACCCAACTTCAACCAAGGGCCTCAGAATTAGATTAGAAGCCTCAGAAAGCGCTCGAAGGATCATTCTAGACCAAACTCAGAATTAGATTAGAAGCCTCAGAAAGTGCTCGAAGGATCATTCTAGACCAAATTCGGCATTTCAAAACTAACCGCGGTGATGGAATTCTCATCTGGGTGCGTTTACCAAGAATATTGACCAAAGTAAAACTTGAGCCAAATTGCAAAAGTTAAAGTGCCAATTGGCCCTAAAGTCACACCAGAAGCCTCGGGAATCGGGTCAATCATGCTTTTAACCTAATTTGACCGCTCCGGAGCTAATGGAACCGTTAGAATTCTCTTCTGAGGTCGTTTACCTAAGGTTATGACCTAAATCAACTTTTTAAGGTTTAAAAGCTCCAAAATAGGAAAATCGGCATAAAACCAAAACGAACGACCAGGCGACTGAGCAATCGGTGCCAGCAAGTCAAAAAGGAATTGGGGTCGCTACAAGAACGCTCTAAAGGACAGAAAAAAGGCATTAACATGAAATGACCTCGAGGGTCATTAAAAACTTACACAATGTTCTTAGAAGACCAACCACATAGTCCATAGCAATCCTTTCCCACTTCCATTCAGGAATGGGCATTCACTGAAGTGTCCTTCCAGGCCTCTGGTGCTTATAATATACCTGTTGACAATTCAGACAATGGGCAACAAAATAAACAATGTCACACTTCATTCTACTCCACCAATAATGTTTTCTTAGATCAAGATATATCTATGTTGCAGTAAAGTGTATAGAATACCTCATACTGTGAGCCTCTACAAGATTAATCTAAGTCAAATCATCAACACGTGGCACACATACCTGCCCCTTAATCCTTAAGGCACCTTCTTAATCAATCACAGCAAACATGGCCTCTCCCTACAAGACCATATCACAAATATTGCTCAACTTCCATCATCAAATTACTTTCCTTTACTCTTGTCAAGAAAAGAAGATATCGCCTTCCTGTAGGCCAAGAATCCTACTTTCTAAGTTACTTCTAGCCTCAGACTGTCATTTAGCTAAAGTTTGAACCTCTTTAGCCAATGGGCGTCTAGAAACCTACTAATGGGCTAAACTCTCCCATGCTTTCTGCTTTTATACTCAGGGCATCAGCCACCATATTAGCTTTTTTTGGGTGATAAAGAATAGTAATTCATAGTCATTCAGTAACTCCATCAACCTCCTCTACCTCAAATTCAAGTCATTCTGAGTGAACACATATTGTAAATTTCAATGATCTATATAAACTTTAAATTTGACCCCATATAGATACTGACTTCACTACTTCAATGGAAATACAACTACAGCCAACTAAAATTCATGAGTGGGGGTAGTTACGTTCATGCACCTTCAATTGCCTTGAAGCTTAGTCGATTACATTCCTTTACTGCATTAGCACTACACCTAAACCAGAATACGATACATCACAATAAATAATGAAATTCTTACATTCAACACGTAAGGCAAGAATCAGTGCAGTAGTAAGCAAGGTCTTGAGTCTCAGAAAACTCTCTTCACTCTCATCCGACCATATAAATGGAACATTCTGCTTGATCAAATTTGTCAGCTGGGAAACAATGGAAGAAAATCCCTTCACGAACCGACGATAATAACTAGCTAAACCAACAAAACTCCTTACCCCTAAAACATCAGTGATCTTTGCCCAACTCTTCACTGCTTCAATCTTCTAGGGATACACCCTCACTCCATCCTTAGAAACCATGTGCCCTAAGAAGGACACTTAATCGAGAAAAAATTCACACTTGTAGAATTTGGTAGAAAGCATTTTCGCCCTTAAGAATCCTAGTACAATTCTCAGATGTTTTTCATGTTCTTTCATGCTCTTTGAGTAGATCAATATATCATCAATAAATACAATAAGAAATAAGTCCAAATATGGATTAAAAATTTCGTTCATCAATCTCTTGAAAGCAGCAGGGGCATTTGTAAGCCAAAAAGACATTACTAAGAATTCATAATGCCCAAACCTTGTTTGAAAAGCAGTCTCTGGCACATCCGATGTCTTCATTTTCAGTTGATTATAACCGAACCTCAAATCAATTTTATAGAAGACATAAACACCCTGTAACTGATCGAACAACTCATCAATGCGAGCAATGTGGTACTTTTTCTTTATAGTCACCGTGTTCAGCTGTCTGTAGTCTATGTTCATTGGAAAACTACCATCCTTCTTCTTTACAAAAAAAATTGGAGCACCTCAAGGAGAGGCACTCGGTCTAATAAAACATTTACCCAAAAACTCCTAAAGTTGGTCCTTCAACTACCTCAATTCAGTCCGGGCCAATCTATAAAGTTTAATTGAAATGGGGCGATTCCCCAGCTCTAGGTCAATACAAAAATCAATATCCATGTATGGTGGCATACTAGGTAAGTCTGCAGGAAAAACATCCACAAACTCACACACTATCAAAACAGACTCAATCGAAGGCACTTTGGAACTATCATCCCTGAGTTGTGTGAAGAAAGCTGAACAACCCTTACTAACTAACCTCTTAGTATTAATAAAAGATATAATCTGAACTGAGGTGGAAATATAGTCACCCTCCCACACTAGCAGATCTATCTCAGGCTTGGCCAAGGTACAGTCTTAGCTTTGCAATCAAAGGTAACAAAATTTAGAGAAACCCAAGTCATACCCAAATATAAATCAAAGTCAACCATCTCTAGAATAATCAAATCTACACAAAATTTGTCTCCCCACAAAAGTCACAAGGCACGACCTATACACCTTCTCAAGTAGCACAGACTCACCAAAAGGAGTAGAAACACGAATAGGCATGTCAAGTAAGTGACAATCCAAATAAATTTCATTAGCTAATGTGGAAGATACATAAGAAAAAGTAGATTTAGTATCAAACAATACAGAAGCCATGATATCGCTGACCAGAAGAGTACCTGTGATAACAGAATCAAATGCCTCTACCTCTGGCTTCCGGAGGAAAGCATAACAATGGGCTCTATCACCTATCCCATACCGGGCTGCACTCTAGTAGTTCCAACAAGCCCACCACCTCGGCCGAACAGAAGACCACCACGACCTTGGCCACCATAGGCTATACCATAACCACCCCTACCTCTTACTATTGGGTCTTTGTAACCCTATCATACATAGCTTGACTCTTGCTCAAATAATATATCTTGATATTCCCAGCCTCGCCACATCCATAACAAGTCTTGGAGTCAAGAATAGGTCTCTCTGAAGATGAAAAAGACTAAAATTAACCCCCAAACTAAGAAAAGGGTTGATTTGTCCATCACGGACCCTCAGTTAAAATCTATAATGAAGACTGAATAGGACAAGATGGATGACCCCCAGAAATCATCCCTCTAGAGTAAGAACCACTAAACTCAACTCCCTTATGAAACTTCTTGAACATTATAACCATGGAGAAGTCTTCTGGCTTCACCCCCTCTATCTCTATCAAAAAATCAACCACATCCTGGAAAAAATTTGCAGAAGCAATAACCTATAAAGCTGTAATCTGTAAATTTGACCTCAATCCCTTCACAAAGCAGCGAATCCGCTATTCCAGACTGAAGTAAAACTGAGTAGCATACCTAGATAAAGCACGAAATTTTACTTCTTAGGCTCTAACATATATTTTCCCTTGCTCTATATGTAGAACTCTTCTATCTTCCTAACCTTCAAAGTCTGGGGTATATTCTTCTCCATGAAAATGCTAGAAAATGTTGCCCTAGTCATAGGTAGTGTCTTTAGTGGTCGGCACTCAACATGAGACTGTTACCAAATTTAGCATCTTCTTAGAATTGGTATATCACAAACTCAACACCAAATAACTTCACTATATTCATATTATGAAGAAGCTCATGACATATCAACAAGGAAATCGTAAGCAACTTCAAATTCAGTACCACTGAAGATTGGGGGTTTCAACTTTAAGAACTTAGTAAAGAGATCATGTTGTCACTAGTCATTATAGGCCCTGTAGTCAATCGGAGAAACATGTCTGTTACCAAGGACACATCCATACAGGGAGCCACAATGGCTGCATGTTGTACTCTTGAACCTGAGGTGCTGGTGCTGGCACAGAAAATGCTTAGGGTGCTTGACCCTGACCGGATAACCTGTTGATATAGGTGAGAACCTAGTGGATCATCTCTGGAGTAGGCTGGGTGGTACTTTCTTTTCATAAATCTGCTCATCCTCCACCTCATCACCCTCTCTTGCTACTTCATCGGATAGTGGAGGGGTCACTACTATACCACTAGCTGGCCCAGCTACCTAACCTCTACTCCTGGTGGGATTTCTCCCATGACCTCGACCACGGCCTCTTGTCATTCCTCCTCCTTGGGATATAGCCGTAACAGTTGGCTCAGGTGCATCCTCTCTTGCTTGTGTTGGTGTTGCCACTGTTGTTGCTCTAGTTCTAACCATATGCTAAATAGAGTGAAGAAGGAGAGATACCAATTGGATTCAAGTAATAGCACTAAAGAATGAAGGAAAAGAGTTTTCCTAAAGTCCTATAGCTTCTCAATAAAAAGTAAAGGTGTCCCATACCATTCTGCAGGACACTACTAGATCTGCCCTTGTGTGATGAGATCCCCGAATCTAAAGCTCTGATACTAAGTTTTTCATGACACAAAACGGATAATGAGTGGTACCCAAATTTAACCTTCTAGGCAGGCAAACCAACGAATACAACCCCAACCTATTTTAGTTGCTCAACTTAAGAAATACAATAAAAATGCATAAACTAAAATCTTATTAAGTAATAAATAAAAACCCTCAAGAGTCTATTATGTATTGTTTCCCAAACCTTAATTTCATCACATTAAGGAAATCTAATCTAAAAATATCAAATCTGAGAGTATCGAGAACACCAGAATAGATAAATAAAATAGTTTGTGTCAAAAAACTAAGGGCATCATGCCATGATCGAGGGAATCCAACACGAGCTAGAAAGAATAGCACAACTTGGAACCCTATGTGCTAGAGATTTGCTAGAGCTGAGGATGATATCGCTGCTACACTCGCTGCACTCCACAAAAGGAAAACAAAGAAAAATACAAGTAGGGGTCAATACAGGGCAATATGTACTGAGTAGATATCATCGGCCGACTCAAAATTGAAACTAATATGCATAAGGTAATAGCATAAAATCAACTATGGAATTTATCAGGTGGCAAGCAACAAGCAACATGAACAAATGACGATAACAATGAAGCAAGTATGTAATTAGCCAAAATATCAACAACAAAATGAGGACTTAGGCCTCTACATAACGCTCTTTTGGGAAATAGGTTCTTTAAGATTGAGCATAATTTGTTATTTTGGTATATTATCCATTAATGGTACCGCGCCAGAATGTGACACCTGATACAACAATATAGTGCCTGCTCGTGGCACCCGATCCAAATATATTATGTCGGCTCATGGCACCCGATCCAATAGTATAGTTAATTTTTCATTCTTTATCATTACTTTCTACTTCATTAACAATATTTCATCTAGCCTTGTTTATTCAATGCATCAAGATGACAGAGAAAGTACAAGATTATGGATTTCTCGGTCTTGAGATTACAGACCAATCACAATGATACATAAATCATCCAAACCACAACAATTAAGTACATAGAAAATTTCAGAATATTACATCAATGACTATTAATCACTACTAAGAGTCTCTCTATCACATAGAATAACTCATAACCTACCTTCACTGAAGAACTAAAGTCAAGCAAGCTAATTCACCAATTCTTTTCCTTTCTCCAATTCCTCTGAGCATTCCCAATCTATCAACTACGCAATATTTGTAAGTAAACGCTCTCAATTATATAATCAAGTTCCCAATCTTGATTCTAATCAAATTTTCAAGTCTCATATTTCCTAAATCTCAGTCTAGGGTTGAGTTTCAATTCCTCCACATATTAAAAATATAATGGTATTCATATAATACCATAAATATAATATTTAATTATATATAGAATAATAGAATCAAAACTTGATTTTATAGAGTACCTATAACAATAAAATAAAATAAGAACCCCGGAACTATCACCAAGTTACAAACAATAACTTGAATCGGAAAAGAAACAAAAACAATCATCTATCCATACCCCTAAACTCTATCCTATAATTTGCTAATGATAATCATCCCTAATCATTGAGCAATCATTGGCCACTAAAACTTGTCTCCTCCAAAACTTCCAATGATTGCAACTTCCAAAACATTAGAATATTCAACATTGCAATAGTAGAATTAATCATTGCAATATTCAACAAAACATTAGAATATTCAACTTCCAAAACTTCCAAAACATTGCAATGTTGAAGTTGCAATTGATATTATTTAGAAAATTATGCTACTCAATAATATAGAAGATATTGATAATTATATATTAAAAAGTAAAAAAAAAAATCTAAAAGTTAATATCATTGTTATAATTATCTTGGTCGCTGATTTTGGATAATTATATATTAAAAATTAAAAAAAATATCTAAAAGTTAATATCATTGATATAATTATCTTGGTCGCTGATTTTTGATGTATTTTTAGTTTTTTATCTTCTTTTTGTTTCTAGCTAAGAATTTTAATTATGGATAACTTTGGATTATATTATTACCTTTTTTTGTTATATGCATAATTCAAGTAAATATCCATTTGTCATAAAATAAACTATCTTCACATAAATAGTGTTGATTATAAGACTCATGAAATAAAATTTCTCGTGGGTCAATTATATTTATTCCTTGATGTTTATATTTTTTTTCTATTATAGTAAATCATAAATGAGATTTTTCAAATTTGATTTCTTGATAGCCTTATTGCTAAGTATCATGTACCAATTAATTGTTTTCTTATTGGCATAGCATTTGAGACCTTCCATTATTCTGAAACCCATACAAAATGGTATTTCCTTGTAGATGTCATAGATATATTCTAGCAATTAATCTTCATTCCTTTTTTCCTTGATTGCAAATGTTTTCCACATTCTAGATTGTAGTGTAACCGCATAGATATTCAACGTAAAGGTTTTGCGAAAAAATAAACAGGAAGTCATATCACTAAAATATTAATGGGCTAACACACGAAAATATGAGAAAATCATCTAATTATTGTAAAATATCCCCTAAATCCCCAAACAAATTCGTAAAAATGGTCAGGCTTCACGTATTGCTCTCCAAACTCCCAACAGTAGGTTCCGTAAAGGTTTTGCAAAAGAATCGATCGGAAGCCATATCACCAAAATATTAACACACATGAAAAACTTAGAGAATCACCTAATTCTTGTAAATTGGCTCCTAAATGCCCAAAAATATCATAAAAATAGTGAGACTTCACGTACTTCTCCCCCAACTCCCACAGACGATTCCATAAAGGTTTTGTAAGAAATCAACTAGAAGTCATATCACCAAAGTATTTATGAGCTAACACGCACGAAAAATTAAGAAAATCACCTAATTCCTATAAATTGACTCTAAAATGCCCAAAAATATCATAAAATGGTGAGACTTCATTTACTGCTCCCCAAAATCTCTACTTAGGTTTCTATAAAGGTTTTACCAAAAATCAACCAGAAGCCATCTCATCAGTTTATTCATGAGCTAATACATGTGAAAAATTATGAAAATCCTCTAATTCCTGTAAACTAGCCCCTAAATGCCCAAATATACTTTAAATATAGTGAGATTTCACGTATTGCTCCCCCAACTCCCTTCGGAGGATTTCATAAATATTTTGCACGAAATCGACAGAAATTCATATCACCAAAATATTCATGAGCTAACAAACACGAAAAATTGAGAAAATAGCCTAATTTGTATAAAATGGCTCCTAAATACCCAATAATATCATAAAAAGTTGTGAGCCTTGACGTACGTCTTCCAAAACTCCCTATAGAGGGTCTGTAAAGGTTTTACAAAAGAAATATTACCGAAAGTCATATCACCAAAATATTCATGGGCGTTACACACAAAAAACTGAGAAAAATCACCTAATTCCTATTAAATGACCAGTAAATGCCTAAGTATTTCATAAAAAATGGTGAGACATAACATTCTACTGCCTCAACTCCCTATGGAGGGTTCTTTAATACCCCGTATTCGAAAGGGTGGAAAATTTCTGATTTCTGGAAATCTGGTGCCAGTACCGATGGAGCCATAGGTCTTGCCTGTGATTGGCTGGTCCATGTCCCCTGAAAATGGAAACCCTCAGTACTTTTTTACAGAGCAATAGGACGGGCCGTCGTCCAGTGTACAAGCCATAGATGGATCCCATCATTGCAGGGTCCAAAGTGACTGTCTTTGAACCCAATGACGATTGAGCAGGATGGCCCGTGGTTAGACCTACGGACCGTAGGTCAACCTGTTAATGGGGTCCGGTAGTTAATTATTTTAAAGGGGTCTTTTGGTCTTTTCAACAAATGACTTATTTGTCAACTAAGGTCGGTTCCTTACTATTCCTAACACTATATAAGCCCTTTGTAATCCTATAACTACCCTTCCAATCACTTTGCAAATTTTCCCAAACTCTTCCCCCTCAAGTGTTTCTCTCTCTAGAAGTTAGAAGAAGAAGAAGAAGAGGAGGAGGAGGGCAAGCTAGGGTTCCACAAATCAGGTTTTCTTCATCAATTTCTTAAGAAAATTTAACACTAAGGTATGCTAGTCTTCATCCATGGAGCTTTTTCCTCCATGGAATCGCTAAAATATCCAATTTTCAAGCTAGAAATTCCCAATTGAATTAAGAGTTTTCTTTCATGTCTTGGGTTATTTGCAAAGTTTCTTTAACTGATTGTTTGATGAAATTTGAAGTATAAATTTAGTTGAATTTAGATGAATCCCCATGAACCCATGCCTTCTTCCCCAATTTTGAAATTATGAATGTGTTGATGGGTTGGATTGTGAAGAAATGAATTTCATGAAGTCTATATGAACCTATGTATGAATTATGATTCCTAAGCTAAGACTTGTCATGATGAGATTGTGAATGAACTTAGGATGGTTTTATGGAAGTAAGCATGTTCAATCAAAAACTATGATTTTCCTCTATTATGTGGGTTCCTTCAATTATGATCAAATTGCCTTGTTGATAGTTTTCTAAGCATGAGTTTGCATTGAATTGCATGATTTAAGAGGAACTCTTATGAACCAATGTAAACTCTATGACTTTTAAGTTATGAGCATGATGAACTATGTAAGGATGAAGTTGATGAAATCATGCAAGTCTCTTATGTAGCTAATGATGAAGTAAGGGTGCTTTGAGATTGAAGCATCCAAGTTTATGATATGTTAATGTTGTGGTTGAGTTATGAAAGGAATTCACATATTTACTCAACCCATGAATATGTAAGGTTTTCTCACATCTAATGATTCAAAACTTGTTGAAAGGCTTGCTCAACTAAATTTGAATCAATGATTAAGGATCTATTCTAATGAAGGGACAAGAGGCGATCACTCATGTTCCCTAATCTAGACAAGAGGTGACTACCCATGTCTACTTATGATAATTGAACTATGTTTAATCCGTGGGAATTATGTTTAGCACCGAGTGGACAAGTGGTGATTATCCATGTCCCATAAACTATATGCCACCATGGGATGATGGTGTATGGTAGACACTAGCTAGTTGATCCACGTAAGCTATATGTTAAGTAAAGGGTCCTACCTTGGCAGGTAGGATGGCCCTATCGGTGTGGGGTTAGACCCCAAATTCCATTTTGTTATCTCACATGGTCTTACATGTCGGCTAAGACTACTCCCTACATTAAAGAATTTAAGTGCTTTTATGATGTTTCTCAAGTAAAGTAAAGATGTTTAGCTTGCTTTGACCATGGTTGATGACCTATGCTTTTAACCTCTTTCATGTTTTAGCTTGGTCATTGCATGTCATGAAAATGTCCCGATTTAGCCTGTTTTAAATGATTTTGTGCATTGTTATCGTAGTTAGTACTTGATTGTACTTACGCATACTCTTGCCTACATTGACTTTTTAATGTAGGGCTTGGTGATTCTCCTTCTATTCGTGGCTAGAGCTTAGTAGAAGGATTATTGAAGATTTGGTGGGTCCTCATCCATTCGAGGACTTAGCCTTGTTGTTCTTCATTTTGACATTGTATTGGGTTACGTCCCAAATGTTATTTCTCATTCTTATGTTAGATTGGCTTTGAGACATTTGATGTTGACTTCCGTTATTTCCTTAAAAGATTTGATATGAAATTGTCTTTCGAACTCTTAAATCTCTATCATCTTATATGTATGTATGCTAAGTGACTTATACGAGGCATTTCGGGGTCTTGTAGGCCATGTCACATTTAGGAGGTACCTTGGGTTGTGACAAACTTAGTATTCAGAGCACAAGGTTTTAGAAAGATCCTAGGATGTTTCATAAGTCACGTCCAATAGAGTCTTGTTCATGAGTGTGAAGAGCTCCACATTTATGAATGAGAGGCTATAAGATGTTTAGGAAACTTCACTTCTTTCATTGCTCCTAAGTCGTGTGATAGAGTGCAACTCTTTATGCCTCTCTCTCCTAATCCCTATCCTATGCATTTCAGGATATGGCTACCCAAAGAGCTTATGCTAGAAGAAATGCAGGAGAGAATGTGCAGCAACAAGCTCCTCCTCAAGTTCCGACCGACCCTTTGCCCGAACAAGTGACTAATGCAGAGTTTAGGGCAGCTTTTCAACTATTGGCTCAAGCCATGACGGCTCAAGAAAATAGAGAAGTTGTAGAACCCGTGAACCCAAATGTGAGTACGGCGGCATCGAGGGTGAGGGACTTCACTAGAATGGACCCTCGGGAATTTAATGGTTCTAAGGTTGAGGAGGATCCTCTAGAGTTCATTGATGAGGTGTACAAGGTACTAATGATTATGGGTGTGACACCGGAGGAAAAGGTGGAGTTGGACGCTTATCAACTTAAGGGTGTGGCTCAAGTGTGGTTTGAGCAATTGAAGAGTGAGAGGGTGGAAGATGTAGGTCCTCTTTATTGGGAGAAGTTCAAGGTTTCTTTTCTTAATAGGTTCTTTCCCCTTGAAATGAGGGAGGTAAGGGTGCTTGAGTTCATCAACTTTCATCAAGGAAGCATGAGTGTGAAGGAGCATGCTTTGAAGTTCACCAAATTGTCTCGATATGCTCCTACTATGGTTGTCGATCCGAGGGCAAGAATGAGTAAGTTCGTTTCGGCAGTGTCTAAAATAGTGGTCAAAGAGTGTCGTACCGCTATGCTTGTCAATGACATGGATACTTCTTGTCTCATGGTGCATGCTTAAAAAATAGAAGAGGAGAAACATAAGGAAAGGTCTAGAGAGGCAAAGAGGGCTAAGACCGGTGATGGTAATTTCTCACTTTCAAGGTCCGATGGACATTGTCGTTCTAGATTTCTACAAAGGTTTTTCAGTCAAGGCTCCTCCAATGCTCCTCCTAAGTCCAACAAGGATAGGGTGTCCAACCCTAAGCCTCGAGGAGGGAATGGTGGTGGTTCTTCATCGACTACTTGTGCTAGGTATGGGAAAAAGCATGACGATAAATGTGTAACCGATTCTAATGTATGCTTTCGTTGTGGCAAGATGGATCACAAGATAAGGGATTGTCCCTTAGTGGCTAAAAATGAAGGGGATAACCGTCGATGAACTCAACCCTAAAATCCATCGGGTTCTAGTGGAAATAAGAAGTAAAACTGATTCAATGAACTTCAAGCTCTCCATGAGCAAGAGGGTTCTCCCGATGTGGTTACCGGTATGCTGAAAACCTTTCACTTTGATGTTTATGCTTTGCTTGATCCCGGTGCTACTTTGTCATTTGTGGCACCATATGTGGCTATGTAGTGTGACGTTCTTTCAGATGTGTTATTAGATCCCTTTTGTGTCTCTACTCCTATTGTTGAATCTATTGTGGCTAAGAGAGTCTATAGAAATTGTCCCGTCTCCTTATCCCATCGAGTCACTCATGTTGATCTTGTAGAGCTTGATATTGTCACGACCCAAGCCTAGGGTCTAGATGTGACCGGCGAATGGGGAACCCGAAGGAACCCCAAACAAGCCTCATAGCGTATCATTACACATCCTTGGTCGCGGAAGCAATTAAATGACCATAAGCGATAAGCATAGTCAAGGGGAAATCGGGACTAAGGGAGCAAGAAGAAAAAAAGAAATGATACATAAATACCATAGATGAGTCAAGCTCAAGCATAAAACACAACTTGTCCAACACCACCTCTAAACATGAGTACTTAGCGGGGGCCAAGACAAACTACCGGGCTCACCCTCATAGTCAAAACATAACTAGAAAGGAAAAGTTTTATACATAGCAAAAGATCATGAGCAACGTCCCCGAAATGGAGGACTCACCAATAACCACTATAGAAAATCGTACTAGCCACGCGGAGGAGGATGGTCAAGCGGTGCTCCGGTCCCTACATGGTGACATCATGTAGGCATAGAGTATGCGTTAGTACATTTGAATGTACTAAGTATATGGGATGCAATGCAAGGCTACATTAGATGGACATCATAGGAAAAATGCGTAATCATACCCAATAGATAGCATATTAATAAAATAGTATGTATAATGATGCTTACATAAAAATCATATTTAATGGGACGTAGTACATGTGTGGCGAGTGACCATCAATATAGTATTTCCAAGGCCTACCACCCCCTTGGAGAGGCGAAAGAGGTACAAACCCCTCAATATGGTTACACGGGCCTACCACCCCCCGTGCTAGGGACCAAGGTACAAACCCCTCGATATGGTTACACGGGCCTACCACCCCCCGTGCTAGGGACCAAGGTACAAACCCCTCGATATGGTTACACGGGCCTAGGCTAGACCAAGGTACAAACCCCTCGATATGGTTACACGGGCCTACCACCCCCCGTGCTAGGGACCAAGGTACCAACCCCTCGATATGGTTATACGGGCCTACTACCCCCCGTACTAGGCAACCAAGGTACAAACCCCTCGATATGGTTATACGGGCCTACTACCCCCCGTACTAGGCATGGTCGACTCACAACACTTATTTAGAGAAAATCATATACATGTGTCCATTTCATCATCATTTCAGTAATTACATAACCATCCGTCTCATAGGACGTACCTTGGACCTTCCCTTTCCTAAGAATTCTATAAATGGGCATTTTATCAAACACATGGTGGGCAATTGTTCATGTAAATGAAATCATGTATTTCAAGAATACTAATTCCAACCAATTCCAAAATCCATATAAATCAGCCCACCAACAACATACATATATATATCAACCTTCATAATTTGATCATGGAAGCATGTAAACCATAAACATCACATAAAAATTCCATTTCATGATAATATGCAAAAAGGACCATAATAGGGTGTGTAGTAGTAATTCCGTAATTCAAGAATTCATAATTGATCATGAGGACCCATAAACTTGAAGTAGAAATAGAGGATAAATGGTTGGACTTGTGGAAAGGAAGGTTTCCACAATCAAACCCACATACCTCAACTTTGGAGAATCCTTGATGAAGATTGGAATGGAGAATCGAAGCTTGAGATTGAGTCTTGAATCCGGAATTAGAGCTTGAGATGTTTGAATTTGGTTGAAGATCTTGGTGGAATTTTTTGGAGGGGGCTTAGAGAGTGTTTTTGGAGTTTAGAAAATGACTAAATATGGGACATATCCCCTTTTTATAAAAAATGACTCCAACCCGCCTAGAAAATTCGCTCACTGAAATTGGAAATTCTGCACTGACAGGTTTTACGAAAATGGTCATAACTCCCTCATCCTAACGCGGAATAAGGTGAAACCAAGTGCGTTGGAAAGCTAACTCAAAGAGCTTTAATTTGATAGGTTGCAGCCCTTCCAGTTCCTTGTGTGCTAAGAGATATGCCCCTTTAAAGTTGACCCTCCAAATCGCAATTTTTGCGATTTTCGAATTTTGATACGGTTGCTCTAAAATTCGGGTTAGACCCATCTCCCACTCAATTTGACCCCACAAATAAGAATATGAAGTCGAATTTCCGAAATCATGCACGGATTTTGAGATATATGGAAATTACAATTATAGGTGTTTCCGAAGCACATTTTCGGGCATTTTTGGGGTCGTTTCAATATCTCCCCCTTGGGAACATTCTTCCCCGAATGTTAAAGAAACGTACATGAGAGACACAAACATGGCAATTTCAGCCCACATAAGGATGCAACAATGCACTTACACCTTATTTCAAAACCTCAACATAGTTGTAAAACCACAATGAACTTGTCAACTTAAGCATGAATGTATGCAATGACATGGGGGCTGAACTTAAGACCTGAGATTTTATAAAGGGCTTAGATCAATACCTTAGGCTCGAGTGGAGTGGAAAAGATAAGGATATCGCCTTTGCATGTCCGCTTCGGCCTCCCAAGTAGCACTTTCAACTTGTTGATTTCTCCAAAGGACTTTAATGGAAGCCACATCTTTGTTTCTCAACCTCTTCACTTGTCTATCTAAAATCTGGACCGGAACCTCTTCATAGGTCAAATTATCTTCAACAACACCCACAACATCAAGAGACACAATGGCATTCGGATCACCCACACACTTCCTCAACATAGACACATGAAATACCGGATGAACCAAATCCATCTCGCTAGGCAATTCCAACTCATAAGCTACCTTGCCAATTCTCCTCATCACCTTATAAGGACCCACGTATCTTGGGCTCAACTTGCCCTTCTTACCAAAATGAACCACACCCTTCATGGGTGTCACCTTCAAATAAACCCAATCACCAACGCGGAATTCAAGAGCCCTTCTCCTTGCATCGGCATAGGACTTTTGGCAACTTTGGGCCATCTTCAACCTTTCTCTAATCATCCTAACCTTCTCAAGAGACTCCATAACTAGGTCTGGTCCTAACAAGGCCACCTCACCAACCTCAAACCACCCAACCGGTGATCTACCAACGCCTCCCATAGAGAGCCTCAAAAGGAGCCATACCGATGCTAGAATGATAGCTATTGTTATAGGCAAACTCAATCAATGGAAGATGCATCATCCCAACTACCCTTAAGCCCCAATACACAAGCCCTAAGCATATCCTCAAGTGTTTGGATAGTCCTTTCGGCTTGTCCATCCGTTTGCGGGTGAAAGGCCGTAGTAGGCTTAACTCTCGTACCTAGACCCCTTTGAAAAGACTTCCAAAAGTGTGAAGTAAATTGAGTACCACGGTCCGATATGATGGATAGAGGAATCCCATGCAACCTTACCAAGTCATGAATATATAACCTTGCATAATCTTCCGCCCCATATGTTGTCTTTACCGGTAGAAAATGAGCTGATTTTGTCATCCTATCAACCACCACCCAAATAGAATCAAAACCTTTTCTAGTCTTGGGTAACCCAACTACAAAATCCATATTAATTTCTTCCCACTTCCAAGTAGGAATCTCTATGTCTTGGGTTAGACCACCCGGCCTTTGATGTTCGGCCTTGACTTGTTGACAATTATGACAACCGGAGACGAATTTGGCAATGTCCTTCTTCATGCCTCTCCAACAATACACATCCCTCAAATCTCTATACATTTTGGTGGAACCGGGGTGGAATGGAGTAGGAAATGAATTATGCAGCCTCCTCAAGAATTTCTTCTCCCTCAACTGCATCAACGATAAGGCACACACAACCTACCTTGGACCTAAGGGCAACCATCTCCCCCTTGGGAGAAACTTCCACCTTGCCCTCTTTCACCAAGGCCTTCAATTCAAACAAGGAAGAATCCAGATCTTGTTTTGCTATCACCTCATCAACCAAGGAAGACCTAGCACCATCAACAACGACCACACCACCATTACCAACCTCTTCCAACCTAACCCCAACCTAGCCAACCGATGTACCTCCCTAGCCATTTCCCTATCACCAATATCAACATGAGCTAGGCTACCCATAGACACCCTACTCAAAGCATCCGCCACCACATTAGCTTCACCGGGATGATAATGCACACTCATATCATAATCTTTAAGAAATTCTAGCCACCTTCTTTGTCTCAAGTTGAGATCTTTTTGGGTGAAGACATATTGGAGGCTCTTATGATCGGTGAACACATCGACATGTACCCCATACAAATAATGACGCCAAATCTTTAAAGCAAACACCGACCTCGCGGCTAATTCAAGATCATGCGTAGGATAGTTCTTTTTCATGCACATTTTGTAGTTGTCTAGAAAGCATACGGCTATCACATTACATTTTGCATTAGGAACAAACCCAAGCCAACTCTAGAAAGCAATCACAATACACAACAAATCCCTCAGCCCCATCCGGTAGTGACAAATATAGGAGCGGGAACACACTAGTTTTATTCTTTTCAAGGTTTGAAACTCCTTTTCGCACTCGTCGGTCCACTCAAACTTAGCCTTCTTTTGTGTCAACTTTAGTCCATGGGACTGAAGCAATAGAAGAAACCCATTTCACAAATCTCGGTAAGTAAACCCGCTAAGCCCAAGAAGCTCCCTAATATCCCGACGGGGTCAATGGCCTAGGCGCAATTTCTAATCACACCGGTCTTCTTAGGGTCCTACTTTAATACCATCCTTCCCCGACACCACATGACCTAAGGAAGGCAACCTCCCTCAACGCAAATTCACAATTTTCAATACTTGGCAACAACTTCTCCTGCTCTTAATCTTTGCAACACAAACCCTCAAGTGACCATATGTTTCTTCTCTGCTAGCGAATTAGATTAAAATATCATCCAATGAAAAACCACAAAACAAAGGAATCAAGGTAGGGTTTAAAAGACACTATTCATCTAGGTCCATGAAGGTAGCCGGTGCATTGGTGCAACTCCAAAGGACAATGACCGACAAATTTCATAATGGCCATACTAGTCCGGAAGGCTGTCTTGGGAATCAACTCCCCTCACCTTCACTTGATGATACACGGACCGAAGATCAATCTTAGAGAAGTGGCTAGCCCCTTGCAATTGGTCGAACAAGTCATCAATCCTAGGACGAGGATATTTATTCTTGACGGTGACCCTATTGAGTTGCCGGTAATCGATACACATCCTAAGGGACCCATCTTTCTTCTTCACAAACAACACCGGTGCACCCCATGGTGATTGGCTAGGCCTAATAAAACCCTTCTCCAACAAGTCCCTCAATTGTTCTTTCAACTCCTTTAACTCCGCCGGGGCCATACGGTAAGGGGAAATAGAAATGGGTTGAGTATCGGGGAGGAGGTCTATGCCAAAATCTATTTCCCTTTCGGGAGGAACATCGGGAAGGTCATTAGGAAAGACATCAAGGAATTCATTTACGACCGGAACCGACTCTATAAGAAGGGTTTTGGACTCCACATCCCTAACCCTCACGAGGTGATAGAGACACCCCTTAGAGATCAACTTACGGGCTTTAATGCAAGAGATGAATCTACCCTTGACTACCACATTTTGGCTTTCCCACTCAAGAATGGGTTCACTTGGGGAATTGGAACTTGACCCTTCGGGTTCTACAATCAATAGAAGCATAGTATGCATGCAACCAATCCATCCCAAGAACAACATCAAAATCGACCATGTTCAATTCAACAAGATCACAAGGCAATATTTTATGCAAGATGCAAATAGGACAATTTCTATAGACCTTCCTAGCAACAATATATGCACCAAATAGGAGTAGACA
The DNA here is from genome assembly GCA_018342035.1 of Solanum appendiculatum. NCBI lineage: Eukaryota > Viridiplantae > Streptophyta > Magnoliopsida > Solanales > Solanaceae > Solanum > Solanum appendiculatum. Next base: position 2,125,679 of record JAGDQO010000459.1, read on the forward strand.
CCTTATATGACTCACGCAACGAGTCGGGCTCGTCTTCCTCTTGTATTAGACATGATCTTGCATAGCAAAGAACAACCGTTAGGGAAGAACTTAATTAAACTCTACAGCACGACTTAGAACATAGAGAAGGGAAACATTTCCTAAAACGTCTCATAGCCTCCTACTCATAGTTGTGGTGCACAACACAACCATGAATCGGACTCTAATCAACGCGGTGTGTTGGACTCCGAGGATCATTCAACCTAGTGCTCTGATACCAAGTTTGTCACGACCCAAGCCTAGGGCCTAGATGTGACCGGCGAATGGGGAACCCGAAGGAACCCCAAACAAGCCTCATAGCGTATCATTACACATCCTTGGTCGCGGAAGCAATTAAATGACCATAAGCGATAAGCATAATCAAGGGGGAAATCGGGACTAAGGGAGCAAGAAAAAAAAAAAGAAATGATACATAAATACCATAGATGAGTCAAGCTCAAGCATAATACACAACTTGTCCAACACCACCTCTAAACATGAGTACTTAGCGGGGGCCAAGACAAACTACCGGGCTCACCCTCATAGTCAAAACATAACTAGAAAGGAAAAGTTTTATACATAGCAAAAGATCATGAGCAACGTCCCCGAAATGGAGGACTCACCAATAACCACTATAGAAAATCGTACTAGCCACGCGGAGGAGGATGGTCAAGCGGTGCTCCGGTCCCTACATGGTGACATCATGTAGGCATAGAGTATGCGTTAGTACATTTGAATGTACTAAGTATATGGGATGCAATGCAATGCTACATTAGATGGACATCATAGGAAAAATGCGTAATCATACCCAATAGATAGCATATTAATGAAATGATATGTATAATGATGCTTACATAAAAATCATATTTAGTGGGACGTAGTACATGTGTGGCGAGTGACCATCAATATAGTATTTCCAAGGCCTACCACCCCCTTGGAGAGGCGAAAGAGGTACAAACCCCTCAATATGGTTACACGGGCCTACCACCCCCCGTGCTAGGGACCAAGGTACAAACCCCTCGATATGGTTACACGGGCCTACCACCCCCCGTGCTAGGGACCAAGGTACAAACCCCTCGATATGGTTACACGGGCCTACCACCCCCCGTGCTAGGGACCAAGGTACAAACCCCTCGATATGGTTACACGGGCCTACCACCCCCCGTGCTAGGGACCAAGGTACCAACCCCTCGATATGGTTATACGGGCCTACTACCCCCCGTACTAGGCAACCAAGGTACAAACCCCTCGATATGGTTATACGGGCCTACTACCCCCCGTACTAGGCATGGTCGACTCACAACACTTATTTAGAGAAAATCATATACATGTGCCCATTTCATCATCATTTCAGTAATTACATAACCATCCGTCTCATAGGACGTACCTTGGACCTTCCCTTTCCTAAGAATTCTATAAATGGGCATTTTATCAAACACATGGTGGGCAATTGTTCATGTAAATGAAATCATGTATTTCAAGAATACTAATTCCAACCAATTCCAAAATCCATATAAATCAGCCCACCAACAACATACATATATATATCAACCTTCATAATTTGATCATGGAAGCATGTAAACCATAAACATCACATAAAAATTCCATTTCATGATAATATGCAAAAAGGACCATAATAGGGTGTGTAGTAGTAATTCCGTAATTCAAGAATTCATAATTGATCATGAGGACCCATAAACTTGAAGTAGAAATAGAGGATAAATGGTTGGACTTGTGGAAAGGAAGGTTTCCACAATCAAACCCACATACCTCAACTTTGGAGAATCCTTGATGAAGATTGGAATGGAGAATCGAAGCTTGAGATTGAGTCTTGAATCCGGAATTAGAGCTTGAGATGTTTGAATTTGGTTGAAGATCTTGGTGGAATTTTTGGAGAGGGCTTAGAGAGTGTTTTTGGAGTTTAGAAAATGACTAAATATGGGACATATCCCCTTTTTATAAAAAATGACTCCAACCCGCCTAGAAAATTCGCTCACTGGAATTGGAAATTCTGCACTGACAGGTTTTACGAAAATGGTCATAACTCCCTCATCCTAACGCGGAATAAGGTGAAACCAAGTGCGTTGGAAAGCTAACTCAAAGAGCTTTAATTTGATAGGTTGCAGCCCTTCCAGTTCCTTGTGTGCTAAGAGATATGCCCCTTTAAAGTTGACCCTCCAAATCGCAATTTTTGCGATTTTCGAATTTTGATACGGTTGCTCTAAAATTCGGGTTAGACCCATTTCCCACTCAATTTGACCCCACAAATAAGAATATGAAGTCGAATTTCCGAAATCATGCACGGATTTTGAGATATATGGAAATTACAATTATAGGTGTTTCCGAAGCACATTTTCGGGCATTTTTGGGGTCGTTTCAGATATGTTAGATTTTGATGTTATTCTTGGGATGGATTGGTTGCATTCTTGCTATGCTTCTATTGATTATCGGACCCAAATGGTCAACTTTCAATTCCCATATGAGCCTATCCTAGAGTGGAAGGGGGGAAATTCTATGCCTAAAGGTCAATTTGTGTCATGTCTTAAAGTTAGAAAGATGATTTCTACGGTGTGCATATACCATCTTGTTAGGGTGAGGGATGTGGATTCCGAAACCCCAACTCTGGATTCAGTTCCCGTTGTAAATGAGTTCCTAGAAGTGTTCCCTGATGATCTACCCGGTGTTCCTCCCGAAAGGGAAATAGAATTTGGTATCGATCTTCTCCCCGATACGCAACCTATCTATATTCCTCCTTATCGAATGGCTCCGGCAGAAATTAAGGAATTAAAAGAGCAACTGAAGGATTATTTGGATAAGGGTTTCGTCAGACCAAGTATTTCTCCATGGGGTGATTCGGTCTTGTTTGTAAGGAAGAAGGATGGTTCTCTTTGTATGTGCATTGACTACCGCCAACTGAACAAGGTTACTATAAGGAATAAGTATCCTCTTCCAAGAATAGATTACTTGTTTGATCAACTTCAAGGGGCTAGTTACTTCTCCAATATCGACCTTCGTTCGGGTTATCAACAATTGAGGGTGAAGGAAGATGATATTCTGAAAACAACTTTTCAGACTAGATATGGCCATTATGAATTCCTAGTGATGTTGTTTGGTTTGGAAAATGCTCCAGCCGCATTTATGGATTTGATGAATAGGGTATTTAGACAATATCTTGATATGTTTGTTATTGTGTTCATAGATTATATTTTGATTTAAACAAGGAATGAGGGTGTGTGTGCCGATCATTTGAGGATTGTATTACAAGTCCTCAAGGAACAACAACTTTTTTGCGATGTTTACTAAATGTGAGTTTTTGCTAAGGTCCGAGGTTTTTCTTGGTCACATTGTCTCCGATAAGGGTATTGAGGTAAATCCTAAGAAGACGGATACGATTAGGAATTTGCCTAAACCTCTATCACCTTCAGATATTCAAAGTTTCTTGGGTTTAGCCGATTATTATGGGAGATTAGTTGAAGGGTTTTCTTCGATTGCTTCTCCATTGATGGCTTTGACTCAAAAGAAGGCTAAGTTCACTTGGTCTGAAACGTGTGAGAAGAGTTTTCAAGAGTTGAAAGATAGACTTACCTCGACTCCGATATTGATTTTATCGGAAGGGTTCAATGGTTTTGTGGTTTATTGTGATTCCTCGAGGATTGGGCTAGGATGTGTTCTTTTGAAAAAAGGGAAGGTCATTGGTTATGCTTCAAGGCAACTCAAGGTTCATGAAAAGAACTATCCTACTTATGATTTAGAATTAGCGGCGGTTGTTTTTGCTTTAATGATTTGGAGGCATTATTTGTATGGTGTGCATGTTGATGTCTTTACCGACCATAAGTGTTTGCAATATGTTTTTAAACAAAAAGATCTAAATCTTCACCAAAGAAGCTGGCTTGAGTTGTTAAAAGACTATGACATGAGTGTCCTCTATCACTCTGGTAAGACGAACGTGGTGGCGGATGCTCTTAGTCGGTTGTGTATGGGTAGTGTTGCTCATGTTGAGGATGCTAAGAAAGAATTGGTTCGTGATGTTCATAGTTTCGCCCATTTGGGTGTTCGGCTGATTGATTCTAGTAAGAGTGGTGTTATGATTCACAATGGTTTGGAATCGTCCTTTGTATCCGATTTGAAGGCTAAGCAAAATCTTGATCCTAATTTGGTTGGATTGAAGGAAGCGGTGCTCAAGAAGTGTGTTGAGGCTTTCTCCAAAGGGGGAGATGGTGTGCTTCGATATCAAGGTTGTTTCTGTGTTCCCGATACAAATGACTTAAGAGGAAAATTTTTATCGGAAGCCCATAGTTCTCGATATTCCATTCACCCGGGAGCTACCAAGATGTACCGTGATTTGTGGGAGATCTACTAGTGGAATGGGATGAAAAAGGATATTGTGAAATTTTTGGCTAAGTGTCCTAATTACCAACAAGTGAAAGTTGAGCATCAAAATTCGGGAGGTTTGACCCAAGATATTAGTATTCCTACTTGGAAGTGGGAATATGTGAATATGGACTTTATTGTCGGTTTACCACGCACTCTGGGATAATATGATTCAATTTGGGTTATTGGAGATTGAATGATGAAATCAGCCCATTTCATTCCCGTCAAGGTTTCTTATTCGGCGGAGGATTATGCTAAGTTGTACTTCAGGGAAATCATTAGGTTGCATGGAATGCCTTTATCCATTATCTCCGATCGTGGTGCACAATTTACCTCTCAATTTTGGAAGTCTTTCCAAAAGGGTCTTGGTACTCGTATTAAGCTTAGCACGGCTTTTCATCCTCAAACCGATGGGCAAGTGGAACGTACTATTCAAACTTTGAAAGATATGTTCAGAGCTTAGGTGATTGATTTCAATAGTAATTGGGATGATCATTTGCCTTTGGTTGAGTTTGCTTAAAATAATAGCTACCATTCTAGTATTGGTATGGCTCCATTTGAAGCTCTCTATGGTAGGAGGTGTAGATCTCCTATAGGTTGGTTTGAATTTGGTGAAGTTGCTTTGATAGGTCCCGAGTTGGTACATGAGTCTATAAAGAAAGTTCGGCTTATTAGGGAAAGGTTGAAAACGGCTCAAAGTCAACAAAAGTCCTATGCCGATGTTAGAAGGAGAGATTTGGAATTTGATGTTGATGATTGGATTTACTTGAAAATTTCACCCATGAAGGGTGTAAAGAGACTCGAGAAGAAAGGGAAGCTTAGTCCCCGTTATGTAGGCCCATGTCACATTTTGAGACGTATTGGTAAGGTTGCTTCTGAAATTGACTTGCCTAATGATTTGGCATTGGTGAATCAAGTTTTCCATATCTCATTATTGAAGAAATGTGTTTGTGATCCGACCTCTATAGTGCAATTGGAGAATCTTGGCATACAGGATAGTCTTTCCTATGAAGAAGTTTCGATTGAGATTTTAGACCAGCAAGTCCAAAAGTTAAAAAATAAAGAAGTTACTTCCGTGAAGGTTCTTTGGAGGAATCAATTAGTTGAGGGTGCTACTTGGGAGGCCGAGGCCGATATGATGTCCCGATATCCTCATCTCTTTCCCTCCGATCCTACTCTAGCTTGAGGTATCTAAATCCTCATGGTTCATTCTTTTTGTTTCATGTGTCTTAGTTATTCCCATGATTCCTTGTTTAAGCATGTTAATGAAGAGTTTACATCTTGAGAAATCAGCTAGCTTGATTGATTTATCCATGATTATGTGCATTGAGTATGAATTGCATAAAGTCTTCATGAAATGATGTGTTGAATATGCTTTATCTTGGAGTTGATGTTTTCCTCTTCGGATATGTGCATTTATGTGATTTCATTCAAGGTTGGGTTGTTAGCTCTTGTTTCTTGCCCTCCTTATGATATTTTAATTCTCATTCGAGGGCGAATGTTCCCAAGGGGGAGATAATGTAATACCCCAGATTTGAAAGGGTGGAAAATTTCTTATTTCTAGGTTGGTGCAAGTAACGACGAAGGCCACCTACGGACCATAGTTTGACTTACGACACCATGGGTGGCAGGTTAATGATCTCAAAATGCCAAGTCGCAGAACCCCAACGACGGCTTGCAAGGACGGCCCGTCGTCCAGTGTATGAGCCGTAGATGGGTCCCGTTGTTGCAGTGTCCAAAGTGACTTTCTCTGAACCCAACGACAGTTTACTAGGATAGTCTATGGTTGGACCTACGGACCGTAGGTCAACCCGTCAAAGGGGTCCGGCAGTTAAAATTTAAAGGGATCTTTTGGTCCTTTCACCTTATGAATTATTTAGCAACCAAGGTCGGTTCCTAACTATTCCTACCACTATATAAGCCTTTTTAATCCTTAAATCTACCCTTTCCAATTACTTTTGCAAATTTCTCTAAACTCTTCTCCCTCAAATATTTCTCTCTCTAGAAGTTAGAAGAAGAAGAAGAGAAGAAGTTAGGGTTCAAGAAATCAAGTTTTTCTTCATCAATTGATTAAGGAAATTGAGCACTAAGGTATGATAGTCTTCATCCATGGAGCCCTTTCCTCCATGGAATCCCGAATGTCTCTAATTTTCAAGTTAGAAATTCCCAATTGAATTAAGGGTTTTCTTCCATGTTATGGTTTCTTTGCAATGTTTCTTTAATTGATTGTTTTATGAACTTTGAAGTATGGATTGTGTTGAATCTCATTAATTTAGATGAATCCCCATGATCCCATGCCAATTCTCCCAATTGCGAAATATATGCTTTGTTGGTGAGTTGAATTATAAAGTGATGAATTGTATGAAATCTCTATGAATCCATGAATGAATTATTATTTCTCAATTAAGGTTTTCCGGATGAGATTATGAATGAACTAAGAATTTTTTTATGAAAGTAAGCATGTTCAATCAAAAACTATGATTTTCCTCTATTATGTGGTTCCTTCAATTAGGATCAAATTGCCTTGTTGATGGTTTTCTAAGCATGAGTTTGCATTGAATTGCATGATTTAAGAGGAACTCTTATGAACCCTTGTAAACTCTATAACTTGTAAGTTATGCACATGATGAACTATGTAAGGATGAAGTTTATGAAATCATGCAAGTCTCTTATGAAGCTAATGATGAAGTAAGGGTTCTTTGAGATTGAAGCATCAAAATTTATGATATGTTAATGTTGTTGTTGAGTTGTGAAAGGAATTCTCATATATTACTCAACCCATGAATGTGAAAGGTTTTCTCACATGTAATGATTCATAACTTGTTGAAAGGCTTGCTCAACCAAATTTAAATCGATGATTAAGGAGCTATTCTAATGAAGGTACAAGAGGCAATCACCCATGTTCCCTAATGTAGACAAGAGGCGACTATCTATGTCTACTTATGATAATTGAACTATGTTTAATTCGTGGGAATTATGCTTAGCTCCGAGTGGACAAGTGGCGTTTACCCATGTCCCATAAACTATGTTCCACCATAGGATGATTGTCTATGATAGAAACTAGCTAGTGGATCCACGTAAGCTATATGTTAAGTAAAGGGTCCTACCTTGGCAAGTAGAATGGACCTATCGGTGTGGGGTTAGACACCAAATTCCATGTTGTTAGCTCAAATGGTCTTACATGTCGGTTAAGGCTACTCCCCATCATAAAGAACTTAAGTATTTTTATGATGTTTCTCAAGTAAAGTAAAGATGTTTAGCTTGCTTTGACCATGGCTTATGACTTATGTTTCTAATCTCTTTCATGTTTTAGTTTGGTCATTGCATGTCATGAAAATATCCTGTTTTAGCCGGTTTTAGATGATTTTGTGCATTGCTATCATACTTGGTACTTGATTGTACTAACATATGCTACAGTGCTCAAGGAAGCAGGGTGAAAAATTAGGGATTCAAAAAAATTGGATCAAGATAAATATAAGGCTACCAAACGAAAGGCTACAAGCTCAAAGGGGTTACTAGTGATATAATATCTAAAAAGGCTAAAATTTACAATACAAATCAAAGAAAACCTATTATCATCTTCTAAACAAAAGCAATACTTTTTATTTCGCTTCAATAACAAGCAAGGCAAGTTCTAGACTAAGATACAACACATGGAATATATGTAAACAACCTCACCACACGTGGCGCAAGTCTCAATCAAGATGGATCAATTCTATTTCAAAGATGGACAGGATCATTACAACCTATAAATAAGAATAGTTTATGTACAAAGTTACAACCATGAGCCTAGGTGTCAAAAATCTATTTTAAATTTTATTCTCAAGCACTCAAAGAAAGGTACTACTCAACTCAGGCCTAGTTTTATAATATCAAACAAGTCAAAAAAGTCTTTTTCTTTTCTTTCTGAATAAATAAAATAAAATAAATGTTACTCTAACATTAAAAAAAATAACATGGTTCAAAGGGCGCTCTCTCGGAAAAGAACCGAGGCCATAAGAAAAACCAAGGGGTGGATGAGATATGTCACCAAAAATTACAATAAAAAGAAAAATAAAGAAAATCTTTTTGTATTTTTATTTGTTCAAATAAAATAAAAAAATAATAATAAATAAAATCTTTTTGTATTTTTTTTCAAATAAAATAAAATCCTATGGCATATTCACCCTTAAGATCACAACTATAGGAAAAATTTTCACCCCACACTTAAAATCATGCTTTGTCCCCAAAGCAATTTATAGAAAAGAGAAGAAGATGAAGGGTGAGAAATACTCCCTGGGCCCTCTATGGCCTAGCTAACAACATGTTTTCTTTCCATTCATCAAGGGCCGCACGCTTTAACCTTAAAACGTGTTCCTGAGCTTCAAAGTTGGGTACTCAGACTTTCCCTAAATCTGTAAAAAACAAAAATCAACAAAAAAGTGACACTAGAAACATAAAATAAGAAGCTACACTATGAACTGGGTTGCCTCCCAATAAGCGCTTGATTTAATGTCGCGGCACGACACCATTAATTTTATTATTTTTCCTTCCGCTTTGAGGATATGAATTGCACCCCCAATTTTACATCAATTTTTCTATTCCGCTCAAGAGGTGGTGGTACAAAAATAAAGGTCCCAAGCAATAGATATGCATTTTTTGGATCCTAAGTGAGAAATGTAATTCTCTGATTTTGGAACATTAAGTTCAAGAATATAAACACATTGTTTCTCTTCCATACACTCTTCTATAGGCTCAGATGGCTCGATTAATATCTCATCATCTAAACATAATGTGGAAAAATGATTGGAATGAGGTCCAATGCGTCCTAACTCATGGATTCTACTATTATTTACACCCTCATATTTACACAAACTAGAGTTTTTAAAAATAATATTATCTATTTTATTACATAACCCTAGTGTACTCTTCTCAATAGTGACAATATCGATAAAAGTATGATCAAGTAGTTCGCCCTCCAATTTTAGCTCCTCAAGTTGGCTTATAAGCATCTTATCTTCCTCACACATGTTATTACTAAATTATTGGGTGTTATACGCATCAATCTTTGCACTCAACTCAGCATTTAATTTGTACATATCCAAGTCAAACATATAAACCTCATACATGCGCTTAATTATTGATTTATTGGAGAGTATCAGCAAATCTTCCATGTCCCCATACAACTTATCTTGTTGAGAAAAAATTAACCCGTAAGAATCCATAATATCACTACACACTTTTTCAGATGTCATCTCAAGAAGAGTAAAAATAATAATAATAAACAAAAGTAAATTAAAACTGATCCTAAAAAACACAAAAAAGGACTACAAGTCAAAATAAATACTAAAGACAATTTCTAAACCACATTCCCCGGCAACACCACCATTTTTTATAACGTCCAAATATACTTCTTGAAATGAAATATAAACGTTCGTATGTAATATATTTACCCAACTATGAGTCAGGGTCGATCCCACAGAGAATATGGAAGAATATTGTCAATATCAAATATTTAACTAGGTAGTCGTTATTTAAAAGGGGGGATTTAAATTTTATTTAAGAAATATAACAATAGCTTGGAACTAAATATTTATTTGTATTTAGATTATTAAAAATAACTAGGAATGTGTTCCTCATGATTTCATAACATAGCAAGAATATTGTACTGGTGATCTATTTCAATTTTTAGCATGCAAAGTCGGTAAGTTATGTACCTCCTAAGTGATTGGTCCTCCAAATAGGGAATTTACCACGCAACTTGGTTCATCTACGGGGATATGCTTTACTAACCCTTACCTTTGACCTAGATTAGCCCTCAGTGTATTTGGTTCAAGTTATTAGATAGTGGATTATCACGCTAAATCTCAATTGTTTAATGTCTTTTCCCGTTCGTTACTTCCATGGTCCGGCAAGTAGGAATAAGGCGAGTTCTATCGTTGGCCACCATTAAAAAGCAATCAACACGAAGAGATTATCAATACATGCATCAAAATAAATCAAGAATCACTTTTTTTACATTAACTTACTTTAATAATTCATCATGGTTCCCACAACTCTAGTTATGAAATTTAGCTACTCCTTATCTCAAAAACACAATCAAAATTTATTAAAATAAATATGCTTGTGTTAATCATAAAAATTTATGAGCAATAGCTAAAATATCTTTCAATAATCACAAATACAAATAACTAATAAAGGAGAAGAAAGAATAAACCAAAATTCTCCAGCCTCCACGGCGACTCTTCCTAAGTTCCTAAGCTATTAAGTTCTAAATTGTATGTTGTGTATTGTTTCTTGGATGGCTGCCTAAAGAATATTTTTTTATGCCCTATTTATTGATATAGAAACCCTAAATAAAATAATTGAGTCCAAAACAAATTAGGAAACCAAAACCCAAAGGAATTTGGTTTCGACTTTTTGCCCTTTTTAAAGTTGTTCCGCCGCCTCAACAAATTGGGATGCATCTTCATGTTCAGCCACGTGGCGAATTAAGAGAATTTGCAATTTGCAATTCTCATTTAGCTGATATTTCCCTTATGAATAAAATATGTTATTATATTAAACTTAATATGTTAAGCTGCCTGTTTGATTTCCTTATATGATTTTTTTGTTTTTAATTTCATTTGTGCTTCAAATTCTTCATCTTCACACCATTTTAATCCTACAAATAAAATAATCAATATAAGAGTAATCCCTTAAATTTATGCTCAAAATGAAAATGAAAAGATTAAATATGGGGTAAATAATGATTAAATGTGTATATTTTTGGCCTCACATCACTCACCAATGCCTAAAGCCTCAAAAAATGTTGTTGACTTTATTAAGACTGCCTCAATAGTTGGGGACACGTATCTTCTCCTTCTTTATCATCATCTTCAACCACAACCACCTAGGGCATTTGACCCCTCTGAATCTTTTCCACTAGAAGATGTCAGAGAAAATGCTAATGCTATGCTTCCCTTCTCTTGTTCAAGAGAAAGAGAGGATTTTCTTTTAGCTACAGGCCCAAACAAAAGAGATTAACCTCTTGATTGATCGATTAATTGGATCGAAGTACGAAGGGGTTGATTGAAGTATTAGATCAGCCCAAGACTAAGGCCGAGCAACTGACTGTTGTAGGATTGGACGTCTCTCTATCTCACCATTCTCCCCTACTCCTATAAAAGCCGGTGGAAGGGATGCTCATCTCATCTTTCTTACGGCTCGTTACCGCAGCGCTCGTTCACCCCTTCTGCTTCTTCCATTCAAAAAAAGGTAGTCTTTCCTTGGTAAATAGCGTCTTGAAGTGAAGTGAAGGCATTATTGAAGGAAAGAAATGGTAGGTCGGTCAATTGCGTTAGGTAGGAGATGCAGGACTTGTCTTAACCGCAATTGCATTTGCTATTCGATTCCATCCTAAATCCCACCAATTCCAAAGTGTGTATCTCTTCTTTACTTTTAAATGATAAGGGGGGTGACAAAGGTTATACTTTCTTCTCTATGTCGCCGACTCATCAATGAGCATAGATTAATAGCCAAGCCTACCCTTTTGTGCTTGTCAAATTGTATCCCATTCTTCAGGTATAGTTTTCTTTGATCATAGATCGACAGGTGATCCTTCCTTTCTCCCCCTTTCGTCATAAGGCGTGCTCTGAATCTGAGAAAAGAAATTCATGTGTTTAGGTCCCTACTAAGCAGAATTTGTAAACTATGCAAAGGCTCTTTGAAGACTTTTTCCAAAGTTTTAGCAAAAAAAGCAAAAACAATTCTCAACGCCCTTACGAGGTAGTGATGAGTTAAACTACTCGTGTTGGCATGGAGGTCAGTCTGGTAAACTGATTCCATTCTGCTACTAGGGTTCCAAACCTTCCCCTGAGCTCTAAAATCTAGAAATACCTTTTCAACTTAAGAAATGCTAAAGTTATTTAGAGTTGGTATTTTTAACTAAGTCGGAAGGAGGGCTTTGGGCAAAGAGCAACTCTCAAGTACTTTACTTCAGTCCCAGTACTGAAAGACGTGACTTCAGGAGTGGATTTCGGAAGGAAAGACTTCGTTTACTTCCTAAAAATTACTTATATAAGAACTAGTAGAAAGAAAGGGGAGTTCCGCCACTTGACTGTAAGGAAAGGAATTTGAAAAAAAAATGAATTAATTTCGTATATAAAGATATGGAATTTCGGGCTTAGATCGAAATGGAATCCCTGAAAACCGGGGCTGGAGTTTTAGACTTGTTCTTCTTTGATAGAGGCACTGTAACCGTAAGTGGAATCACAATCATTCGGTCGATTGCTCTTATCCTTCCTTCGCTGGCACAGAAGAGAGAGAGCACTCCCCAAGCCAAGGATGAGTGCCAAAGAGAAGATGCGCATGCTAGTCTATTAGAAGGACAAAGCGAGGGAGTGATATTTTAGGTTTCATTAGGGTAGACTGAAGACCAAGCCAATCTCGAACCAAAAAAGAAAACTTATTGCAACTATGAGCGTGAATAAATGCTTTCTCATTAGACTATTTTGCCGATTGTTTATGTCGACCCTATGCTACGATTCTTCTTCTCTTATGAAATTTCTAGTTAGATGAACACTGCTCTTCTGCATGACGGAGTGATCTTTCCCTCTTATGAAAGCCGGTAACTCACTTTCGAAAGAGAGTCTCGACGTGGCGGTGTTCACCTAGTTCCATAGCTGGGCTAGTCACTGGCTAGAGGGTGACCGACCTACCGGAATGGAGGCAGCCGAGAATGTTATGTAATAAGGACCAAGGAGGATCCTATCCTAAAGAAGAAGGAGGAAGAGTAAGAGCTAGCTTTAGGGGCGGAATTGAATGATTACGAGATAAACAATGAGACAAAGGAGAGCACTTAGACAATTCACTTTGAGTGCAGGGAAGTCTGCTGGTAGGAATTTCTCAGGGCATATTATGGTTTTTCACCGAGGGGGTGGATCGAAGCGATTGCAGCGATGAATTGATCTTAAACGAAGATCTTCATCTATAGGCATTGTAGAAAGGATAGAATATGCACCTAATCGTTCTTCTCGAATCGCTCTACTACGATGGACCGGGGGGGTTCACCAGAAAAAATGCAACATGATAGAAGATTTCGCTCTGCCGCGTAAGATCCTCGAATCAAAATCAACCACGACTGCCATCTGCGGTCCATTTTCGTTCTCTTCCCTACCCGGAAAGGGGGATCAAAGAAGGGTAGCTTGCTTCTCTCATGGACAGATGGAAACTTTTGTAGTGGTCGGCCTTCCTACCAGAATGCCTTCTTGGTCGAAGAGCCCCTTTTTTACTAGTAAGGACAGAGGAAGCAAAAAAACTTGTGCGAAGGACGTTTTCTTCTCTGCCTTCTCCTCTCCAAAGGCCAAGGGAGAGACTGCATCCCTTTCATTCGGTAGCACTTTTGGTTTCCCAAGGATAGCGGTAGCTGGGGCTAAGCCCGCTTTCTTCGCTCCGTGAATGAGAGAGAAATTCAGAGGAAAAAACACGCACTCTCTTGGCAAGATCCGAAAGTGGAGAACACATCGCATTCTATGGGTACATAGGATCAAACATAAAGCAGCGCTCTCTTGGCAGAGTTTTAGGCAGCAAGAGACTTTAGTGCTTGTTGGAGCTTCTGAGGTAAGGAATCGAAGCTGAAGACGGATCAAGATAGCTTGCCTGCCAAGCCAATAGGCGAAGGACTAAAGGATGGAACGCGCAAAGTAGATCGTGCACCTGTCGTGTGACACGTTTGTCCTAAGCAATGTCTTGTGCAAAGCGACCCACTTAGAAAAAGCCCCCTTTATGTTAGGGGAGGACTAAAATGCAACTTTGATCGTATGTGGGTATCAAATCCTGCCACTAAGATGACCAACGGATTCCTGGGCCTTGATGAATGGCCGTCCACCTTGTACGTTAGAAGAGTAAAAGGCCCAGGGCATAGCAAGATTAACCAATGTGAATGAGTTTAAGCTTCATTGCCTGAACACGATTGGTGCTGACTACAATATGTGTTCTCGTGGTAGAAAAAGAGACCAGGCGATGTCAATTGAGAGGTTGTCACTGAGCATTCCTAGTCACACAGGAAAAGAGGTCAAATGGCAAGGCAAGGTCATACACCCGTTTGGCACCTCGCGGAGTACAACTCACATCCAAACATCTTATTGGGGAACGGAACAACGCCTATGAAGCTCCAGCGGAAAGGGAAGGCCTGCCAGGCCGTATGCCGATAGGTGCAGGATTCTTTGAAAAAGCGTGGGCTAACTCAGAGACCTGGGACCCTGGCTTAGTAATGAATGAAGGGAAGCTCTTCGAGCTTTCTCTACCAGCATCTTATGTAGTGGTCGGCCTTATAAAGCTCGCTAAGCCTCGCTTCCCTCTCCTCTTCACTTATTAAGTGGAAAATAGTCGTCGGCATTCTATAAGCATCTTGACCGAGTTTACAAAGCTTTGCTTTTCTTGTAGTCGGCCCGTAATGCCTCCATTCATTTGCTTGCCTCCTTTCAGCCAAAATGCCTAATGCCTATTATTTAGTGCTAAAAGCTAACCGTCATAATCTCACCCTTCGGGTCTCGCTTCCAACGTAGGAGGCCAAGCATTCTGCCAGACGTCTCGGCCTGGGAGCCTCGTTCGCCTTTGGTACTTCAGTAGATCTTCTAAAATAAAAAATGCTACTTCAGCCTTAACTACAACTACATTACGCAAGCTCCGTCGATACCTACATATAGAGTAAAATTCTAATAAAAAAGTACCAGTGACGGCAACTTTCTAGGTTTATGGATTCAGTCAGCTCAACTCCATCAAACTCCTCAATCAATATCAACAAGATATCTTGACCGCTTAGGCTTGGTTTACTTTGGTTTGATATCAACCTTCTTTTTGCTATTACCTTCTCCATTACTATGTTCTCATATGCAGGAATACCCCCGTTAGCCGGCTTTTGTAGCAAATTCTATTTGTTTTTCGCCGCTTTGGGTTTTGAGGCTTACTTCCTAGCCCCAGTGAGAGTAGTGACAAGCGTTATAGGTCGTTGGGCAGCCAGAAGGTTGCCGCGAGTTAGTAAGTTTGGGGGACCGAAGGCAGTTCTCCGGTTTTGTATCAGTCTTGGTAAGATAAAAAATCCTTCTACTTTTTTTGGAGTCGGGTATTGCAGAATGCGTAATCCCACGCGTATTTTTATGACCCTGGCCATGATACTTTAAAATTTGATATTGGTAGCCCCAGATAAAGGAGGCAACCTGACAACGTACTCTTTACCAGAAAAACCTGCAAGAATCTTCAAGACTAAGAGAATGCATCCAAAATATAAAATAAAACAAAAGAGAAGTGTTCTTGTAGACACTTACCATGGTTTTTTTCGTGGACTGAAGAGTTCTTGTAGACACTTTCTCCAAAGGTTCGTTTGTAGGGGCTTTTCCCTTTCGATGTTCTGGTTGTACGTGCACGGTCCCATTTGATATATTCCCCATGTAAATTTCTTGTAACATGCTGTGTAATAGCAAATTCTCTAGTGGTTTTTGGTCCCTTTGAACCTAATCGAATAAATATAAAAAATATTATATAGTAATAATATTTATTAGGGATAATGCATAAGTACTCCAAAACTATGACCAAAATCCTAGAGACACATCCTAGCTTAACTAGGGTCCTATTACCCCCTAAACTATTTTGAAATGGAATAACACACCTTAAAAGCTGACGTGACATAGAGAGTGTGCACACTCACTTGAAGGCAAGTGATGAGTGAAAAAATTGGACGCATATCCTTTTTTAACTGGTAACTTTATAATTACTTAGAACACATAATTATTGATATTAAAACTTATATATATTGAATTATTTTCATTTCTTTCTTTGTAAAATATTTCTTTTAATTTCTTCCTTACTTTAAGCTTTTTAATTTTTTTTCTTTCATTAATTTCTTCTCTTTTAACTTTTAATTGTTTTAAAAAAAAATTATTTGTATTTTTAAAAAAATAATTAAAATTAAAATGAGTTGGGGAGGGGGAGGGGGGGGGAGATAATAGGAACCTAATTAAGTTAAGGTGTGTCGTTGGGATTTCGGACATAGTCCAGGGAGCTAATTATGCATTAACTGTATTTATTAATTTAGAGAAAGTAGAAAATTATTTGAGAAAGTAATAATTTATATGCATTAATTGTAAAATAAAAGGATGAACATAACATAGCATTTTAATAAATTAGAGCCAATAAGGAACCAAAGAGAAGTTGATTTTTGCATTTTTGTTGCACAAGAGGATCAACAGACACAATATCACTTCATAATTTAGTTGTATCAAAAGTTGATCCAACATATTTTTCATTAGTTGTGCTATGAGAAAAAGTTTATTCATGACTTGACGACAATAAATTGAGAGTCACAAAATAGAGGGAAAAATACAAAGGTCATGCAATTTAATTATTGTGACCGTGAAGACATAATTAAAATTGCATGACCTTTGTATTTTTTTTCCCTCTATTTTGTGACTCTCGATTTATTATACAAAAAATCTTTGAAAGATTGTTGTGAAGTCATGAAAATACTTTTTCTCAGAGTGCAACAAATAATGAAAAACATGTTGGCTCAACTCTTGATGCAACTAAGTTATCAAGTGCTATTGTGTTTGTTCATCCTCTTGTGCAACAACAATGCAAAAATCAACTTCTCTTTGGTTCCTTATTTGCTCCAAATTATCAAAATGTTATGGTAATTTTTTCATCCTTTTTATTTTACCATTAATGCATATATGTTATTACCTTTTCAAATAACTTACTATTTTTTCTAAATTAATAAATAGGGATAATGCATAAGTATCCTCTGAACTATACCCAAAATTCCAACGACATACTTTAACTTAACAAGGATTCTATTACCTCCCTAAACTAATTTAAAGTGAAATAAATACACCATAAAAGGTGAGTGGCATAGAGACTGTGCACACTCTCTTGAATGCATGTGATGTGTGAAAAAAATTGGACACATGTCATTTTTTAATTGGATAACTATATAACTAGGTAGTACATAAAATTTTTGATATTAAAACTTATATATATTGAATTATTTTCATTTATTTCTTTGTAAAATATTTATTTTAATTTCTTTCTCCCTTTAAACTTTTTACTTTTTTCTTTCATTAATTTCTTATCTTTTCACTTTCAGTTATTTTCAAAACATTATGTGTATTTTTAAAAAAAAACAATTAAAAATTGTCCTATAGTTTTAACGTTTCATTTTTTTTTATGATTCCTTTGATTTTCTTCACTTATTTGATATTCGTTCAAAATTAACTTCTTTTTTTTAAATACAAGGCATTGGGAATGAAATTTGAAAAAATAAAAAGGAAAGACAAAGAAAATAAAAAGAGTAAATCAAATCAATAGAAAAATAAAAGAGAAAAAACAATGAATGAAGGTAAAAAAAATAAAGAAAAGTTTAAATACAAGGTAATTATTTTTAAAAAAAAATTAAGTGTATTAACTTAATTTAAATAAAAGATGAAGAAAATAAGAAGATTTAAAAAAATTAAATTATTTTACAGACGTGACAGGTGCGTGTGTACAAACACTTCTAACTTACTTGATTGATGGTGCCATGTCAGCACAAAAGGTGTACGAAAGATATGGAAAAAATTACTTCAGGGGGCAATAGGACCCTAGCTAACTTAAAGTCTGTTGCTGAAATTTCTGTCATAATTCGGGTGGTACTTATACATTATTCCTATTTTTATCAACTTCTTAAATAGTTCCAACAAATCTAGCTAATTAAACATACATGAATGCAAGAATTCAGAAATTTTACAGTATTCATAAAAACGCATCATTAATACTGACAAAACACATATTCCAAACATCAGGATAAAAGCTAAGTAGATTAAGTGACATGAGGATCCAGAAGCTAGGATATAAACAATAAAGGAAGGGGAGCAACAGACATATATACATAAGAGTATGCCCTTAGAAGGGGTCATTAAAACTACCTTAACAAAAAATTTGCTAATCTATATTAGCACACAAAAATTTCACCAAAAGTCAAGGGTACAATGTCATCTTTAACATTCAAGCATGGAGGTTAACATAGAATCCAAGAAGAATTGGACATGAAGCACAAAATCAACTCACACAATACACAAATTGGTCAGATCTAAATGCAGTAAGAAGCATAAGCAAAAATGAGGAAGGCGAACTTTTGGTCGCATTGCGAACTCCTAACGGCTACGTCCATGAACTCCAAGTATTAGTGGACAACACATTACCTCCTAATCAAAAGCAGAGGAAGGTCAAATGGAATGGAGTGAACAAGAAAAGAGGAAAAGGGATTACCTCTCAGTAGTTAATGCTCTTGTGTGATCTGTAGAAGACAGAGAAGGAGAGGTATAAGACAGAAACAGATCCACAAAAGGAGGCAGCGAAGTGTGAGGCTCCAAAGACTGTCAAAAGGAAATATCTTGAAGATAAGATTGAAAAAGGAAAATGAGAAAGATGCGGATGTTGTTAGGTTACTTTCCTTATTATATATAAAGGGTTCGGTGTTGGCTGGGCTCCTTGTTTTTAGATTTTTTTTGTTTTTGTTGATTTTTTGGGCCGATTGGCTAGACTGATATGGAGATTGATTATCATTAAAAAAATGACCCAACATGCCACGAGAAATTTGAAGAAAAAAAAAGTTGAACACCCACATATATAAATGAAAATAAGATAAATAAAATAACTATAATATGAAGAAAAAATGTCTTTATTAACGTAGCAAAAATTATAAATATATTTCAAACCAAGTAAAGTTGTTATAGAAGATAAATCAAGGCAATATATAAATATATTTCAAATCAAGTAAAGTATATATAGAAGGTAACTCAATGAAATATTTCAAATCAAGTTGAATAAACGCTATGGTTGAAATTAAATTTCTAATGCTATAAGTTAGCACTTCTAAGAGTTATAATATAGGGAAAAGTTTCAATTATACCATCAAACTTTGAAAAAAGGTTCATCCATATCATATTTTAAAATTTAAACTCATCTCTGTCATTGTCGTTCAACAAAGTGTCCATTTATGCCATTATATTCATCGACAAATACATATAATTTTGCAATATCCTTTTTTCCAACGTAGCCTCTTTTTATAGGTCTACATCACTAAATTTAAATCATTCCCCCTCTCCTTTAACCCATTTGAAATTAATACTCGGGTTACTCATATGGGCAAAAGGATGGGCCAATTTAATTTTGTGATGTGGACCTCTAATAAGAGGGCACTTGGAAAAAATGGTATTGCAAAATCATCTATACCTTTTCCATTAAAGAATAATGACATACATGGATACTTTGTTGAATGACAAAGGCATAAATGAATCAAGTTTTAACGGATGATATAGATGAACCTCTTCTCAAAGTTCGATAACATATTTTACCCATTATCAAAAGTTCGGGTATTAGCACATCGATTCATAGCATATAACCTCTTTAGGTATATGAGAAGGTAACCAACATAATCAAATGTAATAAGATGAATACACCAAGAGAGTACTATTTTGAGGCTGTATTGTAACTGTGAACGCATCATTTGCTATGTCTTCATGTTTCTAGTTTGAATTTCTAGGGCTGAATTGGCAGCAGATCTGTTTAATTCAATGATTGTTAGATTTACGACATCACCAAAATGAGAAGGAATTTCCTCAAGCTTCATACAATACAGCCTAAAAACATTATGAAATGTTGTCATTGTAGAAATTTAAGTATTCGAGTTTAGGAAACTCTAAATCATTCACTTCTCAATGATTCCCTACGAAGGCTCTGGAACTTAAGTATCCTAAGAACCTCTAAGTTTGGAAATTCTAGAATGATAGAAATTTTGGACCAGGGTAGAACAAAATTAGGACAAAGTCAATTCCTATAGTTTTGATGGGAAATTGAACTCGTGTGGAACTTTAGCTGGATAGATGTTGGAAACCAACTTTAGTGATATTCAAGCTAATGTGACTTGGAGAATCTAATCTGGGAAAGAAAATATAGATTTCAGTGATGTTTCATAGGTGAAGATGATGACGATCTCTGATGGCTTCTACTCCTCTTTCCTTATGGCGGGAGCTGTGTTTTATTTCTTTCATAAATTATACTCTTTAGAAGCTATTGTAACTGTAGACTAGTTCCTCGGGGAGGGTTCTATGTATTTCCTTATAAAGGGCTTTATTTGAAATTAAGTTAAAGAATATTCTTATATTTAAATAGGGTGATAGTTTATATTCTGCTCGCTTGCACATTTAATGTCCAAGTTTTGGAGTACGGGTTCTCCTATTTAGGTGATAAGAGTAGGTGACCGCACAGCCTGATGTATTGAGCATAACAATTCTTCTCTATAATATTTTCCTTCCAAAATAACAAATATTTTTCCATTAATATTCTTGAAGTCTTCTTTTAGCTTGTACAAGTATTAGATCTTATTAAGGCAACTCAAGGGAATTTCAAGTTTATTTACTTTTCATGCATCTTGGATCTTATATTCATTTGAAAGTAGACACATTCATCTTCTTGATTTGGACTTTTATCACTTTGAATATGAATTTTTCTGCGGGCTTCTACTAAAATCAGATTATGCTTCAGTGAGCGCAATATATTTTTTGATATTAAAAATGGATGAATCACAAACAGAGAGTTTGCTCCCTTTTATCCACGCTTCTCAACAGATAGTTGAGATTGTAAGGGATTCTTTCTCTCAACTAAAAGATCCTCCACGTTTCAAAAAGAAAAATGTATCTAAAAGCCAAGTAAAAAAATTTTTTAACTGCTTCTGGAATACTCTATTTATTTTCTCAAAATGTATAATTAATCTAGTATAGTAGGGACCGTAGATTTAATAGTTGAGGCTTCCAATAAGGGCATTAATTCGTGAATGAATGAATCAATTCAACCATAATATATTACAGATTACTCCATCAAAAATCAGTAATTGCACTCCTCAGCTTAAATTCAAAATCCTACATTAAATCTTATTTAACTCCCCATGTTTGAATTACCATATCAATTAAATGAAATTTCTAATAATTTAATACATTTAATCCTTTATTTATATGCTTAATTTAATTCATGTGACAGATATATATAATCTACCTGCAGGGTTATCACATAGAAACTTATAAGCAATCATAAAGGGGTATCATCAATCTCAAGGTCGAGACATGAATTCTATCAACTAATTATTATTTCACAATTATGATTTGTTATCGTCCAATCTATTAGGAATATATTGACCCACGTTAGGGTCTCACCTTTTGACAGATCAAGATGATAAACAAATTACGTTGATAATAACAATTATAGCAAGATTAAGAGTATAAGTACATTTAATGATTTTGAGTAGAAGTTATATAAATATTCAGAACATAAACAAGCTTCTCTACTTGGTCCGTTCAATACACACTAAAAGCATACTAGCACAAGAAGTTGGAATGGAACTACTTGCATAATCAAGACCAAATTATATCTAATCTTGCGCAACAATCATGAAGATGTTTTTCCAACTTCATGCTCGATTGTGAACATATATTTATAACTTATAAGGACAGACAATTTCAATCTTTTGTGTACGAGCCAAATGACTCCACACACTAAATTGTCTACTATATAAATAAAGGACACACATATAAGCACAATGATCTATTAAATAGGAATTTTATTAAATAAAATAAATGAAATAATCAGTCTTTACATAACGATAAAAACATAATATTATAGCTAAACCACATGGTTAATATTATATCCTAAAAATCTCCTAGTTAGACTTATAACCATGCATTCATAACTCTAACGCCCATTTCTTCCACATTCTTATCAAAAACTTCTATGTCAAACTCTTTTTAAACAAGTCCGCCAGATTGTTCTTTGACTCAATCTTCAAAACTCTCACATCACCTCTTTGAGTTATGTCCCGAATCAAGTGATATTTTCTCTCAATGTGTTTTCTTCTTTTATAGTTGTTGACACCAAATTTTGGTCTAATATATTTCAAAGTTATTGCTTTTAAATATTTTATTCATTAAATAGTTTAAATATATGTTTTGCAATTTTAATGCAATTTATTGATAATTATCCTTATTTCTTAAAATATTAGGATTTGTATCGGTTAATTTTGATTACATTATTTTTTTTCAAAGTCGGTTGAATATGTTCAAATATTGGTTCAGTTTGATTAAATCATTATTTTTTGTAAATTGCAGTTTTTACATGTCATTGGTTATATTCGTTACATTTGTTAATATTCATTTTATTCATTATATCTTCTAATATTCATTTTGATGTTTTTGCACAGTCTTGAAATTTATTCAAGTATGGATAAGATTACATACACAATTATTTTATTAACTAGTGGTTTTGTCACATGGTTTTAAGGTCATGGTATTGAACTATAGTTGGTTTTCGATTTTCTATTTACGCAATAGCTTAGTTATTAAGTTAGTGGTGGTGGATAAGATTTTAGATAAGGGGTGTAACTTTTAAAAAAAATTTAGTGTTTAAGAAATTCTTTTAGTGTTCAAAATTTTCCGCGACAAGGTCACCGAAGCTCCTGCAGTCCACCACCGAAAGACCCCAATCAAATTTAATTTTTTTTTCTACTTCTTCCACAGTTCACCAGAGCCACTACACCACCATTACTCCTCCCATCGTCTTCCTTCACCACGCCAAACTACCAAAACCCAACCCATCCTCCGACCAACTAACATCTTTCCAGCCGCAAACAAACCCAAAATCCCTTTCCTTTTTATCCTGCAACGAACCAGCAGCTCCATGAGCTCCGATTGTTCCTCCACCTCAAAAACTCCGACCAAGCAACCGTTATTTCTTCCTCAAACAACCAGAAAACCATCTAGCAAAGCAATCCCCTTTTCCCGGCGAACTCTGACTGAAACCCCAACCAAACCAACACAAACAAAATCCATAACTCCAAACCAGCCTCGCCCCTTTTCCCGTCTCGATTTTTCACTTGTTTTTGCAGGATTTATTGTGATTCAGCGAGCTCGAAGCTCCGACTCAGCTAAGGCGTCGCTCCAAGCTCCAACGAAATGAAAGCTCAACAATATAACGAGATTTGGTCGGATTTAGGCTCTCCGATGAAATTCATACAATATCATTGATTTTCCCCTCTTTTGTTTCTTCTTTTATTATTATTATTATTATTATTATTATTACTATTATTATCTTTTTTGTTGATTTCTTGTTTAGAAAATTATACATTATAAGTTAAAATGACCAATGAAAAAATCTCTCCGTCGATTTTCGAGGTCTCTCCAATGTTAAAAGACGGAAATTTAGTTTAAGTTGTATTATACGTTATATATTGTATGTTAAAATTGGCCGATGAAGAAATTACTGCCGATTTCCAAGGCATCCCATATTCATAAGACGGATTTTTATTTTTAAATTATTATTTGATTCATTTATTTTATTCATATTTATTTATTACTAACATTTTTACTAAGTGTCGTTACAGGTACCCGGAGTTTCTTGCTATTGAAGATATTCGAATAAAGTTCAAATTATATTATTTATTCATTATTTTTGTATATTATTGACGTTAGGCAAATCTTAGGCCGTTTTTTTATATTATTATTTTATTTTATTCATTTTGTATATTGCATGTTTATTATACTTCTATATTGTTTTTATCTCCTCCTCAATTTGAAAAAATGAATTCAGTCATGACCCACAATTGATGATATCAAAGATTGCCTAACACCTTTCTTTCGGAATAACTTGAACCCTTACCTAGAATCTATTGGTTTCGTAGATTATTTTTTTAATTAATTAGTTTCCTACTTTTTCCTAAAATTATGTGGCGACTCCCTTTCCCTTACTCCCTTTTTAAAACCCTTTTAAACTCTTTAAAATTCATTTTATTGTTTAAATTCTTTTTTAAATTAATTATTTTTTGAGTCACTGTCACGTTGCGTCTTTAGAGGATGTCAACAGAATGGTGACTCCGCTGGGGATATAGAGGTTCTAACCATTATGAGATAATCTTTTCAAAGTAAGGTGATTATTCTTTTATCATGTTATATATTGTACATTGTATATTTTATTGTTTATTTGTATATTGTAATTATTATTTATTCATTATTTGTTTATATTATATGTACATTATCGTTGTATTCATGAACAGTTTTGGTTCGCTTGAGCCCTAGTCTTTCAAAGAGCTCATTCTTGGTCACCTATTTTTAGTGCATTCATAATCTCAGTCCAATTTCTATTTATGTTACAATCTGTTGGAACTACGTTTGACTTGATTCCTGTTTCAATGGGATACGTAGGCACCACAACGGTTTGATCATCTTCCCCGTAAGCTTTCCATTATTTCAAAACAGAAACTGGGGCAAATATTTTTAAGGAGGTCTCCAAAAATTTCACAAAGGAGACAATTGCTACAAGGTTGAATACCAAAGGTTGCTAAAGTTGAAACAAAGGCAACATTTTTAAGGAAAACCCTCAAAAATTTCACTAAGGTTGTACTCAGATACTAGATTTATGAGGCATCGCTTCGAGTTGGTCTATATCTTTGCATTATTTTTTTTGTACATGATGTTATATTCTGTGTATATACATATCTTTAATTTTATTATATTTTATTTTTAAAAAAAGATTGTTTGACATTTTTAAAGTTTGGGTAATCTGCCCTTCAATGTGACTCATTCATTTCTCATTTCAATTATTTTTATTTAAAAAAATATATTTATTAATTTGGTTTGTCCGCCCTTCAATGTGACTCATTCATTTCTCATTTCAATTATTTTTTCTTTCAAAAAAAATATTTGTTAATTTGGATTGTCCGCCCTTCAATGTGACTCATTAGTTTTTCATTTATGTTATGTTTTCTTTCAAAAAATTTATTTATTGTTCAAAATATATTTTATGTTATATCTGAACGAACTACGCAAACCTGATTCTTAACTCAATGAGATACGTAGGCAGCCCTTCTAGGGTTCGGTATTCTTTATTCAAAAGATTTTTTATTCTTTATTCTTTTTAAAGTGTTTATATTTTTTAAATCATTTTTTGACTTGGTTGGTGCCAACACAGTTAAAGTGTGCATATGAAAAATATTTGATATAATGGAGAAAGATTGAGTTCTTGTTAAACCATATATTCTTTTGGTACTTCTCGTTCCTACTTTTGTTACGTTTGAAAATGCTCTCTTGCATGCATTCAAGATAAGAACAAAATCAGATTTATTGTTTCATGTGTGGTGAGATTTTTATTAAATTCATTGTGTTACTTTGTTGATCTAGAACTTGGCCTAAATGTTTGTTGAGGCAAAATTCTAAGTAACGCTAGATTTGAAAAATGATTGTAGGCCTTCTTTTACTCGTTTGAGCCTTTCAGAGCGTACCAAACGACATTAATCCTTAGTATGTCCCCACTTTGAGCCTTGTGTCTTTTCTTTGGACAACCATATTTTAGCCTATATCCTTTTTTAGTGCTCACACGCACTATCCCTCTCTTGGCTTTACTTTCTTGAGCGCACAGAAGACGTGCAAGTTACAAAATAAGATTCAAAATTTAAATTTGTCAAAGACAAATAGCAAAAATGACTTCAAAAGGAAGAAGAAAGAGTTGAAAATTTCCCACAAATTCAAGCAAGCCAAATTCCAACAAAAGGGAAAGAACACTCCAAACAAACAGGAGAAACTTCAAAATATGATTAGAAAGGGAAAAAGCTCAGACAAGAAAAGCTTGAAAAGGAGTCAAAAAGTACAAAAAAAGAAGGGACAACAAAGAGGATAAAACTCTAAAAGCGTAACAAACGCTGAAAGTACAAATTCAGTGCAATGCTCAAGAAGGGATTCAATCACTTTATCCCAAATAAAATCATACTCGTCCCTAAGCCTATATTACAAGCCAATAACAAGTCCTACATGATTTCATTTCAAATGTTGTCACATTAGTGGAGATTTACATGAAGGCCAAGCCTATGGTATCACAATTGCATAGGTTGAACATTTTTCTGAGCGTGAGTGTATTTCACAAAATGTCCTCAAATCAAAACACTTTAAATGCGCACAATTTGGGACCTTTTTTTATGGTGAGGTCACTTGAAACGTGATTTTAGGTCTAGTTCAAAGCCTTTGTTTGAAGCAAGATGGACAAATCTTGTCGTTACTTGAGTACATTTGAGGTACCACTTGAATCAATAGGAATTACCTCGAAGTCAATCTTAGTTAAAAGAGAAAGAATTGTGAGAAATTTTTGTACAGTAAAAATTGTTGGCTAATTAAGTTAAAACCTGTTTCATTGTTCAAAAAATAAAAATGGATTGACACCCACTTTTCAATATTTGTTTAAACCAACTTTTTGGACCGTTTCATTGTTGAAATTTTATTTTTGGGTCGTCATACCCTTCAAAATGACATCATTTTAAATTTTGGTCGAAATACTCTTCAAAATGACAGCATTTTAAATTTAGATCGTCATACCTTTAAAAATGACATCTTTTTTTAAAAAATAATTTGTTATCTCAAATAAAATGATGCTTTTAAAAATTGGGTAGTCATACCCTTCAAAATGACACATTTTAAAGTTGTTTTGTTATCTTAGATTTTTTAAAAAAAAAAAATTGGTTTGTCATGCCGTTTAAAATAACACTTTTTATTTTGTTATTCCATTCAAATTGGCATTCTCTTTTTACTCATGATGTTATTATGTTCGAAATGTTGCATTAGTTCATCGCTTTGATCATTGTTCTTATGAGGCCATACTTGCATAATTTGTGTTGAATTTATGTTACAATTGCTACTAACAATTGTGTTGCAGATTTTGTTAAATTCAATTTGGGTCGTCTCCCTTTCAAAAGACATGTTGGGTTGTCACCTCGTTCAAAGTTACATGTTAATTTCAACTTGGATTGTCTTCCTTTCAAGAGACACGTTGGGTTGTCACCCCATTCAAAGTGACTTATGAAGTTCAAATTAGGCCGTCTTCCTTTCAAGAGACACATTGGGTTGTCACCTCATTCAAAGTGACATGTTATATTCAAGTTGGGTTGTCACCTCCCATCAAGTGACATGTTATATTCAAATTGGGTCGTCCGCCATCAAAGAGACACAATGGGTTGTCACATCCCTTCAAGTGACATATTCTATTCAAGTTGGATTGTCACCTCCCATCAAGTGACATGTTATATTAAAATTGGATCGTCTGTCTTTCAAGAGACACGTTGGGTTGTCACATCCCTTCAAGTGACATGTTACATTCAACTTGGATTGTCTACCTTTCAAAGAGACACGTTGGGTTGTCACATCCCTTCAATTGACATGTTCTATTCAAGTTGGGTTGTCACCTCCCTTCAAGAGACATGTTATATTCAAATTGGGTCCTCTGCCTTTCAAGAGACACGTTGGGTTGTCACATCCATTCTAGTGACATGTTAAATAGGCACATTGGGTTATCACCTCCCTTTAAGTGACATGTTATATTCAAATTGGGTCGTCTGCCTTTCTATAGACACGTTGGGTTGTCACCTCCTTTAAAGTGGCATATTTCATTCAAATTGGGTCGTCTGCCTTTCAATAGACACGTTAGGTTGTCAACTCCTTTCATGAGGCATATTAAATTTAAATTGGGTCGTCTGCCTTTCAATAGACATGCTGGGTTGTCACCTCCTTTCAAGTTGCATATTACATTCAAATTGGATCGTCTGCCTTTCAATAGACATGATGGGTTGTCGCCTCCTTTCAAGTGGCATATTTCATTTAAATTGGGTCATCTACCTTTCAAAGAGACATGTTGGGTTGTCACCTTGTTCAAAGTGACATTTTATATTCAAATGGGTTGTCACCTCCCTTCAAGTGACATGTTAAGTTCCAATCGGGCCGTCTGCCTCTCAATAGACATGTTTGGCTATCATCTCCCTTAAAGTGGCATGTTAAGTTCAAGTTGGAACGTCTGCCTTTCAAGAGAAAAGTTAAGCCATCACCTCGTTCAAAGTAACATGTTATTTGCACCGTTCTCCTTTCAAAGAGGTACACTACTTTCATTGTGCGATTTTGAAAGTAACATCGAAGGTATGTGAATGTTTGATCAACCCTTGCCATTTTATTTATTATTTTCAGCCCCATTGACAGATGTAGAGGATTGTTCAAAATCTCTACTAACGTTTCATATTGTTTTTTCAAAGTTTATCAAACCAAATTTGGGTTTGTCAACTTTGTTTGAGCAGGATCTCTGATGAATCGGTAGTTTTGACTCATTTAGAGCTTCAAGTGTACTAAGTTGGTGTCCTTTTAATGCCTATTTTGCACTCATAATTTATGTTAAATTGTTTATGTGCATCAAGAAGATTTGAGAATGAGGCAAGGGCAAGATTATGCAAAAGAAGCTAAAAAGTTCTAAAATTGAAGGAAAAAGAAGGCTGGAGCTCGCAAAAGATAACTCGACGACTCACTGAGTGGATGTGCATATCACCTAAAGTTCCAGCAGATGAGGAAAAGAGTCAAGACAAGTCGGTGAGCCTGGGAGCTAATTGGTGAATCGCCGATCAGTTCGGCGAGCCCGACTTTGATCGCCTAAAGATCCAGAATGAGTGAGTACTGAAGTCAAGAATTAATAGGCGAGAGCGAACAAATCGGTGCATCGGCAAGTGGATGGGCGAGCTCGACTTATGCCACCGAGTGTTCCCACGTTTCATAATGTGGGAAATTTTTGTGAGAGTATAAATAGAATTTTTGAAATGAGAGTTAGTGAGTTCTTTTGGGAACCAGTTAACTGAAACTACGAAGTACTTTTGCACTTTGAATATTTTTGATTGCTTTTGAACTATTCTTGTGGGTTTTTGAATTTAAGACTTTGGGTGTAATTCTAATTGATAACATCTTGCTTTTTGAAGATATTGTGAATCAATGACTGACATCTTTGGTAACAGTTTCTTCACTTTTACTATTATTGACTAAAACCCCAATGCCTTGGGGGTGTGATTATGTGTTCAATTGCTTAATTAGCTTATGGGTATTATGAGTTGTTGAATTTAATGCTAGATTGAAATGGGGTCAGTTGCTAATTCATGTTTTCATTTATGAATTGAAGTTGCAAATTCAGTTCTAGTCTATATCTCTTTGTAAGCTTATAAAAGGTGCATTTGAGTGGAATTAGTAATTGATGATTGTATGGGTTGTTGCTTTTACTACCCAGCTTGTTAAAGTGGGTTGAATCAAGGTATAAGAATGTTTTCTAGTGTAGTGCCTGTTAGGGTTTGATGGAACCCAATTGAATACATGATAGCTGATTGTCAAATAGCTATTGTGCTCATGATCTTGCCTACCCATTGAAATTAAGCATATTTAAGCAATTTGTAATTACCCATTTAGCGAAATTAGTAGTTGAACACTCACACATCCCTAAGGTCCTTTCTTTCCTTGATTAAATTTTTTATTAATTGTGTTGTGATATTCGGTTACTAAATCTTCACTTATTTTGATAATCAACATCTTATGATTTACTTCATGTTTCGTGTCAACTTTTTAAACTCTACAAAAGATTAGAACACTAACTTCGTAGTCGAATTATGTACTAGATCACTCATCATAGGATCGACCCCAACTCTTTGTTAGATTTATACTTGCTAGCGATGCCTACACCTTGAATCATTATAGGTGTAGTTGAGCGTTATAAAAAATGGTGCCGTTGCCGGGGAGTGGTGTCTTGAATTCTTGTATTGAAGTATTTTAGTGAACTAATTTTGTTGTAGTCGAATTTACTTATTAGTCTTTTCGTTGTTTGTTGTAAACAGGTGACGACATGAGTGACCATAGAAGTGTGGCTGCTAGCAATTTCGCTTGATATAACGACATTGGTAAGCTAAATGACTTCAATATCGATCAAGTAGGAAGTGCTTGAGCCATACGCTTGCCCCCTACTGTGGGTAATGCTATCTTTCATGTAACCAGGACCATGCTTCAGTTGTTGCAGATCAAAGGGTTTTATGGGGGACTTGCACATGAGGATCCACATGGACACCTTCGGAATTTTTGGGATGTGTGTCGCCCTTTCTCATTTAAGAACATCTCTCAAGAGTCGATTCAACTTCGTTTGTTTCCCTTCTCTCTAACAGGGGATGCAACGAAGTGGTTGGCTGAACTACCACGAGACTCAATTACTTCTTGGGCGGAGCTGAAAGAGGCATTCGTTGAACGCTTCTTTCCCCTTTCAAAGATGGTGAATTAGAGAGAAAACTTCAAGCGAGTTGAGGGTGAACCAATTCATGAGACGTGGCTTAGGTTTCAAAAGCTAATTCTACAATGCCCTACTCATGGCTTACCTGAAGATTTGCTTCTAGAATACTTCTATCGAAGCCTTGACTCTATCAACAAGGGTGTAGCTGATCATTTGATTCGTGGTGGGATTATGAAACAGCCTTTTCCTGTGGTGTCAGCTTTGCTTGATGATATGACTAAAATTAACCGGGCATGGCACACAAGAGAAGATCAATTTTCACCTCTCACTGTTGGTATGACTAAGGAGCAATTGGAGAAGAACCAAGAGCGTGACGAGAATATGGCTAAGATAATGACCCAAATAGACTTGCTAACAAAGCACGTTATGGGTGGTGGGTCTAAAGCCGTGAATGCAGTTACTATGAGTTCGAAAGATGCTTAGTTCGAAGCCATGTACAATGAAGAGGTTTAGTTCTTGTCGAATCAAATGGGGGGGGGGGGTTCTCATCCGAGCTATCAAAATCTAGGCGGGAATCTAGGTTTGAACAAAGAGCAAGGTGGTGGTTTGAGAGAGAGTCAAGACTTGAATGATTAAGGTATTAATTAGAGGGATTGTGAGAGAGATCAATATGTGTCTCCACATGATCGTTTCATACTAATGAACAAGAGGCCGATTCCGAGAGTTTCTGGACTGAAGATATGCTTGCTCGTATTTTGAACAAGGTGGAAGGTTCGTATAAGGTGCTCAAGGATATGCAAGTTGATTTCTCTTCTCTAAATCAAACAATGACCTCTCACTCAGCTTCTATCAAGCATCTTGAATCACAAATGGTCCAAATCTCCACTCAATTGAATCAGAGACCAAGTGGTGGTCTTCCCAGCAACACTTTAGCAAACCCAAAGAACGAAAATGCTCAATGTATGCCAATTGCGACCTAGAGTGGCAAGATCTTGGGTAATGATGTGATCAAGGGTGATGGGGCTGATTCTACTAAAGATCAACATATAGTGATTGAAGGTGATGGCCGTACTGATGACTTGAATTATGATGCTCCCAACAAAGCCGATGACTCATTGAATGATATCGCTTCCGGTGAAATTGCTAAGAAAAAAATGGAGAATGTTTCTAAATCGTTTTATCCAAAGTCGTTGCCTAAAGTTTATCCACCATTTCCACAAAGGTTGAAGAAGAGAGATGACAATGAAAAATTCCTAAAGTTTCTCTCAGTTTTCAAGTCTCTCTCTATCAATCTCCCATTGGTGGATGCTTTGCTCGAAATGCCGAGTTATGCTAAATTTATGAAGGAATTGGTCACGAAAAAGAGAAGCATGGACTTTGAGATGGTTGAAGTGTCCCATAATTGCAGTGCTATTATATTCAATGTAGTTGCTAAAAAGGATGACCCAGGAGCGTTCACTATCCCTTGTACTATTGGGATGTTCAAATTTGCAAAAGCGTTGTGCAATTTGGGGGGAAGTATTAACTTGATGCCCTATGCTATTTTCAAGAAACATGGGTTGGGTGAGCCTAAGGCAACCACAATGCGACTTCTTATGGCCATCACTCTATAAAGCGGCCTATCGGTGTTCTTTATGATATTTTGGTAAAGGTTGACAAATTCATCTTTCCGGCAGATTTTGTGATTCTTGATTGTGAAATGGATGCCGAAATACCTATTATTCTTGGTAGACCATTGTTGGCCACCGGGAGAGCCCTTGTCAACGTGGAAAGTGGCAATTTGAAGTTTCGAGTTAACAAGGAGGAAGTCACTTTCAATGTATGCAAGTCCATGAAGCAACCAAGTGATCTACATGTGGTATCGATTATTGATGTGATCGATGAAGCAGTTGCTAGTATTGGTGAATCTTTGCACTACAAGAAAAATGGTCATTAGGGAAGAGAAATCTGGTCCCTAAAAGGCTTATTTTTGTCCCTAAAAGTCAATAGAGACCTGAAATATCTGGTCGCCGCTCGTCCCTAAAGGCTTCTTAGTTAAAAGTCAATTGCGACAAGTTTTTGTAACCAATCCCTAAAACACTTTTACGACCAGTTTTATCCCGGTTCCTAAACACCTTTAGGGACCATATATCTGGTCCTGAAATTGTTGCTTGGTTCCACTTTTTTGGTATCTACAAACTTTTAACGTCCACCTTGTTTGGTCCTAAAAGACTTTTTAGGACAAGGCATCTGGTCATTACAAGTTTTATATTAGAAAAATTTTACTCACTGTATTATAAAAATTCAATTGCATGTAGATAAAATATCAATAATCTCATTATTTAATATATATCTAATTAATAACAAAAAATAGATCAACATCTCATCAGTAGCAAAATTGCATTGTATAGTCCAATATAAGCCATTACATTCATTACAAAAAAATTAAAAATTTGCACAACAATCTTGACAAAATGATAACCTCATCTTCTCTTTTGGTTTGGGACATGTAAGCTCATTTAGTCTTCGAATCCTATAAAAGACATAATAAATATTGTTAAAAACTATGGAAAAATTCTCTTAACTATATAATAATAAATTCCAACCAATGAATTTAATGTTGCGCTCAATTCTAAAGCAAATTTCTATGAAATATATAATTTGTCATATATAGATGAAAATGTAATTTCAGATTAACGGTCAAGACATCAATAATAAAATTACAGTAGAGATGACTTTTGAAGCTTCTCAGTCAGATACAAAAACATACCTAAGCAAGCTTAAGTCCCTAAGGTCTTCAAGTCATTGAACATGAAATGTGCTTGAAACTTTATGTTGAATATGGGGGGAGACCTATCCCCATCTGCATCTCAAGTTCCTCCCTTTACAATGAAGTTTCTCCAGATCACCCTTCTTGACCTTTATAACAAATTTACAGGATGGAATAACATGCTGGTTATAAGAAAATGGAAAATGTAATAGCATGCTCTATGTTATAATCTACAAACAAGCAAAGCATCCTCACCTCAAAATATTAAAAATACTTATCAAGAAATAATAATCTGAAAAAAATTCACGATTTCCTTCAGCTAAACTGTTGCCAGCTTCCTTTCCATCTGCCTTTGGATCTTGAACTGCAATCATATGGTACCAACACAAAAGGAAATTAGTTTTACAACTACTCTTGAGCAGGTTCGATGAAAATAAATATTGTAAGGGTTCATTTAGAAACTACTATAATCTCTCTTCAACTGCTTAGCATGATCAAATGACTAGAACTAGGAAGATGGAGGAAATGAAGCTTAACAAAATAATTAAGAAATATTCGAACTAGCTAATAACATAGAATGTGTAAGTCGACTAATTTGATAGACATTTCAATAAAGTATATATATGCTAAACTGCAAAAGCCTACATTCGCAAGAAGCTAGATGGAACATGAGGTATATATAAGCTGAACTGCAAAAGCCTACATACGCAGCAAGCTAGATGGAACATCTATACTAAATCTCACTTTCCCCCTCTTCTATGCTACATGTTTTAATCAACTTTTAGCTTATAATTTACTATAGATACATGCTGAAAGAAAGACTCCCTAATTGCCTCTATTGATACTGTGACCGAGCTAGTAAAAGATTTGCAGTCCACATGGCAGAATTAACAAAACTTTCATTACAGTATATCGATGATCTTCCAGAAGAATGTCTTGGATTTTTTGCTTATACAACATTATTCATAAAAGATAACCTTTGACACTAATGATGCATGGATGAATCCCTGTAATCCATCTTGGCAAAAGTACCCCTTGACTCGTGTCCTAGTTTCTTGCCGAGCCTTCCTTGATTCGTACTACATATGCTTCTCATATATGATTAAAGCATCTCAGTAAACAAAGACAATAGTAAAATAAATACAATACCAATTGAGTTATAATACCAAGCAAAATGCGACTTTTTGAACAACAGGATTGTTGGTAAATCATATATTCTTTGGATGCGAAATCGAGTTTTAAATTTTCATAAAGGAAGCATGATTGGATGTGCTCTAAAAGTTTATATGAAGAATGCATAATATGAGAATCAACTAGGCTATGTGAATTGGATCATTTTTAGTTGAATCATTTAAACAATGTGCCAGGTGATGGATTCTCTAGGTGACCCTAATACCTCACATGGCTATTCCAGAGATTTACATGTCTTGTGAATAAAAGAAATGGCACAAAATTTATAGTTAAAGGTAAAAAATACATCTGAACTATTAGCTTATCGGGTGTTTTAAACCTCAATTTGTTCAAGTAGATTGTCCAAGCAAATGAACAAGCGAAAGAAACTATATTTTTGGGCATGATATAAGAGTTTTGCCTACTTATTGCACTAGAATTCTAACAGATAATCATCTATAAACACATATCTTGTGTAAGAAAAGCTTAACACAATAAGTTAAAATTCTACACCTTCAATAGTTAATAGCCTATATGATTTGAACAGTTGAACAAAAAGGCATTAAGTATACCAGAATATTTGGACTAGAAGATATGAAAATAATCCTTTTGTTTACAGTTTTATCTTATCTGTTGTGATATGAAAGCGAACTTCTTTTTCCAAGTGAAATTTATGACCAACAATTTCAACTTTCAAATACTTTTTTTTCAACTTTCAACCAAATATTATGTAAACACCTAATCAAAACACATAATGAAAAAAGCAAGTGTTATTACCTCCTTGTTTTCGTCTTCTCCATATACCATGACATAACAGTTTCTATTTCTTTGCTGTTTAACTCACAATGAAGAAAATTAGAGAAGGAGCAGAAACTATATGCTCATTAGTCTGCCAAGATATGCACCAGCCATGAACTGTAAGTAATTTAAGTCAGAAGATTCAATTTTTGCTGATTATATCTTTGCAAAAGTTATCTATCAATTCTAAGCAAAAGATGTAAGCTTATGCAACAATGCATGAACTATTAACAACTCAACGTACCAAGCAAGGTGAAAAATGGAGTTTAAAGGTCCATAAAATTTAAGAATTCTTGAACTTTTCCCTCTGATTTTCACATAGGATTGCACTATTTAATGAAGTACACGAAGGTCTGCACTAGTAATTAATCATAATATCAAGTGCTTTGGAGACATCTTTTCTTACCTTAGACGAGAACTATAATTGGCCTGTTCACAGAACTTGTGATCTGAAACCTGAAAATGAATAGACAACTACTTTCAGAGAAAAAATATTTACAGAACCAAAAATGTATTATTAAACATATACAGGACAAATTTTGTGTTCTACTTATAGAATTTGAAACACTCTAATTAATAACAGGAACAAAACAAGGAAAAGTCGAAATTTAGAAGAATAAATATTGGTAATGAGTATATCAAATGAAGGAAATACCCAAAATCACATATACAAGAAGTAACAATTCATGAAATTGAAATTCAATTAAAAAATGTGAGATTCCAAAACTAACTACATAGATATGTATTACTTCGAGATAACATTCGCTATTTTGAAATCTCCACTGGATGATAGTGACAATGAATGTTGATAGAATTAGAAATATTTCACCAATATCAGATGCATTCATTGCTATTGTTACTTTCTCCAACCACACTCCTTGAGCAGCCAACATAATACATACAAAGTGAAATTGATACCAATAGAGCGGCGCAATTGGATATCCGAATAGAGATAAGAGTAACTTGAAAAAAAAACCCTATTTAATCGCTAATTAAATTTGATTGAATTTCAGAAATCTAATTTTAACAGATAAGTGAAATAGAAAATTACCCCTATTTCCTTCATTATAACAGTTGATTGCAGAGCCCTGCTGTTACATTCTTCATCAAATTGAAGGAGCAACACTTGTAGGTGGGTTCCCATGACAAGGGGAGGAAAAGAGCTTCGTCAGTTTCTTGACTTGGCATTATCGAAGAATTTTTAGATTGGGGATGTTGGTCATACAGAAGAAGGATCTTTCATTGCTGGAGATGAAGAAAAAGGGAGACGATTTGACAAGGGCAACTCCACGATAAGAAGATTAGGGCTTACGGATTTTATGAGAAATAGATTTTACTACACCTAAAAAGAAAGAGAAATAGATTTAAGTTAAATGAGTGGTGACTGGTGCCTTTTGACCCACTAAATTTAGATTTAGGGACTATTTATTAATCTAGGGACCAGATATAACCTCTTTCTTGAAAAATAAAATAAAATAGCGTACTAGAGACGAGAAGCAAAACTCGTCCCTATAAAAATCCTTTCACAAATTAGATTTTTGACTCGTCCCTAATTGTCTGTCTTTAATAAGACTTTCTTTTGTAGTGTTGGTTGCCGTACTCTTGAATAATGATGGAGAAGAGATCCAAGATTATGATGAAGTAGTGGCTGCTCTATCGGGTTTAAGTTCTTACTCGAAAACTCATTTGAAGCTTGATATTGATTTGAATAATAGAGAAAGTCCTCCCGCGAAGCCATCCATTGAAGCACCCCCAAAACTTGAATTGAAAGCTCTTCCTCCACATCTTCGATATGTATTTTTGGGGGCTGATAATACTTTGCCGGTTATTATTGCTGCTGATTTGCTTGAAGGGCAAGTACAAGTCCTTGTAAGTGTGCTAAAAAGGTTCATAAAAGCTATTGGATGGACAATTGCTGATATTGTAGGGATTCCACCCGGTATTTGCACGCACAAGATTCAATTGGAATTAGATTGTAAACCAAGCGTCGAGCACCAAAGGAGGTTGAATCCTCCGATGCAAGAAGTGGTTAAGAAAGAAATCATTAAATGGTTAGACGCGGGTGTGGTTTACCCAATTGCAGATAGCAAGTGGGTGAGCCCGGTACAATGTGTTCCAAAGAAGGGAGGTATAATGGTAGTCCCGAATGACAAGGGTGAACTTGTACCTATGCGATCAGTTACAGATTGGCTGTATGTATGGACTATCGGAAGTTAAATGAAAGTACAGAGAAAGATCACTTCCCAATGCCCTTTATAGACCAGAGGCTTGATAGATTGCCGGGGCGTGGATGGTATTGCTTTCTGGACGGATATTCCGATTATAATCAAATTTCCATATCACCTGAATATCAAGACAAGACCACTTTTACATGCCCCTATGGAATGTTTTCTTTTAAAAGAACACCTTTTGGGTGTGTAACGCGCCGACAACGTTTCAAAGATGTATGCTCTCTATTTTTGCTGACATGGTGGAATACTCGATGGAGGTTTTCATTGATGATTTCTCAGTCGTGGGGGATACTTTTGAAGCATTCCTTGAGCACCTTGGTAGAGTCTTGCAAAGATGTGTTGAAACAAATCTTGTTCTCAATTGGGAGAAATGTCACTTCATGATCAAAGAAGGTATTTTGTAGGGGCACAAAATTTTGGGAGATGGTATACAAGTGGATCAAGCTAAGGTTGAGGTGATTACCAAGTTACCTCCTCCTATCTCGATTAAAGGTGTTCGATGTTTCTTGGGCCATGCGGGTTTTTACCGGAGGTTCATAAAAGACTTTTCTAAGATAGCTCATCCTTTTTGCAAGTTACTTGAGAAAGAAAGTGTTTTTGAGTTTGATAAGACTTGCATTAATGCATTTGTGTATGTAAAAGGGAAGTAGGTATCGGCTCCGATCATTGTTGCTCTAGATTGGAACATCCCATTTGAACTAATGTGTGATGCTAGTGGTGTGGCTTTTGGAGCTGTACTTGGTCAATGTAGAGGCAAGTTATTCCACCCAGTCTACTATGCAAGCAAGACCTTGAACGTGGCTCAAAAGAACTACACTATTACTGAACAAGAGTTGTTGGCGGTGGTGTAAGCTTTTGAAAAGTTTCGAGCTTACTTATTGGGCACTAAGGTAGTGGTGCACACCGACCATGCTGCTATACGCTACTTGATGGCCAAAAAGGATGCAAAACTGAGATTGATTCGATGAGTGCTATTATTGCAAGAGTTTGACTTTGAGGTCAAAGATCGAAAAGGATGTGAGAATCAAGTTGCTGATCATTTATTGAGACTTGAAACACGCG
The DNA here is from genome assembly GCA_018342035.1 of Solanum appendiculatum. Lineage (NCBI taxonomy): Eukaryota > Viridiplantae > Streptophyta > Magnoliopsida > Solanales > Solanaceae > Solanum > Solanum appendiculatum. Next base: position 2,164,166 of record JAGDQO010000459.1, read on the forward strand.
TGGTTGTTTTCGGTGGCAGGGATATTGAAGAAGCTTTTCCCGATGAGACGTTGATGGTGGTATCAACGGGTTCCACTCCTTGGTATGCTTATTTTGCCAATTATGTGGTATGTGGAATTATTCCTGATGGGCTGAACTTTTATCAACGCAAAGGGTTCCTCTTTGATGTGAAGAAATTTTTTTGGGATGACCCGTATCTGTTTCGAGAATGCACTGATCATATAATTAGAAGATGTGTATCAGAGGTTGAAATAGATGTTATTCTTTTTGCATGCCATGCATCACCAGTTGGTGGACATTATAGTGGAGTTCGTACAGCAACCAAGGTATTGCAGAGTGGTTACTATTGGCCAACATTGTATCAAGATGTGAATTCCCTTGTACCAAATTGTATTCAATGTCAAAGGCAGGGTAGAGTATCGCGTAGACATGAGCTTCCCTTTACTCCGATACTTGAGGTTGAATTGCTTGATGTGTGGGGAATCGACTTTATGGGCCCTTTCGTATCTTCTTATGGGAACAAATATATTTTGATGGCCGTTGATTACTTGTCCAAATGGGTGGAGGCTGTGGCCCTACCTAACAATGAAGGGAGAAGTGTAGTGGCTTTCCTTATGAGATACATATTCACAAGGTTTTGTACTCCGCATGCTATTATTAGTGATGATGGTTCTCATTTTTGTAAGCGAATTTTTGCTTCATTGTTGAACAAGTATGAAGTCAAGCATAAGGTTTGCTATCCCCTATCATCCACAAACAAGCGAGCAATTCAAAGTGTCAAACTTGATAAATCAAAGGAATCTTAGCCAAAACTGTTAATGAAAATCGGTCTGATTGGTCTCGACGGTTAGATGATGCTCTTTGGGCATATAAAACTGCTTTTAAGACCCTGATTGGTATGTCGCCATATCAATTGGTGTTCAGTAAATCGTGTCATCTACCGGTTGAACTTGAACATAAGGCCTTATGGGCTTTGAAAACCATGAATTTGAATTGGGATGACGCATCCAAGAATCAGGCTGACCAACTCCATGCTTTGGAGGAATTTTGACTTTGGGCTTTTGAGAGTTCAGCTCTTTATAAGGAGAAAATGAAAAAGTGGCATGATGCCAAGATACTTAATCGAGAGTTTAGAGTGGGTGATCATGTCTTACTCTACAATTCTCGCTTGAGACTCTTTTCGGGTAAGCTCAAGTATAAGTGGTCAGGCCCTTTTAAGGTGCATCGTGTGTTTGAAAATGGAGCAATTGAAGTTGAGGGTGAAAATAGGTCGTTCTTCAAAGTGAATGGACAAAGGCAGAAACTTTACTTTGGAGAGGCTCCAAATGAGAGATTGATAGATGTGGTGTACATGGATGATGCTTGAAAGCATGTTCACGTCTTGCCACGACGTTAAATAAGGCTCTTCTTGGGAGGCAACCCAAGTTTTATTTTAGTAGTTTGAATAACGTGTGTCGGTTGTGTAGGTTGGAGTATGAAATTTCAAATTGTGGATACATGGAGAGGTGTTGAACCATTAGGCGCGTCGACTAATGACCCCTGGGATCGCCTAATTGCATCGCCCATTGAAGGCTCCAATTAAGGGCTATGCTGGAAGATTGGGCGAGCTAGTATTCCATTTGGTGAATTGCCCAGTTGTTTCGGCGAGTCCGATCGAGCTCGCCTTCTAGACATGCATGGAAGCCTAGTCTCCTGTTACTTTTGGTGAGGATTCAATCTATTGTGCACATCACTGAACCGATCGGCAACATTAGTTCCATCGCCGAATGGAGCGTGAACTGAACGGTTTTTAAGCTTTTCAAATTCAAATCTTCATTCTACTTGAAAATTTCAACTCCTGTTCACATCCCTGCATATTGTTTGCCCTTTATTTTCATACTTAGTTGCATTGTGTTTCTATTGGAGTGCGTTGGACTCATCCCCCATCCCTTTTTGCCGTATTTGCTTCGTCTTGTCTTCATTAATGTTGGTTCTCTTTGATATCAAAATTTTGATGCCTTTTTCATTGATTCAACTTGGTAGTGTGTGGGTAGTTGTGTATTGTGATTGTGGGTTGTTGTTTGAGTGTTGGGTTAAGTCTGAGTAGCCCCAATTTCAATCAAATGGCTTGATTTGGCCCAATAATGGATTGAGTGACGTCTTTCTTAAGGGAAAATCATCGTTTTGTTGTTTTCAAATTGATTTGGGGGAAGTATGAGTACCCCGGGTAGAAATTGGGGATGGGTCTTGTCTATATGTTGGTAATTGAGTTTTAATTGTTGTGTGATGGGCTGGTAGTTGATAATTGTTAGAAATATGTAGGGGTGATGCATTGGATCCATTAGGTGAGCTAAGTCGAGCTCGCTGAACGGATTCGGTGTGTCGCCCTTTGAACTATCCATCGCCCTTTTGTCTTAATTATTTGCCTGTGCGTACTAGAACTTTTGGCGAGCCCCCTTTGGCTCACTGAGTGAACTCAGTGACTCGTCGACAGGCATTTTCATTGCCCTTTTTGCTTGCCCTTTTGCTTAATTTCATTCTGTTAATTTCGGCGATGCCCCTTCTGCTCGCCTAATTGGTTAGGCGATGCGCCGATTGGTCGGCGAGTTTTTTTTCAATTTTGATATATTGATCTTTTTCTTACTTATTTTGTTCTATTATTTTGTTTGTTTGTTGATTTTTACAGATACGGTTGGACTAAAAGTTCCCGCCAGGGGACCACCACCTAGGAAGCGTGCGAAAGGGGTCGAGATTGTTTCCGAGGTTGCCCAACCCCGACCTAAACAACCTAAGGCCCAATCCAAAGGGAAGGGAAAGAAACCGGTAGTTGAGGAGAGTTCTTCCTACGATAGTGAGGACATCTCCGTACAGTTTACCTCTATAGATTTCGGGGGTGAGGAGGTTGAGGAGTTCGGGACTCCTATTGCTGAGTTATATAGAGAACGTGTGCCGAGTTGCGGTCTAAGGAAGTGCATGACCTGTTGGGAAGGGTCACTGCCTCTATTACTAGACCTGAGCCTCCGGTGGTTTCTACTCCTACTCCTCCTGCTCCAGCTCCAGTTCCGGCCCCGGTTAATCCTCCGAGGTCGATGAATCACTATAAAGACGAGGGTCTGCGAACTATCCTCGAAGAGAAAAAATTATCCATGGATGGTGTTGTGGACAAGTATCCGGAAGTTTGGGAGACTATTTGGTACCATAAATTCTTGATTTTTACAAAGCCCCAGAGCCTTTATGTGCCTGCTTGGGTCCCAGAGTTCTACACAGCCTATGCGAATTTGAACTTGAAAGCTAAGAAGCAAGCTCAGCCGATGGCACCAGTTGATTTTGTAATGGTGCGAGGAAGAAAAGTCAAGTGAAGCCAGATGGAGATTAATGATGCCCTCAGTGCGCGGCCAGATTCGGCATTCTTTGGCCGATAAGCTTAAGAAGAACATATTGGGTGTTTTAAAAAGGTGGTTGGCCCTCCCGATCAGTGATGCATCTCCTCGATGGTTAGAGGCCAGAGCTATAATTGAGAAGAAGGATCTCAACATAACAGTGTGATACTTGTTTGAATTCCATAGTAGTACCCTCATGCCTTCCAAGAATTAATCCATTCTACGACATCCGAAGGCCGCACTCCTGGGTTGCATCATGGATCGTCACATGCTCAACTTAGGGATGATTATTGGAGCAGGAGATTTAGATGAGGGCTAAATAGAATCAGGCATCGCTCCCCTTCCCGATCTTGATTACAGATTTGTGCCGACACTGTACAGTTCCCTTCGAGGCTGAGAAGGATTTTGAGGTCACTTCAACCTCGTCTTGTGACATCCGCCGTATTGAGGCCAAATACTTGAAGGATGAGGCAGAGAGGAGGAGGAGACCTCCAGTAGATACGTCTCCGGCCGTTGATGTTGAGGCCATGGAGACCGGGTCTCCCACTCTTGCAGTTGAGCCGATAGGTCCACCTGTCCCTGATGCTCTTGCCACTTCTGCACCTGCACCAGCTCCAACTCCTAGCTCCCGGCCTTTGTCTCAGGCCATGATTATAAAAATTTGCCACCTAGCCCATTTGACTGATGTTCACGCTTCCCGAGTTGAGGTGACAATCCCTACTATGATTGAGCGTGCCATCGCAGCGACACTTTTTCCTATTCGAGTGGAGTTGGCAGATCAACGCAGTTGATTATGGCTCACGGGAAGGTTTTGGATACCCTCTCTGCTAGAGTGATGGACTATGAGAAAAAGTGGGAGTATTTCTATTGCGCTGACAACCGTGAAGGCTTATATTGTTGGGCTATGCAGGGATGTGGACGAGCACAAGTCCACTGATATTTTGATGTTGTGGGGTAGTGTTGATGTGCCAAAGGATCTATCGTCAGACATCCCTCCTCCCACTACTACCGGAGTTCCTACTGCTGTTGAGGATCACATTGAGGACGACACTCAGGAGACCGATGAGAAGGAGCTGCTAGAGAGCACAAGGTGTATGCTGAGCTAGAGGGTTTGGGGGTGATATGGTGAGAGCATCCAGTGTGGACTCTTTCCGTAACACTTTGATGATCGGCTCGATAGGAGCCACAGAAACTGATAGGCCGGGCACTGATGCCCGGGATGTTGCACCTCCGCCATAGGTAGACAGAGGACTCTCCTTTGCATTCCTGTTACTTTAATCTAAGCATTTATGTTTATTTTCCTTATTATTCCGCATTAAGGACACTTCTTGTTCTTTTGGGTGGGGTGGATGTTTTATCTACTCTTTTTGATTGTATGTTTTGTTTGGTGTTTATGCTTTGTTGGAATTTTGGATTTTTGAAATAAATGGTTTTGGCTCCTCATGATATCTCGCTCCTTTCATCTGTATCATTTGTTTGGGATTGAGTAGATGCAGTTCTCTTGTACTTTTGAGTGTCGATTCTAATCTATATCGATGACTTGAATAGTGCTTTTGATTGAACGGCATGGTGGTGTAAGTCCAATGAGGTAATTTGAGTTGCATAGTCTTGTGTGAACTCTTAGCATCTCATTGTGACTAGTTGATTGTTGATGGTGAGTCTTGCAATGACTGACTCGTAGAGTTGTGATCCTCAATAGTGTTTGAATGCCATGTGTGGTGAGCTTTACTTGAAAAATATGTATGATGATGCCTAGAACTTGCCCCGTTGGTCCAATTGACTAACTATTGGTAAATGAAGGAAATGATCTTAGTCATAAGTTTTTGAGAGTGAACCTAATTGCTATACCTTGGTGTGACCACCTTGTGAGAGTGTGAACCTAGCTTGAGCCTACCCTTTTCTTTGAATAAACACAAAGGAAAACAGCCGGTTGATTGAAATTGTCATACTCTCTCCCACATTTAACCTTCATGGAGCATTAGTGTGTTTGACTTACCAAATCAGGCCAAAAGCCAAAGTTGGGGGTGTGGTAAGAGTGAGGAAAGAAACAGAGCTAGAAACTTTTGAGCCTATCTTTGGAAAGTTGTGAAAAAGATGGAGCCCCTCTAAAAAATGAGAAAAAGAGGTGTTGAGAAAAGAAAAGAAAAGAAATGAGTTGAGTAAAGTTTGATCATTGTATTGTGTTGTGAAAAAAAAAAAGGTATCCCAAATTGGAAGTGAGTTTTGGAAAGACCAAAGATGAGTTGTGAAAATGAGATGAACGAAAGAAAAAGGGAAAGATGAGAAGAATAAGCAATGCTCCTTGAAGGTAGAGTCTCTAAACCAAAAATGATCATACCTTTACCCTCAGCCCCATTACAAGCCTTAAAAGACCTTTTTGATCCTACATGAGCCTAGTGATGTGTTGGTTGGAAAATACGGGCAAGCCCATGGGTAGAGTCATGCATGTTTTTCTCATTTGAGAGTGTGAGTGTTGATTTCGATTCCTTAATCATATCTATTGATCAACTTTGTGAGAGCTTGGAATCATCTTTGCTGTGAGGGCATTTGAATACTTTTGTTGGCATGAATTTGCGTTCAAAGTGAGCATTTGTGAGCATGAACTCCAATTGATGCTGGCTAGACAGAATTTGAAACTTTGAGTGCACATTTGATCCTTGCATGTTTAGATTGAACCTTGTGTGCATTCTCATGTGGATTCTCAAAGAGAACTGTTTGTAAACATCCCGATTGAAGTGATTGACCTCTTGTTTTACTTGAGCACAAGCAAAAGTTTAAGTTGAGGTGTTGATGAGTCGGTAGTTTTGACTCATTTAGAGCTTCAAGTATACTAAATTGGTGTCCTAAATGCCTATTTTACACTCATAACTAATGTTAAATTGTTTATTTGCAGCAAGAAGACTTGAGAATGAGGCAAGGGCAAGATTATGCAAAAGAAGCTAAAAAGTTCTAAAATTGAAGGAAAAAGAAGGTTGGAGCTCGCAAACGACAACTCGGCGACTCGCCGAGTGGATGTCCATATTGCCTAAAGTTCTAGCAGACGAGGAAAAGATTCAAGTCAAGTCGGCGAGCCTAGGAGCTAATCGGTGAATCACTGATCAGTTCGGCGAGCCCAACTTTGATCGCCTAAACTCCGTCCACAATACCGATGGTGATCCAGCTGGCCTGGATTCAATGAAAGAATGCCACAACTATCTGGCTAGTCCGTCTAGCTGATATGCCGTGAAGTCGGCTCCCCTCGACTCCACTAGGCCCAAAGTTTGCAGTCGCTCCCGGAAAGTAGCAATAAACTCATGGGCTTCCTCCCCTGCAGCCCCGGAGAACCTCAGCGGTGATAGTCTGAGAAACACTCTGAGCATCTTCTGCTCTCGTAATGAAATAACACTATCTAAAGGGTTCGGCTGAACCGTGGCCGGTGCTAGCTGCTGATGAACCTCTTGAGCCGCTACTACAGGCTGGCCCTGCTGTGCTGGAGCCGGCTCTAGGACTGGTGCCGGGGCCGGCTACTACTGCTGCATACCCCCTATAGCCGCTAGAATCTGGGCAAGCATGCCCTGAAGATCAAGGGCGGTGGCTGGGCTGGTTCCTACCCCACCCGCTAGGGAGGAATCTTCTCTATACGAGGCTCCACCTCCGGCTCCGGAGTCCTCACTCTAGTATGGCCTGCTGCCGCAGCATCACCTCGACCTCGGGGTTGATATCTACTACGCATGCAAGCCATCCTTCAATAGAGTGAAGCAAGTGAGATTTCATGAAACCAATCAGACAACAACGCATCAACATATATCAAAACGAGAAAACCTCTTACGAACACCCTGTAGCCTCCCAGAGATAAGTAACAGACATCTCCTCACCGATTCGTAGGACTCTACTAGATGCTAGCTCTGTACCCATGAAATCAACAAACTGGGCTCTGATACAAATAGTTAAGGCATTGCGAGATGTCTCATGGAAGGACCCAATGTCCTATTATAGGGTGGATGAACCCAATGTTTCCTATTTTAGGGTGGACTAACCCCATATATGGTGCAAACTTACAAATATGAATTTGTGTGCAATGCAATGAGCTTGATGCGATTTCTTTGCGGTAGCGAACATTCAGAACCTAATATGAAGAGCTTCTTGTAGTGCCTTTGCGGTATTGGATATTTAAGGTGCGACGCATTTTGCAGTAGCAGACATTAATGGTGCAATACTTTGCAATAGTGCATATGGTGCCCATAATTTAATATCTTCAGCTTTGATGAAAATTTGTTGCTTATAAATTCTGCGCTCAAAGAAAAATTATGAGTTTCAAATTTGATTCTTTTTGATGTTGCACCATCTGAATCTTGCAAATTTTGACTTGATGTTGACCTTTGTAGTGTTATCGTGCAAGAATAGCTAAAATCAACCCCTGCATTACTCAAAGAAAATTTGTTAGTATAAAAGAAAATGGTTGCCTTGCATTGAACCATGAAGCTCTGACTTTGAATCTGCATTTCTTGTTGCTATGGCATTGAAGTAACTTGATGGCGTGGATATGGATTATGATCTCAACTTCTGTCTTTTTTTAATAACTATAGGCCATCTGCAAAGCTGTCCCAGTCTTTCTCTTGGGGGAGAATGGAAATTTTATTATATTGAGACCGAACCTAAAATAGGTGCCTACGTATCCCGCTACTAGCAGGAATCAGGTCACACGTAGTTCATTGCAAAATTTTAGAAATGATTGCAAAAGAGTAGACACTCCTTAAAGAGGGCGAATGGAGAATGATATTCTCAAGCTGCAAAGATAATGCCTTTGTTAGTTTTCTTAAGTAGTTGCATGCTTTCTCTTCAAATGCTTTGGTGCAAATTTTGACGATTGTACTCATGTTTGTAATATTACCAATACTGGTTGAAGGCTCTAGTTGTAGCTTTATCTTACCATGTTCAATCATGCTTTGAATCTTGAATTTTAGGGTAGGACAATCTTCAGTGTCATGTCCTTGAATATTCGAGTGATAGGCACAACTTTTGGATGGATCAAAATTTTGAGGCGCATACTCAGGAATGATTCCTTTTCTTGATTGTAGAAGTCCATTTGCTATCAATCTCTCAAATATATCTACATATGGCTCATCCAAAAGAGTGAAGGAGAAAGAATTCACCTTCTTCTGTTGTCGCGAGCTAGATTGTGCTTGGTGAAACTGTTGTTTGAAAGGATTTTGGAGACGCATATTGCAATAGTTGAAAGTAGCATGAGATTGCAAAAATTGATCACTTGGATGATGCTGCGGTTGTTGCATAGTCATGAAAACTGAGTTGTTTTCTCTCACTTTGCTTTGTAGATTTATTGGTATCTTCGGTTGGAAAGTCTGGTGGACAACTTGTGATGCTAAGTTGTCTGCAATTCTTCCTCCTTGAATACCATTTTCTATCTCTTTGCCAACCTTAATCAAATCAGAGAAGTTGTGCGCACAAGTTCCAAGAAGCTTATCATAATATAAACCTTCTTGAATTTGGACGAAAGTTGCAATCAATTCCCCTTCGGACAATGAAGGATGTATTTTTGAAGCCTCTAACCTCCACCGTATGGCATATTCTTGAAAAGATTCATGTGACATTTTCTTCAATTTAAGCAAGTCGGCTATATGTAAATCATCTCCAATATTGAACTCATATTTTTTTATAAAGTCGCGAGCCATATCTTCCCACGTATGCTATTTGTTAAAGTCTTGCCTAGTTTACCAAGCAAGTGCCAATCCGGATAAACTTTGAATGAATTATCTCATTCGTATGGCTGCATCATGTCCAATTACAATTAATATGCTGCAATAGTCCTTTAAGTGACCGATGGGATCTCCTTTCCCATTGAAAGTACTGAACTTAGGAAGTGTGTACCCTAGTGGAAGTTCAACGTTTGGCTGCACACATAATTTTTCGTACTTCAAACTCTGATAATTTCTTCAGCACAAATCTTCATGAAAAATTGACTGAATATCCTTCTCACGCCTTGAATATAGGTGAGCTGTCAATTGGTCATGCTTATTTTCATTTAAAGGAAATATAATTGTGGGAGGATGGGTATTTGGCATCATGGTGACTTGAAAGTTATTGGGATTGATAGTAAAAACTGATGGCATTTGCGGAGAGATTGTATAGGTAGAATCTGAGTAAGGAGATATGGTTAGACAAATATTCTGAGTTGAGCTGGAAGTTTTACTAGTGGTAGGAAGAAGGCTAAATGTAGTTTCCAAATTGACCAAATTGTTTCTTCGAAGCACATTCTTTTCACAATCATCATTTTTTGCTTGCACTAGTCCCATGTCGCTGTTGAATGCTTTCAATTTACCTGCCATTATAGTTTCTTCCTTATTGCAGATTCGCAGCCAAAACAATATTCAATGCTGGGCAACCTCGAAACAAAACTATAAAAACAAAAACAAAAATAAATTGTTAGTGCATGAGAATATTGAAATAAATGCATAAATAATAAAATATTAGATAAAATATATATACTTTTAATTTTGTAAAATAAGAATTTTAGGCTTGAGGAAATGATTTAAATCTAAGACGAGTGGGCGAGAGTGAGATATTAGCTAGTGGGCTCTAACGCTGAAAATATAAGGAAAGGAAATTAATTTGGAGTAGAATGCTTAGTTTGGAGAAAGTTTGACTTATGTCGAACATGAAATCTTGACTTCAACTTAACCCTTTCCTTTGCAAACTCTGGCGCGTTCTCAAAATTATCTCGAGTGCATACCAAAATTATGTCCCATCTTCAATCTGCTTCTTCGGAGGAATACTAAAATTTTATAATAAATCAACCGAGCCTTATATAGGCTGCCTATGTATCCACCAAGGAAATCAGGTCGAACGTAGCTCCAATTACAAGCAAAAAATATATTAAAATTTCTAGTTTAATATGATCGAGTCCCTATGTGGGCTGCCTACGTATCGACCAAGGAAATCAGGTCAAGCGTAGTTCACCTTACATAAAAAGGAATTTAAAACATACAAATGATTGATCATTTAAGCTCACAAAAATACATAATTGTTATCAAAAAATGCTACACAAAAACTAACTATTCTGCTCCATGATTCTTAAAGGTCATCTTTTGAGAAACCCCCTGTTTGCCTAATGGTTGTTCTGAATGAAATCATTCTTGGTACTTTGCTCGGCTATTTCATAAGTGCGTGCAGAAGATGCATGAAAGGGTAAATTTGGTGTAATGATCCTTGATCCAACAGTTGCTTGGCTGTGAAGAGGAACTTGACTGACACATTGCGGATAAATTGCTTGATTGTGATTTGACGTTGGCATGACGGCTGAAAGTTGATGCCAAATAAACTTAGGCCGAGCTATCTGTCTTTGAATGATCATAGCATTATCCAATAGCTTTTGGATCTCTTCTTTCAAACAATGGCACTCATCGGTAGTGTGACCTAACATGCCTGAATGGAAAGCGCATTGTTTGGCTGAGTTAAAAGGATGTAAAGGAATTTCACTGGGCTTTGGTTGCAAAATTCCTAATGATCACAACTTTTCAAATATGAATGAAATTGGTTCACTCAAAGGGGTGAAAGTTTGAGTTTCTCTCACTTCATGCACAAGTAGAGGAACATTTGGTGCTTCAGTGACAACTGTCTTCCCCTTGTCCCTGGGATGTGCCTCTTTCAAACAATAATGCCCCAAAGTTGATTCTGCTACTTTCTTTTGAGATTCATGCCCTTTCATTCCCCCAGGAGACTCCATAGATTTCCTTTTCAACAAACCACACCCTTTAGATGCACTATTAGGAGGCCCACATGTTTTAATAAAATCTTTGGCCATATCGACCCAAGAGAACCATTTCCATGTGTCTTGGTTTGCATACCACATCAAGGCTGGCCCTGTAAGCGTCCTAACAAAAAGTTTCATATTAAATTCATTGCCTTTCCCTATGCTTGCTAACCAATCAAGATATGCCTTCAAGTGGTTCTGGGGAATACCTATCCCATCATACATTGGAATATTAACGAAATTATAAGGTGTCTCATTTTCATTTTCCATCTCAACCGAATCTGTCTTGAGTTGTGAGGCAATCTCATTTGTAAAGGAAATTTGGTTAGTCTCGATATTGAAATATCTTCCACCATTTTCTCCATCTTTGCTTGTTCCACTTGCATTGACAAATACCTCATTCTTTGAGAGTGGATGCATGTTTGAAAAATATTGTGCATTACAATCAAAGTTTGGATAGGTAGTTGTGCGAATAGGAGAGTATCCCTCTAAATCTTTATCGGGGGAGTTCCTAAGGTCATAATCCAATGAGTCTTCATTGGAAGAGTTCTTAAGATCGACTATCATTTTCTTGTTCCATTTTCGCCACTTTTTCCTCAAGCTTAGCAATTTTATCTTGATATGACTCGACTTCTTCACAGTTAAACTCATCTTCAACTAAGTCAATCACAATTCGGCCGGCCATGTCGTTCTTGAAATTTTTGTCCCTTTGATGTTCAACTTAAGTCAACCTTTGGAAGGAAAATGAAATATTTGATAAGCGCGGAGTAAGTATGCAAAAGGTCAAGAGTAGAACATTTAAAAACCAATAGATCTGTCCTATAAGGCTATTTTTTATATAAAATAAATAATATGAATTTGATGACAATCTCGAGATTAAGATAATTGATAAGGAGATTAAGGTTAATAGAGTGCACGAGCATTGATAAATCAAAGGTTTGCGCATGATTTTAAATACTATTTTAGTATTGGCGGGTTAAAAAAAATTGTCGAGGATGAAAGCAATGTCAAAAAATAAATAAATTGGAGACCTATGAGATTTCCCTCGACTCGCATGCCAAAACTTGAAATGGGCGCGTAAAAATAAGAGTTGACAACCCATAATAAGAGCGACATAAATATTTTGAATTGAAGAAGCATTGAACTCGATGGAGAAAAATTGAACAAATATTGACAAGTGCTATTTGGTAGATTGTACAAGTAAATGTGAAAATGAGAAGAAATTGAGTAAAAACTCCATGACGAAGATCGAATGCCAAATAGATTCTACGAAATGTGGAACTAATGGAAAAATATTTTGTTGATAGAAAAAATAAGATTATATTCGTAAAGGAGGCTTGAAAAAGCTTGAATTTTGGCACGAGTCTAGCAAATTTGAATAAATTAACGGGCAAAAATATCACACCTAATGATGAATAATTATGCCCATTTTTAAGAAACAAGAAGAATTTTTTTTAAAAGCAAGTCGCGGATACGAATATTGAGAAGATCAAAGGAACGAAATCAAATTTTAAAGGAAGAAAGTGAGTTTTTATAAAATATCACCTCTGAAAATTTTAAACAAGGACACTAAAAAATTTGTGCAAGCCTAGGATGATTATGAGCCTAATCGATGCTTTGTAATTGTAAAAAAATGCACTAAATGCGGAAAGATTAATATAAGAATAAATAACTTATGACTATGACATAAGAATTTGTAAACATGCAACAAGTATCAAATAATGACATAGATAAAGGCAAGATAAATTTTTCTTCTGAAAAAACAAAAACAAAGATGATGTTAGTAATAATCAATTAAAATCAAGTGACAAATAAATTCATATAAGTCACGCAGCAAGTAAGAGAACAAATATTTACAAAGCACGTAACACAAGTATATTAAATCAAGCGTCCTGATATATAGGTGAGCTCTTTATGCCAGAGGTAGGCCTAACGCATTTTAAAAAATAAATGTGCCAAAATATGTCATTCCTTTGTTCTTTAATTAATTAAACGAATCTATTCCCATAATTAAATATAAAAATAACATTAAGCTTTATTACATGTCAAAAAAGAAAAGATTTAAAAAAAAAGAAGCTATTCATCGCATCTAAGCATCTTCTTCCCATGACATGCTTGTAGTTTAATCTCCATAGGCCAAAGCTCGGGATCTTCATAGCTATCTGCATCACAAAAGGGTTAGTAATACCCTCCCTCCTAAAGTTCAATTAATTTAGAACAAACGGTCCACATTTTGGCACAACTATTTTTCATATAATGCACACATAAATGACAAGAGTCACTCGGGGTCGTGAACCCACTTCGACATTTGGGTAAAGTTGACTAATGAACTTAATATACCAAGGATATTAAGTTTCCTAAGTTTACATGATGCATGTAACTCTAAAGGTTTTGGTTTAGCTCTATCCTGGGTAAATTAAGAGTCGGTTTACTAGACACAAGGTTCCCGAGTGGACAACTCGAGTGAGAAGGCTACGCGGTCATATGGAAAGAGATCTGGACACCCGCGCATACGCCAACTCTCCTAAATTTTAGGATTTTTTGAAAGAAAATTGCGGGTGCGCAAGACACACCTCGCGTGTACGTGTGATTGTGTGAGTTTTCTAGAATTGAAAGAATTATGAACGGAATGACAGTTTATAAAGTAGTAACAAATATACAATTTATGTAAAGCAATAACAAATAGACAATTATATAAAACAGTAACAAATAAGCAATTTATGTCACACAAGCATGATAAATAAAACATTAGGCAATTAAAATAAAACAAACAATTAAAAAAAAAAAGCAAATACTAAAAGTCTTAATTATTAACCTAAGTCTGCTATGGTTTAGAACCTAAAAAATACCCAATGGAATCGCCAATCTGTTATACCCCATTTTAACTCGCGTCAAATAGTCTACGACATTTTTGTGATTTCCAAATTATTAACTAATTTAAAAAGTCGCCACCTAATTATTTTTAAAGGTTAATTAGGACACCTAAATAATTAACTAAGTGATACTAAAATTGACTTCATTTTAAGGTCTACTAAATATAAGATTCTAGGTAAGGGTTCTAGTTATCCTAAAAGGAAGGGGTAAGGCATCCTTTAAGATCCGCTAAATATGGTTGACCGGCCGAACTTAGGTTAAATAATAACAAGAGTTCTAAAATAATTTGTATTCACTTAATCCATGTTTAAAGAAGCATAAATTATATTGTAAGCCAAAGCCTTTGCAAAAATAAAAAATAAAAAATAATCAAAGATAAAGGCCAAATTTGTTAAAAGTATGCCTTAAGAAAATGATTTGGAAGTTTATCCATTTTTATATGCCAAAAGTGAAATCACGTTTTTGAGCCAAGTGATAAGAAAATTAAAGAAAAATCACAAGCTTTGATTAATCAAAATAAATCTTATACTCGTTAAGAAATGTTGTCTAAGGTTTATTAGCTCTTCATTTAGTATAAAACAGATAAGTGATTTTGCACATAAATTGACATAAGCCGGAAAATTGGTATCTCAAAACTATTTTGTATTTGAAATGAAATGACTTGCATTTTCTTTTGAAAACAAAAAATAGTCACTTGTTTAGAACAACAATGTTGAACAAAGTTTTTGCACAAAAAATACACTAAAATATGGACACTATATATGAAATGAGTGCATACTTTGAAAAATATTTTTATGAGTAAGTTAGCCTTAAAAGAAGAAACAAGATATCATAACTATAATGGTTCGTTTCTAACTAAAAATCTCCAAACCCAAACATCTATATTATGTTTAGCTATTCAAAAGCAAGAACATATTCAAATAACAGAAGCAAGTTTAACACATAAAGAAAAATAAATAAGCAAATAAATGCTAATCTGTAAGTAGCAGTGAGTGACTTCAAGTGAGAACCACTTGTTTTGCTTGCTATTCGGGTATTCTAAGATGTTGTGACGACTCTATGTGCGGGTATGATGATAATGTGGAGTCTTTTAGACTCGATTTTTGCCGAGAGTCTCGAATCAAGACTCCATTTTTTGCTCCCAAAGTGTACATGTAAAGAATAAGGGGAGAAAAGAAGATTAGCGAAACAACCGACTTTAAACGATATTGAATAAATTATAAACAAATAAAGTCACACAACAAATACATCATCCAAATAGATGAAATAACCAAGACTTTGAAATGTTAAACCTGCTATTATTTAAACTAAGACGAAGAGAATCTATGCACATGATTTAACTAACAAAGATGCCCAGAACTTAAGCTTATACTTGGTGCAAAGTCTAAATCTTAAGACCAAGCCTACAACAATAAATCCCTTTACATTTTTTATTTAATAATGCACAGAATCTGCACAAAACTTCATACTAAGCAAACAATAATAATCTAACTTGAACAAGTTTCTATATAAGAAAACATGAACTGCACATTTCTCATCATACAAAGACCATCAAATGAACAGTTAACACGTAGAGACAAACTGATCTCATATGACTATCTAGTCCAGTCATTCTTTAAATTCATGGCGGCTAAGACGTAAAAAAAAAGGACACGGCTCTGGATCTTTAGACGACTCGAGCCAAGCAAAGATACATTTTTTTTTAAAAAAAAGTCCTCTTATTATAGCTAAAACGAAAGCAGAGGTTATTCTTGATACATAACTTTCTCAAAATAAGCCCAATAATTTACCAACCACAGTAACAGCAACAAAACAAAATAAAACAAAGAAAGGGATGCAAATATCACCTGTTGTGGGGCAGTGAACGGGGGTGTTTCGGTCAAAGATCTACGCTCGAACACGAAGGCGAGATTAAGCACGTTCAAATTCAAAGAGTCAAAGAAGCAAGATGAAGAACAAAAGATTTAAAGCAAAGTGCGGCAGCTTTGAAACTTTTAGGGTGAATGAAGGGGGGCTAAAAACTTTTTGAAAGTTGTTCCAAACCTTCACATTTATAGGCAAATATCTCTAGGGTTAACACCTTTTAGAGGGAATGAATTTTAAAATTTGAAATTGGTCAAAGAAATCTTAATATTTTGAACGTTTAGGATGGTTTTAGACAGACTTGCAGGGCTTCACGTGATTGAGAAGACCTATTCACGAAAATGGGAAGGAATCACTGTCCATAGTTGACAAAACTTGTTGCTTTTCAGAAAATGGAAGGGAAGAAAGGTGGGGTGCGGCTGCAGCTGCTGAAGGATCATGAAACCCTTACTGATTTAAAACATAAAAGGGCATTTTTGGAACTTAAGAGATCTGATAGGTTTAAGGCTGAATTTGGCTTAAACGTTTGGGCCTATTCAAGGAAGATTTGGCTGCATTTTTGACTATTTTGGATGGCTTTGGGCAAGGCAGATTTGGCAGCCCAATTGGTTGAGATACTTTGATCTTTTCCTTCTTTAAATTTATTCTTTCGAGTTTCTAATTTAATAACTAGCATAACATATAATTTGTATATAGAAAATAAAATACTAATATTATAACTTTTTGCTAATGATTTAGAAATATATTAACTTATAACTAATTTAATAAGTAAGAAACTTAAAATAAAATGAAAACAATAGAAAGCTTAAAATGTCACTTTATTACTAATTTTGAAAGAAAACGGGACGACTATAAAAATCATAATAATAAGAGTAATAATAACAATAGTATAGTAGCAACTCGTAAATATTATAGGAATTAGTGGTAAAAATATTTATTAACTTAGAAGCTTAAAAAAAATGTAATTTAAAGAAAGGAAGGTGAAAATTGGGTGTCAACACTGTCCACCATATGCATGAGGGTATTATCCTTCACCATTTTTTCTGACTCTTCCTACCCCCTCTTCTCATCCAGCAGCTCATCAAATCTGCAGTATGTTAAGGCATTGTCCATTTTGTCTTACAGAGGAACATGTTCCACAGTTGTGTAGTGAACTTGCAATGCAAAAAAAGATGTTTGTTTGTCTCTCTGGTTTCATTGCACAAGAACATCTTGTCACTACTACTCTCTCCTTCTTTTGTAGAACCTCATGTGTAAGGCATGCTCTCTACACCACTAACCAGGTGAAGCATTTAATCTTGGTGGGAGCCATGCTTTTCCAGATGTTCTTCCAGATATTTGAGGATTCTCCTTGCATCACATTGTTATCTTTCTTGTACATTTTATTCACAGAGAAAATGCCATCCCCTGAATGTCTCCATCTCAATGGATCAGATTGAACACTAGTGCCAGGGAAATTCTCCACTTCACTGAATAGAGTTGTCACCCTATCTATCTCTCAGTCATATAAATGTCTTTTAAAATTAAGATTCCACCTTTGGTTTGATCAGCTCTCTAAGATGGTTGCTTCAGGATTTCTACTAAGTATCATAAGTTTAGGGAAAGCTACCTGCAAAGGGGCTTGCCCAATCCAAATATCCTTCCAGAACAGGGTTTTTGTACCATTCCCAAGTCCCAAACCTGATACTGTAATTGCAATGTAGTTTTGGACATAATGATCTGATTGTCCTCCAAACCCCCATCCCATAAGTGGAGTTCACCTCATTAGAGCACCATGGACTAGATTGACCAAACTTGTGGGATGTGACTTCCTTCCATAGAGTAGGTTCTTTTGCACTAAATCTCCATAGCCATTTCATCAGTAGACTATTCTGGATTCTGAAGTTTCAGATACCAAGACCCCCTTGATCTTTACTTTGCTACACCACCTTCCAGTTGACCAGATTGTAGCGCCCTTCTTCCTTGTTGCCTTTCCATAGGAAATATCTCCTCAGTTTGAAAGATTGTTACTCATCTGATTATGGTAAACTTTACTAATATCAGCCTTAAATTGTGTCCTTGTTGGTTTTAAGAAAGAATCTTGAATGATTTACTCCTAATTAATTATTTTCTTTCCGTATTGTTTGAACCTCCCTCCACAAAATAAACAATGCCCTTTCATTCATTCATTCAAGGGTCACACTTTAACAAGCGTAACACTCAAATAATTTCAAAATATAATATCCCTCTTAGCATACTACATTGGATTTTTTTGTGTTCTGAGCTGCTGCAGGCTTTGATGTGACTGTTACATCCTTCATTTCTGATTCTTTGTTTTCCTTGAACATATCACGAGATATGAAATGAGAATTTGGTTTATGTTTCTTCCTCTTTTAAAGGTATAGTATTTGTTATATGTCTTTCTCTCAAATGTGATTATTGGGTTTTGTTCGGATTCATATAAACTATGAGCAATGTAGTCAAAGGCGCGCTTTAAGCGCGCTTAAGCCCTGAAGCGAGGCTCAAAACGTGTTGAGAGCTTCGCCTCACTTTATGTGCGCTTCAGTGTCATCCTCCCTATTCTAAGGCAAACTTTTCCTTGCCAATGAGCCTCTTATGAAGAAGTGACACTAAACAATTGATATTTCACTTTATCATAATTTTTTTTCAATTTCTTTGGTCATATATTTGTTATTCATGTTATAATTATTAGACTTGGACTAAACATATATATTTGTATTTTTTTCCCTTTGCGCCTTTTTTCATTAAAGCTCACGCTTTATTTGCGCTTTGCGCTTAAAGCCCCAATAGACCTCAGAGTTTTTTTGCGCTCTTCGCCTTAGATAACACTGACTATGAGACTAGCTTAAGTTTTGTTTATAAGGAGACTCTCAGTTTTCAAGATTTGAAATGCCATATCTTTCTCTGCAAACTCAAGTACCTAGGCGATATTATCTTGTATTGCAATGCAATTCACAAAAGATAGTAGTATGTTAAGGGTGTCACCCCATTTCGTTGATGCAACAATTTTTTATACCTATTCGACCTTTAATTAAGGTAAAGACTCTTTCTAGAGGATTATCATTTATACACTCAGAAGCTTTCGTCCTCTGGTTTTAGGCTGATGTCATCATATAAAGTCTGTCCTTGACTATTTTAGGTCAGTTTGAGCTTTAATAGATCTAAGGTGTTCTTTTAGTCTCTCAAGAGATGACTTTCCTATAGTTCATCTCCTTTCAACGTTGATTGAGTTGTTATCGATCTGAGAAGTCAAACCCTAATAACTTGAATTCTATGTATTATAAGATGTCCACCTCGAAGATGGTGTATGCCTTTAGGTCTCACATTTAAGTCACTGATCGGAATAAAAGCTCCATTTATTAATATTATCTTATTGTTAACTTTAGTTTGTAAAGTCATTTGGCTTTTTGTATCTTTGTAACGAGGGCCAGAACTCATTTAGAGTTTTCATAGGAAAAATGTTATTTCTATATCTAATTGTATAGTTCTGTAGATCCTTGGAAATCTCTTAGAGACTAGTCATATTTATCTACTACTTCTTTCTTAAGTCACCAACACTATCCATATAGTTGCTTCTTGGTGAGTGTATATCAGAAAAATGCAATCTCATGCATGTTTTGATCTTCTGGTATGGTATTTTCAACAACGACAACAACAATAATAATATACCCAGGGAAATCTCATAGGTGTGGTCTGCGAATGGTAGAGTATATGCAAACCTTATCCGTACTTCTTGGAGATAGAAAAGCCCTTTTCTAAAGACACTTGACTCAAGTAACTCATATCAAAGAAGGTGCCATGATTTTAAAGTTGATTCATATATAATAGTCTTGAAATTATTAGAAACCAAAAGAGTTGTCCTGAATTCACTGATGCACAAGAGGGATTTTGGGCTATGATGGCTTAGATTGCAGGTATATCATCAGACTCCGGGAAAAACTCCTAAAGTCCAGGGCTTGAATCCTTTCTTGCAAAAGTTAAACAAATCCACTAGTGGTTCATGGTGGATAGACCTGCCAAGGAAATAGCTAGTTAATTGATTTAATGGTCTGTTACTTAACAAGCTATTCACTGCACTCTACTTGTGAAATTGTTTTAAATCTCGTGAGGGCAGATTTGAACTCCAAATTGAATGATATCTTCCTGGCTCTGGCACCATGCTAGTAGAAAAGGATATCTTTTCAAGTAATGTGCTAGAAGATCATTTACATACTCGATGGAAGGCCTATAAAAATGTCTGAATACAATTATCTTAATAGTTGAATTAGGACAACTATAATATTCAAAGTAAATGTTAGTTGAAGACTCTAGGAAACAATTTGAATGTGTCACAGTTACTGCTATCAAATTTCAGTCTTGACCAATTTTTTAAATCAGAATGTAATTTTACCTTGTAAGAGGGTTCGATTGACATTTTTAAAATTAGCTTATAAGCTAAAAGCTAAAAGCCATAAGTTGGGAATAGCCAATTTGGCTTTTAGCTTATATTTATACTTTTTGGCCTAAAAATAAGTGCTTAAAAACACTTTTTATCTTTTTCAAACACAAAAAAGAGAGCTTAAAAGTCAAAAGCATTTAAGATTAAGCGGTTGCTGATTAGAAACTTGGTGGTATGTGCAGGCTGCATTCTGTTCCTTCAATTTTTTTACCAATGTGTATATTGTTTACTGCAGTTCTTTATGTCAGGCTACTCTAATGATGCTTGGGAAATATGGTTGTATATTGGTTGCATGAGTTGTATTATGATAAATTAACGCTTTTGAGATGCTATAGAGTAAGTAATTGAAAATGAGAGAAGGAGAGAAAGGATCAACAACCACCAAGACTCCAATAGATTTTCTCAAGTCTTTTCGTGGACAACTTGTTAAATTGAACTCTGGCATCACCTATCGAGGTTAGTCACTCTAATTTACGTTTGCTGGTTCTTGTCATTTTTTTAAACTTATTGTTCTCTTTCTTATGCATGTTTTATATATGTATTTTTGTACTGAATAACATGATGAAACTCTAGTGTCATGTATAAGATTCGCAAATAAACAGATCATTACCTATTTATTAAGATCTACATTTTGATATCTAATAAATTTAGTAACAGAGCAACAAGTGAAATAGTTCTTGAGATTTAATTTTTGACATTGTAAAGAAGTTCTATCATTGTGAAATTAATTGTTCTATTCTGACATTGTTCTCGTCTCTTCACATCATCTATAACTTTGTTAATCTTCTACTCTAATTTCTTTGTTATATCATTCTCTACTTGTAGCCTAATGCTAAGATATGTAGGGTGTTGCACTATGTGGTGCCTCTTTTCTTGAGTTATCATCTGTTAACATGTCATCTCTGTGAATCATTACTATTTCATTAGGTTTCATGTTTCGTAGTTAAAACCTAAAGGTTGAAGACATATTAATCATTGCTCTATTGCAATATCTTTCTCTATATTCCATTTTTCAGATTTGACTATTCTGTGGAGCTGAGTGACTTGTATTTATAATCATTTGGAAAACCTTGTATGACTGGACCAGGAATGAGTATTCTAAAGTTGAACTATTTTCTTACAAACTTTAATCTTAAATTGATGCAGTATTTGAGATCATATAATGAGCATACTCAATGTAATTTGTATTTTGCTAACAATAT
Organism: Solanum appendiculatum; assembly: GCA_018342035.1. NCBI lineage: Eukaryota > Viridiplantae > Streptophyta > Magnoliopsida > Solanales > Solanaceae > Solanum > Solanum appendiculatum. Next base: position 2,185,649 of record JAGDQO010000459.1, read on the forward strand.
GTAATCATAGTGTTACAATATTGGTGAATGATTGCTCGGTTTCAGTGAACTTTATGGGGATTTAACAGTCTTAGTATTGATGGTAAATCATTTGGACAGTTACATATGTGATCAACTTCTTTGGAGTGCTGCTATTGTTTCTTGTGTTGAATGATTATTTATGTCCTACTGAAATTTTATTTGATAGTTTGGTAATATTTCATTTTCAGCTTTCTGATAATTGGTTCTCAAATGAAGATGTTGATTGCACACGGGAACATATCAAGAGATTGATCTGTGAAATTACAAAAAATAGAGCTGAGAAGGTTTCTCCAACTGATTTTGATGACAACTCGTCTTTAAATTGCTTAGAAGAGGAAAATACTAGTTTGAACTTACTTCAGGAAAATTGCAATGCAAGAGAAGCATGTCATGGTGATGACTTGAGCTCACGTGAGGATGAACTTCCTATTTTATCTCCTGTAACCTCTTATTAGGGTTTTGAGAGTGCTAGAGTATCAGAAGTGGTTTCTAGAGATTTGTCTCGAGGACTAGATTCTGCAAAGACATGACAACTATTGGCTTTATGGGCAGAAGGCACCATTGGATCCATTTAGGAATGTCTCTTCTGTAGAGGTATTGTGCTTAAATTTGCTACTTGTGACAATGTGATAGATTAGGCATCAGACTCTCTTTTGTGGGATTGCTCGAGTTCCAGAAAATTATCTGAGAGAAGCTTTTGTACGATAGGAGTAAGGAAGCAATGAGGACAATAATTTAGAGAACTTCATTATTTTCAGATGTTATTTATCATACCATTTATTTGGATGTTGGGTGATGAAGGTTGGGGTGGTACGAGACAAGGTAGATAAAATAGTAAAGAAGCCTTTGCAACTATGCTTAGAAGTAATATTTAGTATGTTTTAATTAGATTTTCTTGTCATCGGACATGTTTTACTTTTATTGAAGAAGCTTGCAATTAAATATTACTATCTTGTTATTTAGTTATTAATTGTATGATCATGAGTGTTTTTTAAATTTATTATTAATTTATTCAATTTTAATTTAAAAAATAATCTCAATATGAAGATGAAAATAAATATTTGTAATTATTGACAAAATTATCTTCAAAGGATTAACTTTTAACGACGACTAAATTAAACTTTTCAAGACAAATATTTTTGTCACAAAATATATTAATTTGCCATAAGTTTACTACATCTAGTGACAAAAATATTTGTTATTAATAATAACAATTTATAGTGACAATTCTATGTTGTTGGTAAAAGCAACATTATTGGTGACAAGATGACAGATTTAACTACAAAATTGTTAACCTCTTTATAATAATAAATTTTCCACTAATTTGTACATTTAAGGATGAAATACTTTTTCGTTTATAAAGAAGGTCATTAGTGAAAAAATTATATTTCTTCAACTACGAAATACATACAACTTTAGGGACAATTGATATCGTCACTAATTGAACAAAATAATTAGTGACTATGTAGTTTTGTCGTTGTTAATAACCTTTTTAGTGACAAAATTATATTATCAACTACAAAAAAATTCACTTTTATGACAAATAAATTCGTCACAATTGCTACGCAATTGGGGACGATTTTTATTTTTGTAGTTAATATAACCATTTAGCGACAAAGCACTAAATCGTCTTTATATACATTTAGGGACCCACGTTTAGTGACGAATGACTGAAATTTTTTTTTTGGTCATAAAAGATCTTTTGTGATGAAATATGGGTTATAAGTGACGAAATTATTTGTCCCTAGTAATCAAATTTGTTGTAGTGGCGTGTTATATAGCGGAGGGAAGGTGCAGACTTGGTACACGATTCCAATCCGATCAAGAAGGCCTCGCTAAACATCAAGGTAAATTTTTGGTGGTCTATCATCTTCTCCCAACTATTTCTTACTATGGTGGACAACTACTAGACATATGGCTGAGCAGTGATGGTGGCATGTCTGATTGTCATGACCTAAAGTACCCCTTAGACGTGACATGACTTACAAGACCCCAAAAGGCCCCATACAAGCCACTTAGTATACATCATGAAAGATAATAGTAGATAAGAGTTCAAAATACAATTTTCAAACCATTAAGAGTTGACAAAAGTAGCGGAATTCTAACATAGTCTCAAAGCCATGTAATACATGAATAGAATGAAAATTGGGATGTAACCCATACAAGTTCAAACATAAAATGACATGAAAAGATAAACTTGGCATTGTCCTCGAACATATGAGGACTCACCAAGTCTTCAAATCTCTAAGTACTCACTAGCCACTAGCGGAAGGAGAAGGATCGTCAAGCCCTACATTATGAGACAATGTAGGCAAAAAGTATGTGTTAGTACATCGAATGTACTAAGTATGGCAGCAATGCACAAAGTTATAAAATCATGCCAAAGGGGAAATTTACATGATATGCAATGACCAAGCTTTATTATAAATGACATGTCAGAAAACGTAAATCATAATCATGGCCAATGCAATTAAACATCTTAAAGAACTTTTGGAAACACCTTTAAAGCAACTTTAGTTCATTATTGTGGGAAGTGAGCCTTAACCGACATAGACCATGTGAGCTATAACATGTTAGCCGGTGTCTACCCCACACCAAAAAGAGGTACCCTTACTTACCAAGGTAAGAACCATAACTTCTAGCTTAAGTGGATCCACTAGCTAATGTCTATCTAAGACAAACCTATGGTGGCACATAGGTATGGGATAAGGAGATTTCTACTAGAAACCCGGCCTCTATTAACGGGAGAGCTTCCATCTCAATATCCTCTCGGTGCTAAGCATAATTCCCACGGATTAGTCGTAAGTCTTGACTCATCATATCATTAGTAGACATGGGTAATCGCCTCTTGTCTTATCATTAGATTAGCTCCTTATTCTTGATTCAAAGTTTTGGTTGAGAAAACCTTTCAACCCTTATGAATCCTTCTTGTGAAAAAATCCTTTCACAAATCATGTTTTGAGTAGTCTGTGAGAAATCCTTTCACAACACAATCAACATCAGCATTAACATTTATGCTTCACTCTTAAAGCAAAATCTTAAATCATCATTAATTTCATAATTTGAACATGCATAACTTCATAAAATTCATCATTTGATCATTCATAAACTTCATCATAGACTTAAAGATTAGAAATCATAATTCAAGCATGGGCTCATATAGTTTCATCTTAAAATCATTGAAATAACGCAACTCATGCATAAATAAACACAATTCAACCAATTAGATCATAATTGGAAAGAACTTATGAGATAGAAGAAAACCCTAATTTTAATTAAAGAACCTAGCTTTGCAAATAAGGAGAATTTAGGAACCCATGTCGAGGAAAGGACTCCATAGGTGAAGAACAATCATACCTGGATGCCAAAAGCCCACTAGCAATAGAGGATTAGGAGGCTTGATCTTGAAACCCTATACTCATCTTCTTCTTCAAGCTTCTAGAGAGAGAAATATTTGGGGAAAGATTTGGAGGGAGTTTGAAAGTAATTAAAATGAGTAGAATTAGGCTTAGAAGCCTTATATAGGGACTAGGATTAGGACTAAACTAACTTAGATTAGGAATAGATCAATTAGGGAAAAGACCCAAAAGCCCTTAAGATAACTGCCGGATTCAGACCTACGGTTTGTAGGTCCAACTACGGACTGTCCGGGTCAACCATAGAAAGATTCAGAAGCCATGATTTTGAACCTTCAAACTACGGGACCCCATGTACGGTTCGTAGGTCCATTGACATACCGTAGATGCAACCGTAGATCCCTACTTAAGGCGTTAAAATTTACCCCAAGTCTAGGAGAGACCTATCTACGGTCCATAGAAGCAATGACGGACCATCCTGTTGAGTCATAGAAAAGATCCTGAAACTTGACATTTTGAAAATATTTACCTTTCTATCTACGGATCCCACCTACGACTCGTAAGTCAACCTAGGTAAGTGGCTTCCATTAGTACTGGCACCAATTCTGAAAAACCAAAGATTTTCCTTCCTTTCGAAGCCGAGGTGTTACATTATCTCCCCCTTGGGAACGTTTGTCCTCAAATAAAAATCAAGACATCATAAGAAGGATAGGAATTAAATCTAATAGCCCAACATGAATGCACATATCTGAGGAGGAAAACATCAACTCTAAGCTAAAGCATATTCAAAACATCATTTCATAAGTTCTATATGCAACATATACTCAAATGCACATAAACATGAAGAAATCAATCAAGTTAACTCTTTTTCTCAAAATTTAATATTTTCATAACATGCATAAATGAGGAATCATGGGAATATCTAAGACACATGAGACCAAAAGAGTGAGCCTAGAGGAACTCAATACCTCAAGCTAGAGTAGGAGTGGAGGGAAAAAGGTGAGGATAGCGGGATATCATATCAACTTCGGCCTACAAAGTAGCACCCTCAACTAACTGTTTCCTCCAAAGAACCTTAACGGAAGCAACTTCTTTATTTCTCAACTTTAGAACCTGCTGGTCTAAAATCTCAACCAGAACCTCTTCGAATGAAAGACTCTCTTTTATACCAAGACTCTCCAATGGCACTATAAATTCCAGATCACCAACACATTTCTTCAGTAAAGAGACATGGAAAACCAAATGAATCGATGCCAAATCATTAGACAAGTCAAGTTCGTAGGCAACCTCACCAATACACCTCAAAATACTGATATGGGCCCATATCACGGGGACTAAGCTTCCCTTTCTTTCCAAACCTCATCACAACCTTCATGGGTGAGATTTTCATGTAGACCCAATCATTAACATTAAATTCTAGATCTTTCCTTCTAACATCGGCATAGGACTTTTGTCGACTTTGTGCTGTTTTCAACCTTTCCATAATAAGCCGAACATTCTCCATAGCCTCGTGAACTAATTCAGGACCTATCAAAGTGACTTCACCAACTTCAAAACACCTCCTACCATAAAGAGTCTCTAATGGAGTCATTCCAATTCTGGAATGATAGCTATTATTATAAGCAAACTCAATAAAGGGCAAATGATCATCCTAATTACCCTTGAATTCAATCACACAAGCTCTCAACATATCTTCCAAAGTATGGATAGTGCGCTCCGCTTGCCCATCGATTTGAGGTTGAAAGGCCATACTAATCTTAACACGAGTACCAAGCCCCTTTTGGAAAGATTTCCAAAACTGAGAAGTGAATTTGGTACCTAGATCAGATATGATGGATAGGGGCACTCCATGCAACCTAAACATCTCCCTTAGGTACAACTTAGCATAGTCTTCTACCAAATAAGAAACCTTGACGGAATGAAATGAGCTGATTTCATCATACGATCCACAATAACCCAAATCTAGTCATATTGTTACCGGGTGCGTGGTAAACCAACAATGAAGTCCATATTCAAATCTTCCCACTTTTAAGTAGGAATACTAATATCTTGGGATAAACCTCCTAGCTTTTGATGCTCGACGTCACTTGTTGACAATTATGACACTTAGCCACAAATTCTGCAATGTCCTTCTTCATCCCATTCCACCAATAGACCTCTTGCAAGTCACGGTACATCTTGGTGGCTCCCTGGTGACTGGAATATTGGGAACTGTGGGCTTTCGATAAAATTTTCTCCCTCAAGTTATCAACAATCGAAACACACAAACGACCTTGATATCGGAGTACACCATCTCCCGCTTGGGAGAAAGCCCCAACGGGCTTTTTAGGCACTGTTTCCTTTAATTCCATAAAAATTTGATCAAGACCTTGCTTTTGTTTCACATCCGACACAAAGGAAGATTTTGAACCATTATGAACAATCACACCACCTTTAGTAGAATCAATCAGCTGAACATCCAATTGAGTCAATCTATGAACCTCTCAAACTAATTCCTTCTTATTATCCTCGACATGAGCAATACAACCCATGAATAACCGACTACGGGCATTCACCACTACATTCTCCTTGCCAGGGTAATAGAGGACACTCATGTCATAGTCCTTCCACAACACAAGCCACCTCCTTTGGTGAAGATTCAGATCCTCTTGCTTGAACATGTATTGCAAACTCTTATGGTTGGTAAAGACATCCACATGAACACCATACAAGTAATGCCTCCAAATCTTTAGAGCGAACACAACCATCGCTAGTTCTAAGTAATGGGTAGGATAGTTTTTTTCATGAATCTTAAGTTGCCTTGAAGCATAGGCAATCCCTTTCCCATTTTTCATAAGGACACATCCCAACCCAATTCTTGAGGCATCAAAATAAATCATAAAATCCATCGGATCCTTCTGGTAAAGTTAACACTGGAGCGAAGGTAAGTCTATCTTTCAATTCTTGAAAACTCTTCTCATAAGCTTTAGACCATACAAACTTAACTTTCTTTTGGCTCAAAGCCGCCAATGGAGAGGCAATCAAAGAGAACCCCTCAAAAAACCTTTTATAGTAACCAGTCAAACTTAAGAATCTTCGAATATCTGAAGGGATAGAGGTCTAGGCCTACTCTTCACCACATCTGTTTTCTTAGGATCTACCTCAATACCCTTACCGAAAACAATATGACCAAGAAAAGCCACGGACCTCAACCAAAACTCACAGTTACTGAACTTTGCAAAGAGTTGTTGGTCATTGAGGCCTTGCAACACATTCCTCAAATGATTAGTATGCACAACCTCACTCCTTGAGTAAATCAAAATATCATCGATGAACACAATCACAAACATATCTAGGTATTTTCTAAACACCCTATTCATCAAATCCATAAATGTAGCCGGAGCATTTGTCAAACCAAATGACATTACTAAGAATACGAAATGACCATATCTAGTCTAAAAAGCCGTCTTCGGAATGCCATTTCCCTTCACCATTAATTAGTGATAGCCTGACCGAAGGTCAATCTTAGAGAAGTAACTCGCTCCATGGAGTTGGTCAAACAGGTCATCTATCCCATGAAGTGGATAAATGTTCCTAATAGTAACCTTATTCAATTGGCGATTGTCAATAAACATGCGAAGCGAACCATCCATCTTTCGAACAAACAAAATCGGAGCACCCCATGAAGAGATACTCGGTCAGATGAAGCCCTTATACAACAAGTCTTTCAATTGTTTCTTTAATTCCTTAAGTTCTACCGGATCCATTCGGTAAGGAGGAATATAGATAGGTTGCGTATCTGGGAGAAGGTCAATAAAGAAGTCTATTTCTCTTTCGGGAGGAACACCGGGTAAATCATTAGGAAACACTTTTAGAAACTCATTTACAACAGGGACCGACTCAAAGATAGCGGTTTCAGAATCCATATCCCTAACTCGAACATGATGGTATATGCAACCCTTAAAAATCATCTTCCTAGCTTTAAGACAAGAAACAAATCGACTCTTAAGCATAGAATTTCCCCCTTTCCACTCTAGAATGGGTTCATATGGAAACTGAAACTTGACCACTCAAGTCCTACAATCAATAGAAGCATAACATGAATGTAACCAATTCATCCCTAGAATAGCGTCGAAATCTAACATATCAAGCTCTACAAGATCAACATAAGTGACTCTATGGGAGAAGGAGATGGGACAATTTCTATAACCTCTCTTAGCCATGATAGATTAACCAATAGGAGTAGAGATAGAAAATGGATCTAATAACACATCCAGAAGAACATCAAACCTCATAGCCACATATGGCGTTACAAAAGACAAGGTAGCACCGAGGTTAAACAAAGCATAAATATCAAGATGAAAGACTCTCAACATACCGGTAACCACATCGAGAGAACTCTCTTGCTCATGACGAGTCTGAAGTTCATAGAATCTATTTTTGCTTGTGAGCATTTGAACCCGAACCATTAGGTGAAGGTTTTCTTACCCTCTCTTCCATTAGCCCTAAGCGATGGTCAATCCCTTATCTTATGACCACTCTTACCACAACCAAAGCAACCATCCGTGCTGGCTAAGCACTTACCCTCGTGCTTCTTTCCATATTTAGCGCAAGTTGTCGACGAAAATCCACCACTATTCCCTCCTTAAGGCTTAGGGTTAGACACTCTATCCTTGTTGAACTTAGGAGGAGCATCGGAGGAACTTTGACCGGAGAACCTTTGTCGAAACTTAGGATGACCATACCTATCGAACCTTGAGAGTGAGTGTCACCATCATCGGTCTTAGCCCTCTTTGCCTCCCAAGACTTTTACTTAAGTTTCTCCTCTTCTATTTGTTGAGCATGTACCATTATATGAGAAATTTCCATATCATTAATGAGCATAGCAATACGACATTGTTTGACTAACCTTTCGAACACTCCTAAAATAAACTTACTCATCCTTGCCCTAGGATCGCCAACCATAGTAGGAGCATACCTAGACAATTGTGTGAATTTCAAAGCATACTCCTTCACACTCATGTTTCCTTAATGAAGGTTAATGAACTAAAGCACACTCGCCTCCCTCATCTCAAAGGGAAAAAACCTATCAAGGAAAGCAACCTTAAACTTCTCCCAATCAAGAGGACCCACATCACCCGCCCTCTCACTCTTCCATTGTTCAAACCACACCTGAGCCACGCCCTTGAGTTGATAAGCGGCCAACTCTGCCTTTTCCACCGGATTACACCCATGATCATTAGCACCTTATACACCTCATCAATGAACTTTTAAGAATCTTCATCAACCTTGGACCCATGAAACTCTAGAGGGTTCATTCTAGTGAATTCACTCGCTCTATATGCCCCCGTTCCCACATTTGGGTTCACGAGCACCACAACCCCCTTATTCGCTTGAGATATCATTGCTTTGGCCAACACTTGAAAAGCAGCCCTAAACTCCGGATTAGTCATTTGCTCAGCGAAAGGGTCGACTAAAACTTGAGGAGCTTCTTGATCCACATTCTCTCTCGCATTTCTCCTAGCATATGCCCTTCGAGTGTCTATATTCTTAAAAGCATCAGATAAGGATTAGGAAAGCGAGATATATATAGTTAAACTCTATCGCACGACTTTAGAGTGATGAGAGAAGTGAAGTTTCCTAAACATCTTATAGCCTCTCATTCATAAGTGTGGCGCACTTCACACCCATGAACAAAACTTTACTCGACGTGGCTTATGAGATTTCCTAGGACCTTTCTAAAACCTTGTGCTCTGAATACCAAGTTTGTCATGATCTAAAGTACCCTCTAGATGTGACATGGCGTACAAGACCCCGAAAGGCCCCATACAAGCCACTTAGCATACATCATACAAGAAAATAGTAGATAAGAGTTTAAAAGATAATTTTCAAACCATAAAGAGTTGACAAAAGTAGTGGAAGTGTAACATAGTCTCAAAGCCATCTAATACATGTATATAATTAAAGTTGGGACGTAACCCATACAAGTTCAAACGTAAAATGACATGAAAAGATAAACGTGACATTGTCCTCGAACATATGAGAACTCACCAAGTCTTTAAATCTCTATGTACTCACTAGCCATGAGTGGATTGAGAACGATTGCCAAGACCTACATGATGAGACAATGTAGGCAAATAAGTATGTGTTAGTACATGGAATCTACCAAGTATGATAGCAATGCACAAAGTTATAAAATCATGCCAAAGGGGACATTTACATGATATGCATGACCAAGCTTTATTATAAATGACATGTTAGAAAACATAAATCATAATCATGGCCAATGCAATCAAACATCTTAAAGCACTTTTGAAAACACCTTTAAAGAAACTTTAGTTCATTATTGTGGGAGGTGAGCCTTAACCGACATAGACCATATGAGCTATAACATGGTATTCAGTGTTTACCCCAAACCGAAAAGAGGTGCCCTTACTTGCCAAGGTAAGAACCGTAACTCTAGCTTAAGTGGATCAACTAGCTAATGTCTATCTAAGACAAACCTATGGTGGCACATAGTTATGGGATAAGGAGATTGCTACTTGAAACCCGACCTCTACTAACGGGAGAGCTTCCATCTCAATATCCACTCAGTGCAAAATATAATTCCCACGGATTTATCATATGTCTTGACTCATCTTATCATTAGAAGACATGGGTAATCACCTCTTGTCATATCATTAGATTAGCTCCTTATTCTAGATTCAATGTTTTGGTTGAGAAAACCTTTCAAACCTTATGAATCCTTCATGTGTGAAAGTTGATGAGTCGGTAGTTTTGACTTATTTAGAGTTTCATTTGTACTAAATTGGTGTCCTTAATGCCTATTTTTCACTCATAACGAATGTTAAATTGTTTATGTGAAGCAAGGAGACTTGAGAATGAGGCATGGACAAGATAATGCAAAAAGAACCTGAAAAGTTACAAAATTGGAGGAAAAATAAGGCTAGAGTTCGCAAAAGACAACTCGACGACTCGCCGAGTGGATGTGCATATCTCCTAAAGTTCCAATAGATAAGGAGAAGAGTCAAGTAAAGTCAGCAAGCTTGGGAGCAAATCGGTGAGTCGCCGACTAGTTAGGCGAGCCCGACTTACATCGCCTAAAGTTCCAGCATAGCGCCATGTTAAAACCAAGAAGCAAAATGTGAAGAAGAGCAACTCGGCATATCGCCGAGTAGATCGGCGAGCGCGACTAATATCGCTGAGTGATCCCGCATTTCAAACTATGGGAAATTTTGTGAGAGTATAAATAGAAATTTTGAAAAGAGAGTTGAGGGTTGATTGAGTTAGGAACCAAAATTTCAGACTAAGAAGTACATTTGCACTTTGAGTGTTTTAGGGATTGCTTTTGAACAATTTAAGACATTGGGTTTAATTTGAATTGCTTTCATTTCCTTGTTGAAGACCTTGTGAATCAATGGCTAACATCTTTGGTAACAATTTCTTCACTATTGCTATGATTGGCTAAAATCCCAATGCCTTAGGGGAGTGAATATGTGTTGAATTACATAATTAGCTTGTGGGTCTTATGGATTGCTGAATTTAGTGCTACTTTAGAATGGCTTCAGTTTTTAATTCATGTTTTCATCTTATGAATTGAAGTTGCAAATTCAGTTCTAGTTTATATCTCTTTGTATGCTTATCAAAGATGCATTTGAGTGGAATTAGCAATTGATGATTGTATGAGTAGTTGCTTGTACTACCCAACTTGTTAAAGTGGGTTGAATTAAGGTATAAGATTGTTCTCTAAGTGTAGTGCCTGTTAGGGTTTGATAGAACCCAATTGAAAGCATGGTAGTTGGTTGTAAATTGGCTATCGTAGTCGTAATCTTTCCTACCCATTATGATTCAGCATACTTAAGCAATTCGTAATGACCCATCTAGTGAAATTACTAATTCAACATTCGCACATCCCTAAAGTCCAATTTCCCATTGTTTAATTTGATTGTTACTCGTGTTTGGTATCGAAAATTATCTAACCTCTTTATTATTGATAATTTAAAACTCAATGACTTACATTCTCTCTTGTTTTATTTTTATTTACCTACAAAATATTAGATCACTATAGTACTTCGTATTCAAATTCTTTACTTGACCATTTCTTGTGGGATCGACCCCAACTCCTCGTTGGGTTTATACTTACTAGCGACTGCCTACACCTTGAATTGTTATAGGTATAGTTGAAACTTATCAAAAATGACGTCATTGTTGGGGAATGGTGTTTAGAATTCTTGTATTGAAGTGTTTTAGTGAACTTATTTGGTTGTAGTCGAATTTACTTATTAGCCTTTTTGTTGTTTATTTTTAACGGTTGACAACATGAGTGAAGCTGGTAGTGTTATGGGTCGAAATGATGACATGGGTCATGTAAATGATGACATTGGTAATTTGAATGACTTCAATGTTGCTCAAGTGGGAAGCGTTGGAGTCATACAATTGCCCACTACTGTGGGTAATGTTATTTTTCATGTGACCGGGACCATGCTTCTGCTGTTGCAAATCAAAGGGTTCTTTAGAGGACTTGCTCATGAGGATCCCCATGAGCATATTCAGAATATTTTGGATGTTTGTAGCCCTTTCACATTCAAGAATATATCTCAAGAGTTGATTCGCCTTCGTTTGTTTCCCTTCTCTCTAACCGGGGAGGCAACAAAGTGGTTGGTTGAACTACCAAGAGATTAAATTACTTATTGGGCAGAACTTACAAAAGCATTCGTTGAATGATTCTTTCCCTCTTCGAAGATGGTGAAGTTGAGAGATGGTATTTAGAACTTCAAGAGACTTGATGGTGAACCAATTCATGAGTCGTGGCTTATGTTCCTAAAGTTCCTTCTACAATGTCTTACTCATGGTTTACCTGAGAATGTGTTGTTGCAATACTTCTACCGTAGCCTTGATTCTGTGAACAAGTCTATTGCTGACCGTTCAATCCAAGGTTGAATCATGAGATAGTCATTTCCTATAGAGTCAGCGTTGCTTGATGATATGACTAAAATCAATCAGGCATGGCACACAAGAGAAGACTAAGTATCACCTCTTATGGTCGGAATGACAAAGGCACAAATTGAGAAAGACCAAGAGCATGATGTGAATATGGTGAAGATGATGACTCAAATGGATTTATTGATGAAGCATGATATGAGTGCGGATTCCAAGGTTCTGAATGCAGTCGCTATGAGTCTGGATGATGCTAAATTTGAAGCCATGTACAACGAAGAAGTTCAATTTGTGTCAAATCAAATGGTGGGTTCTCGTCCAAGCTATCAAAAGAGGAGTGGGAATCAAGGTTGGAACAAAGAACAGGGTGGTGGTTGGAGAGAAAATTGGGAGTGTTGTGATCAAGGTGTCAATTGGATAGATGGCGAGAGAGATGGGTATGACCCTCCACATGATCGTCTCTAAGTTACCGAAGCTAAGGCTGATCCTCAGAGCTTTAGGACTGAAGATATGCTGGCTCGTATTTTGCACAAGGTGGAAGGTTCGGACAAAGTGCTCAAAGAGATGAAGGCGGGCTTCTCCTCTCTAAACCAAATGGTCACCACTCACTCAGCTTCAATCAAACATCTTGAGTCCCAAATGGTTCAAATCTTAGCCCAATTGAATCAAAGACCAAGTGGTGGCCTTCCTAGTGACACTGTAGCTAACCCAAAGAGCGAGAATGCTCAATGTATGGCGATTGTGACTCGGAGTGGCAAGGTTTTGGGTAGTGATGCGGTTAGAGTTGATGGGGCTGATCTGAGTAAAATACCACCTATTGTGAGTAAAGATGATGGCCTTGATGATTATGTGAACAATGAGTCTCACAACCAAGATGATGATGCAACAAATGATATCACTTTTGGTGAAAGTACTAAGTCAAAGGCGGAGGTTGTTTCTAAATCGGTTCCTCAAAAGTCGTTGCAAAAAATAAATCCACCATTTCCACAAAGGTTGAAGAATAGAGATGACAATGAAAAATTCCAAAAATTTCTCTATATTTTCAAGTTTCTCTCTATCAATCTCCCATTGGTGGATGCTTTGCTCGAAATGCTGGGTTATGCTAAATTTACGAAGGAATTGATTACGAAAAAGAGAAGAATGGACTTTGAAATGGTTGAAGTGTCCCATAATTGCAGTGCAATTATATCCAATGTAGTTGCTAAAAAGGATGAGCCAGGAGCATACACTATCCCTTGTATTATAGGGATGTTCGAATTTGCCAAAACGTTGTGTGATTTGGGAGCTAGTATTAATTTGATGACACATGCTATTTTCAAACAACTTGAGTTGGGTGAGCCTAATGCAACCATAATGCGACTTCTTATGGATGATCACTCCATGAAGTGGCCTATCGGTGTTCTTTATGATGTTTTGATAAAGGTTGACAAATTCATTTTTTCGACAGATTTCGTGATTCTTGATTGTGAAATGGATGCCGAAATACCTATTTTTTTTGGCAGACCATTTTTGGCCATCGGGAGAGCCCTTGTCGACGTGGAGAGTGGGAATTTGAAGTTTTTAGTTAACGAGGAGGAAGTCACTTTCAATGTATGCAAGTTCATGAAGCAACCAAGCGATCTGCATGTGGTATCAGTTATTGATGTGATCGATGAAACGATAGCTAGTATTGGTGAAGTTTCATGTATTGGTGAATCTTTGGCTGCCGTACTATTGAATTATGACGGAGAAGAGATCCAAGATTATGATGAAGTGGTGGCTTCTTTATCGGGTTTAGGTTGTTACTCGAAAACTTCTTTGAAGCATGATATTGATTTGAAGAATAGAGAAAGTGCGCCCGTGAAGCCATCCATTGAAGCACCCACGAAACTTGAGTTGAAAGCTTTTCCTCCACATCTTTGATATGTATTTTTGGGGGCTGATAATACTTTGCCGGTTATTATTGCTGCTGATTTGCTTGAAGGGCAAGTACAAGCCCTTGTGAGTGTGTTAAAAAATGTTCATAAAATCTATTGGATGGAAAATTGCTGATATTGTGGGGATTCCACCCGGTATTTGCACACACAAGATTCAATTGGAATTAGATTGTAAACCAAGTGTCGAGCACCAGCAGAGGTTAAAACCTCCGATGCAAGAAGTGGTTAAGAAGGAAATCATTAAGTGGTTAGATGCGGGTGTGGTTTACCCAATTGCAGATAGCAAGTGGGTTAGCCCAGTACAATGTGTTCCAAAGAAGGGAGGTATGACGGTAGTCCCGAATGACAAGGGTGAACTTGTACCTATGCAATCGATTACCAGTTGGCATGTATGTATGGACTATCAGAAGTTAAATGCAAGTATAGAGAAAGATCACTTTCCAATGCCCTTTATGGACCAAATGCTTGATAGATTGGCGGGGCGTGGATGGTATTGCTTTTTGGACGGATATTCCGGTTATAATCAAATCTCCATTGCACTTGAAGATCAAGAAAAGACAACTTTTACATGCCCCTATCGAACGATTGCTTTTAAAAGAATGCCTTTTGGGTTGTGTAATGCACCGGCCACGTTCTTGAGGTGTATGCTCTCTATTTTTACTGACATGGTGGAAGACTCGATGGAGGTTTTCATCGTTGATTTCTCAGTTATGGGGGATACTTTTGAAGCATGCCATGAGCACCTTGGTAGAGTCTTGCAAAGATGTGTTGAAACAAATCTTGTTCTTAATTGGGAGAAGTGTCACTTCATGGTCAAAGAAGGTATTGTGTTGGGGCACAAAATTTTGGGAGATGGTATACAAGTGGATCAAGCTAAGGTTGAGGTGATTGCCAAGTTACCTCCTCCTATCTCGATTAAAGGTGTTTGAAGTTTCTTAGGTCATGGGGGTTTCTACCGGAGGTTGATAAAAGAATTTTCTAAGATAGCTCATCCTCTTTGCAAGCTACTTGAGAAAGAAAGCATTTTCGAGTTTGATGAGGCTTGCATTAATGCGTTTGTGTGTCTAAATGAGAAGTTGGTATTGGTTCCGATCATTTTTGCTCCAGATTGGAACATCTCATTTGAACTAATGTGTGATGCTAGTGGTGTGGGTTTGGGAGCTCTACTTGTTCAACGTAGAGGCAAGTTATTCCATCCGGTCAACTATGCACGAAAGACCTTGAACGTGGCTCGAAAGAACTACAACGTTACTGAACAAGAGTTGTTGGTGGTGGTGTACGCTTTTGAAAAATTTTGCGCTTACTTATTGGGCACTAAGGTAGTGGTGCACACCGACCATGCTGTTATACGCTACTTGATGGCAGAAAAGGATGCAAAATTGAGATTGATTCGATGGGTGCTATTATTGCAAGAGTTCAACTTTGAGGTTAAAGATCGAAAAGGATGTGAGAATCAGGTGGCTGATCATTTATCGAGACTTGAAACAAGTGTGGTTTTTTCCAATGACAGGGATATTGAAGAAGCTTTTCCCGATGAGACGGTGATGGTGGTATCAACGGGTTCCACTCCTTGGTATGCTGATTTTGCCAATTATGTGGTGTGTGGAATTATTCCTGATGGGATGAAGTTTTATCAATGAAAAAGGT
The DNA here is from genome assembly GCA_018342035.1 of Solanum appendiculatum. Lineage (NCBI taxonomy): Eukaryota > Viridiplantae > Streptophyta > Magnoliopsida > Solanales > Solanaceae > Solanum > Solanum appendiculatum. The sequence goes on from JAGDQO010000459.1 coordinate 2,201,505, forward strand.
TCCTTTTTTATGTGAAGAAATATTTTTGGGATGACCCGTAGCTGTTTCGTGAATGCGCTGATCATATAATTAGAAAATGTGTACCGGAGATTGAAATAGATGCTATTCTTATTGCATGTCATGCATCACCGGTTGGTGGACATTATAGTGGAGTGAGTACAGATGCCAAGGTCTATTGGTCATCATTGTATCAAGATGCAAACTTCCTTGTCCGAAAGTGTATTCAATGTCAAAAGCAGGGTGGAGTATCGTGTAGACATGAGCTTCCCCTTAATCCGATCCTTGAGGTTGAATTGTTTGATGTTTAGGGAATCGACTTTATGGGCCCTTTCGTGAGTTCTTATGGGAACAAATATATTTTGATGGCCGTTAATTACGTGTCCAAATGGGTGGAGTCTGTGGCCTTACCTAGCAATGAAGGGAGAAGTGTAGTGGCTTTTCTTAAGAGATACATATTCACAAGGTTTGGTACTCCGCGTGCGATTATTAGTTATGGGGGTTCTAATTTTTTGTAACGGAATTTTTTCTTCGCTGTTGAAAAAGTATGGAGTCAAGCATAAGGTTGCTACCCCTTACCATCCACCAACAAGTGGGCAAGTCGAAGTGTCGAACCGAGAAATCAAAGGAATCTTAGCCAAAACTGTTAATGCAAATCGGTCTGATTGGTCTCGAAGGTTAGATGATGCTCTTTGGGCATATAGAACTACTTTTAAGACCCCGATTGGTATCTCGCCATATCAATTGGTGATCGGTAAATCGTGTCATCTACCGGTTGAACTTGAACGTAAGGCCTTGTGGGCTTTAAAAACCATGAATTTAAATTGGGATGACACATCCAAGAATCGGGTTGACCAACTACATGCCTTGGAGGAATTTCAACTTTGAGCTTTTGAGAGTTCGGCTCTTTATAAGGAGAAAATGAAAAAGTGGTATGATGCCAAGATACTTCATCGAGAGTTTAGAGTGTTTGATCGTGTGTTACTCTACAATTTTCGCTTGAACTCTTTCCAGGTAAGCTCAAGTCTAAGTAGTCGGGCCTTTTTAAGGTGCATCGTGTGTTTAAAAATGGAGAAATTGAAGTTGAGGGTGAAAATGGGTCATTCTTCAAAGTGAATGGACAAAGGCTGAAAATTTACTTTGGAGAGGCTCCAAATGTGAGATTGATAGATGTGGTGTACTTGGATGATGTTTGAAAGCATGTCCACGTCGTGCCACGACGTTAAATAAGGCGCTTATTGGGAGGCAACCCAACTTTTATTTTAGTAGTTTGAATAACATGTGTTGGTTGGAGTATGAAATTTCAACTCATGGATACATGGCGAGGTGTTGAACCACTAGGCGTGTCGCGTAATAACCCCTGGGATCACCTACTTGCATCCCAAGTGAAGGCTTCAATTGAGGGCTATGTTGGAAGATTTGGAGAGCTAGTATTCCATTCGGTGAATCACCGAGTGGTTTCGGCGAGCCCGATCAAACTTGCCTTCTGGACATGAACGGTAGCCTAGTCTCCTGTTACTTTTTGTGAGGATTCAATCCATTCAGCACGTCACCGAACCGATATGTGACATTAGCTCCATCACCGAATGGAGCGCGAACTGAATGACTTTTAAGCTTTTCAAATTTAAATCTTCATTTTACTTGAAATTTTTATCTCCTATTCACATACTAGCATACTTTTTCCCTTTAATTTTCTTACTTAGTTGCATTTTTTTTGCCATTTGAGTGCGTTGGACTCGTCCCCTATCCTTTTTGCCGTATTTGCTTCGTCTTGTCTACAGCGAGGTTGGTTCTCCTTTATTTCGAACTTTTGATGCCTTTTTCTTTGATTAAACTTGTTAGTGTATGGGTAATTAATTGTGTGCTTGATTATATGCCTCGATTATTGCTTTTTAATTCGATTGTGCTAATTGAATTCGAGCATGCTTGATTTTAGAAAATTTTTGCCTTTGTTGAATTGGGTAATTGCATATTACGATTGTGGGTTGTTGTTTGAGTATTGGGTGAAGTTTGAGTAGCCCTGAGTTAAATCGAATGGATTGATTTTTCCCAATAATGGATTGGGTGACGTCGTTCTTATGGGCAAATCATCATTTTATTGTTTTCGAGTCGATTTGGGGAAAGTCTGAGTATCCCGAGTAGAAATTGGGGGTGGGTCGAGTCTAATTGTTACTATTTGAACTTTAATTGTTGTGTCTTGGGTTGATAGTCGATAATCGTTGAAATATTTTGGGGGTGATGCATTTAGATGACTTGTCGAGCTCACCAAATTGGTTCGGCGTGTCGCCCATTGCACTGCCCCGGCCTAAATAGCCTAAGGCCAAATCCAAAGGGAAGGGCAAGCAACCGGTAATCGAGGAGAGTTCTTCCTCAGATAGTGAGGACAGCTCCGTACAGTTCACCTCCACAGATTTTGGGGGCGAGGAGGTTGAGGAGTGTGGGACTTCTATTGCTGAATTATTAAAGCGGATGCATGCCGAGTTGCAGTCCAAGGTAGTGCATGACCCGTTGGCAAGGGTCATTGACCCATATTACCAAACCTGAGCCTCCGGCAGCTTCTACTCCTGCTCTTCCTGTTACAGCTCCAGTTCTGACCCCGGTTAACCTTCCGAGGTTGATGAATCATTTAAAGTCTGAGGGTTTACGCACAATCCTCGAAGGAAAGATGTTGTCCACCGATGTGGTGGTGGACAGGTAACCAGAGGTGTGGGAGACACTTCGCTTCCACAATTTCTTGATATTCACCAAGCCCCGGAGTCCCTATGTTCCTAAATGGGTTCGGGAGTTCTATGAGTTCAATGTCGGGTTAATCCCGAAGAGGAAGAATTATGCCCAATCAATGGCACCGGTAGATTTCATCATGGTGCGAGAGAAGAAGGTAAAGTGCAGCCTAACGGAAATCAATGTTGCACTTGGTTGAACTAACCCGAGTTCGGCACTCTTTAGCCTATAAGATTAAGCTGAAGACACTGGACGATCTCAAGGGATAGTTGGCCCCTCTGATTAGTGATGCTTCTCCCCAGTGGCTAGAGGCCGGTGCCATCATTGAGAAGAAGGACTTAAATATAGTAGCTAGATATTGGCTCGGGTCTTTAAGCATCACACTCATGCCTTCTCAGAATGAGTCCATTCTCTGACACCCGAAGGCCGCTCTTTTGGGTTGCATTATTGACAGGCGCATGCTTTATTTGGGGATGATCATCGAGAGGTAAATTTTAATGAGAGCAAAGCAACAACAAACTTCCCTACCATTCCCGATTTATATTAGCGAGCTTTGCAAGTGGGTTGGCGTGCCTTCCAAGGTGCAGACGAATGTTGATGCCACTTCAACCTCATCTTGTGACATTCGGTGGATCGAGGCCAAGAATATGAAGGATGAGGCTGAGAGGAGGAGGAGACCTCTAGTAGACACGTCTCCAGTTGTTACTGTTGATACCATGGAGACCGGTTCCCCTCCTCTCGTAGTTGAGCCGATAGGTACATCTATCCCTAATGCTCCGGCTACTTCTGCATCTGCACCAGGCTCCTCTTCTACCCCTACACTCGCTCCAACTCCTGGCTCCTGGCCTTTGACTCAGGCCATGATTATTAAGATGGGGCACCTTGACAATTCCATTGATGGGCGGGCTTCACGAGTCGAGGCAGCTGTTCCGACTATGATTGAGCGTGCCATCGCAGCGACACTTACTCCTATTAGAGCGTAGTTAGTGGATCAACGCCAGTTGATTATGGCTCACGTGCTGGCTTTGGGTGCCCTCACCACTAGAGTTACAGAGTGTGAGAAAAGGGAGGGCACTTCTACTGAGTTGACAGCCATCCATACTGATATAGTCAGCCTGCGTCGAGATGTGGATGGGCTGAAGTCCACCGATATTACCATGCTGTGGGTTAGTGTTGATGTTCCCCGACCGACCACAACCGGTATTGCCCCGATTGTTGAGGATAAGGGTGATTCTGACGCACCGAAGATTGATGAGGAGGACCTTGTTGTGCGTGATAGCAAGGTGTATGCATATCTTGAAGATTTGGAGGGCAACATGGTCCGAGCTGCCACTGCTGATTCCCTTCGTGAGACATCGATGATTAGGTCAAGTGGGACCCAAGACACCGTGGAGGTCACACCGAGTACTAATGCCTAGGTTGACGACACACCACCGACCTAGCCGGACAGGGGGACTCTCCTTTGCACTTCCTTTATCTCTTGTCTTTATTTTTTATTCCGCATTGAGGACACTGCATTTTCTTTTTTGTGGGGTTCCCCCTTTCATTGTATGTTCTTGATTGTTTTTTTGTTTTGATTTATGAAATTATTTTAATTGGAAGAAATGGTTTTGGTTCCTCTTGATAACTCTCTCAACTTATCTTCGTTGATTGCGTGTTGAATGAGTGAATGCAGTTCTCTTATACTTTTAAGTGTCGATTATGATCAATATCAATGACTTTAAAAGTGCTTTTGATTGAACGACATGGTGGTTTAAGTCCAATGAGGTAATTTGAGTTGCATAGTCTTGTGTGAACTTTAGCATCTCATTGTGAATAATTGATTGTCGATAGTGAGTCTTGAAATGACCATTGCACCCAAGCTTGACTCATAGAGTTGTGATCCACAGTAGTGTTAGAATGGCATGTGTGGTGAGCTTTTCTTGAAAGATGTGTATGATGATGCCTATAACTTGCCCTGTTGGTGCAATTGACTATGCATTGGTAAATGAAGGAAATGATCTTAGGCATAAATTTTTTAGAGAGAACCTAATTGCTATGCCTTTGTGTAACAACCTTGTGAGTGTGTGAACCCAGATTGGCTCCATTTGAGCCTACCCTTTTTCTTTGAATAAGCACAAAGGAAAGCAGTCGGTTGATTGAAATTGTCATGCTCTCTCCCACCTTTAACCTTCATGGAGCATTGATGTGTTTGACTTACCAACTCAAGCCAAAAGCCTAAGTTGGGGGTGTGGTAAGAGAAACAAAGAAACCGAGCCAGAAACTTGTGAGCTTATCTTTGGAAAGTTGTGAAAAAGATTGAACCCCTCTATATAAAAAAAGAGAAAAAGAGGTGTTGAGAAAAGAAAAGAAATGAAGGGACTTGAATAAAGTTTGCTCATTATATTGTGTTGTGAAAATAAAGAGAATAGGTATCCCAAATTGGCTGTGAGCTTTGAAAAGACCAAATATGATTTGTTGTGAAAATGAGATGAATGAAAGAAAAAGGGAAAGATGAGAAGAATCAGCAATGTTCCTTGATGGTAGAGTCACTAAACCAAAAATGATCATACCTTTAACCTCAGCCCCATTACAAGCCTTGAAAGTCCTTTTTGATCCTACATGAGCCTAGTGATGTGTTGGTTGGAAAATACGGGCAAGCCTATGGGTTGAGTCATGCATGTTTTTCTCATTTGAGAGTGTGAGTGTTGATTTCGATTCATTAAACATATATGTTGATCAGTTTTGTGAGAGCTTAGAGTCATCTTTGTTGTGAGTGCATTTGAATACTGTTGTTGGGCATGAATTTGCGTTCAAAGTGAGCATTTGTGAGCATGAACTCCAATTGATGCTGGTTAGTAAAAATTTGAAACTTTGAGTGCACATTTGATCCTTGCATGTTTAGATTGAACCTTGTGTGCATTCTCATGTGGATTCTAAAAGGGCATTGTTTGTAGACATCCCGGTTGTACTGATTGACCTCTTGTTTTACTTGAGGGCAAGCAAAAGTTTAAGTTGGGGTAGTTGCTGAGTCGGTTGAACTCCTCGTTGGGTTTATACTTGCTAGCGACCGCCTACACCTTGAATTGTTATAGGTGTAGTTGAGCGTTATCAAAAATCCTTCCACAAATCATGTTTTGAGTAGTATGTGAGAAATCCTTTCACAACAAAATCAACATCAACATTTATGCTTCACTTTCAAAGACAAATCTTAAATTATCATTAATTTCATAATTTGAACATGCATAACTTCATAAAATTCATCGTTTGATCATTCATAAATTTCATCATAGACTTATAGCTTAGAAATCATAATTCAAGCATGGGCTCATATAGTTTCATCTTAAAATCATTGAAATAACTCAATTCATGCATAAATAAACACAATTCAACCAATTAGATCATAATTGGAAAGAACTTATGAGATAGAAGAAAACCCTAATTTTAATTAAAGAACCTAGCTTTGCAAATTAGGAGAATTTAGGAACCCATGTCGAGGAAAGGACTCCATAGGTGAAGAACTATCATACCTTGATGACAAAAGCCCACTAGAAATGGAGGATTAGGAGGCTTAATATTGAAACCCTGGATTCTTTTTCTTCTGCTCCAAGCTTCTAGAGAGAGAAATATTTGCGGAAAGATTTGGAGGGAGTTTGAAAGTAATTAGAATGAGTAAAATTAGGCTTATAAGTTTTATATGGGGCCTAGTATTAGGACTAAACCGACTTAGATTAGGAATAGATGAATTAGAGAAAATATGAAAAAGCCCTTAAAATAACTGTTGGATTCAAACCTACGGTTCCAACCTACAGTTCGTAGGTCCAACTATGGACCATCCTGGTCAACCATAGAAAGATTCAAAAACCATGATTTTTGACCTTCAAATGATGGGACCCCATGTACAGCCTGTAGGTTCATTGACGGACCACACATACAACTGTAGATCCTAACTTAAGGCCTTAAAATCTAACCATGTCTGGGAGAGACCTACAAGATCTCTCTACAGTCAATAAAAGCAATGACAGACCATCCTGTTCAGTCGTAGAGAAGATCCTGAAAGTTGATATTTTGAAAATATTTACGTTGCCATCTACAGTTCCCACCTGTGACTCGTAAGTCAACCTACGGTCCGTAGGTGGCTTCTGTTAGTACTAGCCCCAGTTCTGAAAAATGAAAAAATTTCCTTTCTTTAGAATCCGAGGTGTTACAAGCCGAATATGAGATTGATTTTGCTCGTGTGCTGATTGCAGAGAGACATGAGTGAGCCTTTTGGATCACCATGGCTGTCCCCTTTTCTAGACTGATTTCCATTTATGTTAGAGTCAATTTTGCCAATTATAGGTGGTCTTGACCCACTGCTTGAGCTTAATAGGACATTGGACATCGGTCTTATTAGGGATGAGGCTAACCCGGCTGCACCACGATAAGGCTTAAGTTAGGCATGCCCGAGATGCCAAACACCAAGTAGCCCGGTGATAAAAAGGTTCCAGAGCAGGATACCGCCACTACTAAGACCATTGAGGCTACACATACCTCAACCTCGCACCATCTGCTAGCATACCATGTGCTTCTATTACTGTCGCAGGTCATTATTTGGTGCTAACAGCTAGACTTTATAGATTGGAGGACCAGATAGCCCAATTAATACAACATCTCTGATTATGTGTCATATGAGGCTAGGATACGCACTACGATGGTAGAGGAGAGTCGAGCCACCCAGAGGAGGATTGGCGCTTTTGAGTTGAGGATGTTGGACCGACCTCAGACTACCCTGAGTGCTACCTAGAGAGTTTCTCGTTAGAATTTGCTAAGCTTCATGCTGATGCTGATGCAATAGCTTATGCCCCACCACCACCTCTACTATCTTGTCCCTCACTCCAAGATGCTAGAGACGAGGTATTCCTAGCTCTATTTGGTAAGGAGGACCTTCTAGTGTCACTGGGAAGCGCACACAGTCCGATGTTGATATTGGATATGGGGAGGTTGAGTGTGAGAGTAAGAGGGAGTGGCATGCACTTGAGATAGCCCATCAGCAATCCATCCAGTCTGAGGAGAACAAATTGGAGAGAGTATGGCAGAAGGCAATTGGAGCTTTGAGCTCTGGAGGCACTAATGATGGTGCTCCTAATATTGATCCAGAGGTGCACACTGATGCACCATGGTTCACATTGCTTTACGCACCTGCCTCTAATTAGTTCTTCAGCACCTAGGTGCCACAACTTTATCTTCACCCTCAGTTTTTTACATTTTGTAGTGCATTGGGAACATTGCATAAATTTTTATGTGGGGGTGGGATGAACCGCTAAAGAGTTCTAGGGTGAAGTCTGAATAGCCCGACCACTCGGATCTTGCATTGGGGTTTTCTTGCATGTGTTCTTTTTCCCCAAGGATTATTTTATTTATTTTGAACTGACACAGTTAGCAAGTAAATTGTGAAAGTTAACTAGAAGTAAAAGCATGATGGAAAAAACGATATCCCTCCAAAAATTGTGTGTTATGTGCTAATTATCATTATCACTGATAATATAAGGTGACTGTGTAGGATCTTTGTATGCCATGATAGGAACTGATAGGATAACATGACTTAAGCTTAAGCATGAATAAGATAAATTAAGAATTGGTATTTAAATGATGTGTCATGTGTGTATGAGGTATTTGTCTATTCATACAGTATATGCCTATCAAACATTTTCCTCGTTAGAATTGCTAGGACGATTGAACTATTAACTAGGAAAGGATCATAGGCCCTTTTTGAAAATAAGTCCACAAAGCCAAAAAATAAAAAACCAAATGAAAATGCTCCCTTCGATCGAAATTGTTGATTCTGGAATAGACCATTCTTTCTGTTTACCCAATTCACCTTCCCCATTCATGAATGTTAACCTTTGTTTTGGCCCTAGTCCTTCCTTGGACATCGTGCATCTCAACTTAGGCTAAAAGCCTAAGTTGTGGGTAGCTACTATAAAGGAAAACAAGAAAAGAAAGGGGTATGAAAAAAGTTACGTAATGATAAAAGAGAAAAGTAAGATGGTGTGGCAGTGAAAAGAAAAAATAGAAAAAGAGAAATGCATGTAATAGCTAAAGAAAATATTGAAACAAAAGAAAGAAAAGAAAGACAAAACCACACACGAGCTTTAATGAAAAACGAGGAGAAAACAAAATAGAGGTGAAACAAGTATTGGTTGTAATGAAGGAAAGTAGCCAATGTAATGTCAAGGAGGGCAGAAAAGTCACAATAAATCTAAATATACCATACCTGACCTGAGCCTACGTTACAAGCTAAGAAAGTCCTATAGTAATCCTAATTTAACGATTCGAGAGTCTAAGTATTGAATATAAGGGCAATCCTATGGTACTGTGCATGTGTTGTATTTAATTTGGTTGTGTAATTGAGAGCATACCGTTTCCATGAACTTGAAATATATATTGATATTTGTGTGAAAAATAGTACTTCTTTGTGGTAAGGGCACAAGTTACATTGTTGAAAACTTAATATCTTGGTGATTGTTATCTGTGTATATGAATGTATCCATAGGTATGCCTATGTCATGAATTGATTTGTATGTGTTAGATTATTTTTAACTAAATGATTGCAATGTGTTCGAATAAGAAAAATGAAGGATGAATTGTTTAGAAATAGACAATGTGATTCCTTGTATTCAAGGTCTACTTTTTCATTGAGTCATTTTGTGCTAGTAATGTCGCTTGAGAACAAGCAACAATTTTATGTTTAGGGTGTTGATGTACTACAAATTAATGGTACTTATAATGCTTTAAATGGGGAGTTTACATGTTTTTAGGCACGTATCGGTAGATTTGATGGTGTTTTGTCTATGTTTGCAGGAAAATGTGTGTTGGAAGTACCAGTTGAATAATACAACGAAGCAGCAGTGTTTTTTGAAGACCTACGGGTTCACTCTTTGAGCCGTCACCCAAACTACGAGCTTTAGGAATGACTTTCAGATGAGGCTGAAGATTTTTGAGTTTTTTTGCTATGTATGGGACGCGATAGTAGACTAGGAGCTGTAGGGTTATTCGAAGATTCAGAAATATTGATTCCAGTACTTTGGACTATGAGTTGCCACAATGGGCCTTGCAAAGGTGTACGAGTCATTGATCATGCACATAGGAAAAGTCCACATGTACCTTGAAGAAGCTGCCTTCTACGAGCCGTCGTTTGACCAACGAGATGTAGACCATGAATCGTAGACTTGATTGTCGAAGCCCACTTTTTCTATGTTTTCTTAGTCAATTTTAATTAGGGTAAGATGTCTATAAATAGTTGTTTATTTTTCATTTTTAGATAGTTGATGACTTTGTTTTGCTTTTTGAGAATTAATTTGTGAAACACTTTTCTATTTTAATTCTTGAAATTATTGTTTTATATTGCAATCTTTTAGTCATCAATTAAAAATTCCTAAATTACTCTAATTATAAGCTCATGATTTATCTTAACAAAATTTATATGAATTATGATTGCCCAAGCATGAGTAGCTAAATCCACAACCAGGGTGTTGGGAACCATGAGAAATTCACAAAGTAGACCTAATAACTAGTAATTCTTGAATAGTGTTTATGCAAGTATTGTTGATCTCTTCACTTTGATTACTTTTTAACGGAGGCCTGCGTTAGAACTCGCCTTATTTCTACTATCTTGAGACAAGGGGTAACGAATGGGAAAAGAGATTAAATAATAGAGATTTGACGACTACAATCATCATCTAATAGCTTGACCTAGACCAGAGGATAGCTAATCTGGGTCAAAGGTAAGGATAGTTAAGCATACACTCGTAGATTGACCAGGTTGCATGGTGAAATTCACTTATTTGGGTGACCAGCCACTTAGGAGGGACATAACTTACAGATTTTTAATGCTAGACACTAGACAAGTTTACTACTATAAGGTTTATTGCGTTATGAACTTGTGGAGAACACAAATACCCCAGTTTCATCTTCTATTGATTGTACAAATCATTCAATCCTTCTTATTTGGTTACTTAATGCTGAAATCAATCAATCAAGCTTTTGTTTTACAACCCCCCCCTTTATGGAAATAACTCCACTAAAAGAATAACTAACAATCAATTAGGCTATGTCTAGACCTTATTCCTCATGGGACGACCCTAACCTCTGTTAGGTTCTTTATTTGAAAAATGACCACTTATACTTCTTTAGAGAGGTGTAATTTGGGTATATCAGTGGTGTCATTGTTCAAAATAGTTTAGAATTGTCTCTTGTATCTAAAGTTAAGGTAAAGCAAGGAAATGATTTGACTTTGGTTGAATTGACGAAAGCGGTTTCCAAAAAAAGCTATTGAGGCTTTCTACAAAGGGGGTGATTGTGTGCTTAGCTATCAAGGTCCTTTATATGTTCTGAATATTGATGACTTAAGGCAACATATATTATCAAAAGCTCACAGTTCTCAATAATCTATTCACCTGGGATCCACTAAGATGTACCATGATCTACGAGAAGTCTATTGGTAGAATAGGATGAAGAAAGTTTTTGCACGATTTATGGCTAGGTGTCTAAATTACCAACAAGTAAAAATTGAGCATCGGAAATCGGAAGGTATTATGCAGGATATTAGCTTACCTACTTGGAAGTGGAAAGATTTGAATATGAATTTCATCACGGGTTTACCCTGCACTTGTTGACAACTTGATTCCATTTTTGTTACTGTGGACCGGATGATGAAGTTGGTACATTTCATTCTCGTGAAAACTTCTTATTCACTCAAGGACTATGTAAAGCTTTATATTCTAGATATGGTTAAGTTGCATGGGGTGCCCTTATCCATTATATCATACTCAGGTATCCAATTCACTTTTAAGTTTTTGAGGTTATTTCGAAAAGACCTTGGCACCCAATTTATTTTTAGTACGGCCTTCCATCCATAGACCAATAGTCAGGATGAACAGACTATTCTGACTTTAGAAGATATATTGAAAGCTTGTGTTGTTGACTTTAAATGTAATTGGGATGATCATTTTCCTTTGATTGAGTTTTCTTATAATAACAATTATACATGGATTCGTCTGAGTCTCTCTATGGTAGGATGTGTAAGTCTCTTATTGGTTGGTTTGAAGTTGGAGAGGTCACTTTGATAGGGCCTGAGTCAGTTCATGAGGCTATGGAGAAGGGTCAACCTATCAGAGATAGATTGAGGATCGCTCAAAGTCGACAAAAATCCTCTGTGGATGGAAGAAGAACAGAGCTCGAATTCACTGTTGATGATTGGGTTTACTTGAAAATCATTCCCATGAAGGGTGTGATGATATTTTTGAAGAAAGGGAAGATTAGTCCCTATTATGTAGTCCCATATCAGATTTTGAGGTGTTTCAGTAAAGTAGCTTATGAGTTTGATTTTGCCTTCAAATTTGGCCTCGGTGCATCCGGTGTTTCACGCTTCCTTGTTGAAAAAGTGTGTTGGTGATACTAATTTAGTTGTGCCATTAGAAAGTGTTGGTGTGAAAGAAAGCCTTTCTTAAGAAGAGGTTCTAGTTGACATTCTGGATCGTCTAGTCCGGAAGTTGAAAAATAATGAAGTTACTTCCGTAAAAGTTCTTTGGAGGAATCAGTTAGTTAAGGGTACTACTTGGGAGACAGGAGAAGATATGATTTCCAAGTACCCCCATCTTTTTCCGTCCACTTCAATTTAGGCTAGAGGTATTAGTTACTCTTGTGTACTCTTTCAGATTCATGTGTTTCAAATATTCTCATGTATCTATATGCATGCATGTTCATGAATTAAGTTTTAACGTTCATGTTTTCGCTAGGGGTCGATTACTCCTTGGTTTTATGCATTGTGATGTGTTGTATTCTTGTTGGGCTATTAGATCTCTTACCTATTCTATTCATGCTTGGTTGATGAATGTTTCCAAGGGGAAGATATTGTAACACCTCAAAAATGTAAAAGTTGAGTTGAAAAGGAAAAATTTAGAAAAATTATAGGTGCAACTGGTATACGAGGGAAAAGTATGGACCGTACTTGGTTCCACATTCCATATTTAAAAGTCGTAGTTGAGATCAGGAGTTTGGGAAAAATTTATGGTCTCATATGACTTTTTATGAGTAACCAATACGGCTTGTGGATGACCATCAACCTTGGTATGATGTTTTGTATCCTAGGTTGCACAATAATATTGTATGGGTCGTACATGGATATACGACTTGTAGTAGGTGGTCCATAGTTGATCTCCACAAACTTGGACTTTCATTCGAGGGAGAGTACAGTTGTCCAGTATGGCCCGTAAAAGGATCTACGAACCGTACAAAGCAAATCGTGGTCGATGTCCTTGTCTTAGGAGGATTTCAAGAATTAGGTTCTTTGAGAAGGTTTGATGGGTCATTGTTTGTTTGACTAATCATGGTCACGGTTCATATTTTTGATTCAAAAAGTTTATTTACAATAGTTGGTTTACATATGAAAAGTACGGTTCATAGATGGAAGTACGGACCATACATTGGCTCATAGAGTCGTTGTAGCTATTTTTATTCAAGATTATTTTGGTAGTTTCCTAAGCTATTAATTCTTACACTACGTAGTTTCTATCCTAGTTCTAAGACCTATAACCATTTTTACTCTCAAAACCCTTCCCATTAACTCTCAAACTCCTGAAACTCTCAAGTCTTCTTTTCCATGGTTCCTTGAAGGTTATTCTAGGTTTCTTCAAGTTCAAGTCTCCTCTTCCAAGTTCTAGCAAGGGTTTCATCAAGGTATATAGAAAATTCATCAATTGATTCCTCTACACCCACTGTGTCCCAAAGAAACCTCAAAGTCTCTCTTATGATTCTTACCCAAATTCTAAGGTTTCATGGTTTGTGTATGGGTTCAATTGGTTTTGAGTTTACTCATTATATATGATCCTATTATGCATGATTTAATTATACAACATGGTTTTCAATGTAATTTTCATGAACCCCATGCTATATAAGTGATTTTTATATGAAATCATGCTTTGAAGATATGCATTCATTATGAATTGAAGTTTTAATGACTCAAGGATGCTTCTAGATAAAGCATCCATCATATTCTATTAAATTGAGTGCTTATGATTGAAATAATTCTTATTATGAAAGATTATCATGATTTAGATGCTTTCAATTAATTGTCTCTTATGAATTGACCATGTCATGAAATCATGATATTTTAAAGGAGCTATTCTTATGATTATGAGTCTTCATCATTGATTTGGTATTACTAGATTCTTACTATTTCAAAGACTATGAATGTGAATATGGCATGATTACTCATGTTTTTCTATTGGAAGTTTACTTAGCACCGAGTGGACCTTGGGATGAAGGCTCAGTAGTTAATAGAGGCATGAGACCTTGAGTAGAAATCTCCATGTCCCAGAACTACGTGCCGCCATAGGATGAGATGACTCACCCATTAGAAGAGGCTTGACTCCTTAGTATGTCACCCATTAGTAGGGTCTTGACTTTATCTAGTGGATCCACCTAAGCTTAAGATTATGGTCCTTACCTTGGTAATTGGAAACCCTCTTTCCGGTGTGTGGATCGTTTACGGAGCTCCATGTTATAGCTCACATGGTTTATGTTGGTTGATGGTATCTCCCACATATGATATTTCTATGACTATGACATCTATTTAAGATATGATTTTTAGAATATTGCATTAACCTTGTACTATGTTCTATGAACTCAGCTTATCAGATTATGTCATGTTTTACTTAGTCATGCATTAACATATTTTCAGACTTATTATGTTATTATGCTTCTACTCATACATCTTTCTCATACGCAGTACTATTCATGTATTGATCGCATATATCTTTTGTGACTTTATTGTTTTATAATATAGGATCTGGTACTCCTCATCCAGCTTGTGTTTAGAACATATTCAAGTTAGTTTTGTTCGGATTAGGTGAGTCCTACTAGTTTGAGAACATGGATATGTTATGAGTTCTTTTATGTTCATTTAGAATCGTTTATTTTTCTGATTATTTTATAAGCTAGGGCTTTTCCTAGTCACACTTATATAGTAGGGGATTGCTGTCAGACATAGTAGGTTGCATTATAGTCTTGCACTCTGATTTTAGTATCATAATGAGTTGTGTTTTAAGACTTATTTCCACTTCTATCACTCTTTTATGTTATGTTGATTATATTTGTGTCATGATATGTCAAGTGGTTCATTTAGAGTCTCTCGGGATTTGATTCACCATGTCACGTCTAGGGGTACTCTTGGGTCATGACAATACCTCATAGAGATGCATGAAATTTTCTGATGGTGTATTGGTTGACGTCTTTCATAAGAGAAAATCAACATTTTTAGGAGGATGTGACTTGTTTGGTAATTGTGAAATAGTCGTGCATTGTAAAATATAGAGCATACCACTCCAAATTGTTTGAAACAAATGTGTGATGTGAATAATATTTTGACAACTCTTGTGACTCATTTTTTGACGCTTCACTCATTAGTGGTTTCTAAGTGTGATGCCATTTGTTCTTGTAAAGAAAGTAAAAATTGAGCCATTTTGATTAATTTTCATGCAATGTGTGGTGAGTTTGTCGAATAATGCTTTGTGCTCGCTAGAACTTACCCGGTTAGTCTTGATTGATTTTGGTTGGAGAAATGACCTTATGCTTTCTTTGTGATTTTTTGAAGTCCACTTGACCTAAAAAACCTACCATTTCACTAAATGTATCCCTAGTTGACTCCCTTGAGCTTCATACCATTTCTTTGGCAACCTCATTACAGGTCTTACCCATTTTGAAAAGTAATCCTCTTTTGAACCCGTCCATCCTTGAATTTTAAAATTGTGAAAGTTGAGGATTAAGGCCTAAATTTGGGGGTGTTATTGAAAACATATAGGGGTGATGCTAATCACATGAGGTTTCGAAATTAAGCAACGAGAAAAATGAATCAAAAAGGAGGAAAAAGTGTGAAATAAACAAAAATCTTGAAAAAAAAAGAAAGGAGAGAATAAGAGAAAATGAATTCCTCCAAAGTGAGATATTGTTGCATGTGAGGCATCTTGTATAAAAAGAGAAAAAATGTGCATTGGGTTAAACAAAAAAAGAAGGAAAGTGTGGATGAAACAATTGGAAAAGTTTTTTGTAGTGTTCAAGGAGGGTGTTAGTCACTTTTACCCAAATGTCACCCTAATATTCCCTAAGACAATATTACAAGCTTGATAAAAGTCCTTTGTGATCTCCGATTGATTTCTTTTGAGCCAATGATGATTGAAAATAACGGCAAGCCTATGGCGTGGTACTTGTGTTCATGAGATGTTCTTTGTGAGTGTAAGTGTTTGTACTTGTGTTCCTTGTCTAGTTAATACTTGTATGAGTAATTTGGGACAATTTCTTCTTGTGAGGGCATGTAAATTAGGAAAGTGGTAGTATTGAAAAATTTCTAAGTGAGTCAAATTAGCATGTGAAGGAACTTGTGGTTTTGAGTCATTTCTTGAGAATTAATTGTTCTAAAATGATAATTCATGATTCTTGTAAAGTGTGTTGTGATAATGAGGGGAGTCTTTAATGATGTTTTGCATGTGGTGGCTATTTTGTAGTACCAACCAAAGTCATATAATTTGTACGTAAGTGATGGTTTTGAATTTGAATCAATTAGAATGATGTGTGTGCTTCAAGGGAAAATGTTCTTTGTGCTATGATGATAACTTACTTTAAGATAAGGAGCGATTTATGTTTGGGGGTGTTGATAAGTGGGTATTTTTACCAACTTATCTTGTCTTTAAGCTTATGTTATTGGCTTGTTTAGTTGAGAATGGGTGAGTTTGATGTGTATTTCTTCATGTTTTGAAGGGTAATCAATATATAGTTGATTGGGAAAATAAATGAAGAATCCAAGTGAAATAGAAACAAAAAGAGGACTAAAACTGAGAAACTGGCAGAAACTTGTGCATCACGACTACATGGCCAATAAGTCGCGATCGCTGTCAGCAGATGAACAGAGCATCATGACTAGGTTGCATGAGGTTGTGATTGCAGAATCTTGGTCAACTTATACCTCGCGACCATAGTCAAATTCTTGCGAATGCGAAGAGTAAATCTGCCTGGTATCCAAGGCAGTGTTTGAAGTTCACAATTTGATCCTAAAATTATTAATACACACAATCATTCTAAAGAGGAATCCTGATTGTTGAATCTTGGGACTTTGCTTTAAGAGCATGTTTCCTCACAAACACTATGGGAGTGAAGATTGAATGCTTGATTGTAATAGTTTTCACCCATTCTTCAACTCTTTATTTTGTAATGCTTAACTTCTAGGTGAAATTGTTTATAGGTCATTTGGGTTTTGTGCTACAAATAGATAATTGATGGTTTGTTGATTTTTATCTTTTACTTTTGTAGTGAATTGAATATTTTCTCATATATTAAATGGGTCTTTGATTATCTAATCAATTTTATGCTTTAATTGCTTTCCAATGAATTTGATCATTACTAGGTTTTACCCATTTAGTTTGATTTAGCTTGAAAGAGTTAATTAAGGTTGGGAAAAATTGTTTGGTGCTAATTTGAGGAGTAATTACTCATTTATTAGATTAGATCAAGAAATAGTGAAATCCTTGCAATGCCTATAATTGGATTACTTTTGTTGCCTCTTAGTTAGGCTCAATAGTACCCATGACTACTTGATTTTATATGAGATTAGTGTGAAATGGATCATATGGATGTTGATTAACTTCCCATTCCCTAATCTCCTTCGGCTCCTTGCTTGTAAAGGCCTTTGTCCTTATTATCCTCTATCCCTTATCTTTAATTGTTACCAAACATCTTTAAAATATACTTGTATCTTTCGTTTGGGTTCAAACTAGTAGGTTGTAATTCTTTGTTTCTTCAATTGCATTTATATTGTTCCTTGTGGGATTCTACCCCGATCTTATACTTTAGGCTATATATTGCTAGCGACCACCTACTTATTGACTTGTATGATGGGTAGTTGAGTGTTATCATTCTCGTAGAATTTTTTAAGATTAATTTGAGATCCAATTACCATCATCTAAAGATAAGAGCGACGGGCATACCTAAGTCCTCATTTAGAACTCAATACAACCATTATGAGTTTCTAGTGATGTCTTTTGGGTTGACTAATGCCCCAGCGACTTTCATGGACTTGATTACACAATTGTTAAGAACTTACATGGATTCCTTTATCATCGTGTTCATTAATGATATTTGGTATACTCACGGAGCAAGGAGGAACACGAGTAATATTTGAGGATTGTGCTCTAGACTTTGAACGATCCACCACTTTATTACAAGTTCTCAAAGTGCAAGTTTTAACTTGATTATGTAGCATTCTTGCGGTATGTGGTGTTCAAGGATGACATACTGGTGGATTCATAGAAGGTTGAGGGTATTTATGATTGGGGTTGGCCCCCCTCAATGACTGAGATCCGAAGCTTCATCGAATTAGCATTCTACTATAGGTAGATTTTGGAGGGCTTCTCGGATATTGCAACACCTTTGACTTAGTTGAATCACCTTTATGTTCCTTCTTTGTGGTCTGAGGAGTGTGAGTTGAGCTTTCACAAGCTCAAGTAGTTGCTTACTACCGCTCCTATTTTGACTCTTCTAGTTGAAGGAAAGGGCTTCACATTGTGTATGATGCATCCAAAATTCATTTGGGTTCTGTGTTGATGCCATAGGTTTGTGATTGCATATGTATTAAGGAAGCTTAAGGTGCATGAGCTCAACCACCCCACTAATGATATTTAGTTGGGGGCTATAGTTTTTGCACTTGATGTTTTGAGGCACTACATGTATAGGGTACGATGTGAGATCTACATTATTAATAGGATTCTACAGTACATTATGATCTAGAAAGACCTTAATTCGAGGTAGTGTTGATGTATTGAGATTCTTATGAACTATGACCTTTCTATTCTACACCATCAAGGTAAGGTGAATATAGTAAAAGGCACCTTGAGTCAGAAGGCATTGAGTATACATAGTCGAGCCTTCGTTTCAGCTTCAGAGCAACCTTTAGCTTTAGAAATTCAATGTTTGGTCATGGGATAAATTGGATTGATATTACATATTCTAGGTAGGTGTTAGCCTATAAAAGGATTCAGTAAACTCTATTGGAGTGGATTTGTGATCGTCAGGTTGAGGATGAGTCCTTGGTGGCTATCCAAGATCAAGGTTTCTGAGGTGACGCCAAGTTGGCTACCTTGAATTTTGATTGGGTTTTGAGGTTTGATGGCTATATTTATGTTCCAAGAATTGGAGATTTGATTCAATTAATTCTTCATGAGGCTGGTGATTCAAGATATTTTATTCATCCGGGCACCACAAAGATGTATCATTATTTGAGGCAACATAAATAGTGGAGAAGCATGAGAAGAGATGTTCCAAACTCTATGTCCCATTGTTGTTGTTGCCAGCAGGTGAAGGCTGTGCATTTGAGGCCTAGTGATGAGTTTCACAAATTGCCCATTCCGTAATGAGAGTGGGAGTGCATCACTATTGACTTTGTTATGGAATTTTTTCATACTTCTAGAGGTATTGAGAGCACCTGGGTCATTGTAGATCGATTGACCATGTCAGCACATGTCATTTCCATTCATACTTCCTTCATTGCAAAGAGGTTGGCATATGTCTACATGCATAAGGTAGTTCATCTTCACAGGATGCCGGTGTCCATTATATTAGATATTCTTAGTTCACTTCTAGCTTTTAGAGGACCTTTTTGAAAGAGTTGGGTACCCATGTTGACTTAGCATGACTTTCATTCCGTAGATCGAGAGAAAGTTGGAGAATACTATTTAGGTTTTTGAGGATATGTTGTGGGCCTATGTGTTAGAATTTGGAGGTCTGTGGGTTATGTTGTTTGTGTTGGTTGAGTTTGCATATAACTACAACTACCACTCAAGTATCCAGATGGCCCTTTTTTAGGCCTTATATGGTACTCATTGTTGCTCTTTTGTTAGGTTGTTTGGTCCTTCAGAGCCTAAGCCGTGTGGTACCAATTTGCTTTAGGAGGCTTTAGAAAGTGTGTGGATGATTCAAGATATGCTTAGGTCAGCTCAAAGTAGGCGTAAGACTTATGTTGACCGTAGGTGCCGACCTCTGAGATTTGGAGTTTGTGATCGAGTATTACTTTAAGTATCGCCTATGAAGAGTGTGATGAGGTTTGGGAGGTGAGATGAGCTTATCCTATTGTATATAGTGTCATTTGAGATTTTGAGGACTGTTCGTTATGTCCTTTATGAGTTGGCTCTACCTCCTGCATTTTCAACTATCCATTTGGTTTTCCATATTTCTATGCTTCGTTGGTATGTTCCTAATAAGTCTCATGTGCTCTAATATAATTCAATTGAGTTGGATGATCGTTTTACCTTCGTGCAAGAACTAGTTGCTATTTTGGCCAGATATCTGTCGTGGTTATGCTCGAGAGTCATTCATTTAGTTAAGCTCCGTTGGATGCATTATCCAGTCGAGAGGCTACCAGGGAGACCAAGCACGAGATGCTAGAGTTGTTTCCTTTCTTGTTTGAGCCTTAGGGTTCTTATTGACCCTTTCTTTTATGGATTAAAGTCTTTTTTAGTAATAGATGTCGTAATAATCCTTCAGGTAATTTTTCCTTAATCCTTCAGGTCATTTTTCCTTTCTCCATTCGTTTTAGCATTTAGAGCAATCCTACAGCGACCCCAAGTAATTTATTACTTGTTTGGAATGACAGTTCGGTCACCTTATCGTTTGTTAGATTTTTATGCAAGTTTCTATATTTTTGAGCTTTTGAAACTTAAATAGTTGACTTCGGTCAAAGGATTTGGAAGATGGCCTTAGAATGCAATTCTGACGGTTCTGCCAGCTGTTGAGCATTGGACTAGAGGGACCTTTAGTGCGGATACCAAAGCTTCTGAGCTAATCCCGGGCCTCCTTGTGAAATGTTACTTAAAATGGAGTGTAGGTGTAGGACCTACTTTTCACCAAGACGACCTAGGCTAGAAGTTTTAACATCTTCGTTGGGTATGGAATGCTGAATTTGGTGGGGGTAACATATCTTATTTGCGTGTATAGGGTTTAGAATGAATCCCGAGCACCCCATTAAGGAATTTCTTCCTTTATAAATCAGCTGAAGCAACCCCATTAACCCTTTATGTTCACGTGCCCCTTACCACATTCGCGAGGATAAATAGTGCTAGTCTCCATGTTCGTGAGGCATGTGTCATGTTTATGGAGACCTTGTAAGTTGGTCATCGCATTTGCGGGCCTAGTGCTATGATCGCATAGGCCAAACAGGCTGACCATGCGTGATCATGGGCTAGGCACCACGTTCACAATGGGTTGAGGGTGGGTTCGACCTTCCGCTATCGCGGACTAGATCCCGCATTCGTGGATGTATTTAAATGGTCTTTTTATAAAATACTAGTCACGAATTTGGCTTAGAATATTTGTTTCAAGATAAATAACTCGAGTTCTAGACCTCTATTTGAGATGACATCAATTACGATTTGTCTAGAATTTATGTGGCCTTGCTATGGGATCATTGGGGGACTGCGGGGACATGATTTTGAGCTAATATTCCATCTCGTAAGACTGCCTGAGCTCATTTAATGGTTTTTTTGCTTCGATTGTTGCATGATCTAAATTCTGCCTTTTCCGAGCCTGAATTGTTCCCTATTTTGGGGCACAAGTTCAATAAGCTTACTTGGACCCTTTGACAAAGTCAATTTTTGGATTTCCAGTGTGGTTCCCATAATCCCTCGTTGACTCGATTTTGGTCCAGTCTCAAATTATTGTGATTTTTGTGTCAAAACATATGATTGATGTTGTGATCTTCTTTTTGATAGTGTAGAAGCTATTAGAGGCAGTTTGGAAGGGGAAAGCTTTGGGTCATGATTTTGGAATGCACGCAGTTTGTGGTGAGGTAAGCTACGGCTTCCTAGCCTTTAGATTGAGCTTACAAATGTAAATTCATGTTGAATTGTTGGAATTGAGTTGGGTTGGTAGTTGATCCATGCTTACAGGTTAGAATCCATGCCTTAGGCCTTATTTTCTAGTTTTTGGTAGCTGAAACATGCATATCACTATCATTTGTTCATGCCTTGCCCAGTAGCTTTCATATTGTTGATTTTGTTGTTGTTAATAGCTTATTATTGGCCTTAGCCTAGGTTTAGGATAGTGATTACCTTAGACTCTTGTTTTAGAGTCTTTGGTCCTTAGAAATGCTCCGATGTAACTTTTGATGGCTTTGTTTCCTATAGACTGATATAGTTGACTTGGGTCTGATATTATGATGCTTAGCTAGGTGACAACTCAGCTCTTATGACATTTCATTCATAATTTACCCTTGCTATCGACTCGGACGTATTCATGGGTTATTTCAAGACTTATTTCGTTGTTTGAAATCGAGTCTTATATTTGGAGCTGGAGTGGGTCTCTGGCGATTGTAGTGATGGTTCCGCTTTACGATATTGATCAAAGCAACAATAAGGTATATAGTGTCAAACCGTATAAAAGAACTCTAACGACCCCGAATTCCGTTGCTAGGTCAAAACTTGTCCAAACCATAGCATAGGACCACTTCCAGATTCGATAGGAACCCACTCTCGCTCCTACTCCACAACTCGATGCCAAATCACCGACTAAGCTCAAATAACCCATGTATACACTAAATTGATCACAAGGATAAACTATGGAAGAAAAGGGCATACTGAGCAGGGTTGTCGCCTAACTAAGGATCAAACTATCAAAGCCAAGTCTGCTATATCAGTCTAAAGGGAGCTAAGACGTCTGAATGACATTGGAGAGATTTTAAGGCCTATCAGCTCCAAAATATGAAAGTTTAAGGCTACACTAGTCTACACCTAGACTAAGCCCAAACATGACTCAATACCAACTATAAACAAATATCAATTCACACCACAAGGTAAGGATGGTCGAAACAAGGAAAACAACATGCCAACAAGCCCAAAATACCTGAAATAAGCCTAAAACATGATTTCTAACTAACTAAACATGAAAAACTAACTAACCAACCATAATTCACACAATTTAACATACATTTACATTTTCAAGCTCAATCTAAAGGCGGGAAGCCATAGCCTATATCAAAGCAGTTGCGTGCGCTCAAAAATTAGAACTTTTGAGCTTTTCCCTTCTGTACGACCTCTTAATGTTGCCACGCAATCAAAAATAGAATCACAACATCAAGAGAGTTGTTTAGACACCAAAAACACACTATTCAGTGACGAACCAAAATTCAAGTCAAAATAAAAAAATATGGGACGCACATTGGAAATTCCAGAACTGACTTTATTGAAAGGTTTTTTTAAGCTCTCCAAACTAATATCCCAAAATAGGACACAATTCGGGGCTCAAAACAGCCCACAACACAAACGTGCAATAAAAGTTCCATTAAAGCTAAGCGAAAAGGGCTGGGAATTCCCCTTCGGGGTGATATTCACCTTAAACAAAATCTACGGCACTCCCCAAAGACTATAACACGCAGCCCCGAACTTCCCAAATTCACTGAACTTTGAATCACCCAAATCGAAGCTCTATAACTCACACAATTGACAAATGAAATATCCAACAAAGAGCTGATCTTGTGTGGTCTCTATTTAAAATGACCAGATGAAATTACGCATCGCGAACGTGGAAAGAGAGGCCCGCGATCGTGGAGGGACATTGTCCTAGCCTTTGCGAATATAGAAGGGCTCATGCAATCATGGAAGGCAACTATCTAGGGCATCATGAATGAATGCGCAAGCAAAGAGGCCAGACCTCGCGAATGTAGAGGCTAACTGCCCTGGCCATCACGAACATGTACAAGGCATTCACAAACACGAAGGACATTTTGGGCCTGCAACAACTTGTGCATATCAGTTGGTTCGGCCAAGATCAGAGTTTCGATGGGTTGCTCAAAATTAGATCAGAACCCTGTACGCACAAATAAAATATGCTACCCCATTAAATTTTACATTTCGAAACCAATAGAGCAGTTGAAACTTCCAACCAAGGTCATCTCGATAAAACGTGAGTCTCACACCTAAGCTCCATTTTAAGTCAAATTCTACGAGGGAACTCAAAATTAGCCCAGAAGCCTCCGGATCTGCACCAAAAATCGTTTTAGACTAAACTCAATGTTCTAAAGCTAAAGAAACCGTCAGAATTTCAATCTGAGGCCGTATTCCTGAACTTTTGACTGAAGTCAATTGTTCAAGTTTCAAAAGCTTCAAAACATGAAAACTTGCATAGAATTTGAATGAATGGCCAGGTGATCGAACTGTCAGTCCGAGCAAGTAATTTCTCTATAGGCATGCTCTATACAATGGAAAGAAGGTATTTACACAGAAATGATCTAGAGGGTCATTACAATCTCCTTTTATTTTTTCTTTGACTAGAGTTTTGCTTTTGAGAAAAGTCGATATATATTTGTCCACTTTGGGACTTGTACACTTTTTGTAGAAGCTCTGTAAAAGTGACTACCATGTTTTGAGATTGGATCTAGTATTTTGATTATATTTATTTGTTCTCATTCTTATATCCTTCTGCATTATTTAATTTATTTCCATTGTTTCTTGTTGTTTGTTTTCTCTACTCTGTATGCATGTTATTTGTCATTCTGGGTATGGGTTGGCTTACCTCTTAGTGGGGTACAGTAGGAGCCATCATTACTAGAGTTTTTGGGTCATGACATATTTGCTTGAGCTGATTTGAACATCACGGTTATGAAATTGTCTAAGACATGTTAATCCTAAATTAGAATGTCAAACATGGGGATTTACGGAGTTGTAGCGAGTATGATTTCTCTTTCTAGATAAAACAACGTATATCAAATACATTTTCTCACATGACCAACAATGTTAAACATTTTCTCTGTGATAAAATTATAATTTTTACTCAAATTTATTTTAATAATTATTTAAATCATTTTACAAGATTAAGTAGTACATGACTTGGAATACACGTGCGAGACATGTTCATAGTACGTGACTCGAATTACACTTGGAATACACGTGCGAGACATGTTCATAGTACGTGACTCGAATTACATGTGCAACAATTGTTGTTGAGGAGATAGTATATAAAGAAGAGGAAGCTCTAAAAAGAGAAACCCTAAGCATTCAAATCAAAGCAATATAGAAGAGGAGGCTCTAAAGATGACACAAAAGGTAAATCTTCTCTGCTATTTTCTCCTGTATCGCAGTATCGGAGTTAGCTTTGACGTACCTCGACTATTCCACTGAATACCTACTATCTCGTAAACTAAACTCTTCATAGAGGGGTGGATCCATAGTACTAGTTACGAGTTTGATTAAATCCAGTAATTTTTGCAAAAGTCTTGTATTTGTGTTGAGAAATCTACTGAATATGTATAATTATTTCTTTTAGAACCCAAAAGGTTACTTTTTCTAGAATCTGTAACTCATTAAATCAATATTCTTTATCAACCTCTGTGTAAGGACAAGTTTTATTTACAGGAAAGAGAGTTGAAAAACATTCAGAGGAAATAAATAAAATGGATGTTGATGAAGCTTTGGGAATTCACTTGCCATAAGAAATAATTAAACAAATCTTTAGCAGGCTACCTGTGCAGTATCTCTTTCAATTCAAATGTATTTCAATGTTTTGGATGACATTAATATCAAAACCTTACTTTGTGATGAAGCATCTCATTAATGCTAGGAGAAACCAGAATCCCCAAAAAATTGATCTTTTTAACCACAACCTTTCCTTCCAATATTGTTCTTCTTTGACAACAACCTCTTTATCATTAGTTCAACTGGTTGTGAATGGACAAAAAATTGATTGCCATCCATTGGTAAACCAAAGAGTTGCAAAATGTGTCATTGTTATGATGGATTGACTCTTATGAGGATTAATTAATATAATTATCTTGTTGACATCAAACTTTAGATATAGAATTGTAATGACCCTTTAGGTCATTAGCATGTTTGTGCCTCTTTTCTATTGGTTAGAGCTTTCTTGAAGTTACCCCAAGTCATTTATGACTTGCTGGCACTATAGGTTCGGTCGCCTGGTCGTTTGTTTGGGTTTTATGCCTATTTTCCCGTTCTGGAGCTTTAGAACCTTGAAAAGGTGATTTCAGTCATACCTTTAGGTAAACGACCTCATATGGGAATTCTGACAGTTCCATCAGCTCCAGAGCGACAAAATTAGGCTGGAAGCATGGTTGACCTTAGTCCCGAGGTTTCTTGTGTGATTCTGGGGCCAGTTACCTCTTTAGCCTTCAAAATTTGGCTTAAAGTTGATTTGGGTCAACATTCTTGGTAAACGTGCTCGGATGAGAATTTTGACAGCACGGTTGGTTCTAGAATTCTGAGTTTGGTCTAAAATAACCCTTCGAAAATTTTGCGGGAGCTTCCGATCAAAATCTGAGGCCTCTGATGGAAATTGGCTAAAATGGCCCATTGGGTGTGGGACCCACTTTTTGTCGAAATGACCTCGTATTGAAATATTGACTGCGCCATTGAGTTCGGAATGTCGAATTCGAGGGGGTAGCATATCTCGTTTGTATGCACGACGTTCCAAACAAATTTTGAGCACCCGGTCGGGGTTTTGGAAGTGTCCAAAACACTGCCGGTGCAGCTGGTGTCTACCGACACCCTATCTCTTTGTGTTTGCGGGAAAAGCTCCGCGTTATCGTAGATGTAAGAGTGTCCACTCCGCGTTCACGGGCTAGAGGCCGCGTTCACGAAAGTGTGAGGCTTTGTTCTCCACGTTCGTGTGGGTTGGTCCGTGTTCGTGGAGGTCAGTGGAGTGGAGGTGATGTCCTTCTCTACGTTCGCGGTCGGGGCTTCACATTCGCGGAGGTTTGGAGAGCCTGGAGGAATCTCCTCTCCGTATTCACGGAAAGGGTTTTGCATTTGCTGAGGTCTAAGTCCCTTCCCTCCGCATTCACAAACCCTTGGCCACGTTCGTGGAGTGTTGCCTGTTTCCCCTCTGCGGTCACGGGGGAATTGGCGCATTTGTAGAGGTTTGCCTGCCTGGTAGTTTATATAAGTGAGATCGAGGTTCATTTGATGAAATCTTCAAAATTTCATATATCCCTCATCTTTTATCGGTTTCCAATGATTCGAACTCCCAGGCGTTCAGATTATTATTGGCTTCGTGGGTCCATGGTTAGATTGCATTGGGTGTTCCACATTTTCCATGAATTTGAGGCGTAAGTTTCTACCTTAGGCCTATTTTGTAAAGTTTTGCATTTTCTTGTTTTGGTTGCATGGAGCTGATCCGAGCCCAGATGAGTGTTCTACTTTTGAATAGAAGTTCGGGGAAGGATTTGGGACCTCTTCAAGGAGTCAATTCCAAAAATATAGAGCGGGTCCCACGTTCCTAATTTTGACTCTGAAATTGATCTGTCTCTGAATTAGATGATTTTAGTGTCTAAAAGACCGTATTGGCGATGTGATAATATTTTTGATAGCGTGGCAGCAGTCTGAGGCCGTTTGGAAGGGAAAAGCTATGGGAGAGTGACTTGGAGCACGCATGATTGACCTTCTGGTAGGTTACGGCTTCCCTTCGCCCTAGATTGAGCTTGAATGTGTGATTACTGGCCGACTTGTGTGAATCTGGGTTGGGTGATTAGTACTTCTGTTCTTCTTCTCCGATTTTCTTCATTTAGAGTTTATTTCTGAGCTGTTCGGGTGTAGTAGCATGCCTTAGTATGGGATTGTTTGCTTGGGTTATCGTTAATTTGTTGTGGGTTACTTGATGGGTGGTTATCTATTGTTGCATGCGTGGGTTCAAGATATTTTCTTGCATTCTATTGATTGCTGTGATTATTTTCTGATCTTAGAATACGTTAGGGCAGTATTGCCTTAGTCCTATGCACCTGTTGACGTGAGTATGTATCCGACAACGTTTCAGATAGACTAGGTCCTTGTAGACTGGTATAGAAGACTTGGCTTTGGTAGTATGAGCCTTAGTTTATGCATTTTCGTGGCTTTCGGATCTTTCGATTCTTTCTCTCTTATTTCTGCAATTCTAGGGTGCTGCCGAAAGCTTTAGCTATGGTGTCGGTTGTCGGTTGGGTTGTGATAAACTGGGAGCCTTCGATTGATATCCTTTTGGGGGCAGCGTCCCGCAGTGTCTAACCTTGTGTTGAATTGGTTGGTGGTGGCTTTATCCGATTCGAGGTTGTTAGCTCCAGCCAGCAGCTGACGTTACCTAATTAGCATCCGGTAATTCCAGTATGAGGCTGTCGGGGATAGGCATCTAGCTCTGGTCCGCAGCTGACATTACATGGATGCAGTCTGTTATATCCAGTGCAAGACTGTTGCGCGTAGGCTACTAGTCCCAGCTCGCAGCTGACATTACTCGGTTGGAGCTGGTATTTCCAGCGCTAGACTGTTGAGCATAGTTTGTTTAGCTCCAGTCCGAGCCTGACGTTACACAGTTAGAGTCCGTTATTTTTAGCTCGAGACCGTTGAGTAAAATTTGTCATTTTCGGTCCCAAGCTGACGTTACATGGTTAGAGTCCGTTATTTCTAGCTCGCGGCTGATGATTTGGCGGGGCCTAGGTACTATCTTTTAGGGTCTGGGACCCATGGGTGATGAGGCTTCTGGAGTTGGGTCTTCTTTCGTTTCTAGAGATTAGCTCTTCTGTGTACCTGTCGGGCTTATGGGGTCCGTTTGAGTTTTATTTAAACTTGCACACGAGTGTGCCCGGCGTGTATTTTGGGGGGCTCAGCTGGTTTTAGCTTTGTTGTTCTTAGCTTTGCTTTCTGCTTACTCGTGTCTTGTTTTGTTGACCTCTGTTGTGTTTGATTCTATCTTGTCGACTCATTTTTACCTTTCTTGCTTAGTCGGCCTATGATGTCTACTAGATACATGTTATTTTGGTACTCATGCTACACTCTGCATCTATTTTTGTGATGCAGGTCCGAGCACCAGTTCTCAGTGTTGAGTTCGGGCCTGTAGTTGTCTGTTCAAGAGACGAGGGTGAGCACATGGCGTTCTGGGATTACCTGTCTTCTTTTGTATTTATATTTTGACTTGTCTTTTGCTTTCGAGACAATATGTTTCTGTGGTCCACTTTTTGGACTTGTACTCTTGTTAGTAGTTCTGTACTGGTGACTTCCAGACTCTGGGAGGTGTCCTGTATATATAGTTTTGTTTCGTTTTAGCCTTTTTTATGTGTTGTATTTGATGCTTCCACTTAGTTGAGGTTAGTTTCCACCCTTAGTCCCATTATTGTTCAATTCTGAGATAGGGTTTTTGGCTGGCCTACTGGTGGGGTGGTAGGCGCCATCATGACTTGAGAAATCAAGTCGTGACAAGTTGCTATCAGAGCCCTAGGTTCGTTGGTCGCGCTTGTACAGAGCTAGCATATAGTAGAGTCCTGCTGATCAGCGCGGAAACGTCTGTGACCTATCTTCGGGAATATACAGGGAGTCTGCAGGAGGATTTCGTATTCTGATTCCTATTCAGAAGTCGCGTATGATTGATTTCATGAAATCCCACTTTCTTTACTCTGCTACAGGATGGCTCGCATGCACAGTAGTGGTCGACCCCGAGGTCGAGGTGGTGCTGCGGCAGCAGACCGCGATATAGTGAGGACTCTAGAGCAGGAGGTGGAACCTCATGGGGAGCAAATTCCTCCTCATTTGGTGGGGCCGGGACCTGCCCAACCACCGGCCGCCCTAGCTGTCGCCCCTGATCTTTAGGGTATGTTTGCCTAGATCCTAGCTTCTATCGAGGGTATGCTGCAACAGCAGTAGCAGCCGGCCCCAGCACCAGTCCCAGAGCTGGTTCCAGCACAATAGGGCCATCTTGCGGTAGAGGCTCCAAAGGTTCATAAGCCGCCAGCAACAGTCGTGGTTTAGGCGGACCCTTTGGACGGGGTTATTCCACTTCGAGAGCAGAAGATGCTCGGGGTGTTCCTCAGGCTCTCACCGCCGAGGTTTTCAAGGGTTGCATAGGAGGATACCCATGAGTTTATCACTATTTGCTGGGAGCGATTGCAGAGTTTGGGCCTAGTGGAGTCGAGGGGAGCCGACTTCATGGTATATTAGTTAGACGGACTGGCTAGACAATGGTGGCATTCCTTTATTGAGACTAGGCTAGCAGGGTCACCACCAGTATGATTGACAGACTTTTCAGAGGCTTTTCTTGCCCAATTTTTTCCACGAAGCGTCAGGGATCAGCTTCGTGTCGAGTTCTCGATGTTGGAGCTGGGCTCCATGAAAGTATTTGAGTATGAGGCCAGATTTCTTGACTTGTCCCGTCATCCCACCATTATTCTGCCTACAGAGGAGGAGCAGGTCTGATGTTTCGTTAGAGGTTTGAGGCTGCAGTTGAGGATTGAGTCAGATTGTATGTTATTAGCGGACCATTGTTTACTATATGTGGTGGACCACGCCCGCACCATTGTGAAGCTCCGTTGCGAGGCCCACGGGGGCAGCGAAAAGAGAACCAGGCCAGATGATAGCTTCAGCGGGAACCATCATAGGCCGAGGGATACCCGAGATCGGGGACACTAGAAGTTCTAGTCAAATCAGTTTAGTAGCCCATATCAGGTAGCATTACAAATTTCAGAGGGTGACTAACACTATCGGAGTGGGCATAGTGCCGGCAGACTCAAGGCCGAGGTTGTTTTCAGTTAGGTGCATCAGGTCAGGGTGGTCGTCCTTCAGCGATGAGCAGACCGTCATAGGGTTGTTTCACTTGTGGGGATCTTAGTCATTGGGCTAGGGAGTTCCCTATTTCCAGGTCTGTTTTACCAGCTCCTCAGGTGGCGAGACCGGTTTTAGCGGTAGCAACTCTAGCTAGGCAAGGAGGTCAGCAGCAGGGTGCTCGGGGAGGTTCTCGGGGAGGCAGGACAGGCAGTCAAGTGGATACGTGGGGTAGAGGTGCCCAGGGCCATTTCTATGCAGCTCCAGCTAGAGCAGTGGCCGAGGCATCAGATGATGTGATCACAGGTACGATTCTTTCATGCCATCAGTTTGCTTCAGCCTTATTTTACCCTGGTTCTACTTATTCATATGTGTCGGCTTTTTGTGTGTCTCGTTTAGGAGTGAGGCTTGAGACCTTATCTTTGCCTTTGGGTGTTTCGACCCCAGTAGGGAATTGTTTAGTAGTGGATCGGGCTTTAGATCTTGTGTGGTGACTATTCGGGGGAAGGACACTCTGATTGATCTTGTTGTACTGTGTATGGTGGATTTTAATGTGTGTCTGGGCATGGATTAGCTATCTCCTCACCGGGCCGTCTTGGATTGCTATGCAAAGACTGTTACTTTAGCCATGCTTGGTATTCCACCGGTGGTGTGGCAGGGCTCTCGCAATCGCACACCAGATGGGGTGATTTCTTGTATTCAGGCCCAGAGGCTTGTGGATAGAGGATGCTTGGCATATTTGGCGTATGTTAGGGATGTTAGTAGGCAGGGTCCTACGGTTGATTATGTGCCTATAGTTTGAAAGTTTATTGATGTGTTTCCTGCCGACCTTCCTGGCCTAGCCCTAGAGTGAGATATAATCTTTGCCATTGAGTAAGATTCGGGTACCCGCCCTATTTCTATTCCTCTATAACGTATGGCACCTGCAGAGCTCAAGTAGCTCAATGTTCAGCTTCAGGACCTCTTGGGTAAAGGGTTCATTGGGTCTAGTGTATCTCCTTGGGGTGCCCTAGTTTTGTTTGTGAAGAAGAAGGATGGCACCATACGGATGTGTATTGATAGTGCTCCAGACTTTTAGAGATCATCGGATTTATGCCAAGTTCTCAAAGTGTGAGTTCTGGCTTGAGTTTGTAGCATTCATGGGGCACGTGGTGTCTAGGTATGGCATTATGGTAGATCCGGCGAAGATTGAGGCTATCCGTGATTGGGCAAGGCCCACTTCTATGACTGAGGTTCGGAGCTTCGTTTGATTGGCAGTGTACTACAGGTGCTTTGTTGAGGGCTTTTCCACTATAGCAGCACCTCTGACTCAGTTGACTCTCTAGGATGTTCCCTTTGTATGGTTGGAGGAGTGTGAGAGGAGCTTTCTGACTCTTAAGGAGTTGCTGACCACCGCTCTTATGTTGACTCTTCCAGTTGAGGGCGAGGGCTTCATGGTTTATTGTGACGCATACGGCGTTGGTTTGGGTTGTGTTCTGATGCAGCAGGGCCGAGTTATTTCTTATGCGTCGAGGAAGCTTAAGCTGCATGAGCGTAACTACCCCACTCATGATCTGGAGTTGGCAGTGGTAGTTTTTGTGCTTAAGATCTGGCGGCATTACCTTTATGGAGTACATTGTGAGATCTATACCGATCACCACAGCCTTCAGTACATGATGAGCTAGAGGGACCTTAATTCGAGGCAGCACCATTGGATTGAGCTCCTGAAGGACTATGACCTCTCTATTATCTACCACCCGAGCAAGGCGAATGTAGTAGCGGATGCCTTGAGTCGGAGGGCAGGGAGTATGGGTAGTCTAGCCTTCCTTTCTGTTTCAGAGCGACCTTTGGCTATGGACATTTAGTCTTTAGCCAATCAGATGATCAGGCTTGATGTATCAAGTTCCAGCCGAGTGTTAGCTTATGTGGGGATTCAGTCATCTCTCCATTATCAGATCCGTAGTCGTCAGTTTGAGGATGAGGCGTTGGTGGCACTCAGAGATAGAGTTTTGGCGGGTGACGTCAGGCAGGCTTCCTTAGATTTAGATAGGGTTTTGAGGTTTGCAGGCCGTTTGTGTGTTCCTAGATTTTTTGATTTGATCCAGCTGGTCCTTAGCGAGGCCCATGATTCCAGTTATTCCATCCATCTGGGCACAACTAAGATGTATCATGATTTGAGGCAGCACTACTGGTGGAGAGGTGTGAAGAGGGACATCTCAGACTATATGTCCCGTTGCTTGTGTTGCCAGCAGGTGAAGGCTGAGCATTTGAGGCCTGGTGGAGAGTTGCAGAGATTATCCATTCCTTAGAGGAAGTGGGAGCATATCACCATGGACTTCATTGTAGGGCTGCCACGGACTTCTAGAGGTGTTGACAGCATTTGGGTCATCCTGGATCGATTGACCAAGTCAGCACACTTCCTTCCACCTCATTCTTCCTTCAGTGCTGAGAGGTTAGCCCGTATCTACATTCAGGAGGTAGTCCGTCTTCATGGTGTGCTTATTTCTATCATTTCAGACCGGTGTTCACAGTTCACTTCTAGCTTTTAGAGAATACTTCAGGAGGAGTTGGGCACCCGTGTCGATCTTAGCACAACTTTTCACCCGCAGACAGATGGCCAGTCAGAGCATACTATTCAGGTTCTTGAGGATATGTTGCGGTCCTGCATTATAGATTTTGGAGGTCAGTGTGATCAGTTCTTGCATTTGGAGGAGTTTGCGTACAACAGCAGCTACCATTCCAACATTTAGATGGCCCCTTGAGGCCTCATATGGTAGGCGTTGTCGTACT
Organism: Solanum appendiculatum; assembly: GCA_018342035.1. NCBI lineage: Eukaryota > Viridiplantae > Streptophyta > Magnoliopsida > Solanales > Solanaceae > Solanum > Solanum appendiculatum. Next base: position 2,234,555 of record JAGDQO010000459.1, read on the forward strand.
CCAGTTGGTTGGTTTGAGTCTACGGAGCCTAGGCCGAGGAGTACAGACCTATTTCAGGAGACCTTGGAGAATGTGAGGTTGATTCAGGATAGGCTCAGGACTGCTCAGATTAGACAGAAGAGTTATGCAGATCACAGGCGTCGACCATTGAGATTTGCATTGGTAGATAGAGTATTCCTCTGAGTATCGCCCATGAAGGGAGTGACGAGATTTTGGAGGTCGGGCAAGCTTAGCTCTAAGTATATTGAGCCTTTTGAGATTTTGAGGGTAGTTGGTGAGGTGGCATATGCGTTAGCTTTACCTCAAGCATTCTCAGCTATTCATCCAGTTTTCCATGTTTCGATGTTGCGCCGGTATGTTCCAGATGAGTCTCATATACTCCAGTATAATGTAGTTGAGTTGGATGATCGCCTGACCTATATTGAGGAGCCAGTTGCTATTTTGGCCAGAGATGTGAGGCAGATGAGGTCAAGAGTCATTCCTGTATTTAACATCCGTTTGAGGCACCGTCCAGTTGATGAGGCTACCTGGGAGACCGAGCAGGAGATGTGGGAGCAGTTCCCCAGCTTATTTGAGTCCTCATGTACTTCTTGACTCTTACTTTTGAGGACGAAAGTCCTTTTTTGTAGTGGATGTTGTAATGATCCTTCAGGCCATTTGCATGTTTGTGCCTCTTTTCTCTCTATAAGAGCTTTCTTGTAGCGACCTCAAGTCATTTGTGACTTGATGGCATTGTAGGTTCGGTTGCCTGGTCGTTTGTTTGGGTTTTATGCCAGTTTTCCTATTTTGGAGATTTTTAACCTTGAAAAGTTGATTTTAGTCATAACTTCAGGTAAATGACCTCAGATGGGAATTTTGACGGTTCTATCAGCTCCGGTGCGGCCGAATTCTGAGCACCATGTCGGGGTTTTGGAAGTGTCCAAAACACTGCTGGTGCAGCTGGTGTCTTCAGACACCCTATCTCTCTGCGTTCGCGGAGGTGTAAGATTGTTTACTGCGCATTCGCAGGCAAGAGGCTGCGTTTGCGGAGGTGTGAGGCTTTGTTCTCTGTGTTCGCGGAGGTTTTTGGTGAGGGGGTGATCTTCTTCTCCATGTTCATGGACGGGGCTCCATGTTAACGGAGGTTTGGAGAGCCTGGGGAAATCTCCTCTCCATGTTCTTGGTCAGGGCTCCGCATTCGCGGTCAGGGCTCCTCATTCGCGGAGGTTTGGAGAGCCTGGGGGAATTTCCTCTCCGCGTTCGCGGATAGGGTTCTGCATTCGCGGAGATCTGAGTCTCTTCCCTCCAGGTTCACGAGCCCCTGGCTACATTCACAGAGTGTTTCTTGTTTCCCCTCTGTGTTCGCGGGGGAGTTGGTGCGTTCGCGGAGGTATGCGTGCCTAACAGTTTATATAAGTGAGGTCGAGGCTCATTTGATGAAATCTTCAAAATTTCATATCTCCCTCATCTTATATCAAGTTTCTGTGATTCGAAGTCCCAGGCGTTCAGATTCTCGTTGGTTTCATGGGTCCGTGGTTGGATTGCGTTGGGTGTACCTCATTTTCAGTGAATTTGAGGTGTAAGTTGCTACCTTAGGCCTATTTTGTAATGTTTTGTGATTTCTTGTTTTGGTTGCGTGGAGCTTATCCGAGCCCTGATGAATGTTCTATTTTTGAATACAAGTAATGGGGAGGATTTGGGACCTCTTCACAGAGTCAATTCAAGAAAATCCAGAGCGGGTCCCACGTTCCCGATTTTTACTCCAAAATTGGTTTGTCTCTGAATCGAATGATTTTAGTGTCTATCAACTGTATTGATGCTGTGACTCTACTTTTGGCAACGTGGCAGTAGTTTGAGGCCATTCGGAAGGAAAAAGCTCCGGCAGATGGACTTGGAGCGCGCGTGATCGGCCTTCTTTTAGGTTACGACTTCCCTTCTCCCTAGATTGAGCTTGAATGTGTGATTACTTGTTGACTTGTGTGAATCTGGGTTGAGTGATTAGTTCTTTTGTTCTTCTTCTCTATTTTCTTCGTTAAGAGTTGGTTTCTGGGTTGTTCGGGTGTAGTAGCATGCCTTAGTATTGGATTGTTGGCTTGGGTTATTGTTAATTTGTTGTGGGTTACTTGTTGGATGGTTATCTGCTGCTGCATGCATGGGTTCAGGATGTTTGCTTGCATTTTTTTGGTTGTGGTGATTGTTTTCCGACCTTAGAATAGGTTAGGACATTATTGCCTTAGTCATATGCACCTGTTGACTTGAGTATGTATCTGACGCCATTTCAGATTGACTAGTCCTTGTAGACTGGTATAGCAAACTTGGGTCTGGTAGTATGAGCCTTAGTTTAGGTGTTTTTGTGGCTTTTTGATATTCTGATTCTTTCTCTCTTATTTATGCTATTCTGGGGTGATGTCGGAAGCTTTAGCGATGGTGCCGGTTGTCGGTTGGGTTGTGATAGGCTGGGAGCCTTCCATTGATATCCTTGCGGGGGCGGTGTCCTGTGGTGTCTAACCTTGTGTTGTATTTGTTGGTGGTGGCTTTATCCGATTCGAGGTTGTTAGCTCCAGCCAGCAGCTGACGTTACCCAGTTATCATCCGGTATTTCCAGCGCGAGGTTGTCGGGGGTAGGCTACTAGCTCCGGTCCACAACTGATGCTATACAGATGTAGTCCATTATTTCCAAAGCAAGACCTGTGTGCTTAGGCTACTAGTCCCAGCCCGCAGCTGATGTTACCCGGTTGAAGCCGGTATTTCAAGCGCTAGACTGTTAACCGTAGGCTGTTTAGCTCCAGTCTGAGGCTGACGTTACACGGTTAGAATCCGTTATCTCCAGCTCGAGACCGTTGAGCGAGAGGTGTGATTTTTGGTCTGAGGCTGACAATACACGGTTCGAATCTGTTATTTCCATCTCGCGAATGATGATTGGGTGGGGCCTAGGTACAATCTTTTTGGGTCCGGAAACATGGGTCTTGAGGCTTCTAGAGTTGGGTCTTCCTTCGTTTCTGTATATTAGCTCTTCTGTGTACCTGTCGGGTTTATGGGGGTCCGTTCAGGTTTTATTTAAACTTGCACACGAGTTTGCCCAGTGGGTCATATGGGGGGCTCAGCTGGGTTTAGCTTTGTTGTTCTTAGCTTTGCTTTTCGCTTATTCGTTTCTTGTTATGTTGATCTCTGTTGTGTTTGATTTTGTCTTGTTGGCTCATTTTTACCTTTCTTGCTTAGTCGGCCTATGATGCCTACTGGGTACCTGTTATTTTTGTACTCATGTTATTCTCTGGATCTGTTTTCATGATGCATGTTCGAGCACTAGTTCTCAGCATTGAGTTCTAGCCTGTAGCTGTCTGTTCAGGAGACGAGGGTGAGCACATGGCATTCTGGGATTACCTGTCTCCTTTTGTATTTATATTTTGACTTGTCTTTTGCTTTCGACACTGAAACGACCCCAAAAATGTGCTTCGGAAACACCTATAATTGTAATTTCCATATATCTCAAAATCCGTGCATGATTTCGGAAATTCGACTTCATATTCTTATTTGTGGGGTCAAATTGAGTGGGAGATGGGTCTAACCCGAATTTTAGAGCAACCGTATCAAAATTCGAAAATCGCAAAAATTGCGATTTGGAGGGTCAACTTTAAAGGGGCATATCTCTTAGCACACAAGGAACTGGAAGGGCTGCAAACTATTAAATTAAAGCTCTTTGAGTTAGCTTTCCAACGCACTTGGTTTCACCTCATTCCGAGTTAGGATGAGGGAGTTATGACCATTTTCGTAAAACCTGTCTGTGCAGATTTGCAATTTCCAGTGAGCTATTTTTTTAGGCGGGTTGGAGACGTTTTTTTTTATAAAAAGGGGATATGTCCCATACTTAGTCATTTTTCTTAACTCCAAAAACACTCTCTAAGCCCTCTCCAAAAATTCCACCAAGATCTTCAACCAAATTCAAACATCTCAAGCTCTAATTCCGGATTCAAGACTCAATCTCAAGCTTCGATTCTCCATTCCAATCTTCATCAAGGATTCTCCAAAGTTGAGGTATGTGGGTTTGATTGTGGAAACCTTCCTTTCCACAAGTCCAACCATTTATCCTCTATTTCTACTTCAAGTTTATGGGTCCTTATGATTATTTATGAACTCTTGAATTATGGAATTACTACTACACACCCTATTATGGTCCATTTTGCATATTATCATGAAATGGAATTATTATGTGATGTTTATGGTTTACATGCTTCCATGATCAAATTATGAAGGTTGATATATATATGTATGTTGTTGGTGGGCTGATTTATATGGATTTTGGAATTGGTTGGACTTAGTATTCTTGAAATACATGATTTCATTTACATGAACAATTGCCCACCTTGTGTTTGATAAAATGCCCATTTATAGAATTCTTAGGAAAGGGAAGGTCCAAGGTACGTCCTATGAGTCGGATGGTTATGTAATTACTGAAATGATGATGAAATGGACACATGTATATGATTTTCTCTATATAAGTGTTGTGAGTCGACCAAGCCTAGTACGGGGGGTAGTAGGCCCGTATAACCGTATCGAGGGGTTGGTACCTTGGTTGCCTAGTACGGGGGGTAGTAGGCCCGTATAACCATATCGAGGGGTTTGTACCTTGGTCCCTAGCTCGGGGGGTGGTAGGCCCGTGTAACCATATTGAGGGGTTTGTACCTCTTTCGCCTCTCCAAGGGGGTGGTAGGCCTTGGAAATACTATATTGATGGTCACTCGCCACACATGTACTACGTCCCACTAAATATGATTTTTATGTAAGCATCATTATACATATCATTTCATTAATATGCTATCTATTGGGTATGATTACGCATTTTTCCTATGATGTCCATCTAATGTAGCATTGCATTGCATCCCATATACTTAGTACATTCAAATGTACTAACGCATACTCTATGCCTACATGATGTCACCATGTAGGGACCGGAGCACCGCTTGACCATCCTCCTCCGCGTGGCTAGTACGATTTTCTATAGTGGTTATTGGTGAGTCCTCCATTTCGGGGACGTTGCTCATGATCTTTTGCTATGTATAAAACTTTTCCTTTCTAGTTATGTTTTGACTATGAGGGTGAGCCCGGTAGTTTGTCTTGGCCCCCGCTAAGTACTCATGTTTAGAGGTGGTGTTGGACAAGTTGTGTATTATGCTTGAGCTTGACTCATCTATGGTATTTATGTATCTTTTTTTTTTCTTGCTCCCTTAGTCCCGATTTCCCCCTTGATTATGCTTATCGCTTATGGTCATTTAATTGCTTCCGCGACCAAGGATGTGTAATGATACGCTATGAGGCTTGTTTGGGGTTCCTTCGGGTTCCCCATTCGCTGGTCACATCTAGGCCCTAGGCTTGGGTCGTGACAAACTTGGTATCAGAGCACTAGGTTGAATGATCCTCGGAGTCCAACACACCGCGTTGATTAGAGTCCGATTCATGGTTGTGTTGTGCACCACAACTATGAGTAGGAGGCTATGAGACGTTTTAGGAAATGTTTCCCTTCTCCATGTTCTAAGTCGTGCTGTAGAGTTGAATTAAGTTCTTCCCTAACGGTTGTTCTTTGTTATGCTAGATCATGCCTAATACAAGAGGAAGACGAGCCCGCGCACCCGAGGAGCAACCGACCAATGGGGATCTTCGGGATGCCCTTACTTTATTTGCACAAGCTATAGCTAATCAAGCCAACCACGGGACCCAAGCCCCTCAGGCTCCTACCCCGCATCTCGGGTGAGAGACTTCGTGCGGATGAATTCCCCAGAATTCTATGGGTCTAAGTTAGATGAAGACCCTCAAGAGTTCATTGATGAAGTCCACAAGATATTAGCTATCATGGGCGTGAGGTCAGAAAATAAGGCGGAGTTGGCGGCCTACCAACTAAAAGGAGTGGCCCAAATATGGTACAACCAATGGAAGAGAGAGAAGGGGGCAAACTATGTGGTGCCTTGGGAAGAGTTCAAAACGGCTTTCCTTAATCGATTCTTTCCTCTAGAGCTTAGGGAAGCCAAATTGGTGGAGTTCATGAATTTAAAACAAGGATCTATGAGTGTGAGGGAGTATGCCCTCAAGTTTAACCAACTTTCAAGATATGCTCCACACTTGGTTGCCGACTCACGGTCTAGAATGAATAAATTCGTGATGGGTGTGTCCGACCTAGTGAGTGAAGAATGCCGGTCCGCAATGTTGATTAGTGACATGGACTTGTCCCGCTTGATGGTCTATGCCGAACAAATGGAGGAGGAGAAGTTGAGGAAGAGGAGGGGTCATGAGGCCAAGAGGGCCCGTTTTGAGGGCAAGTTCCAAAGTCGAAGGGGAGGCCGATTTCATCAAGGCCAAGGGTCTTCTCATGCGCCCCATAGGGGGTTTGCCAATGACGTTCCAAGGGCCCAAGGTGTTGGTGGTATGGGTCCTAGTGATGTATGTCCGAAGTGTGGTAAGGGCCATGGTGGCCCGTGTTTGAGAAATACCGGTGCTTGCTACAGTTGTGGGGAAATGGGGCACAAGGCAATGGATTGTCCCCGAAATCGCAACAAGGGTAAGGAGGTCCGTCCACAAGGTGCCAATGCGGTTCCTTTGGGGAGAGGGGGACGACAAGATGGTGCCCCAAGGCACAATCGATTTTATGCTTTGCATGGGAGGCAAGGGGTCGATGAAGTCCCCGATGTCGTTACCGGTATGTAGAAAATCTTTGACTTGGATGTATATGCACTAATTGATCCGGGTGCCTCTCTTTCTTTTGTCACCCCCTTTGTTGCCAAAAAGTTTCATGTTGAGCCCGACTCGTTGCGTGAGTCATCTAAGGTGTCTACTCCTATTGGTGCATATATTGTTGCTAGGAAGGTCTATAGAAATTGTCCTATTTGCATCTTGCATAAAATATTGCCTTGTGATCTTGTTGAATTGAACATGGTCGATTTTGATGTTGTTCTTGGGATGGATTGGTTGCATGCATACTATGCTTCTATTGATTGTAGAACCCGTAGGGTCAAGTTCCAATTCCCAAGTGAACCCATTCTTGAGTGGGAAAGCCAAAATGTGGTAGTCAAGGGTAGATTCATCTCTTGCATTAAAGCCCGTAAGTTGATCTCTAAGGGGTGTCTCTATCACCTTGTGAGGGTTAGGGATGTGGAGTCCAAAACCCTTCTTATAGAGTCGGTTCCGGTCGTAAATGAATTCCTTGATGTCTTTCCTAATGACCTTCCCGGTGTTCCTCCCGAAAGGGAAATAGATTTTGGCATAGACCTCCTCCCCGATACTCAACCCATTTCTATTCCCCCTTACCGTATGGCCCCGGCGGAGTTAAAGGAGTTGAAAGAACAATTGAGGGACTTGTTGGAGAAGGGTTTTATTAGGCCTAGCCAATCACCATGGGGTGCACCGGTGTTGTTTGTGAAGAAGAAAGATGGGTCCCTTAGGATGTGTATCGATTACCGGCAACTCAATAGGGTCACCGTCAAGAATAAATATCCTCTTCCTAGGATTGATGACTTGTTCGACCAATTGCAAGGGGCTAGCCACTTCTCTAAGATTGATCTTCGGTCCGGGTATCATCAAGTGAAGGTGAGGGAGGGTGACATTCCCAAGACAGCCTTCCGGACTAGGTATGGACATTATGAATTTGTGGTCATGTCCTTTGGGTTGACCAATGCACCGGCTACCTTCATGGACCTAATGAATAGGGTCTTTAAACCCTACCTTGATTCCTTTGTTGTGGTCTTCATTGATGATATTTTAATCTATTCGCATAGCGAGGAAGAACATACGGGTCAATTGAGGGTTGTGTTGCAAAGATTAAGAGAGGAGAAGTTGTATGCCAAGTATGAAAAGTGTGAATTTTGGTTGAGGGAGGTTGCTTTCCTAGGTCATGTGGTGTCGGGGGATGCTTCTGCTTAGTTGAGGTTAGTTTCCACCCTTAGTCTCATTACTGTTCAGTTCCGGGATAAATTTTTCGGCTAGCCTACGGTGGGGTGGTAGGCACCATCATGACTCGAGAAATTGGGTCGTGACAAGAATCCCTCCACAATAGAATCAATATTACTTCCCCATACATAATTTCCAGTGTCATTAGATTATACTTGTGGATTGGGATATGACTCAACTAGGGATGACTATAAGATCCCAAAATTGTTCAGTAATAATCCATTGAAATTCTCACGCTGAAAAGTGGTTCTTGGAGAACAATTGATAAACATCCTTCTGACATTTACCCCGTGAGGTTATCTACTATTGACACTCTGATATTTGAACATGGGTCATTTCATTGGCTTGGTTTCTCATATGAGTCTGTGGTTTCATAGGATATTTCAAATGAGGTGAACGTAGAGATACCGTTTTTAAATGGAATTTTCATGGTTTCCGACATTGATTACATCTAACATAGTGTTTCATTATTGGGAGGAATATTTTGTGTTCATTCTACTCATGTTCATCCGTGGAATTCCAATTTTAAATTTTGGGTATTGAAATACTATGGTGTCAAGGAACTCTTGTATCAATTGTTTAATATACAAACTGCCAATCTTTATTCAATCATAACATAATACTAGTTTTCAGATGGTGAAGTGTCACTCCGTTGCAGATATTTGAAACGTGGTTGTATTTTTAAGACATCCAAAGAATCATCTCTTTTATGTCACGACTCAAAGTATACCCTAGGCGTATCATGGCGTATAGAACCCCGAAAGATCCTACACTAGACACTTAGCATACATCATACAAGATAATAGAAATAAAGATTTCAAAAGTTGCATTTTCACATCGAAAGAGTTTGACAAAACATAAGTCTAACATAGTCTCAACAAGTAATCTAAACATCAAAGAAGTGGTTGGGATATAACACATACACCACGTACATCATCTGCAAACTAGAAAGACATAAAGCAAGTACATATGTCTTGGTTCTTGAAACCTGAGGACTCACCAACTCTTCGAATTCGGTAAGATGATCAACTAGCCACAAGTGTGATAGGTAGGAGGGTCAGACCCTACATTAATGAGACAATGTAGGCAAAAGTATGCATTAGTACATGGAATGTACTAAGTATGGGGCAATATGCATAAATAGACATGATAACATGAAGATTTTAAACATCTAAGGTATGACCAACATTTGAAACGTTTAAAGGCTTAAAGAAGCAACAACATATAAATCATAAGATATGGTCAAAGCATTTAAACTAAGAGATATAAGAAAGCTTTTAAAGAAACATATTTGGTTTTGTGGGATATAGCTTTAATCGACAACAAGACCATGAGAGCTATATCATGGAATCTTGTATATCCCACGTACCAAAAGTAGGGGATTCTACTTGCCAAGGTAGAACATGTACACATCATCTTTGGCTAAAGTAGATCCACTAACTAGGTTATTTAAGACAATCCTACAGGGCCACGTAGTTTGGAACTAGAAGTTTCTTCTAGAGACTACCCTATTTGAGCCTCTACCTCAAATTTCTCTCGTTACTAAGTTCAATCCCAACAGAATAGATCAGAAATCAAATATGATTATAATATAGGAAGTCAATGATAAATACCAATCCACATCTCAAAACGTAGAGTAGCTCCTTAAAACACAGTTCAACATAGATGAGAAAACCTTTCACCAATGTGAATCCATATGTGAGAAAAACCTTTTACAATCATGATCACAGTAGCATGTGAGAAAACCATTCACACTATCATTGAAACTTTCTCTCAAAGCATTCTCTAATCATTTATAGCAATTTCATTAAAACATGCATATCTTCTTAAATTCATATTTCATAGTACATAAGCTTCACCATGGATTCAAAATCTAAAATCATGAATCAATCATGGGTTCATGTGAATTCAACTCCAAAATCATGTAATTACTTCAATTAATGCATTAGAAGATAGAAATTAATCAATAAAATCATAAGTGAAGAGAACCCATGAAGACTGAATAAAACCCTAACTTGATCAATTAAAATTGAAAACATTGGGGACACCATGAGTACCCACATACATTGTTACTCAAAGTCCAAGATGAATGTTGAATTGAAGACCTTGGAGTTAACCCTAGCTTGTTCTTCTTCATTAGGTTGAGAGGAAATTTGAGAGAATGAATTTCATTGGGCTTTGGGGAAATAGGAGAATGAGTTTAAAGTGGGTAGATTTAGTACTTAAAGTCTTTATATAGGGCTTAGGATGAAGGCCAAAACAACATAAAATAGGCTTAAAACATTTAGGAAAAAAACCAAAAACCTTTAAAAAATTTAACTGCCGGACTAGTATACGGGTCAGACCTACGGAGTGTAGAACTTTCTACAGTCCATACTGGTCAATTGAGACCAAGTACTGGGACCTTAATAGTAACCCATTTTGACGGAACCTTTCTACGATCCGTAAGACTTCATACGGTTCGTAGACTCTAACCTTAGAAATTAACTTTTGGCCTTAAAATTTCATCAAGTCTGGGACATACCTACAAGACCTATCAAGGAGTCGTAAATCACTTGAAAACTGTCCTTTTCACTTGTAGAAAAGTTCAAAAACTTGATCTTTTAAAAATTAGTTTCTCCCTTCCTACGAGACTGGTCTACGACCCGTAGAAATTTCTATGAACTATACACTAGTCTCGTAGAACTAAACCGGTAGACAAAAAATCCTGCAATCTTTTCCCTTTTTAAAATCTGAGGTGTTACAATATCTCCCTCTTGGGAACATTTATCCTCGAATGGAACTCAATGCATCATAAAGAGGGTAGGGGAAGAGATTCAACAACTCATCTTGAATGCAATCACATATATGCACATAATCAAAGAGAAAATCGACTCCAAGGTAACATATACTTTTAAGACATCTTTTCATAAAACATGTATGCATGCATATGGAAACATGAGAATGTCTAAGAAACATGAATCTGGAAGAATGAACCATGAGGAGCTAAATACCTCAAGCTAGAGTGGGATTGGATGGAAAGACATGAGGATATCGTTACAACTATCGGCGTCGGCCTCCCAAGTAGCACCCTCAACCAATTGATTCCTCCACAACACCTTTCCACAACACCTTCACGGATGCAACTTACTTGTTTCTTAACTTTCAAACTTGTCGGTCTAAGATCTCAACCGAAACTTCTTTGTATGAAAGGCTTTCACTAATACAAAGACTTTCCAATGTCACAATCAATGTCATATCATCGATACACTTCTTCAATAAATACACATGGAACACCGTATGCACCAACGATAATTAAGAGAACAAATCTAATTAATAATTCACCTTGCCTAGAAAGTTCAACACTTGATAAGGACCAACGTAACTGGGACTAAGCTTTCCTTTCTTACCAAACCTCATGACACCCTTCATAAGTGAGATTTTCAAGTAAACTCAATCATCAAAATCAAACTCAAGATCCCTTTTTCAAACATCAGCATAGGACTTTTGTCGACTTTGAGTCATTTGAAATCATTCCCTAATAAGCCAAACCTTCTCCATAGCCTCATATACAAATTCGGGACCTATCAAGGCAACCTTACAAACTTCATACCAACCTATAGGAGATCTACACCTCCTACCATAAAGAGCCTCAAAAGGAGGCATACTAATGCTTGAATAATAGCTATTATTATATGCAAACTCAATCAAAGGCAAATGATCGTCCCATTTACCATTAAAGTCAATCACACCAGCTCTAAAACTATCCTCCAATGTTTGGATAGTACGCTCCACTTGCCCATCTGTTTGAGGATGAAAAGTCATACTTAGCTTGACACGGGTACCAAGACACTTTTGGAAAGACTTCTAAAATTGAGAAGTAAATTGGATACCATGATCAAAGATAATGGATAGGGGCACCCCGTGCAACCTAACTATTTCCTTTAGAATAACTAGCATACTTTTTCGCTAAATAAGAAATCTTGACAGGAATTAAATGAGCTGACTTCGTCATACGATCCATAATAATGCAAATCTAGTCATGTTGTCATGGGTGCAGGGTAAACCAATAAGAAAGTCAATATTAAAATCTTTCCACTTACAAGTAGAAATACAAATATCTTGGGACACACCTCCCGACTTTTAATGACCAAGTTTCACTTGTTGAAAATTAGGACACTTAGCCATATATTCTTCAATATCCTTCTTCATTCCATTCCACCAATAGACCTCCAGCAAATCACGGTACATCTTGGTGGCTCCCAGGTGAATAGAATACCGAGAACTATGGGCTACCAATAAAATTTATTCCCTCAAATCATCAATATTGGGAACACATAACCAACCTTGATATCGAAGAAAACCATCTCCCCCTTGGGAGAAAGCCTCAATGGTTTTTTCGGGGACCGACTTCTTTAAGTCAACCAATACCAAATCAAGATCTTTCTTAGCCTTTACGTCCGATACAAAAGATGATTCTGAACCACTATGAACAACTACACCACCTTCATTAGAATCACCCAAGTGAACACCCAATCGAGTCAATCTATGAACATCACAAACAACCTCTTTCTTATCATCCTCAACATGAGCAACACTACCCATTGATAGTCGACTAAGAGCATCTGCCACTACATTTGTCTTACCGGGGTGATCATATATTATTAAAAGTGGGAAGTTCCAAGATATAAAGTTGAATTACGATTTTACCCCTCTACTAAATAAATAACACATCTAATTAATAAAATATATTATTAATCTTGCATTGAAAAGTAAATTTACCTTTTTAAAATAATAATTTTATATTAACATGATAAGTACTTATAAATTAGAGAAACATGTGAAAGTACTTGATTAAGTCTATTCAAATTCTTGGGTTTTTTGCTCTATTAAAGGTCGAGAATTTGTTTATAGGAGTTTTTTTTTTCAAAAGAAAACCATTAAACCTTATCATTACAATTGTTATTAGAAGTTCAAAAGTCCATGTTCCTTCAGCAATATCTTATAAAAGAGAAGTCTAATAGATTACCACAATTAAGTTTACAACTCTTTCTTGGCAAAAAAGGTTGGTCTTGTTTTCTGTGTTAACGTTTTCTTCATCTACTTTAATGAATTGGAGCTTTTCTTTAAAAAAAATTCAAGAAGGAACTAAATTTTTTCTCAACTTTTCTGTTCATTTTCATTATGTACATATGGTGTAAATTTAATTAAGATTTTGATATGAAGCTGCAAGAAAATATGGAACCGAGAAACAAAATCAAGGGTATTTGAAGAAATTGTGTTTATGATCATATATAAATGGATTGCAGCACACAGGCACAGATAAGATACTTTTGTTATGGACATAGAACACTTTTCTCATATTAAATTAGGCAAAAGATTGATAAAGAAAAGTATAACAGTGTGACAAGGAACTTCATCATTCATTGTACTTACATCTGTATTCATATTTTATTTCTCCAAAACCAAATTCTCATTTTGTGTTATATCAATCTTTGGACTTTCAAATTTTGCGTTTTGTGTGTTGAAGATGTAATGAACATAATTTTCTCTGTTTTATTTCGGATTTAATAGTGACAGATTCGATTCTGACATCAAACAAGTTTTTCAATAGAAAGATTCACAAAGTTGTTGTATGCAGGTACAACAGGACTCATATTTGTTTTATAGCATTTTTTCATCCAAATTGAATCTCCGGATAATTGCTATTTCCATTTTAGAATTATCTTTCTCTTTTGTCTTTTATAGCTTTTAGCATAGATTTAAAAGGTAAACACCATGTAAGAGTACTTGATTATTTGTTAATCGATTACATTAAAAAAAAATATTTGGTGTGATATCAGAAAGTGCTGGAGCTAGCAAAATGCAATAGTAACAGTGAAGAAATCATATTCATTTGGTGGATGATAGGCGATATTCCTAACAGAAAAATGGTAGGGGTTATGTGTGTACCTCTATCAACTTCAAATTTATTTACACAACTTTTGATTAGTCATCCATTTTTACTTTTATTAGTACAAATTTCCTTTTAGTCATGTTGTATCAAATTTTTTGTATTTGACAGCTTCAACCTCTTCATGATAAAACAAATTAGTTAGGTAAAAGATTAGGTTCTTTTTAATAAACATCAAAAAAGATACCAAGTTATTGTTCTTCCATTATCTTTCTTCTTTTTGTTTCCATTCCTATTATATCTTTTTTTATTTATCAATACTAGATTCCTAACATCCTTTATTGTTTTTAGATTTGTGGAAATATCAAATTAGTTATTCAAAGTTGAAGTGGATAAATTTATATATCTCTCATGTGATGAATACTTAATTGTGTGAATGTGTGATAAACTGAAAAATGAAAACTACCTTATAGGTTTTTCATTTGATCAATATACCATGGAAGCACCTTTTGCAGTTATTTGTGCAAGTTTGTGGAAGCACCTTTTGCAGTTATTCGTGTAAGTTTGTCCTCTTTCTTTATTATTTCTTTCTTTGATATGCTAATCTTTTTGTCCATTTCAAGGTATTATTTGTTATTTTTTTACGAGGCAAAATATATCACTTCTTCATCTCAAACATGCCGAAAAAAGACGTTTTGTGTATTATCTTTCAATAATTTTTGTATTTTTTTCTCACCTCCTAAATAACTATATGTGCTAAAGTCATATATGTACAATAAGAACTTTGGTTTCCTTTGTTGCCATGTCTCCTTCAGTTGCACGAATGATTCATCTTTTCCATTAAAAAGTCTATATAATAATATTTATTTCTATCATAGTTTTAATTTCTAGGTTGAAGGAGGAAAAAATAAAAGGCAATTTAGGAAGTGGTTACTTCTACTTTATTTAGCATATCTTTTACGTCGTCTTTAGATATTCTAAAATAATTTGTAAAGCACCAAATATATAATGATTTATAAAATTATGTAAAGACGGTTTTAATTATACTGGAGTTCTGTGAAATATTTATCATAAATACAATAATTTATGCACATAAAATTTATTTTGAATTACTTTGATGATTCCTATTTTGTACCGTCCTTTAATTCATACTTTACATTGAAGGAGATTTTGTTTAACATTATCTTTTATGTTAAGCCCAACTATTAATTTTGCCTAAATAGTGATATTTATGTTTAGACAGGATCTACAAATTTGAAATATTTGTAAAACATTAATATGATTCTTGAAGAAATAATATTACAGTGGCAAGGCATCTCAAGATTGAACCAAGGATGGGAGGATTAAGTGCAATGGGCACATAGGTATTGCGAAGGAAAAAACAAAGGTGCTGGTGTTTATAAGATGGTGTTAACTGCTGTAGTATACCAGGTGTGGCAGGAAAGGAATTTTAGAGTTTTTCTATAATCTACAAGGCCACAACATATTATCATTAGGCATATCATCCAGGAGGTTTTCCATAGAGCTACTATGATGCCTGAATTAGCATCTAACATGACAACACTGGATTGTTACCCAGAGTTATGTTGTTGTTTCGCGATGAGGTGTAAGGAGGTCTATGTGAGCTGAAGGGTTCATCTGGCATGGGATTAATACCATCCAGTGCAGCCCCTTTGTATTAGGTTTCTTCAGTTTGTTTCTATTTTCTTGAGATGTAACACTTCCTTTGGTAAATAATATAATTTGCTTACCAAACAAAAAATATTGAATTTTATTTGATTCTATTTTTGTTAATGGTGAAGGGCTTGTAGATTAATTATTTTATTGACATAAAATTATTAGTGATTCACATGGGATATAAAGTCACCTTCACCGGTCTTTGCCCTCTTTGCCTTCCGAGACCTTTCCTTAATCTTTTTCTCTTCAATTTGTTGAGCATGAATCATTAAACTAGAAATATCCATTTCCTTGATTAACATGGCAGTACGGCATTCCTTAACCACCATTTCGGACACACTTGAAACAAACTTACTTATCCTTGCGATCGGCAACCATGGTAGGGACATATTTGGACAATTGGGTGAATTTCAAAGCATACTCCTTCACACTCGTATTACCTTGATGATGGTTAATGAACTCAAGCACCTTTGTCTCCCTCATTTTAAGAGGAAAGAACCTATCAAGAAAAGTAACCTTAAATTTCTCCCAATCAAGAGGACCTGCATCGACCTCCCTTTCTTCCTTCCATTGGTTGAACCAAACTTGAGCAAAACCCTTAAGTTGATAAGCGACCAATTTCGCCTTTTCCACCGACGTCACTCCTATGATCATCAAATCTTTATACAGCTCATCAATGAACTCTTGAGGATCTTCCTCAACCTTGGAACCATGGAACTCCAGGGGATTCATTCTAGTGAAATAGCTCACTCTAGTTGCCACCGTACCCACATTTTTGTTCATGGGAGCATTAGCCTCTCTATTGGCTTGAGCCGTCTTAGCTTGAGCCAACACTTGAAAAGAGGCTTGAAACTCTACATTAGTCCCTTGTTAGGCCAAAGGGTTGGCCGAAACTTGAGGAGCTTCTAATTCCACATTCTCATTCACATTCCTTCTAACGTATGTTCTTCGAGGGGCCATATCCTGAAAAGCATCGCATAAGGATTAGTAAAGATACCTATAGAGTTAAACTCTATCACACGAATTTAGAATGATGAAAGATTTGCTAAACATCATATAGCCTCTTATTCAAAAGTGTGGCATGCTTAAGACTCATGAACAAGACTCTACTTGATATGGCTTGTGAGAAGTCCTAGGACCTTTCTAAACCTTGTGTTGTGAATACCAAGTTTGTCATGATCCAAAGTATTCCCTTGGCATAACATGGCATATAGAACCCCGAAAAGCTACACAAGCCACTTAACATACATCATACAAGATAATAGAAATAAAGATTTCAAAAGTAGCATTTTCATATCAAAAAGAGTTTGAAAAAACGGAAGTCTAACATAGTCTTAACAAGCTATCTAAACATCAAAGAAGTGGTTGAGACATAATCCATACACCACGTACATCATCCAAAAATTAGAAAGCATAAAGCAAGTAAACGTGTCTGGGTCCTCGGAACATGAGGACTCACCAACTCTTCTAATATAGTAGGATGATCAACTAGCCACGAGTGTGAGAGGTAGGAGCGCCAGACCCTACATTAATGAGACAATGTAGGCACAAATATATATTAGTACATGGAATGTACAAAGTATGGGGAAATAT
Source organism: Solanum appendiculatum (assembly GCA_018342035.1). Taxonomy (NCBI): domain Eukaryota; kingdom Viridiplantae; phylum Streptophyta; class Magnoliopsida; order Solanales; family Solanaceae; genus Solanum; species Solanum appendiculatum. The sequence continues at coordinate 2,251,608 of JAGDQO010000459.1, forward strand.
GCATAAATAGACATGATAGCATGAAGATTTTAAACATGTAAGGTATGACCAACATTTGAAACATTTAAAGGCTTAAAAAAGAAACAACATACAAATCATAAGATATGGTTAATGCATTTAAAATAAGAGACATAAGAAAGCTTTTAAAGAAATATATTCATTTTTGGGGGATATTAGCTTTAACCGATAATAAGACCATGAGAGCTATATCATGGTGTTCGGTATATACCTCATACCAAAAGTAGGGGATTCTACTTGCCAAGGTAGAAACCGTACACATCATATTTTACTAATGTTGATCCATTAGCTAGGTCATTTAAGACAATCCTACATGGGTACGTAGTTTGGAACTGGAGGTTGCTTCTAGAGACTATCCTATTTGAGTCTCCACCTCAAAGTTTTCTTGGTGATAAGTTAAATCCCAATGGAATAGATAAAAAATAAAATATCAATATAACATAGGAAGGCAGTGATCAATACCAATTCACATCTTAAAATCGAAACATAGAATAGCTCCTTAAAAAACAATTCAACATAGATGAGAAAATCATTCACCAATGTGAATCCATATGTGAGAAATACCTTTCACAATCATGATCATAGTAGCATGTGAGAAAACCTTTCACACTAGCATTGATACTTTCCTTTCAAAGCATTCTCAAATTATTTACATCAATTTCATAAAAATATGCGTATCTTCTTAAATTCATATTTCATGGTTCATAAGCTTCATCATGGGTTTATAATAAAAAATCATGGATCATGCATTGGTTCATGTGAATTCAACCCCAAAGTCATGTAATTACTTCAACGCATGCACTAGAAGATAGAAATTAATCAATAGAATCATAATTAAAGAGAACCCATGAATATTGAATAAAAAACTACGTTGATCAACTGAAATTGAATAGAGAAATTAAAAACCTTGGGGACCCTGTGGAGGAATAGACTTCATGAGTCACGAATACCCACATACCTTGCTTCTCAAAGCCCAAAATAAATGGTGAATTGAAGACCTTGGAGTGAACCCTAGCTTCTTCTTCTTCCTTAGGTTGAGAGGGAATTTGAGAGAATAAATTTTGTTATGTTTTGGGAAAATAGGAGAATGAGTTTAAAGTGGATAAATTTAGGACTTAAACTATTTATATAGGACTTAGGATGAAGGTCAAAACAACATAGCATAGGCTTAAAACATTTAGGAAAAGACCCAAAAGCCCTTAAAAATATAACTGTCGGACTGGTCTACGGGTCAGACCTACATACCGTAGAACTTTCTATAGTCCGGTCAACCTTACACCAAGTACTGGGACCTTAGTATTTACCCATTTTGACAGAACCTTTCTACAATCCATAGGACTTCCCACAATTCGTAGACTCTAACCGTAGAACTTATCTTTTGGCCTTAAAATTTCACTAAGTATAGGACCTACCTATGAGACCTACTCTATGGCTCATAAATCACTTGACGAACTATCATGTTCACTAGTAGAAAAGTTAAGAAATTTGATCTTTCAAAAGTTGTTTTCTCACTTCATAAAGGCTGGTATACGACCCGTAGAAAGTTCTACGAATCATAGACTCGTCTCATAAAACTGAACCAATAGACAAAATTTTCTGCAACCTTTTCCATTTTTGAAATTGTAGGTGTTACAGTTTATGACTTCGATCTAAGGCGAAAGATGGGAATAACGAATTCGTCCATACAGATAGCTTGATCTCACAAAAATTACTTGCTTAGTATTTACTCGTGTACAATGAATACAATTTTTTTGGGGGGGAGGGGGGGCTTAATAATATTACAACCTCCTTTTCATTTCAATGTCATAAATTAAACTTTCTGGTGAGTGTAGTTGGAAGTAGTGTTATTCATTTTCTCGAAATATTACAGCAATTGTAGCTCATCATTGCTTATATTGCCCAACACTTATGGTTATTTCTTGATTATCAAAAAAAATATTTCCATGAGTGTTCTCTCCATTTTGGAACTTTGAAGTTCTCTCATTCTTAAAAAAATCCATATATGTTGTCTTCATCTTCTTTTAGGTAATGTTGTGCATGATGTAGTTGGAGGAGAACGTGGCTGTCACGACCCAAGGTACCCCCTAGACGTGACATGGCGTACAAGTCCCTGAAAGGCCTTATACAAGTCACTTAGCATACATACATACAACATTAGAGAGATTTAAGAGTTCAAAAGAAAATTTCACATCAAAGCTTTTAAGAAAATAGAGGAAGTCTACATCTCATGTCTCAAAGATAATCTAACATAAGAATGAGAAATAAAGTTTGGGACGTAACCCAATACAATGCAAAAATGAAAGAACATAAAAGTAGATCAACAAGGCTGTCCTCGAATGGATGAAGACTCAACAATTCTTCAATAATCCTTCTACTAAGCTCTAGCCATGAATAGATGGCGAATCGCCAAGCCCAACATTAACAAGTCAATGTAAGCAAGAGGATGCGTTAGTACAATCAAGTACCAAGTAACATAGCCATGCACAGAATCATTTAAAACATGATAAAACGAAACATTTTCATGACATGCAATGACCAAGCTAAAACATGATAAAGGTTAGAAAACATAAGTCATAAGCCATGGTCAAGCAAGCAAAACATCTTTACATTACTTAGAGAAATATCTTAAGAAGCACTTTAGTTCGTTGTTTTGGGAAGTAGACTTAACAGACATGTAAAACAAAGTGAGCTATCAACATGGAATCTGGTGTCTAACCCCACACAGATAGGGCCATCCTACTTTCCAAGGTAGGACCCTTTACTTAACATATAGCTTACGTTGATCCACTAGCTAGTGTCTAACATAGACCATCATCCTATGGGGGCACATAGGTAAAGGATAAGGAGATTGCTTCTAGAAACCCGGCCTCTACTAACGGGAGAGCTTCCATCTCCATATCCTCTCGGTGCTAAGCATAATTCCCACGGATTAGTCATAATTCTTATTCATCTTATTATCCATGGAAGGGTACATTTAGAGTTACCAATCCAAGCTAAAGTTCATAGAATAGCTCCTTAAACCTTTGATTCAAGTTTAGTTGAGAAAGCCTTTCAACAAGTTATGAATCCTTATTGTGAGAAAAATCCTTTCACATTCATAGATTGAGTAATATGTGAGAAAACCTTTCCCAACTCAACAACATCTTCAATTAAGCTTCAATCTTAAAGCAATTCATAAATCATCTTAATTTCCATAATTGAACATGCATACTTCATAAAACCCATTTTTTTGATCATTCATCATGAATCATAGCTTTTGAAATCATTAAAACATGCATGAGTTCACATAAACTTCATAAATTCCATCTTCTTCATAATTCAACCAATCATCAAATACATAAATATCAAAATTAGGGGAATTCATGTGGGTTCATGGGGATTCATATTAAAACATGTAATTCAACTCAATTCATACTTAGAAAATCATAATTGAAAATAATTTGATCATAATTGAAAGAACCCACATCATAGAAGAAAACCCTTAAATCAAATTAGGGATTTGATACTTTGAAAATTGAAGATTTTAGGGATTCTAGGGTGGAAAGGGCTCCATGGATGAATACTATCATACCTTAGGGTCTTATTCCTTAAGCAATTGATGAAGAAAATCTTAATTTCTGGAACCCTAGCTTGCCCTCTTCTTCTTCTTCCAACTTCTAGAGAGAAATATTTCAGAGAGGAAAGTTTTGGGAATGGTTGAGAATGGGTAAAATTAGGCTTAAAAAGTTTATATAGGGTATGGGTTAAAGGCCAAACTGACTTAGATTAGGAATTAAACACCTAGGGAAAAGACCAAAAAGCCCCTTTTAAATAACTGTTGACCCATACCTATAGTTGGACCTACGGTCCGTAAGTAGACCTACGACCCGTCCTGTCTTTCCATAGGTAGGTTCAGAGACTGCTAATTCTTTCGACCCTCTAACGACGGATCCAATGTACGGTTCGTGGGTCGGCCTACGGGCTGTACGTGGCCACAGTAGGTCAAATCCTTAGCCCTGAAATTTAACTAAGTATGGGTCTCACCAACGAATCCTACCTACAACTCATACATAGCTTGACGGTCCATCCTGGCATGACGTACTTCAACTACTGAAACTTAATATTTTAAGGAACCCGAACCAGCCAACCACGGGCCTGACCTACGGTCCGTAGGTTAGTCCACGAGCCGTAGGTGGCTCCGTTGGTACTGGTACCAGCAAGTTCCATAAAACTGAAATTCTTTCCTTTATAAATCTGAGGTGTTACATTATCTCCCCCTTGGGAACATTCGTCCTCGAATGAGAATCAAGGTATCATAAGGAGGGTAAGAAACAAGAGCTAACAACCCAACCTAGAATGCAATCACATAAATGCACATATTCGAGGAGGAAAACATCAACTCCAAGCTAAAGCATGTTCAACAGATCATTTCATGAAGACTTTATGCATCTTATACTCAATGCACATAATCATAGATAAATCAATCAAGCTAGCTCATTTTCTCAAAACAAGACTATTTATGAACATGCATAACCAAGGAATCATGGAAATAACTAAGACACATGAAACCAAAATAATGAACTCTGAGGAACTAAGTACCTCAAGCTAGAGTAGGATCAGAGGGAAAGAGAAGAGGCTATTGGGACATCATATCGGCCTCGGCCTCCCAAGTAACACCCTCAACTAATTGATTCCTCGAAAGAACCTTCATGGAAGCAACTTCTTTATTTCTTAGCTTTCGAACTTGCCGGTCTAAAATCTCAACCGGAACTTCTTCATAGGAAAGACTATCGTCAATGGCAAGATTCTCCAATGGCACTATAGACGTCGGATCACCAACACATTTCTTCAACAATGAGACATGGAAAACCGGATGCACCGATGCAAAATCATTAGGCAAATCAAGTTCATAAGAAACTTTACCAACACGTCTCAAAATTTAATACGGGCCTACATAACAGAGAATAAGCTTCCCTTTCTTCCCGAACCTCATTACACCCTTCATGGGTGAAATTTTCAAGTAAACCCAATCATCAACATCAAATTCTAAATCTCTCCTTCTAACATCGGCATAGGACTTTTGTCGACTTTGAGCCATTTTCAACATTTCTTTCATAAGCCAAACTTTCTCCATAGCCTCATATACCAATTCGGGACCTATCAAAGTGACTTAACCAACTTCAAACCATCCTGTAGGAGATCTACACCTCCTACCATAAAGAGCTTCAAATGGAGCCATACCAATACTACAATGGTAGCTATTATTATAAGCAAATTCAATCAAAGGCAAATGATCATCTCAATTACCCTTAAAATCAATTACACAAGCTCTCAACATATCTTCCAAATTTTAGATAGCACACTCCACTTGCCCATCGATTTGAGGATGAAAGTTCATACATAGCTTAACACGAGTACCAAGACCCTTTTGGAAGGATTTCCAAAATTGAGAAGTAAATTGTGCACCACAATCGGAGATAATGGATAAATTCACTCCACGAAACCTAACCATTTCTCGCAAATACAACTTAGCATAATCCTCCGCCAAATAAGAAACTTTGATAGGAATGAAATGGGCTGATTTCGTCATTCAATCTACAATCACCCAAACGAATCATATTGTCGGCGGGTGCGTGGTTAACCAACAATAAAGTCCATATTCACGTCTTCCCACTTTCAAGTAGGAATACTAATATCTTGGGTCAAATCTCCCAGCTTTTGATGCTCAACTTTCACTTGTTGACAATTAGGACACTTAGCCACAAATTTCGCAATATCCTTCTTCATCCTATTCCACCAATAAACCTCCCGCAAATCACGGTACATCTTGGTATCTCCCAGGTGAATGAAATATCAAGAACTATGGGCTTTCAATAAAATTTGTCCTCTTAGGACATCTACATCGGGAATACACAAACGACCTTGATATCGAAGCACACCATCTCCCCCTTGGGAGAAAGCGTCAATGGATTTTTTGAGCACCGCTTCTTTCAATTCAACCAAATTAGGATCAAGATCTTGTTTAGCCTTTACATCATGCACAAAGGACGATTCGGAACCATTGTGAACCATAACACCACCTTTAGGGGAATCAACCAACCGCACACCCAATTGGGCCAATCCATGAACATCACGAACCAACTCTTTCTTACTATCCTCAACATGAGCTGTCTACCCATATATAACCAACTAAGAGCATCTGCCACCACATTACCCTTGCCGGGGTGATTGAGGACACTTATGTCATAGTCTTTTAACAACTCAAGCCACCTCCTTTGGAGAAGATTTAGATCTTTTTGTTTGAACACATATTGCAAACTTTTATGGTCGGTAAAAATGTCAACATGCACACCATACAAATAGTGCCTCCAAATCTTTAAAGCAAACACAACCGCCACTAATTCTAAGTCATGAGTAGGATAGTTCTTTTCATGAATCTTGAGTTTCCTTGAAGCATACGCAATAAATTTCCCATTTAGTATAAGAACACATCCTAGCCCAATTCTCGAGGCATCACAATAAACCACAAACCCATCGGACCCTTTCGATAACGTTAATATCGGAGCTGAAGTAAGTCTATCTTTCAACTCTTGGAAACTTTTCTCACATGCTTCGGACCAACTGAACTTAACCTTCTTTTGAGTCAAAGCCGTTAATGGAGAAGCAATCGAAGAGAACCCTTCAACAAATCTCCTATAATAACCGGCTAAACCCAAGAAACTACGAATATCCGAAGGTGATAGAGGTCTAGGCCAATTCTTAACCACATCCGTCTTCTTAGGATCTACCTCAATACCCTTCCCGGAGATAATGTGACCAAGAAAAGCTATTGACCTTAGCCAAAACTCACATTTACTAAACTTCGCAAAGAGGTGTTGGTCCTTGAAGACTTGCAATACAATCCTCAAATGATCGGCATGCTCACCTTCACTCCTTGAGTAAATCAAAATATCATCTATGAACACAATCACAAATATGTCAAGATATTGTCTAAACACCCTATTCATCAAATCCATAAACGTGGCCGGAGCATTTGTCAACCCAAACGACATCACTAGGAATTCATAATGGTCATATCTAGTCCGAAAAGCCATTTTCAGAATATCATCTTCTTTCACCCTCAATTGGTGATAACCCTAACGAAAGTCGATCTTAGAGAAGTTACTAGCCCCTTGAAGTTGATCAAACAAGTCATCTATTCTTGGAATATGATACTTATTCTTAATGGGAACCTTGTTCAATTGGCGGTAGTCAATGCACATACAAAGTGAACTATCATTCTTTCTTACAAACAAGACCGGAGCACCCCATGGAGAAATATTTGGTCGTATGAAACCCTTATCCAACAAGTCTTTCAATTGCTTCTTTAGTTCCTTAAGTTCCGCCGGAGCCATTCTATATGGAGGAATAGAGATTGGTTGCGTATCCGGGAGAAGGTCAATACCGAAGTCTATTTCTCTTTCAAGAGGAATGCCGGGTAAATCATCGAAAAACACTTTTAGAAACTCATTAACAATGGGGACCAACTCAAGAGTAGGGATTTCGGAATTCACATCCCTCACCCTAACTATTTGGTATATGCAACCTTTAGAAATCATCTTTCTAGCTTTTAGACAAAAAACAAATTGATCTTTAAACATAGAATTTCCCCCCTTCCACTCTAAGATAGGCTCATTTGCAAATTGAAACTTTACAATTCGGGTCCTACAATCAATTGAAGCATAGCAAGAATGAAACCAATCCATCAAAAGAATAACATCAAAAACTAACATATCAAGCTCTACAAGATCAACATGAGTGACTCTATGGGATAAGGAGACGGGACAATTTGTATAGACTCTCCTAGCCACAATGGATTCACCAATCGGAGTAGAGACATGAAAAGGATCTAACAACACATCCGGAACAACATCAAACCTCATAGACACATATGGCATCATAAAAAAAAGGTAGCATCGGGATCAAGCGAGGAATAAACACCAAAGTGAAAGACTTTCAACATATCGGTAACCACATCAGGAGAACCCTCTTGGTCATGGCGAGCTTGAAATGCATAGAATCGGTTTTTCTTGGAAGTATTTGAACCCGAAGCACTAGGTGGAGCTTGCTTACCTTCTCTTCCCTTATCCATGAGAGATGGACAAACCCTTATCTTATGACCACTTTTACCCAACCGAAGCAACCATCCGTATCGCCTAAGAGTTTACCCTCATGTTTCTTCCCACACTTAGCACAAGTAGGCGATGAGAATCCACCTCCATTTCCTCCTTGAGGCTTAGGGTTAAGCACCCTATCTTTGTTGAGCTTAGGAAGAGCATTGGAGGAAGCTTGACCAGAAAACCTTTGTTGAAATCTAGAACAACCATGTCCATCGGACATCGAATGTGAGAAATTACCATCACCGGTCTTAGCCCTTTTTGCCTCTCTAGACATTTCCTTAAGCTTTTCCTCTTCTATTTGTTGAGTATGAACTATAAGATGAGAAATATCCATATCATGGATAAGCATAGCGGTGCGACATTCCTTCACCACCATTTCGGACACTCTCGAAATAAACTTACTCATTCTTGCCCTAGGATAGGTAACCATAGAAGGAGCATATCGAGACAATTGTGTGAACTTCAAAGCATACTCTCTCACACTCATATTTCCTTGCCGAAGGTTGATGAACTCAAGCACCCTTGCCTCCCTCCTCTCAAGGGTAAAGAACCTATCAAGAAAATCAACCTTGAATTTCTCCCAATCAAGAGGACCTTCATTAACCACCCTCCCTTCCTTCCATTGGTTGAACCAAACTTGAGAAACACCATTAAGTTGATAAATGGCCAACTCCGTCTTTTCCTCCAGCGTCACACCCATGATCATTAGCACCTTGTACACTTCATCAATGAACTCTAGAGGATCTTTCTAAACCTTAGAACCATGAAAATCTTAAGGGTTCATTCTAGTGAAGTCCCTCACCCTTGATGCTGTCGTACCCACGTTTGGGTTCATAGGAGCCACAACCTCTCTATTTTCTTGAGTCATCATGGCTTGATCCAACACTTAAAAAGCAGCCCTAAACTCTGCATTAGTCACTTGTTCGGCCAAAGGGTCAGCCGGAACATGAGGAGCTTTGGGAGGAGCTTCTTGTTCCACATTCTCCCTCACATTTCTTCTAGCATAAGCTCTTCGAGTCGCCGTATCCTAAAACGCATAGGATAGGTATTAGGAGAGAAACATATCGAATTAAACTCTATGGAACGATTTAAGAGTAATGAAAGAAGTGGAGTCTCTTAAACATCTTATAGCCTCTCATTCATAAATGTGGCGCGCTTCACACTCATGAACAAGACTCTACTCGACGTGGCTTATGAGACATCCTAGGATCTTTCTAAAACCTTGCGCTCTAAATATCAAGTTTGCCACGACTCAATGATACCCCGTAGACGTGACATGGCGTACAAGACCCCAAAAGGCCTTATACAAGCCACTTAGAACACATACATACAAGATCATAGAGATTGAAGAGTTCAAAAGACAATTTCATATCAAAGCTTTTAAGAAAATAGCGGAAGTCTACATTTCATGTTTCAAAGCCAATCTAACATAAGAATGACAGATAATGTTTCGGACGTAACCCAATACAATGCCAAATTGAAAGAACATAAAAGTAAGATCAACAAGGCTATGTCCTCGAAGGGATGAGGACTCACAAAGTCTACAATAATCCTTCTACTAAGCTCTAGCCACGAATATATGGAGAATCTCCAAGCCCTACATTAACAAGTCAATGTAGGCAAGAGTATGCATTAGTACAATCAAATACCAAGTATGATAGCCATGCACAGAATCATTTAAAACATGCTAAAACGGGACATTTTCATGACATGCAATGACCAAGCTAAAACATGATAAAGGTTAGAAAACATAAGTCATAAACCATGGTCAAGTAAGCTAAACATATTTTCATTACTTAGAGAAATATCTTAAGAAGCACTTTAGTTCATTATTGTGGGAAGTAGCCTTAACCAACATGTAAGTCCATGTGAGCTATCAATATGGAATTTGGTGTCTAACCCAACACCGATAGAGACATCCTACTTGCAAAGGTAGGACCCTTTACTTTACATGTAGCTTACGTGGATCAACTAGCTAGTGTCTAACATAGACCATCATCCTATTGGGGCACATAGGTAAGGGATAAATAGATTGCTACTAAAAACGCGGCCTCTACTAACGGGAGAGCTTCCATCTCCATAGCCTCTCAGTGCTAAGCATAATTCCCACGGAATAGTCATAATTCTAATTCATCTTATTATCCATGGAAGGGTACAACTAGAGTTACCAATCCAAGCTAAAGTTCATAAAATAGCTCCTTAAACCTTTGATTCAACTTTAGTTGAGAAAGCCTTGCAAAAAGTTATGAATCCTTATTGTGAGAAAAATCCTTTCACATTCATAGATTGAGTAATATGTGAGAAAACCTTTCCCAACTCAACAACATCTTCAATTAAGCTTCAATCTTAAAGCAATTCATAAATCATCATAATTTCCATAATTGAACATGCATACTTCATAAAACCCATTTTTTCATCATTCATCAATTTCATCATGAATCATTGTTTTTGAAATCATTGAAACATGCATGAGTTCACATAAACTTCATAAATTCCATCTTCTGCATTATTCAACCCATCATCGAATGCATAAATATCAAAATTAGGGGAATTCATGTGGGTTCATGGGGATTCATATTAAAACATGTAATTCAACTCAATTCATACTTAGAAAACCATAATTGAAAGTAATTTGATCATAATTGAGAGAACCCACATCATAGAAGAAACCCCTTAAATCAAATTGGGGATTTGATACTTTGATTGGAGATTTTAGGGATTCCATGGAGGAAAGGGCTCCGTAGATGAACACTATCATACCTTAGGGTCTCAATTCCTTAAGCAATTGATGAAGAAAAGCTTGATTTCTTGAACCCTAGCTTACCCTCTTCTTCTTCTTCCAACTTCTAGAGAGAGAAATATTTTAGAGAGGAGAGTTTTGGGAATGGTTGACAATGGGTAAAATTAGGCTTAAAACGTTTATATAGTGTATGGGTTAAAGGCCAAACAAACTTAGATTAGGAATTAAACACCTAGGAAAAAGACCAAAAAAGTCCCTTTTAAATAACTGACGAACCCCTACCTACGGTTGGACATACTGTCCGTAAGTAGACCTACGACCCGTCCTGTCCTTTCGTAGGTAGGTTCAGAGACTACCAATCCTTTGACCCTCAAACAACGGACCCAATGTATGATTCATGGGCCAGCCTACGGGCCGCACATGGCCACCGTAGGTCATATCCTTAGCATTGAAAATTTAACTAAGTATGGGTCTCACCAACAAATCCTACCTACGACTCATACATTGCTCGATAGTCCATCCTGGCAAGCCGTACCTCAACTACTGAAACTTAATACTTTAAGGAACCTGGACCAGCCAACCACGGGCCTGACCTACGGTCCGTAGGTCAGTCCACGAGCGGTAGGTGGCTCCGTTGGTACTGGCACCAACAAGTTCAAGAAAATTTAAATTCTTTCCTTTATGAATCCGAGGTGTTACAGTGGCAAGGTAGGGGACTTGTGGCTGGGGGTAGAAGGCCAACCAGATCAGACATAGTTATTTTTTAATAAAATCTAAGGGTGTATTGTTGTCGATGTCCCATGCTAGAGCTCTCAAAAGGCTTGGGTGACCCCGTTTTGCCTTATTAACCCCAGGGAAACTTGAAATACATGCCTAGATCATATTAATAAAGCAAAATATAAAAGAAGAGAAGTCCTGAGGATCAAAAGAGAGGCAACTATTTTCAAACGTATTGTCTGGTTATTTGTGTGTGTTTTTTCCTGTAATGGATGGATATGAGTAAGATTTTATGCACCCGAACTATTCTATTGGAATTTTTATCATCGAAAAAAATTAAAATGACCCCCAACCTAATACCAAATTCTCAACTGCAGACTTATTCTTCACAGGAGTCCTATTACCCCCCCCCCCCTCGAACATTTTGAAAGTATAATATATACCTCCTAAAAAATACACACCCATATTTGTATAAAAAAAAGTGATATGCATGTGCCCTACCACTTAATATTACCCTTTTTAAAAATAAAATATTATTATTTTTTCCTTTATTCTTTTATTTTCTTTTATATTTCCATTTTTCTCTTTCTCTTTCCTTTCCCATTCCTTTTTTTATTTGACTTTGACTAATTAATTTTTCAGATCTGAGGATACCTTCCATGACTGTCACTATCCTCTTCGACCTTCATCGGAGTTATGAACACTAGTGGAATTTCGATGTTCTCTATTGAAGCTAGAATTTAATAATATTATGTTTGATTGATATTTTCAACCATTTCAATTAATGGGTTTGTCACCCAAAGATTTAATCGATAAGTTCTTCCCATTAATGGGTCTATATCTTAATGACTTCTTCTCCATTAATGTCACTAAAGTTCGATCCTATTGACTTTTGATTTTAATTTTGAACTATTGTAAATTTTTCACCCTAATGAGAAGTGATTCTATCGTGAGAAATATGTGATTTGAGGATGAAAGTTAGCTCAATGGTGGAAAGTTGATGAGGGCGGTGACCTGGCGGTGGATTTGATCCACCGTCGGTGTTGCTCCGATGAAGAGAAAAAGAAAAAAAAAAGATAAAAAGGAAAATAAAATAAAACTTCGAAGGAAACACAACAATTAGTATGAAATAAAAGATACACTTTTAAAATTAATGTTTTAATTATTAATTTGATCTCTCACTCTCTCAAAGAGAGTGAACTACACCGTCTTTGCTACCTCAACATTTAGGGAACAAATAATTCCACTTTAAATAGAGTAAGGGGGTAATAGGAATCCCGTAGTTAATGAGTATGTAATTGATAATTGGATAATAGTGGTTATTTTCTCATCTATGATCACTTAACTTTAATTTTGCGTACATGGGTTCAACAAGTGTATTGGTTATGGGTTCAGAACCAGTAACTCAAAAATGATGTGAAATGGATGTATGTACAAATACACTTTGTTTCATCATTCATTAATAGTAGGGAAAAGGCATAAATTGCCCCCTGAACTTTTACCCAAAAGTCGCTTACACGCTTCTATTATTAGGGCGACCTATCACCTTAAGTACTCCAAAGTGTATTTATTTACCCCTTCTGTCACCCAACCTCAGGCATTATGTATAGAGTGAGAGCCACTCGCCTCCTAGTGAAGCCACGTATTTTACCCAAAACCATTTTATTTCACCCAAATCCATTTCACCCTAATCCATTTTATCTCACCCACCCATTTAGTTCTTAGAACTCCAAATACTAATTGACAATATCGATCATTCCCTCAGTAAATCGAAGAAATTGCTAAAAGGTGGTTACTTCATACGATTTAGCCTAGGGTTATTTCGTCTTTAATTCTTTTCAAGTTTACATTATTTCATTCATATGATTCCCCTTTGTTGTTGTATATATTTTTTCATGGGTCAACTGTGATTACAAAAAATGACTTGTTAATATTGTTTTAAGGTTGTTAAAATGCCTTTTGAATTGATTACTTTGAGATTTTACCATGGTGGTGTTATAAAGAAGGGAAAAAAGGGATACAAGGGGAGATAATCATATCATGGTGGAACAATTACTGAGTTTTTAGATGTTGATATAGATAGAGTGTCTTATTTTGAATTGAGGGATTATGTGAAAGATTTAGGGTATGAACCTGGACAATGTCTGTTATATGTTAAACTGCCTAGAAGTACTGCTATGTTAGAAATTAAATCAGACTATGATACTAATTTAATTTCTGAATGTTTGAGTGATGGAGATATTTTTGAGGCCTTTGTGTGTCACTTGATTGCAAAAGCTATTTTGGTCCCACCTTCATTGGAATATGGGGAAAGTGAAGTAATAGAAGGTGAGGGAGCATCTCAAAATAGTGGACCTAATGCATCTTTTGATGCTGAATTAGAACCAACCCATGAGGCCTAGGAAAATATTGTAAACCCTTCCCCTGCTCCTGCCCCTGCCTCTGCCCTTGCCAATTCAAATACATCTTCTCGTGTACACTCTTTTACTACTCCAAATGCTCCTCCTTCTACTCATCAAACTTCTAGTCATAACCATACTTCTACTTATCCAACTCTTGACCCTATCAAGCCTTCTACTGATCCAATTCCTGACACAGTCCATCCTTCTAATAAACAAGATTCAGATGGAGAATCATTAAATGGAGGATTTGATGGGAGTGATGTAGATGAAGAGCTAAGAACTTTTAGGGAGGAAAAGAGTAAAATAAAGAGAAGGAAAAGGGGAGAAAGAGCTCCATTACCTGATTATGTAAAGTTAGGAACTGAAAAAAAAAAGGACCAGATGTTAGGTATGATAAATCTATAGGTTGTAACAGAAACAACTTAGAAGGAAAGCTAGCTGGTGATGAGCCTTACTATCCCTCAGATGAAGCTGCCAGTTTTGAAACAGATCCAGATGATTACAGTGATGATGAAGGAGAGGTTCAACAAAGAGAGAGAGATAGAGTTAAAGCAAGAAGAAGAAAAAAGTTGAACAGAGTTGTATTTGATGCAACTTCTCAGAAAATAGTGTGGGAATTGGGTTTTGTATTTGAAAGTGTTAATGAGTTTAGACCTGCTGTTACCAAATATGTTGTTGATGAACATGTTGCAATTGAAATGCATATTAATGAACCAACAAGGGTAAGGGTTAGGTGTATAGTTGGTTGTCCATGGCTTTTATTTGCTAGCTTTGATTCTAGGACAAATAATTTTGTTGTGAAGACCTACAATCCAGTTCACAAATATGATCCTACAAATAGGAACAAGCTCTGTAATAGCAAGTTCTTATCTAGTTACTATAGTGAGAGGATAAAGGAACAACCTAACATTAGAATTTTTGAGTTTCAAGAAATTATTAAAACAGAATTGGATTTATATGTTGGAAAAACAGTGTGCAAGAGAGCAAGAAACAAAGTATTACAGGAGCTAATGGGTGACTATGTTCTTGAGTGCGAAAGGATTTTAGACTATAAAGATGAGTTGCTAAGAACTAACCCAGGTAGTACATGTGTAGTAACGCTTCATGAGGAAACATTTGAAAATGGTACGAAAATGTTTCAAGGCTTCTACATATGTTTTTATGCAATGAAAAAGTCCTACTTGGTTGGTTGTAGAAAGTGCATTGGTTTGGATGGTTATTTTTTGAAGGTAGTATCTAAAGGTAAATTATTGGTTGTTGTTTGTAAAGATGGCAATAATCAAATGCTGCCACTGGCTTGGGCAGTAGTTGAGGTTGAAAATAAGTATACTTGGGTTTGGTTTGTCAAGCTTCTAAAGGAAGATCATCAGTTGGGAGATGGGACAGACATGACAATCATAACAGATATGCAAAAGGTTAGAATATTTTTTGGTTTCTTTATTTTTTTTCAGGTCTTCAATATTTATTTATGATTGTCTTAGCTTCTTTAAGGTCTGCAATATTCCCTTACTTATCTAGTATGGTCTTGAAAATGCAATACCCATTCATTTGCCAAATGTTGAGCATAGGATGTGTGCTAGACACATCCTTGCTAACTGGTTAAAGACATGGAGTGGTATTGAGAGAAAGAAATATTTCTGGAGGTGTGCAAGGTCTAGTTTTGAGGCTGAGTTAAAGGATAACATTAGGTATATGAAAAGGTTGGGGAATAAGATAGTTGATAATTTGTTGTATTATAATCCAGAAAGATGGAGCAAGGTTTACTTCCATTTTACCACAAAATGTGACATTGTAGATAATAACATTGCTGAATGTTTCAATGCATGGATATTAGCAGCAAGGCACAAGACTATAATTACAATGCTCGAAGAAATTAGAGTGAAAATGATGAAAATAATAGGGCAGATGAGAGAGTTTTGCAATACTTGGATCTGTGACATTTCTCCAATGGCAATGAATGTTCTGCAAGATAACACAACAAAGTCTATGAAATGCAGCATTGAATGGAATTCAGATACAGGTTATGAGGTGCTTCATGGAGCATACAAACATGTTGTAGATATTCAAAAGCAAACTTGTAGCTGCAGAGCATATATGTTGAAAGGTATACCATGTCCTCATGCAATAGCTACTCTTCACCATAGAAAATTTGACTCAATCAACTACATTTCTCATTGGTATAACAAAGAAACTTACATGAAGACATACAACTACTTCATTCAGCCAGTTCTGAATATGAAAATGTGGCCAGAATCACAAAACATCTCTGTTATACCACCTCATGTTAGGAAGATTTCAGGAAGGCCTAGCAAGGCTAGGAAGAAAGAGCAAGGTGAAACTGACAAAACTGGAAAATTATCCAAAAGAGGGATTGATATGTCATGCAGCACTTGTCATAACAAGGGTCACAATAAAAGAAAGTGTTCTCTTGGTGCTCCTGCCTCTGGCACAAGTGAAAGACCTACTACTGGACCAAGTTTAACACCTACTGTTTGCACAGGATCAAGACCTGCTGGACAAAGTTCAACACCAACTGTTGGTCTAAGATCAACACCAACTGTTGGCCCAAGTTCAACACCAACTGCTGGCCCAATACCTACTAATGGCCAAACATCAACACCTACTGTTGCACCAAGTTCAACACCTACTGTTGGCTCAGGTTTAACACCTACTGCTGGATCAAGATCAACAACTAATGCTCCAACTGGAAGAGGAAGAGGTAGACCAAAGGGTTCAACAGAAAAGAGGATGTAGTTCCCTTTTATTTACTTCATGTATAAAATGTAAAATTAGTTTCTTTACTTAATATCTTATTGCTTTTTTAGGGAAGTGTTGCTAGTAGAACAAGAATGGTTGGAATGAGTGTACTACACACAAGAAGTGGTGCTACTATTAATAATGTAAGTTTCTTATTTCTATACTTAAATATCATTTATTATCTTTTATTAACACAAACTAAGATTATTTATATTCA
The DNA here is from genome assembly GCA_018342035.1 of Solanum appendiculatum. NCBI lineage: Eukaryota > Viridiplantae > Streptophyta > Magnoliopsida > Solanales > Solanaceae > Solanum > Solanum appendiculatum. The sequence goes on from JAGDQO010000459.1 coordinate 2,268,597, forward strand.
TTTGAACAGCCTGGAATGCCCAATGAAAGATTTAGAAATGTGAAGTCTTCAGCAATTGTCACTGGAGATCTTCGGTATAAACCAACAAGTGGTATCAAATGGAAGGGAAAACAAGCTATGACCTCAAGGCAACTTTAAGAAATGAGGGCAAGAAAGAAAATTGAGACTAGGTCTAAGGCTGCACATTTGAGCCAAGAGAGATCCAATGCTCACAACATCTAATGCAAACTAACTTGTTTTGGTAGACTTTTGACAGTGCAATGTAAACATTATGTTTTGTTTGTGGATTTTTGGCAATGCAATGCAGTTGTGATTATATTTAGGTCCCTTATATTTAAGACAATGAATTGGCAGCTGTGACTGCATTTCCCTTTTAATTTTTGGGGTTGATTGTTTATGTAACAGCTTTGAAAGCTACAACTTCTCTTTTGGTTAATGATTATGCAGTTATGATTGTATCTTTATTTAGCAATGCTTCTCTTTTAGTTGATGGTTAATGATTATGTGTTTATTAATGGAAAGTAGTAACTACTTTAGCAATGACTACACAATTCAAATTTGCAGGTTATTTGTGATGTTTTAGACAGTTGAGCAGATAGTTGTAGACACTAAATGTATAGTCTTGCAACCAACATTTTTTCATTACACAAAGGGAAAGGTTCAATACAACATTGCAATGTAAATTACAAGAAGAGATCATGGCAACTTCCTTGTATTTCCTTTCAAAAACAATAATTTTTGAAATACAAAACTTATACCTAAAATACAAACACACAAGAGAGTAATCCAAAGTTGTTTCTCCCTTTTCTTTGACTTGGGCAATTTGTTTTCCATTTCTTTTCAATTGCTTTCATCTTTTTCAAATCAACATCAAAATTGTTCATCTTTGACTCTATCTTGTTCATATCTATTTTGCTTTCCACAGAGTTGGTCGACTTAGTAGGCTTGCTGATTTCCTTATCTGAAGCTTCAACTTTTTCAGAAGATTCAAGTCTGTGTTCAAGCTCAGCAATTCTTCCAAACAATTTAGGAATCACAAATTTGGATCTTGGATCAATATAGTCATCCTTCCAAAGACAAAAATCGCATGATCTAGCATTCTTAAAATAACAAAATGAATCATTCTTAATTCTTAAAATAATGAAATGAATCACTCTTAAAGATCAACTCTTGCAAAATATTTAACTTACCCCATAGTAAGGACAAACCAGTATCTTCTACCAGGATTTCTTGGGGTCCAAGAAGAAAAAAAAATCCATGTTTGCATTGCACTTCTTCCAATTCATGATTTTTCTCTTGTATACAGAGCCTAGTCAAGATTACTCGAGACATTATAGCACCTTTATAGACACTTAATTAATCAAACAACTTAATTCAAAAAAATTCAAAAAATTTACGAAAAAGAGAAAAATAAAGAAAAATGAAAATGAAAAGAATAAATCAAAATGGAAAATATATGAATGAATAATAATGAAAAAAAGTTACCTTTGATTCAAAATAACTATGCTTGAAATTGAATTTGGGGCTTCAGATTTTGGGTGAAATTCAATTTGGGGCTTCAGATTAGGGTTTCTCGTTAGAATTGGGGTCAGGTGGGTGGGTTATAAGAAGGGATATAATAAAATGGAGATTTTAATTAAAAATAAATAAAAATTGAGTTTATTAACGTGTTGACGCGCTCAAGTATGTGGATCGAAACGCGCTCGGGGTTGGGTGACGGAAGGGATAAATAAATACACTTTGGAGTACTTAAGGTGTGTAATAGGTCGCCCTAATAGTAGAAGCCTGTAAGTGACTTTTGGGTACAAGTTAAGGGGGCAATTTATGGCTTTTCCCTTAATAGTACACAATAACCTCACGACCCACTGCAATAGATTAGGAAGTACCTTCACTTCAAATTGAATGAGGTGTAGCTTTCACTTGCAAGACTTGTGCATTGAACTGAGAAACAATAACAGTTCCATTTATTAATCCAAGGAAATATTAATTGAAATTGTTGAGTGACTTTATATGTGAAATGACTATAATGAGTGACTTTTATATTACATCACAAAGAAGGTGATTTTCTAAGAAAATTATCAATAGTTGAGTGACAATATGAGAAATGAACTCTTGATGTCAGCTATATGAATACTCAGTAGTCGTATAGATTTACCTAAACTCATATCGATCTAGTACAAACTATATTAGAGACAATAATGTAGTCTAGAAATTAGTGGTCTAAGACATAATTGTTGGATATGGTTCACTAATTTTGAGATGAGAATTGAGAACCAAATATGTTTTCATCATAGACGAAGAAAGAGTGGTCAGGACAACAAAACTATTTGGCCACTTGGTTACGTCCTTGACTGAATTACATGTGTAACACGTGGATAAAAATAAAAATCAAAAAGACAAAAAAAGAGCAACCAAAATTTGAATTGAGAATGACAACACTTTTTCTCATAAATATGAACAAACAAAAAAGTGTGAATAAGAGAAACAGAGGGAGAGAAGCCGAATTTGAATCATTTGGAAAAAACATTTCCCTTTGATCTCTAATGATATATTTTGTACAATAAAAATATCCTATGAACTTTCCACGATTAGTTCATTCGAACTCAAAATATGATGATGGTTACCAGCAAAATATTATATTTACTTCAGTTTTTCACTCTTCTATATCTCTTTACATTTACTGATGTTTCCACTAAGGGAACAACCGCCTTTTAAAATGTAAAGGAACTTTCACGAACCAAAATAATTCCTTATTGGCTTCACAGACACCAAGTTTTGATGCATGCAGCGACTGTTATGGAGTTATATGCATTAATGGTAGGGTAAACACGTTTAATAAGACAAATGCTAGCGTCATTGGTACACTTTATGCTTTTTTGTTTTCATCTCTCAGTTTTCTTAAGTATCTTAATCTTAGCAGGAGCACTTTATTTGGCACCATCCATCCTGAGATTGGTAATCTCACTAATCTTGTCTATATTGACTTGAAGATCAATCAGATTTCAGGCACAATACAACCACAAATAGGCTCACTAGTCAAGCTTCAGATCATCCACTTAGTTGACAATCATTTAACTAGTCCAATTCCAGAGAAATAGGTTATCTAAGGTCTTTTTACTAAGCTTTACTTGAGTATTAACTCTCTTAATGGTTCTATTCCTGCTTCATTAGAAACTTGACCAACTTGTCATTTTTATTTCTTCATGTTAATCACCTTTATGGATCCATTCTAGAAGAAATAAGTTACCTAATGCATCTTACTCGTCTTATTTTGAGGAATAACTGCTCTATTCCTGCTTCATTAGGTTGTTTGAAAAATTTGCATATTCTTCTTCTCAATGCCAATAATCTTACTGAAGAAATTCCTCAATCTATTTGTGATTTTACATCACTGATAATCCTATATTTGTCGAGAAACAACTTGAAAGGAAAAATTCCATAATGCTTACGTAATATTAGTACCCTCCAGTTTGTGATGATGTCACACAATAATCTCAGTAGAGAGTCCCTTTGTCTTTTTGAAATTTAACATTACTACAAGTTGTAAATTTTGGTAGAAACAATCTGCACAAAGCAATTCCGCAATGTTTTTGAAATATGAGTGGTCAACTGGTGATTCTTGATAGGAACAATAATCTTTTTGGGAATTTTTAATCATTTTTAGCATTGGAAGAAGGGCCAAAAGCTTCAATTTGCATGGTAATAAGCTAGAGGTATAAATTCAATGATACTTGGCAAATCGCCAACGATTGGAAGTTCTTGATTTAGGAGCTAATCTCCTCAATGACACATTCCTAATCTGGTTGGAGTTTTTGCCAGAGCTACGAGTGTTGAGTTTGAGATCCATCAAATTGCATGGACCCATCACAACTTCAAGGTTCATGAAGAACTTGTTTCCTAGGCTTCAAATCATAGACCTCGCTTGCAATGCATTTACGAAAGAGTTACCTACAAATCTTTTTCAAAATTTAGAAGCCATGAAGAAAGACTATCAAATTGTGGAGGAATCTATTAATAAAGAGTGTAGTTATTGTAAAGAATATCATAAGAAAAGTATAATTGAGGAATCTTTTGCTAGCCCAAGATCGTTAACTATGATCGGAAGATTCAACTAAAGAATAGAAAACTAGAAAGGAGAATGAGTATTTTGGATAAGAGAAATTTGTTAGGGAAGAAACTCTTAGAATTGGATTGATTTGGGTTGATTAAAAATGTACAAGGCCATCCTTCATTATACTTGTGTAAGGATGGTTCTAGATACTATTCTAGATACATCTACAAGAACAATTTAGATAACCTTATGTTCTAACTATTTAAAACGAATCTAGAAAATTTTATAATTTACTACAAATATATTATTCCCTATTCTATATCTACACATTTCTCAAATACAACAAATAATAAAGGTATTAATCTACATAGCTCTAGAAAATTCCAGTAAATATCAAATATTGTTTGCACCTCCATAAAATCCTCTTTTATTTTCACAGGCCCCCTTAAAGTAATTTTTTGGAAACTACCCCACACTTGTTGTATAAGAACTCAAGCAAAACTTTGAGCCACGCCTTGGTAAAAATCTAAGCAGTTTTTTCCTGGCTCCTCTTGCTTCATCAAATGATGAAGTTTTTCCATAATTGATAGGTCCTGCAAAGAAACAAGAATACGTATTGATAAAATGTACATCGCTATAGAGGGCTAGCTTGATAATATCTTTGTGTAGTCTTTTTGAACCATGTAAATTATTGTTTTTCCTGAGTTCCTACACTCCCCCTTTCTCTTAGCTACCCGACAGTTGTACTATCTAGAGAAACATCTATGATGCTCAAGTTTGGAACTCCAATGTTCAAGATTTTAGAACATGCTTCTACTTATAATCTTCATAATAGTGGGAGATTTCATTAGTTTTAGCCTCCTCATCCGATTCGGTGATGATATAACCATCAATTTCTTGTGAAGCCTTAACACGATAAAAAGATTCACCACAAGACTCCATTTTTAGCTCTTCAATAACCTGTTTATTAGAATCTTCATCTATTTGGTCTTCATGTTCTCCATTTTCTTCCTGTGTTTGCTCTAAGTTGGTGATTGTCCTCAATAGGGTAGATGATTGACAAGAGGCTTAAGTTTCCACTACATATCCCTCAATGATTTCTCTTAAAGGTGATCAATGGCAAATGTAGTTTCAAACTCTTCTTGTTAAAGATCTACTTTAACATTCTTCACGTCTAGACTTTTTGCAAGTTTCAGGATCTGCTTCTTTGATTTCTTCTATAGTAGCTACTATGTCACAAGTTTGAATGTCTTCTAAATTTCCTTGTTTTTTGTTGATGACAATGGTGCCTTGCTTCTCCACGTGATCGATTGCATTATATCTTGAATCTATAATCCAACCTCTATCAAAAATGATGGAAGTCATGTCATCTATTACTCAAGTTTCAGCTACTAAACACTTTCCCCGATCTTTTACTTCTTCAATAATACTTTTAGCCATATTGTTCTTCTTGGCTTGGCAATATCTTTTTAGGTGTCCAAGTTTACCACATCGATAACATTTGATAGGCTTCTTACTATAATTTTTAGAAGACTCTTTCTTCTTTCCAGGAGATCTTGAACCACCTAATAATCCAGAGTGCGACATAGCTCTTGCTTTTCCTTTAAAGTTTCTCTTGTCGTCTAGAAAATAATTTTCTTACCCTTCATTGACAAATACACCAACCAACTATTTATCTAACAACTCCTATGACGATAAAAAATTCACAAATTCCTTCAATGACGGTTGTTGATCCCATCATTGAATCGATGTAACAACAAGAATATATTTTTGTTTTAAACCTCAAATGATAATTCTTCGCATTCGTGCTTCAGAAATAGCCTCCTCTGGATTAAAAAAAGAAATTTAGAATAGAAGTTCTCAATCTTTAAAAAATACTTGATAGTAGAAACATAACCTTGAATGGTGTAAGCCAATCATTCTCTATTGATCTATAGCCGAGCTTCATTCTTCTAATTGAACAACTAATTGATGGTCCTCCATATACTATAAGCTAATTTGCACCTTATAATATGATCAAATAAGTTGGATGAGATTGACCTCTCAAGGACAAAATTCCGCATTCGCATTAATCTGCTTTCACTTCTTGTACGCACTACTATTTTTTGGTCCATCGGTTGGAGGACTTGTGTTAATCCCAAAAACATCCCACAAATCCTCTCCCAAAATGTATAATTTCATGCAGGTTTACCATACCTTGTAATTGGACTAGTTCAACAACTCCATCCCTAGTTCGTTAGCACGATTGTTAAAATCCATACATAGAAACAAATTGAATTTTCTACTAACCGGATCTTGAAATAAAATCCAGAAGTCAATGTATGACTATGGCTCTGATATCATATAGAGAATAGCAAAAGAAAATTATAATTGGGGAACCTTCTGCTAGTCCAAGATCGTTAACTAAGATTAGAATATTCCACTAAAAGGAATCTAGAAAGGAGAATGAGTATTTTGGATAAGAGAACTTTGTTATGGAAGAAACTCTTTGAATTAGATTAATTTGGATTGATTAAAAATGTACAAGGCCATCCTTATTTATACTTGCGTAAGGATGGTTCTAGATACTATTCTAAATACATCTACAAGAACAATCTAGATGACCTTATCTTCTAACTATTTAACAAGAATCTAGACTATTTTATAATTTACTGAAAATTTTTTATTTCTTAGAACATCAAAACTTTTCTTAGATACAACAAATACTAAAGCTATTACTCTAAAAAGCTATAGAAAGTTCCACTTAATTTCTATTATTGTTTGTACCTCCAAAAAATCATCTTTATTTTTCACAGTTATTACCTAGACTTTGTAACTGTCGTAACAAAGGGACTGGAGCTTGAGGTTGTGTCAATCTTTTCTTTGTACACCGCTATTGATATTTCAAGTGACAGATTTTAAGTACATGTTCCAAGTATTATGGGAGATCCCATTGTACTTTGCGTGTTGAATTTATCTCATAATGGATTGCAAGGTCATATACGACCATCACTTGGAAATTCACCTTTAGTTGAATAATTGGACGTATCATTTAAGCATCTAGAAGGAGAGATACCTAAACAACTTACATCTCTTACATTTCTTTAATTCTTGAATCTCTCCTACAATCAGCTCCAAGGATGCATCACGACAGGATGCCAATTTGCTACATTCGAGAAGAACTTGTATGAAGGTAATGATGGATTACGTGGATTTCTTGTTTCTGAAGGTTGTGGAAGGAGCGGATTGCCCATGACAAACAACACAATACATGAGTTGGAAAAAGAAAGCAATTCTACATTTCTGAGTGAACTTGACTGTAGAGTGGTTCTTATGGGATATGTGTGTGGACTGTCTATTGGATTCTCCATAGCATATTTCATGCTTTTGGCCCAAAATCTTAATTGGCTTTCTAGGGTGTCTGAAGTACTAGAATACTCAATCCTTATGAGAAGGTGAAAGAAGTAACGAGGTCATTAAAAAATATAGGAGAATAAATTGTTGAGTCTAGAAAGAGTTAAATATTCAGGTATACAGTGAGTCCTAGTTTAATCCTATCAGATGTTGCAGCTTGTAATGTTGGTTTTGATTTTTACTTTCTTTTTAGTTTTATAAGCAAGTTTTTTTCTTCCTTTTATTAGCTTGGGAAAATGTAATACTATGAATTTTGATGTACTATTTTAATGTATTCAATGAATGTTATGTGTATTGAGTGAAGTGTATGCATATTTTGTCTCTCTAGCTACTTACTAACTGATACAGTGTAGTATAGACCAATAATACTCACTTCAAAGAATCTAAGAGGAACTTAATTATGAACAAAATGTTTGAACAAGCTGAAGAATGGTCTTTCTGTTGTCCCTTATTGAGCTCGAGAAAGAAGTGAAGGTAGTTTAATGATACAGCATTGAGAAGAGCTAAATCGACGGAGGAAGAAATTACTGATCTAGTCAAGTAAATTTAAGTAAAGAAATGTCATTCTCAAGAAGTAGAAATTACTAAGTCATACAACAGAGTCGCACGGGTCATATAATTATGAGATATTTTGGGACCTGAATAATGAATAGTGATGAGTTGGTATTTTACCTAGTCATTAGACACAAATTCAGGAATTATTGCCATGTTTTAACGAGGGACAAACAAAGACACATAGCACCAAATAAGGATTTCATAATAAATAGAAAGTAGACAGCAAGGCATGTAGGTATGATAAGAATCGGGTTACCAGAGTAAACAAGAAAATAATGTGGAAGCTAAATTATAAAGATTAAAGACAGAAATTGAAAGATATGTGAAATTCAGAATAAAACCCCCAATTTCAAGATAAAGTGCTAAGAACCCTAATTGATCTTAGTATTCAAAATTAGCGAATTAGAACTTATTATGATACTAATAGAGTCAATTCAATAACTTAGATCAAAAGTGATCTAGACCCCTATTTCGATGAAATTAGAGATAACAATTAGTATAAGACTAATCACCTTCTTTAATTTATGAATAGAAACAAAAGATATTAAATTAAGAATTAATCTTACCTATTAAAGAATCGTTCTTATAAGGTTGTAAGATAAATCCATAGTCAGCAACACAAAGGTGTAAAGAAAAGGAACCTCTCAAATAATGTTAATCATGTCTGTACAAAATAATAAAAATCAACCCTTACATATAGGGAAAACCTATCCCAAATAGAATGGGATTTAAATCCTACTTTTATAGAAATAATAACTAGGAAAATTTAAACTAGGAAACTTTAAACTAGGAAAACTTTAAACTAGGAAACTTTTTAAACTAGGAAACTTTTTAAACTAGGAAGCTTTTTAAAATAGGAAAAGTTTAGGGTAAGTTACATAAATCACATAGTGTAAAGATGAAATTACTATCTATCCCTACTTTTTTTCTAATTACAATAATCCCTTAAAATTAACTCAATCCGGATTTATTAATGAAAGCGCGGATACATTAATACAAGCACGGATACATTATTAAAATAAAAATTAACTCAATCCGGATTAATTAATGAAAGCGCGGATACATTAATACAAGCACTGATACATTAATACGGATACATTATTGAAATAAAAATTAACTCAATCCGGATACATTAATGAAAGCGCGGATACATTAGTACAAGCACGGATACATAAATACATTAACACTAATACATTATTAAAATAAGGGATTTTAGTTATTTGTAAAAGATATAGGGACAAATGGAAAATAATATACTTAAAAGTGTGTACTTTAGTAATTTTTCCAAAAGTTTAAACTAGGAAATTTTGACTTTAAGCGTTCAACTTTTTGGGCTCTTTTATTGGGCTTCGTGTGGCCCAATCTTCTTCCTTTTGGGCTTGAATTTGGACACTTCTTTCGAGCTAAATATATTCTTGATTTTTCATTGAAGCCCGTCAACTTTAGTATAAGTAGGCCGACATGGATGCTATCATTCCCCTCTTCTTGAAAACAATTCGTCCTCGAATTTGAATCTTGCATAGTCAAGAAGACATGCAAAAGAAAACAACACTCACTAATCGAAAGCAACAATGGAGGAACAAAACAAGATAGTGACCATGCGTCCACTTAACCCAATTAATCCTGACATGTATAAATACACCCTTATAAAGAATATGAACATCATCATCCCAATAGAAAATTCTCCTACTTATATAAGCACAACAAAATTCTCGTCTACATGCCATTGCGAATGATATATGCAGCTTCAATTTGGTTCCATCAATAAAGTACTCCAATGGGCATGACAAAGACGATACAAGATCCCTAAAACATGCATCAAATTGGACACTTTTATGATATATCCAAGCATCCTCAATTATACCACTCACCAATTCTTTTATGTACGAGCTAATATTCACATAAGAATTGAAGTGTTCATAGTCATGTACCTCCTTCTCATTAGTAGAAAATACCTTATTAAGCTCACACTCATCGGGACTTGAAGAATTATGTCTCATCCCATAGAAAATATCATATCCCAACAAATTATCATACAAAAATCGATTCAACACTAGAACAATAGAAGAATCAACTAACTCACTCACAATCTTCCTCGTACAAACATCACGCCTCTTTTCAACAAGTGAAAATTCACAATCAACTCTGTCATGCTCAATTTTGAAAGAGCTCCAATTACACTAATTGAACTTGGCAATTGAAGTTAGTGACTTATTATATAGAAAAATATAATCATCCTCAAAATCAATGAAGTCACCAACATAAGAATTAAAAGTGTAGTTCATTACCTCCGAGAAGATTTTAGGTGTTTTAGGAATACCAAGAATGTGAATAAGCCAATTATACATACCATACTTGGTCTTATGTAGCAAAGGAATTACATCACCTCGCTTTTCCTAGTTCATTGGTGTTAGATTCACAATTCCCTTGTTGAACTTTTTTCCATGAGTTTTATCTTGGACAAACCCAAAATAATTTTCATTACCATTATCATTCTCATCAACATGCACTCCCTTACTTTTTTCACTCTCATATTCCCCATTATCCTTAATTAAGACAACTCTTCTATTTGGACATTAAAACGCCTTATGTCCCCTCCCTTGACACTTGTGACATTGTATAGCACTAGAAGGGGTAGAAGAAGTAGAAGTTTTTGTGTTAAAAGTCTTACCTCCATCTTTGGCCTCCCATTTACCTTTGCCTTTGTCATCTTATGATTTAGGCTTAGATTTCTCCTCATATGTTGGCCATGGATTCCTTGTAGTTGTAGTAGATCGACTCCTCTATGATCCAGCTTGTTGCATCCTTTTATTTTGTTTTTCTATTTTTACAGCCAACTCAACCAATTAATCTAAATTCACATACTGTTGCAATTCTACAACATCAACTATTTCTCCATTTAAACCATTAAGAAATCTTGCCATAGTGGCCTCCTCATCCTCATTACAATTTGCTTGGATCATAGTCATATCCATAGCCTTGAAATAATCATCGACAGACATAGAGCCTTACCTTAGAGTTTGAAGGCGTTTTTACAGATCTCTTTGGAAGTGTGATGGCACAAAACGTTTTCTCATAACCTTCTTCATCTTGTCCCATGTCGCAACGGGCGGTTCTCCATTGTCTATTCTGTCTCTACAAAATTTCCTCCACCAACTAGCAACATAGTAAGAAAATTCAACCGCAACAAGTTTAACCTTCTTACATTTAGAGTAGTTATGACAGTCAAAGATGGCCTCCACTTTCCTCTCCCAATCAAGGTACAATTTTGGATCTCTTGTCCCCTTGAAAGAAGGAATCTTCATCTTAATGCTACTAAGATTGTCATCCTCAATCCTATCTCATGGCACCCTCCTTTCATTTTTAAGTTGGTAAGCTTCTTCAAATTCGTCTTCATAATTACCAAATTGATCTTCAATTTGATGGACTTGAGGAGCTCGAAAAGCCTGTCTCCTAACTTGAGGCATCGGGTTTTGATGGTTTCTCCTCGCATTGGTCATGTTCGTTGGATTATGTAGGTTTCGTGCAATCTCTAACGCATCAAGGCGGTCAATAATTTTTTTGAGCACCTTCATTAATTCGTTGTTTTGAGTCCCAGTGTCATCATCCTTTTCTGTTAAAGACATCTCAAAAAAATTTCAAAGAAACAATTATCTCTCGATTTGGCTTTTTGTCCTCTATTGATCTCACCCTCTCTTGCATTTTTCAACTCAAATTACACCCTTTGACTGGTTCCTTTAGGATTTAAATTGTCACGACCCAGGGTAGCCCCCAGATGTAACACAGCGTACAAGACCCCGAGAGGCCTCATACAAGCCCTTAGCATACATAACATACAATATAATAGAGAAGTAAGAGTTCAAAAGAGCATTTTAATCAGAGCGTTACTCAAAACAGCAGAAGTCTACAACTCATGTCTCAAAGCCCTCTAATATAATAGAGTACAAATAAAAGTGATAGTGACGCAACACAATACAATATCCAACATAAGGAAAGACATCAAAGTAAAATCCAACAAGGCTATGTCCTCGGATGGATGAGGACTCACCAAGTCTTCTTCTCAACTCAAAATCAATGCTCTAGCTAGGCGTAGGAGAGCTGCCACGTCCTACACCAAAGAAGTTGATGCAGACAAGAGTATGCGTTAACACAATAAAGTATTAAGTATGATAGCCATGCATACAAACTCATAAAACATGCTAGAAACTGAGATTTAAACATGACATGCAATTGGCCAAGCTAGGCATGATAAGGCATATAAGCAAATAACATAAAGCTTAAACCATGGCCAAAGCAAGCTAAATCATCTTTCTGTTACTCTTCTTTTCTTTACTTTAATTTTAGTAACCCATGCACCATTGTGCAAGCTGAAGTGTGAGAAAAGCCTTAAACCGATCCGTAGACCATGGAATAACTCAACATGGAATCCGGTGTCTGCCCTACACCGAAAAAGGGCCATTCTACTTGCCACGGTAGAATCCTGAACCATAGCCTCACTACTAGAAATTAGGCCTACGGCAACAGTTTCATATGTGTTACAATAGGCCCTAAAGCCGTTGCCATAGAGCTACGACAACGGTTAGGCAACCGTCTCATCCGCTCGCGTTACTGTAGCTCTATTATAATGGTTCATGTAACGGTTCTTGATAGCGTTGCTATTTGTACATCTATTGCAGCGGTTATCCTTCCATCTATAGGGACTATAATATTGCAGCAGTGGTAACGGTTAACAACCGTTGCAATAGGGGTTGTGGTAACAGCTAGCAACCGTTGCAATAGAGGTTGTTGCAATAGGTTGTTCTTTATATCGCAACACTTTTTTTAAATATTATGGCAACGGTTTTTACTGATATTGCAATAGTTTTATTTTCTATTTCAACCAATCTATATATATATAAATCAACAACAGTTTATAAAATATTCTCTAAATTAAATTAAGAAAGAAAACGACTAAATATATATATATAGCCGAATCATATACATAATTCAAAATATTCTAGTCACAATATCCATAGAGGTAAAATATATATACCAAAACACATGTTTTCAATAGTTTGCACGAGTTTCATACTGATAGAAATTAAAACAAAAGATTCTAGCTTAACACAAGTTTGAAAACATCAAGAAAGAAAAAAGTCGAGCTAAAGCAATTGAAGTTTCTACAACTTTCAATCAATTATATCAAGTAAGGTCTTCACTTCTTTCATCATCCCCTTGATTATCTTCTCCACCTACAAAAGACCATAAATAAAAGTTAATTAAGAGCCAATGTGGAAGAAAGACAGTTCAGATTTTAGTAATTAAATCATTTGTCTCTATCTACGCTAAACATCTATGTAAGTGGAAATAAGCAAACATTTCATTTGCTCAATCAGCTGTGCATAAAGTTTCTCTAGCATTTCTCCTCATATTCTAGGGATCATCAGCATTTTTCTCAATTCACAACTTCCTGGGATCAGTTTTTGTCCTACCACAAAGTAAAGAAAAATATACACAGAAGATGTAGAGAGTACCTATGGGGTGTGTGATCTGATGTTAAGAAGGTGTCACTAGTTTTATGGAGTACAATATTGTGTCTGCCTAAGAAGCTTGGAGGGCTTAATATCAAGGAACGCAGCTTATGGAACCTTGCAACTATAGGTAAGTTGCTTTTGCAATTAATTGTTAATAAGGGACTCAATACGGGTTAAGTGGGTGCAGGGTCTGCCTATGAAACGAGACATAGAGCTCATGTCGATAGTAGCTCCTTCCGGAGGAAAATCCACTCCATAAAAGTAAAAATGCAAAGCTAGTATGTGCAAAATAGGTACAGAAGATAGGAAATAATGCTGAAAGTTAAAAGAAAGAAACATAAGCAGTTTTAGAAATAAGTAGTAGCTGCGACCTGGGGGCAATGATCTGCCAT